>OW240916.1:319820654-319927731 GCA_933207985.1 Pelobates cultripes | reverse complement strand
AAAGTAAAAGTCCCTGAAAGTCGATTCTGAGGACCAGTCAGCTGCCTTCAAAATGTCTTCCAGTCGACAACCGATCATGGAGGCTCTGGAAGCCATTGCTCCTCGCACTGAGTGAGGTAAGAATAGTGAAGTGTCAATGCCTGCTATGGACATCATCCATTTGACCCATCGCGCCAGGGTCGGGGTAGACACCGGTAGGTGAGGTTTCTGGAAGGATATGAAAAGCTCTTGTTTTGTCATGTCCCGAAATGTGGAGGTGCGGAGCTCATAGGATTGTAAGCACTTGACTGGGCATAAGAGCGGTCTGTCGGGGAACGCCGGGTATGACACCGACTTCGAGGACGTCTTCGTTCTGCGAGAGATATCGAAGGTGACCCCTCTGGGGTGTAGGAGCGTGCGGTAATGTCCAGAGCTCTGACATCGGATACCCTTTTGCAAGAAATGAGGCAGAGAAGTATAGCCAGCTTGGCCGACAATTGTTTGAGGGACAGTTGTGCATTGTCCGGCCATGATTCAATGAATTTTAGGACGACGGAGACGTCCCATAGTATCGAATATCGTGAGAGCGGGGGTCGGGTGAATTTAATGCCACGTAGGAGTTTACATATCAACGGGTGTCGTCCAATCGGGACACCCGCAGTCCCCTGGTGTGCCGCTGAAATGGCCGAGCGGTATAGGTTCACTGTACGATAGGCCTTGCCATCCTCAAACAGGGACGTGAGGAAGTGGAGGATATCACTCACAGGAGCTGATATGGGATCCAAGTCTCGTTCCAGGCACCAATCACGCCATTTGCCCCATGAAGACTTATAAGCCTGTCTTGTGCCGGGTGCCCATGCGTTCTCGAGAAGGCGGAGAGTCGATTCCGGAACTCCCTCGATTGCCCAAGGTCCCCTGAAATTAGCCACGCTGTTAGCCGTAGCAGATCCTGCTGCACCAGGGGATGAGGGGCCCCATCTGGGTCCTGCAGTAAATAAATGGAGTGTGGGAGAATTCGAGGCACGTCCACCGTCATCTCCAGGAGGGGAGGGAACCAAGGTTGGGAGGGCCATAACGGTGCGACAAGCACCAGGGTTCCCGACTGTCGTCGTAACTGTAGGAGGCAGCGAGGAATCAGTGCAAACGGTGGAAAGGCATAATTCCTTGTGGCCGACCAATCCTGCGTGAACGCATCTGTCGCTAGCGCTGCTGGGTCCAGCCTCCAGCTGAAAAATCGGGGAAGTTGCGCATTCAAGCGGGATGCAAACAGGTCTTTGTCCATGGGGCCCCATATTGATTGAATAGTTCGGAATACCCTGGGGTCCAATTGCCAATCGCTGGCGTCCCGGAGGTGTCGTGAATACCAATCTGCCGTGGTGTTGCAGAGCCCGGGAATATACTCCGCTGTCACAGAAATGCCTTGAGTCAGGCAAAACTGCCAAAAAATCTCGTGCCATGTTCGCCAGGACCTTTGACTTCGTGCCCCCCAGATGGTTGATATATCGGACTGCCGATATATTGTCCATCTTCAGAAGGATAGAGCATTGTACCAGGGTCGGTGAAAAGCTGCGGATCGCAAAGGATCCTGCCAGGAGTTCCAGGCAATTGATGTGGAGTGTAGCTTCGCTGTTGGACCACCTGCCACCTGTAGAGATGTCTCCACAGCGAGCACCCCAGCCGTGTAAACTCGCGTCTGATTCTATTACCAGATCTGGTGCGGTGCCAAAAATGGCTCGACCATTCCAGGCTTCCATATGGTAGAGCCACCATGTCAGTTCCACGTCCTTCGCTTCCGAGTTCAGAGTGATCAGATCTGTGTAGGCGACCCCGTCTCTCAGGTTGGCAGCGTGAAGGCGTTGTAACGCCCGGTAGTGGAGCGGCCCCGGGAAGATGGCTTGTATGGAGGCCGCCAGGAGGCCAATCACCCTTGCCAACTGTTTTAGGGACAGCTGAGGAGCTGCCAGGGAGCGTTTGATTTCCTTTTTGATATTGTTCAGTTTCGACATCAGTAGATGCAGGGTCTGAGACGTGGAGTCTACGATGAGACCCAAGAACTCTATGTGCCGAGTGGGAGTCAAGATGGATTTGTCCCAATTGATGAGGAAACCCAAGTTCTGTAATAGGGTCTGAGTCCAGTTCAAATGGGTCCGTGCAATTTTGGCGGATTGGCCCATAATGAGGATGTCGTTCAGATAGATTATAAGACGCACTCCTCGGCTCCGAAGAAAGGCCGTCACGGGCTTCATGAGTTTGGTGAAGCACCACGGGGCCGATGACAGCCCGAAAGGGAGACAGGTGAACCTCCACTTCTTGCCCTGCCAGATGAATTGCAGGAAATCCTGATGGTGCCTGGCGATCGGCACTGTAAGATAAGCGTCTTTGAGATCCAGTTTCACCATCCAATCCGCTGGTTGAAGGAGATCTCTTAGACAATGTATTCCTTCCATTTTGAAATGGTTGTAAGAGACGTAAGTGTTGAGTTGTTTCAGATTGATCACTGGGCGGACCCCGCCGCCTTTCTTGGCAACCAGGAACAGGTTGCTGACATAACCTGTCGTGGCCATTGGGATTTCTGAAATGGCCTTTTTGTGGTGTAAGTCTGAAACTTCCTGGGTGACCAGGGTCTTGTCTGCTAGGGAAAAAGACATTTCTCGTGGTTGGGAGAATTGCACGGGTAGGGACAGGAAATCTATTGTATATCCTTTTATGGTGTTTAGCACCCAAGAGTCTGACGATATGCGAGCCCACATGTGGGAAAAATGTCGGAGTCTGCTCCCCACTGCCCATAGGGAAGAATGTAAATGGAGAGGACTTACCGTAAGGTCGTCGCCCGGAGTGGGCATTCCGTGGTCCACGGGCAACCCATGGCCGCCCACGCTGTGGGAAGAACGCCGGAGCGTTGCGGTGTTCCGTGAAACTGGCTCGTCCCGTATAGGAGCCTCTGTTCTGTCTAAAAGAACTTCTGTTAACACAGCCGGACAGACGGCTCCTTGCTCTTCCGGCCCCACCAAAAACCTTGGGGTGAAACACCTTGCGCATGTTGGATTGCGCCTTATCTAGGGCAGTAAATGTATGGACAAAGGAGCCCAATTCCTTGACAAAATTGTCTCCGAATAGGAGACCCTTAGCTTGGGCGCCCGGTTCGTTCAGGGCCATATTAACCAATTTCGGTTCTATTTTCAATAGTATCGCCTTGCGGCGTTCCGTGGCTATTGCCGTGTTGGCATTGCCAATCAGGCAAATAATCCGTTGGATCCATCCATTTATGGCGGCCCGATCCAACTCTTGGTCATCTTGGACCACTTCGAATATTTTGGTAGCTGGGCCCAGGATGTCCAAGACCTTGTCTTGGCAATTGCGCAGGGCAAACTCCAAGCCTTTGTTGGGCTTCCAGCCTGTCTTTCCCAAGAATTGGGTAATCTTGGGTCAACTGCAGGTGTGCTGCAGGCATCATCTGGGACTGTGGGGCGCGGGCATTCTGCCCGTAGTTTATTCCGTGTCGCCTTTTCTAAAGGCTTGCGTACCCTAGACGCTATATATTTGGCCACATGTTCTGGGGGGGACCATTCTGCCGACCGTGGGTGGCGTAATAGGTCGGGATCAAACAGGGGTGCACCGTGTTGATCCACAATCATATCTACATCCCCTTGTGCCTTGTGGTCTACAACAGGCATGTCTGACTGGAGCGGACTGTAGTCCTGAGAATGGCCGTAGTCCCCGGCCGGGCAATCTGAGTTGGGATCCGATGGATCTTCAGAAACAACAGAAGCCTCCTCCTCAATGTCGCTGAGATCAGACTCAGAATCAACTTGGGCTCTTGCCCTTTTCCACAATCTAGCCGATTTTGCCCGGCTAGTGGCTCTTTTGCGCGGTTGTATAGACGCGCCATCTGTGACAGGTGCATGGCTGTCCATCTGTGGCATTGAGGAGTGTTTCATTTTTGCCAAGGCCTTGCGGCCGGTCTGAGGTTGTAAAGGAGTTGTGCAAGGCACAATCTGGGCCGAAGTCGGTTGCGCTGATTTTTGCGCCTGGATTAGGGCATGTGTAAGTGTCTGGGATATGGAATCAGACATTAGTCCCATGGCCGACATGAGGGCTTTAGTCATAGCCTGTGACATGGTGTCATCAATCAAGGTCTGCATAACAGCAGGGGTATCAAGCTCAGCGGGTGGAACCGCCATATCATCACATACACCTGAAGGTGCCTGAAAACCAGCCCTGTCAGGGTTAATAGACCCAGAGGGAGCATCCTTGTCAGAAGGCATAGTTATGACAGTGACTGACAGGATTATATATGAATCTGAAAAATGATAACCTGTTGGCAACAAAACCTATAGGGGAGGGTTGAGTAACCCTGTAGGAGGGAATCTATAATATTTGACAGAATATATGAAAGGAAAAAACAGTACAATATAATATAATAAAGTGTTCACTCATAGAATTAATACAGGTACCGTAGAGAGAGAAAAGCCGTCCGACCGCCACTAGCACTAGCTCCCAACTCAGAGTTCCGGTCTGTGGGGGGCAGTGCTAGTGGCAGGGCGCGGGAAAACACTAAATGGCCGCCGCAAACAGTGAGAAAATCCCGAACGGGGATGGGACAGAAGCATTCGCATAGGCGAACGTCTGTGTCAATGGAGGAATGCGTTCGCGGATTAGACCGCGAGAAAAACTGGTAATGTGGATTCGTGGTGCGAACGCAATGCCTAGAGTGCGTTCGCATCAAATACCCGAACGCGGGTATCTAAACAGCGGGACAAGAGGTGAATGGGCGCAGGGAGGGGAGCGCGCGCGCTCGCCTCAGCAACGGTCGGACGGGGTTGGGAAATAGAAAACCCCCCGAGCACGGTGAAACTCACCGGCTCAGGGTTAAGGAAGTCAGCCAAGTGACAGGCAGAAAACACTAAGCTATGAGGGAACTAGTTGAAAAAAAATTCAATAACCCTCACAAATTTAACCATCAAGAGCAATAACACATAATATTAAAACAAGCGATTTAAAGGAGTAGTATAGTAAAACAATTTAAAGAAGTAGTATTAAATAAATAAATAAATAGCAATATAAACAGCAATATAAAATGTAAAATGACGATCCCACAGTTAAGAAACCATGGGATCTGATGTTACTTGACTGAGGGAGCAGCAAAGAAAGAGGAATTGGATTGGTTCACAGAGCCTATTATGCTGGAGAGTGGAATCCGATTGGCTGTTCCTGTTGCTAGGATACTCCTCTCAGACTGTTTATTGTTAACTTTGATTACGTTTAAAAAAAAAAAAATTTCTTTGCTGCTGAGGGAAAATAAAGAAAGAGTGCAGCATAATAGGAGCCTCCGTGTCTTAATAAAATCCAATATTTTTCCCACAGTTTTGGAGTAATTCCTGTAACCTCCCAGATAATTTGTACCTATAGTTCCTGTCCTGATACAGTACAGAAATAGCTGGTAGTCCTTAGTTTGCAAGACCTGATTTTGAGCTTCATTTCGTTCAGCTAACAACCCGCCATACATCACCGCTGCTTACAGGAAATGTGGGAATGTATGAACTTTATGCTATAAATTTAATGTGACCTATTCTTGGTTTTCTGCCCCTTCTTAGTTATAATTGTGTAGCTGTAACTCTGTTGAAGATAGTTGAGTGCTATACTAATGCCTTTCAATGCCCCAGTCATAGATCTTCATCGTATCGAATCTTCCTTTGATGTAACTGTGATAATATTATTTAACTCAAATTAGTTTAGTTTTGCCTTAAGACTTGTTTTCTATTCTGGAATATTTTTGTTTTCTGCTCTTGCCAGGAATTCAAACTGAATTAAAAGTTTGAATTGTTGTAAATTAAAATTTTAGGCCAACATGCGCAAACGATTTATACCCTTACTCTGAATTGTATTAAATTGAAATCTGAGGGGCAAAATGTAGTCAAGAATCTGATAAATCTATAGTATTTTAGCCTACATTTTGCTGTTTAAACGTTATTTACTAATCTCAGATTGTAGCAATTTAACTCTAATCTGTATTGTCATTATAACCATTCTTCCGCAAATCTGTTCTTCAAATATCCATCTTCTTCAACGCTAACTCATTATGGGGAGATCGGCAAAAAAACCTTCACGTCCAAGTTGTTTTTATTATTGGCATAATATTTCATTGAAAGCTTGGATTTATAACTAGCTCATTCACTTCAAACATAAATCACTACAATTTATACAAATATTGACAATTTATTAAATGAATTCCTAATTTATTTGTTCATCCTTTATAAAAGCAGATTTCGAGATTTTGGTATCCAATATCCGTGATCCCTTATCCAGATGTGAAATTCAGTTTTGTCACATTCAATCCTTTCCAGTAATAATGAGTTAATTTTGTTACTGAAATAAAGATCCCTGTTCAAAGCTGGTCGGAGGAGTCTGTTAGTAAAGGAACGCTCAGATCGCAGATCAGACTAATAGCCGCTGCCAGACTTCGCACCGAGGATTCTCAAGGCAGATGGCGAGTGACTAATAGAAAATAATTTACAAATTGTTCATTTGAAAAATAAGTTTTAAAGGGAACTTTTTGTAGTCTTCAAAAATCTTGCATAGATTCTTCTTAACACATTAAAATTCATTTTTTTTTTTAAAATACAACATGGATCATATAGACACACCTGTACGGAGTATCCTCCGTCCAGAGAACGAGTCGTCTTTAGTCTGATCCCCAGGGTTCCATTCCAAGGCCCGTCTTTTCTAGGAGCTCCATAAACAATGTTTAAGGTATAGTGGACAGTGATCTGTCTTTACAGTAAATATATTTAGCAATCTATCTATACAAATAAGATGTTAAAGTCCTCTTTTATAAATTACATTTTTTGTTTTTTAAATGTCCATCAGCAGGTCAAATAGTCACGTTGAATGTCCCAGAACTACCCTGTCTGTGACTAAACCCTTTAAATACCCTGGAATAGCTCCCTCTACTGGTCATTCTTCCACGCACACCTCCTGAAATCAAAGTGTCCTTTTGACATTTTTGAGGTATGCCCTCTGATTAGAAAAAGGCATCACCCAGTATAGGGGGAACAACCTGAGGTCAGACTACAGTAAGTAACTATGTCTATATTCAATCTCATTGTACAGCGCTACGGAATCTGATAGAGCTATATAAATAATAATAATGCAATTTCAGACTTTAAATTCAACTACACCATCACTGCTTTAAACAAAATGTTATTTGTGTACCGTCCCTTTAATGTAGGCAACCATATGGGACGACACATGTATCAAGGACCACAACAGTACCTCCATAAATCTGCCTTAGATCATACTTCTGGGTCCAGCGCCAATTTTGTACTTGTACCGTCCCTTTAAGACATTCAGTGATAGATGAGATCCAGTTTTTTAACCGGGTGTGAAAAGTTAGGATTCCTTCAATTACAAGAGTACCTGAGACGACAAGACTTTTCTGGAAGAGGTTTTTATTGCACGGTGTATAATCAGACTTTAATATAATGTAAAACCGGTATATCCTGTTACTTATATTTTTAATAAAGTTTAAATCTGGCAGATAGATTATACACAGAATCTGCATTTTATTGTTTTATGAATAAGACACTTCCCTTGTTATATTATTTGCCTTAAGACAATGCTGTGGTTTTCTCGTTTTGCTTATATTTTAAGCTGACAGAATTAAGCTCACGATGCGCTGAATTGCTAATACAAAATAAGCCAGTTCTATTATTTTCAGTAAATAAATCCATTTTATTACGGTCATTGTCTGTCTGGTCTTTATCTAACTTGATTCAACCACTCAGAAACTTTCTCTAATACGATTTGTGCAACTTTCCTGTTCTAATTAAAGATTCTAATCATGTGCGTAGATAACATTTTGGCCTTACGAATATATTCTATACATCAGCGATACTATATGTCTAGGACGTTGACTATTTAGCCGTTAATTCGTTAATGACACAACTACCTGCTGTAGACTAGCAAGTTGCAACATATACAATATCAGCCACATTCATAAATACCTAGGGACAGTCACACATGCATACATAAGTAGTGACCCTCTCATACACCTGTTTAAAATCAATATTAGAATGCGTTTCCTTATTTTCTGATGGCAAATTTAGAATTTTTCCATCAAACCCGGAGTGATCGAGAGGTATGCTCTTATCTGAAATTTTGTATGCAGGAGGTTGGGAGCCAGGAATTAAGTTAAAAATAAAAAAAGTCCAGAATTAAAGTGTGGAATCAAAATTCCAACCAAGTCAAAAGGTATACTGAGCCAAAGTAGGGAAAGCAGCTCTTTCAATAGAGGACCGAGTGAGATCATCCATAGACATCAATGCTGTAATCTTGCGCATGCACGAGATTACATCACTGATGCCGGCTCCTGGCGGCTGAAATGTTAGAAGCGGAAGAGGAGTGGCAGGTAGAGGATGGCGGTGCCCACATGGTACCGGTAAATCTTACCTGTGTCACCCGCCACCAGACACGCAACGGCGAAATCTCCGAGCACTCCCAAACAACTTTAATGCATTAATGGTTGTGGCCTGCATTTTTTTTTCCATGCCAGAAAATTAAAATAAACGTTTTGTGGAATGTTGTTCTATAGGCCCGCCTCCTTAGCCACGCCCCTCACTCCAAGAAAAGCCTTCCTTATCAAATGTACGTACACAGCTTCTCCACTGCCAGTACTGAGCGATCTGAACTACAAAGCAACCGGCAGTAGAAGGAACGGACACTCAGGATGGCGTATAGTAAGAATATCACTATCTGTTTTTAGTTTCTCTGACCATCTGCAGTCGGTTTGTGAATTAAAAACCGCTAGTGCGAAAACTATAAAGATTTCAGCTACAATGTTCTGGTGATTGGCATGTCTTGAAAATAAAAACGTAATTTGCAAAATATAGACCAACAAAAATTCCCAGGCTGTGTTTTAAAGGGTTTTTCCAATCACCATTATTTGCAAATGTGTGATGGGGGGGCTAGTTGCACTCTGCTCCAGACTACCTAATGTTAATTCTGTGCATACAATATGTCTGTCAGTGTGCACTGCACTCTGCCAACAAATGTGAAAAGCTTATTCTTGCAGGCACAGCGATTGCAAGGGAAAGCTATCACTCCCCTTCCTGTCTCCTGTCGTCAAGAAATGGGAAAAAAACCTCCCCCCTCACTGGCCAGGAGCACGCGCATGCTCTCTGAGCAGGCTAATTGGTTCATCCACAGGCTTTTATAAAGCCCCTCTGATGTTAGAGGGGGTGCGGAAGTGGCCATTAGAGCATTTTACACAGTAAAGGTTTCCCCTTCAGAAATTCCTGTTGCCAGTTCACACCTGTTCTGTATTTTATTCATTAAATTATTCCATTACGTTTCCTGTCAGGGGGGATTTGTACCCCCAGTTTTTTGTCAAATTATATACCGGATTGTGGGCTGACTGGGGCTCTGCACAACAGTTGGTGATGTATTTGTTCCTTTGCTAAAGCACCAACATGTTGTGAAGCGCTGCACTATGGATAGGCTAGCCAGAAACAAATGACACATTTAGGTGAATGGGAGAAGGAGCTTACCAGGATTCAGCTCAGATGGAATTATTGTCTCGTTATGCTGGATTACCCTGAAACTCCATCTCTTGATATTTTCATTTATATAGAGCTACATTCAGGGGGTTCTGACAAGAAAACGTCATGTTCCAGTTGCAAGCAGATTCCTATCTACACTGCTCAAAAAAAAAAAAAAAAAGGGGAACTCTTAAATAACACAATGTAACTCCAAGTCAATCACACTTCTGTGAAATCAAACTGTCCACTTAGGAAGCAACACTGAGTGACAATCAATTTCACATGCTGTTGTGCAAATGGGATAGACAACAGGTGGAAATTATAGGCAATTAGCAAGACACCCCAATAAAGGAGTGGTTCTGCAGGTGGTGACCACAGACCACTTCTCAGTTCCTATGCTTCCTGGCTGATGTTTTGGTCACTTTTGAATGCTGGCGGTGCTTTCACTCTAGTGGTAGCATGAGAAGGAGTCTACAACCCACACAAGTGGCTCAGGTAGTGCAGCTCATCCAGGATGGCACATCAATGCGAGCTGTGGCAAGGTTTGCTGTGTCTGTCAGTGTAGTGGCCAGAGCATGGAGGCACTACCAGGAGACCGGCCAGTACATCAGGAGACGTGGAGGAGGCCGTAGGAGGGTAACAACCCAGCAGCAGGACTGCTACCTCCGCCTTTGTGCAAGGAGGAACAGGGGGAGCACTGCCAGAGCCCTGCAAAATGACCTCCAGCAGGCCACAAATGTGCATGTGTCTGCTCAAATGGTCAGAAACAGACTCCACGAGGGTGGCATGAGGGCCCGACGTCCACAGGTGGGGGTTGTGCTTACAGCCCAACACCGTGCAGGACATTTGGCATTTGGCAGAGAACACCAAGATTGGCAAATTCGCCACTGGCGTCTGTGCTCTTCACAGATGAAAGCAAGTTCACACTGTGCACATGTGACAGATGTGTCAGTCTGGAGACGCCGTGGAGAACGTTCTGATGCCTGCAACATTCTCCAGCATGACCAGTTTGGCAGTGGGTCAGTAATGGTGTAGGGTGGCATTTCTTTGGGGGGCCGCACAGCCCTCCATGTGCTCGCCAGAGGTAGCCTGACTGCCATTAGGTACAGAGATGAGATCCTCAGACCCCTTGTGAGACCATATGTTGGTGCGGTAGTCCCTGAGTTCCTCCTAATGCAAGACAATGCTAGACCTCATGTGGCTGGAATGTGTCAGCAGTTCCTGCAAGACAAAGGCATTGATGCTATGGACTGGCCCGCCCGTTCCCCAGACCTGAATCCAATTGAGCACATCTGGGACATCATGTCTCGCTCCATCCACCAACGTCACGTTGCACCACAGACTGTCCAGGAGTTGGCAGATGCTTTAGTCCAGGTCTGGGAGGGGATCCCTCAGGAGACCATCCGGCACCTCATCAGGAGCATGCACAGGCAATGTAGGGAAGTCATACAGGCACGTGGAGGCCACACACACTACTGAGCCTCATTTGTACTTGTTCTAAGGACATTACATCAAAGTTGGATCAGCCTGTAGTGTGTTTTTCCACTTTAATTTTGAGTGTGACTCCAAATCCAGATCTCCATGGGTTTCAAAATTTGATTTCCATTTTTTAATTTTTGTGTGATTTAGTTGTCAGCACATTCAACTATGTAAAGAACAAAGTATTTCAGAAGAATATTTAATTAATTCAGTGTTCCCTTTTTGAGCAGTTTAGAATTGTGCCATATATTTATAAACCGGCTGTTTTCTTGATCTCGAAGACTCTCTAACCGTTTCCAAGCATGGTTGTGAAGCAGGGCCCAATATTTTTGGTGAAACCAAATGATAGATTTATGTAATTGGGTTTGTTATCAGAAGGAGAATAAAATATCTTTATTATCATAACACATTTACTGCAGTCCAATCACATTACCCATGTTATAATACTGGACAAATCACAGAGTTCCTTTTATTGAATAAACCCCTACATAACATGATGACACATTATTTATATCGCTATAGAAGCGAGATATCCCATAGAGCTAAACCACAACACAAATAAAGTAATCCAAATGTTAAGAGGAAACCAGGTTATTGGGGACCCTGCTTGAACGAGCTCCCAATTTGGGAGATGACTAACTGTGATGATGGGATTCGCTCTCCAGGAGATCCCAGATCTTTCGCCTGGTAATACATGCAGACCCTATTACTAAACTGAGAATTAAAAGTGAATTTCAAATACACGGCAGAAGACAGCCAACCTGGAAACATTGTTTAAGTTGTGTTACGCTTCCAGTTTGGATACTCTGGTCAGAAATGTCAAATTCCCTTTTATTCTGACCGTGAATGAGAGAGAGAGAGAGTACGCTTATCTTCCCGTCCATAGACACTAGTTTAAATGAGCTTATCACAGAGTGCATGTTATTTCACTCTCACACACATTTTAGCTCCACCAACGCGGTGCCAGATGTCTCAGTAGGCTTGTTTTCTACATTATATCAGATTTTTTTTCTTTTTTACCCATAATGAATATGCCTGTCCTTTAGTACTGTTAAAGGCTCTTGCTGAACAGTAACATTCTTAGTTAAAAATCTGTATAGACCCGTGTCGGCTCTTTTAACCCCTTAAGGACCAAACTTCTGGAATAAAAGGGAATCATGACATGTCACACACACGTCATGTGTCCTTAAGGGGTTAATGGGTCTGTACAGTGTCAGGGTCACATGGTCTCTATAGTAACAGAGGGGGGCCACAGGGTCTCTATAGTGACAGAGGGGTTCACAGGGTCACTATAGTAACAGAGGGTCACATGGTCTCTATAGTGACAGAGGGGGTCACATGGTCTCTATAGTAACAGAGAGTCACAGGGTCTCTATAGTAACAGAGGGGGTCACAGGGTCAGTATAGTAACAGAGGGTCACATGGTCTCTATATTAACAGAGGGGGTCACAGGGTCACTATAGTAACAGAGGGTCACATGGTCTCTATATTAACAGAGGGGGTCACACGGTCTCTATAGTGACAGAGGGGGTCACAGGATCTCTATAGTGACAGAGGGGGTCACAGGGTTTCTATAGTAACAGAGGGTCACAGGGTCACTATAGTAACAGAGGGTCACATGGTCTCTATAGTGACAGAGGGGGTCACAGGATCTCTATAGTGACAGAGGGGGTCACAGGGTCTCTATAGTAACAGAGAGGGGGTCACAGGGTCACTATAGTAACAGAGGGTCACATGATCTCTATATTAACAGAGGGGGTCACACGGTCTCTATAGTGACCGAGGGTCACAGGATCTCTATAGTGACAGAGGGGGGTCACAGGGTCTCTATCGTAACAGAGGGGTCACAGGATCTCTATAGTGACAGAGGAGTCACAGGATCTCTATAGTGACAGAGGGGTCACAGGGTCTCTATAGTAACAGAGGGGTCACAGAGTCTCTATAGTGACAGAGGGTCACAGGGTCTCTATAGTGACAGGGGGGTCATAGGGTTTCTATAGTGACAGAGGGTCAAAGGATCTCTATAGTGACAGAGGGGGTCACATGATCTATATAGTGACAGGGGGTCACAGGGTCTCTATAGTAAGAGGGTCACAGGGTCTCTATAGTGACAGGGGGGGTCATAGGGTTTCTATAGTGACAGAGGGGGTCACAGGGTTTCTTTAGTGACAGAGGGGATCACAGGGTCCCTATAGTGACAGAGAGGGGGGGTCACAGGGTCTCTGTAGTGACAGAGGGGGTCACAGGGTCTCTATAGTGACAGGGGGGGTCATAGGGTTTCTATAGTGACAGAGGGGGTCACAGGGTCCCTATAGTGACAGAGGGGGTCACAATTTGCACATTTGAAAAAAAGAAAATAGAATGGGTCCTTTCCCACGCCGGGTACCAAACTATTAAAATGTTTTTGTTTTTCAAAATATTAAACAATATACAATCAATAAAAAAAATATCAAAATAATAAATCATTTAAAAAACTTCTCCAAATGAATTAAAGCGAGGTCTAAGTACCCTCTGCGCTAAACGTGCAGGAAGTAACAGGACTGATTGTTTGACTGACAGCCGAGGGGGTGTAACTAAGTTAATTTATAAAAATGCCAATTTCAAGTGAAATGTGTACTTTTTGTAAAATGAAAAAAAGAGGACGCACTCTTCTCACATAAAGCATATCACCAAGCTGAATTGCTCCGGGGCTCTGGGGTGTCCCTTGAAGTGCAGGGTAAACATGGCGTCTTTTATATTCCTTTAAGGGTTGAGAGAGAGAACATGAATGAGGAAGCTGGAGTAATGTGAGGCAGTGATTGGCCGGGACCACTGGGGACATCAATATTTGAATAGGTATTTCGGAAATTAAATTGCTCATTATTTTGGCAACATGGTTGGGCCATAGAGGGTGGAGAGCTAAAAAATGTTTGAAAAAAAACAGGGAGACTTCACTCAAAGACTGCTTAACTATAAACTGTAGTGACACAATAAGCCGACATTGAAAATTATATAATAACCTGTCATAATACAGTAAACGGCAAAGTGCAATAAACTAAATAATATAAACAAAACAATACAAAAAGTTGTAGTAAAGCACAAATGGTAACAGAACAAATCGTATTAATAAAGTAAGCTGCAAAAATACAATATACTAAACAGAAAAATATGCTGTAATTATACAAAAAGCGGTGATAATAAAATCAACTGTAATAATACAATGAACTGTGATAAAATAAGCAGTAATAATACAATAAGCTGTAATAATACAATAAGCTGTAATGATACAATAAACAGTAATAATACAATAAGATGTAATGATACAATAAGCAGTAATAATACAATGAGCTGTGATAATAAAATCAGCTGTAATAATACAATGAGCTGTGATGACACAATAATCCATAATAATACAATAAGCTATAATTGTACAATAATCAATTTTGATATAATAATACAATAAACTGCAATTTCACAATAAACAGTAATGATACAATAAGCTGTAATAACACAATAAGCTGTAATAATACAATGAGCTTTAATGACACAATAAACTACAATGATACAATAAGCTATAATAATACAATAAGCTGCAATTTCACAATAAACAGTAAGGATACAATAAGCTGTAATAACACAATAAGCTGTAAATGTACAATGAGCTTTATTGACACAAACAGCCTTGTATGAGAATTGATGGAAGAAACCTTCAATCGTCATTCAACATTCCATATTCAGATGTGAAAAAATAAGATTTTGAGGTTCTAATGTCTTCTGTTTTAAATTCTCCTCATTTTCCCTAAATGTATAAATGACTGTTCACAGACGTTTCACGCAGCCGGTGGCGCAGTGATTATGAAGAGCAATCAAGCTGTAATGTTTTCCATAGAGATTCAGCCCTTTTCATGGAGAGACAGACACACGATGTCACATAGATCTCCGAATCACAGCTTTGGTACTTGAGCATTCTGTACCTATTGTGTTCAGTAAAATAGATGAACTGTTTCAATGTGCTCTTTGTATAGAGATTTATAAATCTCCCATTTAAATCGAGCTCTCTTCATTTTGCATTTGTTCATCTAGTACTTAAATAAATCATCCGAATTCTACACGACTGTGTGTGAGTGCAATTCATTTACCAGGGTCATGTGATAATCATGTTAATTAACACTGGTGATAATTATAAAAAAATATATAACATCATCAGGATGCCAAGCACTTCAAACTGATATTCAAACAGTGAAAGTATCGGATGTCCTCCCTGTTTGGGTGCCATCGTGGTACTTGTATTGACCCCATGGCCATTCTGGTCTCTCTTTCATTGTGGGCCGCTCCACCTGTGCAAATTAGTTATTCTGACTTGCATCATTTTTCAGAAACACAGGTGGTGGTGTAATTACGGCAAAATAGGCCTCTGCGTTCTGGCATCAAATTTGACGCAGACCAATTAGAGCTCTCTCTGGCCCATGTAATTTATACCCACTGTTTGTTCTATGACCTGCCTTGGATTTTGTTGCCCAAGAGAGCATTATCAACATTGTTCGGCTTAGTTTTTTTTCTTGTTTATTCTGACGTCTATGACCCTTGGCCCCGGCCTGTTCCTTGTCTGTGTGCTACACTGTAACCCTCGACCTTCTGACTTTCAGACTGTATCCTATCGATCCTATACCCTGTACGTCCTATACGTCAAGCCAATTCTAAGGATCGTTAATGCATTACCTCCTCTCAAATTGTTATTCGAAATGTCAAAGTTAAAAAAATGTAAACTCAAGTCAGTTGACAGCAAATTCACGGAAAATCCATGGCAGGCTGCGCTGGACGAGCTGTGAACAGAAAAATAGAGCAAATTCCAAAATCAGACTAATTACCTGCTCGTTCCATTGGTTTCCATGGTGATTGCACACTTTTCAGAAAACATACAGAAATCGCTGCCCCTGTTGCAGGGAGTCGGACTCTGCGTTTAACTGATGCAAAACAAGTTTGTAAAATGTGCTCGTGGAAATAAAATAAAATCTAATAATATTAACTTGCTCTGATTCACTTTGGATCAGTGATTGCAGACCTTATTCGTACATGTTAGAATGATTGTAAACGGGTTAACCAGAGGACTGAACGAATCCCAGTGTTTCGGGTAAATGGGATTTACAGTTGTCAGGGAAACAAGCGCAAAGTAGAAGTTGTGAGAACTCTGGAATAATTGGAGAGAACCTGATTGTAGCTTTGAAAAGCTTTGTGTTAACGGTTAGACTTATTTTGTGTCCAATCTTCAGCCGTAGCTCAGTATTTCTATAATTATGCCCTTTGTGTTATTGTGGTATGGAAGGAAAATTGCACAAACCCAGAAAGATATTTGACCTTTATCGTCAGTCGAAGGGCTGTTTCTGTTACCAAAAATAGAAAAAGAAACTTTGACTGAAAAGAAGATTCAAATAAAAGAGTTTTTCTTGTTTTATAAAATGACATAATTCCTATACGTGGGCTAAATCTATCTTTGCATTTGCAGTTATATAAAAATTCCAATAATAAAATAGAACATTCTGTTGGGATTGTTTTTAAACAAACACCGAACCTCATATTTGTTAACCTGGCTTTCAGGGTCTTCCCCATCAGGGTTCTAGATCAGATTTTCTGGAACCAGTAAAAAGCCCAAAAGGGCCGGGATGAGTCCAATCTCTACATTTACTTGTACTTACAGTCTATAAGGAGTCCCTCACTTGGAGTATGTATTGAGGGTAATGATATTTAAAATGTATTTCTTTTATTTGTATCAATAGAATTATTGATCATTTCACGAGTCCGGAAAATAGATCTACTAAATTCAGAATATAATAGGAGGTGTGGGGAGCTGCAGTGAGAGTGCTGCTCAGGTAGTGTGTGTTATAGGAGCTGTGGGGAGCTGCAGTGAGCGTGCTGCTCAGGTAGTGTGTGTTATAGGAGGTGTGGGGAGCTGCAGTGAGCGTGCTGCTTAGGTAGTAAGGGTTATAGGAGGTGTGGGGAGCTGCAGTGAGGGTGCTGCTCAGTTAGTGTGTGTTATAGGAGGTGTGGGGAGCTGCAGTGAGTGTGCTGCTCAGATAGTGTGGGTTATAGGAGGTGTGGGGGGCTGCAGTGAGTGTTCTGGGAGTGTGAGTTATAGGAGGTGTGGGGAGCGCCGTGAGCATGCTGCTCGGGAGTGTGGGTTATAGGAGGTGTGGGGAGCTGCAGTGAGTGTGCTGCTCAGGTAGTGTGTGTTATAGGAGGTGTGGGGAGCTGCAGTGAGTGTGCTGCTCAGGTAGTGTGGGTTATAGGAGGTGTGAGTGAGTGTTGCTCAGGTAGTGTGGGAGGCAGTGAGCCTGCTGCTCAGGTAGTGTGGGTTATAGGAGGTGTGGGGAGCTGCAGTGAGTGTGCTGCTCAGGTAGTGTGGGTTATAGGAAGTGTGGGGAGCTGCAGTGAGTGTGCTGCTCAGGTAGTGTGGGTTATAGGAGGTGTGGGGAGCTGCAGTGAGCGTGCTGCTCAGGTAGTGTGTGTTATCGGAGGTGTGGAGAGCTGCAGTGAGCGTGCTGCTCAGGTAGTGTGAGTTATAGGAGGTGTAGGAAGCTGCAGTGAGTGCTGCTCAGGCAGTGTGTGTTATAGGAGGTGTGGGGAGCTGCAGGTAGTGTGGGTTATAGGAGGTGTGGGGAGCTGCATTGAGTGTGCTGCTCAGGTAGTGTGTGTTATAGGAGGTGTGCGGAGCTGCAGTGAGTGTGCTGCTCAGGTAGTGTGTGTTATAGGAGGTGTGGGGAGCTGCCATGAGAGTGCTGCTCAGGTAGTGTGGGTTATAGGAGGTGTGGGGAGCTGCAGTGAGTGTGCAGCTCAGGTAGTGTGTTATAGGGGGTGTGGGGAGTTGCAGTGAGTGTGCTGTTCAGGTAGTGTGTGTTATAGGAGGTGTGGGGAGCTGCAGTGAGCGTGCTGCTCAGGTAGTGTGAGTTATAGGAGGTGTAGGGAGCTGCAGTGAGTGCTGCTCAGGCAGTGTGTGTTATAGGAGGTGTGGGGAGCTGCAGGTAGTGTGGGTTATAGGAGGTGTCGGGAGCTGCCATGAGAGTGTGCTGCTCAGGTAGTGTGGGTTATAGGAGGTGTGGGGAGCTGCAGTGAGTGCTGCTCAGGCAGTGTGTGTTATAGGAGGTGTGAGGAGCTGCAGTGAGTGTGCTGCTCAGGTAGTGTGTGTTATAGGAGGTGTGGGGAGCTGCCATGAGAGTGCTGCTCAAGTAGTGTGGGTTATAGGAGGTGTGCAGAGCTGCAGTGAGTGTGCTGCTCAGGTGGTGTGGGGAGCTTCCATGAGAGTGCTGCTCAGGTAGTGTGGGTTATAGGAGGTGTGGGGAGCTGCAGTGAGTGTGCTGCTCAGGTAGTGTGTTATAGGGGGTGTGGGGAGTTGCAGTGAGTGTGCTGTTCAGGTAGTGTGTGTTATAGGAGGTGTGGGGAGCTGCAGTGAGCATGCTGCTCAGGTAGTGTGTGTTATAGGAGGTGTGTGGGAGCTGCAGTGAGTGTGCTGCTCAGGTAGTGTGTGTTATAGGAGGTGTGGAGAGCTGCAGTGAGTGCTGCTCAGGTAGTGTGTGTTATAGAAGGTGTGGGGAGCTGCAGTGAGCGTGCTGCTCAAGTAGT
Organism: Pelobates cultripes; assembly: GCA_933207985.1. NCBI lineage: Eukaryota > Metazoa > Chordata > Amphibia > Anura > Pelobatidae > Pelobates > Pelobates cultripes. The sequence goes on along the minus strand of OW240916.1, from coordinate 319,909,144 downwards.
GTGTGTTATAGGGGGTGTGGGGAGCTGCAGTGAGTGTGCTGCTCAGGTAGTGTAGGGAGCTGCAGTGAGTGTGCTGCTCAGGTAGTGTGTGTTATAGGGGGTGTGGGGGGCTGCAGTGAGAGTGCTGCTCAGATAGTGTGAGTTATAGGAGGTGTGGGGAGCTGCAGTGAGTGTGCTGCTCAGGTAGTGTGTGTTATAGGAGGTGTGGGGATCTGCAGTGAGCGTGCTGCTCAGGTAGTGTGTGTTATAGGAGGTGTGGGGAGCTGCAGTGAGTGTGCTGCTCAGGTAGTGTGTTATAGGGGGTGTGGGGAGCTGCCATGAGAGTGCTGCTCAGGTAGTGTGTGTTATAGGAGGTGTGGGGAGCTGCAGTGAGCGTGCTTCTCAGGAAGTGTGTGTTATAGGAGGTGTGTGGGAGCTGCAGTGAGTGTGCTGCTCAGGTAGTGTGTGTTATAGGAGGTGTGGGGAGCTGCAGTGAGTGCTGCTCAGGTAGTGTGTGTTATAGGGGGTGTGGGGAGCTGCAGTGAGTGTGCTGCTCAGGTAGTGTAGGGAGCTGCAGTGAGTGTGCTGCTCAGGTAGTGAGGGTTATAGGGGGTGTGGGGAGCTGCAGTGAGTGTGCTGCTCAGATAGTGTGAGTTATAGGAGGTGTGGGGAGCTGCAGTGAGTGTGCTGCTCAGGTAGTGTGTGTCATAGGAGGTGTGGGGAGCCGTTTTAATTTCTCCACCTAGCCTCCCTACGTTTGGGAGAGCTGGAGATGATCTGTCCCTGGGTGCGGCCACCTTATGGACCCCATGGCGGGCGACTGTGATCTTCCTGCTCTGCTCCTTCGCGGGCCGTCTACTGAAGCAGGCAGACGGAATATTACGTTATGTTCTGGCTCCCGCGGCATCAGCAAATGGCCTATGAGGGAGCAGAGCAGGAGGATTACAGCTCCCTCGCCGCCTCTGATGTGCTCACAGCCGTCCGCCAAAGGGTCCATAAAGTGTCCGCCCCCTGTATAGTGCTGCCCAAGGCAAATGCCTTGTTTGCTTTGGGCTAAATACAGCAGTGATCTTGGCTGGATTGTAGAGTTTTGGGTCTTGAAGACTAAATGTGTCAACTCTCATCAGCTCAATGTTCAGTAATTAGATCTCTTAATAGAATATATCTCTGTTTATCGGTGTAACCCTTACCCATAGTCCCTCACTACAGTCTGGGCACTGTATATCTTGCTCGATTCTGAGAGTCTATAAACTGATATACCACTGATATGTGTAATTGGGTTCCACTCAGTCTGACGTCCCTGCTATGTTGGGCTTTCCATTACCTTTTTACTCGTCGTAATTAATACCGTATAATGCATTCTTATACACTCCAGGCACCCAGACCACTTCTGCCCATTGGAGTGCCAACTCCCATCACCCTTAACTCTTCAAATGTAATTATTGCAGTTTTTATAATTAAATTGCAGGGTTAAGTCCTCCTCTAGTGGCTGTCTATCAGGCAGCCACTAGAGGGACTTCTGTGTTCTTAAAACCGTGTTTTAAACGATGCTGGACGCCCTCACGCTATGCATGATGACCTCTAGCGTCTCCGGAATCCCTGTAGGAAAGCATTGAATAATGCTTCCCGTCTAATGTACGCATGAACGTGGGTGGAGCCTGACCCAGCGCCGAGGGACATCGGCGCTGGATTCAGGTAAGTCACTGAAGGGGTTTTAACCACATAGGATGTTTAGCAACATAGGATGGGGTGGGAAGGGTGTGGGAGGGAGAGGGGCCCTGCAGGAACCTGCAGTGCCAGGAAAACGGATATGTTTTCCTGGAACTGGAGAGTCCCTTCAATTATTTTTTTTAATTTGCATAAGCTTAAATAATTATACTCCAAATAATAACACTCCATATGGTGAAACTAATGGGATTTATATTTCCATCATTGACCTACTTTCCAGCGAGTAACATTTCCTTCCTAGCCTACGGCAGTACATTCTGATCAGAGAAGCGGATCGGAGAGGTAGTCCTTTAATGACTCGCATTCATTCTAATGATCCTTTTTAACATACAAGGGAGCCACTTCACAAGAGCTTATGGTCGAACAGCGTGAAATAACATTGATGAACGTCATTAATCGCCAGGAACAAGCTCACACTAAATTAAACCGGTTCACTAGGTTTTTAGATGATCAGATCCACTTTAACCTCTTAATTTGGGGAGCTTGTTTGTGTTTGTATTGTTGAACAATATCTTATGCCACTTAAAACAGTATTTCAATGTGAAATGTTTACTTGGGGAATAGTTCCTTAAAATGGATCCAGTGTTCATTCAAGCATTTTCTGTAAAAAAACATAATTGTTTTTTGAAGCATGTGGATTTAGGACATAAATGTATAAGAAAACAGTGATTTTGTTTGTAAATTATTAGAGACTTTACTGTGTTCTTAGCATCTAATATGTTATACAAGTTCTGAAATATTAAAGGGTTACTACACGAACCATAACCACTACCTACCTTCCACGATAATGGAAAATCTATTTAGCAACGGTTTGCCCCCTTACCTCGGTCTCCGCCAGGCTCTGATGCTCCCTGGTGATCCAGTGATACCATGTGGCTGCCGCCATTCATTGTCTGAAAACATCAGCTGACCACTCTCGGCCAACAACTGACATTCCATGCAGAATTTACATTATTCAGCCCATAAATCTAGTACCAGACTGACTGATGACACCCCTATGGCACTGCAGGGGAAGGAGTTACAACTCCGTCAGCTAAGGGGTTAATCTCTGTGCGGCGTTTCAAAGTGTAATGCTGCACAAACAGACTATAAGCACCATTACCCTCCCATATATACTGATGGAAGCCCCTCCATAACCATGCGCTGTATACCATTGTTAATACTACACCCTGCACACAAAGCAACAGCTGGGGGATTTGACACAATATGACTGCAATAGCTCTGCCTTTTGTCAACTTTTGTCAAGTGGAGAAAAAATAATATGTAAGACGAATTTGTCCTTTGATATTTTTTGACTGCATTGGAATTTCAGTGAGCATTCAATAAAGATATAAATCTGAACGGGATTCCACAAGGGATTACTAGCTGGTGTTTGAAAGAGGAATAAAATTATTTAGTAACAAACTAATGAGACTTCAATACTTGGTAGGGTAATAATACAAATTAACCAGCAAGGATATACAGATACTTACAGAGTATCTAATAATTTGCTAGACTTTATCTCATAGTATACAAAGTATTGCTTCGGCTGGAAGGAGGTAGCCTCTAACAATATACCGTAAATGGATTCCCTTATTCCTTATAACACAAGATACAGACATAGACCTCAATTCTCAATAGACACAAGTTGGAACTAAGTCATCCCTAGTAATCAGATATAATCAAGTTGTCTATTTAAGAAGAAGAAGGGTGTATGGGGAAGATACACTGAACAATGAGCTAGTGTTCCACCTAAAAATGTATTAGAGGGATATAATAAAATTGGAGGTAGAGGAAAGGGTAGATTTCAGATATGCCAAAATGACAGTTCCCACAAACAGTGGGAAAACGATGGCAGTGGCAGACTACTAGGTAGGATAAACTAAGAAAAAAGTCTTAGAGATATACTGGGAGCTGGACTGTAGAGAGAGGACAAACCAATTAGTTACCAGCTACACCCAGGTCAAAGTAGTACCGGTCTCCCTCAATTAAAAAAGAAGTAACACCGTCAAATCTACTAAGACTAATACCAATTGAATCCTAAAACATTTCTAAGTCTCCTAGAAAAACACCTTCATGGGTGTTCTAATCTAATAACTGTCACCCTCTAAAGTAGACTCTCCTCCACTTCGTCCTACCAACACTAAGCGAAAATATTATAAACTGTGAATCAGTGGATAGTGCTGAAAAATTTGACAATAGTGAATCCTGACACGCGTTTCGGTACTGTCAATGGCACCTTCGTCAGGGGTTAACCTTCTATCGGTAGAATCCCGGGTTTATAAAGGATGGGGGACCAATCATCTACTCCATATGTCCACCAATCTCAGCCCGGAGTCCTCCTTTGGACTTGCGTCATCACCAAGCGGGGATAAGGGGCGGGAGTAGATATCCCAACTCCCGCCTACTTCAAGCCGGGGAACACATTCCCCCTGACTCGCATGTGCATTCAAGGCAGGGTTTACGAAATCACTCAATCCCCATCTGATGCGAACACTAAGAATAATCCCTATACATCTTGTCATTAGACTATATTTATCTCCAATCTCGTGTGGATACGTGGGCCCATTGAAATAAACCCTGTTAACGCAGGGAGATAGTATTCAAAAAGTCCCTTACCACATATGCTCCATCCGGAAGATTTAGGTGAACAAAGCATACATTAATGTCTCTATAGAAAACATACACAGGGCATCTCAGAAGGAGAGGTTCTACAAATTGTAGATATGTGGGTTGTCACTCACTATTTATCAAAGTCTATACCACAACTATTTATCTAAATAAGTATGGTGGTTTATGGTATTTGACAATGTGAGGTGCATATATCCGAATAAAGCCCAATATATTTAGATCTTACTCTATACGGTTAATGTATCTCCAATTCTCCTCACTGGTTTAATATTGGATATTAAAATATGCTATTATTAGGAATGTAGGGAGGCTTGGAAAGGTGGGTATTCCATCAACAGTAATTTGGTACATTAGTCCTTAACACTTTTACAATCCATTATTCCATAAAATATTATATAATATCAGAGATCATTTATGAATGGAGAGCATGAGAATCCCTCATTTAAGCCTTGGGGGGAGAGGGTTTTTAGGCGGTAGATCCAGAAGCACTCCCTTGTCTGCAGGCGTTTATCCAAATTCCCTTTTCTCTGATCTAACTTAACCAGCTCAATGACCAGGAACTTTAACACTGTAGGGTCCCTGTGGCGCACTGACTTTACACGCCTTGAGACAGGTGTCTTTTTGTTTCTTGTGGTCCTTACTGAATTTATATTTTCCAAAATCTGCCATTTAACCCCTTAAGGACACATGACATGTCTGACATGTCATGATTCCCTTTTATTCCAGATGTTTGGTCCTTAAGGGGTTAAAAGGGTGAAAGTTTTTGCCAACACACATGAGGCTGCACTGGCAGGTAAGTAAGTATCCAACTCCTTTGGTATTGTAATTAAAGAATGAATATGGCTGAGATTTCTGTCTGGTTGCTATTTTCAAAGAACTTTGAATTTTTAGAAATAAAATGACATGCTTTGCACCGCCCACATTTGTAGGTCCCTGTCAGTTTATTCGACAGCCAATGTGTGGGAGATGCTAACTGTTAAAAATGTATGTGTACCAGTAAGTCCTTAAAGTTTCTGCCCCTTCTTGCTGTTATTGATGCAAAAGGTGGAATCACATCTTTCAGATGTTTGTCCTGTCTGAGGAGTGGCCAGAACCGGTTCATAATGGCTTTTACGTGGTCCCAACCTGCATCGAAAGTTGCCTCACATCGTTTGGGGTCAGAGGGGGTGTGAATCGTGGCAGAAGTTTCCTCCTCCCGTAGTAGACTTTCTCTTTCCATTATGAGAGCCCTGTGATAGGCTTCTTCAGACATTTATTGGGGTTCCCTTTGGACCTGAACATGGAGCGTTTTAAAATCCTCCACATCTGAACAATTTCTCTTGAGTCGTAGTTATGTGGATGTAAAGGAGTTTAAAACGCTCCGTGTTCAGGTCCAAAGGGAACTCCAATAAATGTCTGAAGAGAGCCCATCATATAATGAAAGCCAGCCTCCTGAACTTGGAGGAGCTGTGCGGATCGCGTTCATTGCGCACATAGCGCTGCTCCCTGCCATGCTCACAATACTGTGCACGCTCGGAAACAATACAACTACAAGTAAAATAGAAATGAAAACAAAATGTGAGAAACTGAAAGGTCTGGTTGCAGGCACAGCTTCATAGCGTCATAATCTCTGCATAATTGTGCAAGCTATAGTGGTTATGGTGCTTGGAATGTTTAGCATCTAAAAGAGACTAATAGTAACTGACTTACTTTGTCCTAAGGTAATTATTTAATTATTAATACCATGAATTTAATATCAGTGATCATACCACGTGTCTGCATTTTTATAGACAGGACACGACTATGTCCTAAGTAAAAAAATTAAAATGTTCTAAAAAGGATTTGAAGGGGTTTGTATGAAAAGAACTATTCAGTTGAGCCCATGGCCATTGATGATTACAGTTAGAAGGATGTGTAAAAACTCTTTAAATATTTTGTTTTATTACAAGTCATTTATACTACAAGAATAACAGAAAAAATCTTTTTAAAAAAAGCTGTATAAATATTAGGCAGAATATCTCAATATGAATTTATTCACCAAATTCCAGTATACTCAAATCCAGTGTTGTGTCTCACAATTTTTTCTTTTATTTTCCTTCCTTTTTTTCAGTTCTGCAATAAACAAGCATTGGGAAGCAGAACTGGCCACACTCAAAGGAAATAATGCCAAACTCACAGCCGCCTTGCTAGAGTCTACTGCCAACGTGAAACAATGGAAACAGCAGCTAGCTGCGTATCAAGAGGAAGCAGAACGATTACACAAACGGGTGGGTGCCGCCATCTTGTGCTGGCTGTGAGCAGCTGGTAACACGCAGCAGACAGTTTGAGCTGTATTCTGTTGGCAGAAAATGTGATTTACTGAGTACTTTATCTATTACTAGTGAAGGGATGGGTCCGTCCGAAGAAACTAAAGATGATCGTCCATGCTACGCTTTAGCCTAGTGGTTGCAATCATTGTGTCACAAGCCATGCTCTGTCTGCAAGTAATCTGAATGTTCCAGGCACACTGATCGGCCTAGACTGGGCCATGGTGGCAGCGAACTGAGTCAGGAGGTTGGGGGGGTGCACTAGCAATGTGAGTCCCATTACCAGCGTAGCACAATCCTTGTCTTGTGGTTGGACGCAGAAAGCGGCATTCAGAGTGTGCGGATTTATTTATCTAGAAAGTGATGGCCAAATGAAAAATATATGAAACCAGAAAGTGTCCCACAGTAGCCATTAGTGCTGGTTTGGTCATATATTGACTTTCATAGCTAAACATTGATTACATTTTATTGATTACCCATAACGTGTGCCAGCGGCTGCACGACTGTAACGAGAACTGAATAAAAATTTAATTATTGTTTAAATTCTCTGCCAGGCGTTAGGAACATGCTTTAACCACCATATAATGCGATTATAGTCCACAGTGAAACTCTACAAAATGAAAAAAATCTCCATGTATTTTTTTACACACCAGTAAATCTCCACTTTGGTGCAAATATTTCAGTCCATTCATCAGCTGTTCTGTCTCGTTGTTCTTTAATTACGCTGTCCGTAGCGGAAAAAAACAAAAACCTCAATAACATCGCTATTAACAAAAATCTTATTAGAATATTAAATTATACTGGATATTGTTCTTATTATCAGATATGAATTATTGGGCTTTGTGGTTTGGTCTTCTGTATAGGGACACACTTATTGAGTGTCTTCCGTAATGTTAAAGCATGATTCACTATATAGGCAGAGTCCTAACTTCGTCAGACTCTGGCCCAGTCATTTCACCCCAACACTCACCTCTTATTCCAAAAATATAACTGTGATGTAATCTGGACTTTACTTATAGCTGAAAGCAGTTATTTACAGATTTCCTACATCCGTGTCCTGAGAAGGGTTTGAGTGCTTCTCCTCACACCTACCCCGCTGTTAGTAACGGCAGATGGTATCCGTACAAATTCTCTGTGCATAAATAGCAAGCGTATAATCCGGCCATAAATAGCAAGCGTATAATCCGGACATAAATAGCGAGCGTATAATCTTAGAACAAAGCAGAACATTTGTATGTAGATTTCTGTTCAGGATATGGATTTAAAAAATATATATCAATATGCACTTATTACATTTTTCATTTATTTATTCATTCTTTACAGAACAATTGGTGTGGGGTGATAGTATAAAGTTATTTTAAGACATTCGTTACATTCTGTTTCTTAAACAGGGTCTGCAGATATTGTTAAAAAGCAGCCAGAGTGTCAGAGGTTGTCGGCTACCTGTCATTCCAACTGGAGTGCATCGCACAGAGATACCCAGATACATGTAAACACAGACACTTATATAGACATATACACACAGAAACACAGACACATATATAGACATATACACACAAATACATATATAGACATATACACACAAATACTTATAAACACAGACATATATAGACATATACACACAGAAACACAGACACATATATAGACATATACACACAGATACATTTATAAACATATACACACAAATACTTATAAACAAAAGACACATATATAGACATATACACACAGAAACATATAAACACAGATACATATATATACATATACACACAGAAACACAGATACATATATATACATATACACACTGAAACACAGATACTTATATAGACATATATCCACAAAAACACAGACACATATATAGACATATACAGTGAGGGAAAAAGTATTTGATCCCCTGCTGATTTTGAACGTTTGCCCACTGACAAAGAAATGATCAGTTTATATTTTAATGGTAGGTGTATTTTAACAGTGAGAGACAGAATCACCAAAAAAAAAAAAAAAATCCTGAAAATCGCATGTCACAAAAGTTATAAATTGATTTGCATGTCAATGAGTGAAAAAAAGTATTTGATCCCCTATCAATCAGCAAGATTTCTGGCTCCCAGGTGTCTTTTATTCAGGTAACAAGCTGAAATTAGGAGCACTCTCTTAAAGGGAGTGCTCCTAATCTCAGCTTGTTACCTGTATAAAAGACATCTGTCCACAGAAGCCATCAATCAGTCAGATTCCAAACTCTCCACCATGGCCAAGACCAAAGAGCTGTCCAAGGATGTCAGGGACAAGATTGTAGACCTACACATGGCTGAAATGGGCTATCATCGCCAAGCAGCTTGGTGAGAAGGTGACAACAGTTGGTGCGATTATTCGCAAATGGAATAAACACAAAATAACTGTCAGTCTCCCTCGATCTGGTACTCCATGCAAGATCTCACCTCGTGGTGTTTCAATGATCATGAGAATGGTGAGGAATCAGCCCAGAACTACACGGGAGGATGTTGTTAATGATCTCAAAGCTGGGACCATAGTCACCAAGAAAACAATTGGTAACACACTACGCTGTGAGGTACTGAAATCCTGCAGTGCCGCAAGGTCCCCCAGCTCAAGAAAGCACATGTACAGGCCCATCTGAAGCTTGCCAATGAACATCTGAATGATTCAGAGGAGAACTGGGTTAAAGTGTTGTGGTCAGATGAGACCAAAATCAAGTTTTTTGGCATCAACTCAACTCGCCGTGTTTGGAGGAGGAGGAATGCTGCCTATAACCCCAAGAACACAATCCCCACCATCAAATATGGAGGTGGAAACATTATGCTTTGAGGGTATTTTTCTGCTCAGGGGACAGGACAGCTGCACTGCATCAAAGGGACGATGGACAGGGCCATGTACCGTCAAATCTTGGGTGAGAACCTCATTCCCTCAGCCAGGGCATTGAAAATGGGTTGTGGATGGGTATTCCAGCATGACAATGACCCAAAACACACAGCCAAGGCAACAAAGGAGTGGCTCAAGAAGAAGCACATTAAGGTCCTGGAGTGGCTTAGCCAGTCTCCAGACCTTAATCCCATAGAAATCTGTGGAAGGAGCTAAAGGTTTTAGTTGCCAAACGTCAGCCTCGAAAACCTTAATGACTTGGAGCGTGTGACTGTCACGCACATCGTGCGGCATTCCCACACATCAAGGGGAATGCAGCCAAATACTTACCTGACTTGCAGGCACTCGCCAGGACCACTCTTGCCCGGGAGCGGACTGGGACCCGGAGGGCACATCTCGTTCTGGCGGCATTCCCACGTGGTAATGGGAATGTCGCCAATCACTCATCTCAAGCCTCTGACAGGAACTCCTCCTCCTCACACAGCGGCCGGGTCTGTAATCATTAGAGACACCGGCCGCTGCAAATTAGATCCTTTTAAGGGTTTGTGATTACCCTTAGAGTGCCATTCCATTTGGAACGTGTGGGTGATGTAACACACACACGTTTACTATCACATGCTTCCCTGTAGCCAATCAGGGAGCACCTTCGGCTATTTAAACCCTTTTTATCCATTTCTCTGTGCCCTGTCATGGTTTCCATTCTGGTTATCCGAGAGCGCGTTTCTGTATTTTGACCTTGGCTTTCCTTCTGACTATCCAATCTCCGTAATCCTTGACCTTTGGCTTGGCTCCTGACTATCCTGACCTCTATATTCCTCGACCTTTGGCTTTCCGTGATTTCTGCGTTCTTGTCCATAGCTTGTCTTGTGGTTTTCCCTTTTTACGTTAAATCCGGCCATTCTAAGGCCCAGTAATATGTTGTAGGATTTTCTTTTATTTTTTACTTAAGTTATGCGTGTTGGGCATTAACTATTCCTGACAGTGACGAACTGCGCCTCGTCACGTGTTCTTGGAGGGGCCTGTTTGCCAGCATTCTGCCTCAGGACTATGGGCCATGCAAAAAGGCTCATAAAAGACCTTGTTCGTGCCTTTTTTCTACTCTGTTCAGTAGATTGCATTCCCCTCCTCTTCCAACATTGTCCCGTTCGACTACCGAACACCTGCACGAACCAGGGACCACCCGGGAGCTTGTTAACACCTATTAACATCTTTGAACAGTTCTCACCGCAGTGTTCTAATTGTTCGTCTGGGTGGCCGCAATTCCTATGGACAACCACGAGGTGGTGGCCATCTTGTTCGCATGAGCACAGGCAGTGATGTTTGGGCATGAATCTCATGGAACTAAAATTGGACACAGAAACTCCTGAACACCGCTGGACTTCCATCATCGCCTGTGTTCGGTTCTATACAATTTAGAAGGGCAATGTGCGGTGAAATAGTTTGTCTGGATGAAGAACAAGCTCCAGGGTAAGAACATTGACTATTTTCGGTAGTTTGTTCATTTTCCAAACTACCGAACTAGACTGGCCGCAAGCCGTGATTCTCTGGAACTGTTTTGGGCATGGGACCATGCGTGCGGTCAGTCAAAAATAAGACTTCAAGGAAATTCCTGAAACCCTGAACTGATCTGGGTGATTTTTGGATATGTTGGTCACCCAGATCAGGGCTATCAGGAGATGTAACGTTTGTGGGGGGTTTGTGTGTTTTAAGGTATTTTTTGGGGTATGTAAAAATGTGTGTTTTCTGTGCCTGGAGATAATTGAGTTTAGTATAGTGCTTGACTCAATTTTCTCCTAGGCTTAGGGGAAGGATTGACCTATTTTGTATGGGAGTGTCCTGGACCTGAGAGCCAATGTAAATGTGTATTTGTTTCTATTGTGGTTTTCTCCCAGGTCCAGGGGGGGTGCCCCTTGCATGGGGACTGTCAAATAAGGCATTAATCACTATACATCCTTGGATCACTACACTTGCTCTTGTAAGAGCTGTTCCTGCTTTGCTCTCTGGACTAGGACAGGTCTACCCACTAGCAGCTGGATCCTGGTCTTAGGTCGAGGGTGGGTGGAGGACAGCGAGACCCTAACCAAGCTGCAGCGTTTTCTTGGGTTTACAATGGTTATTGTATTCCAGTGCAGTGCTTATGGTGCTCGCAGGAAGCAGCGATTGACGGAGGTACCCGGTTGCGGTGCCAGGTGGTCCGTCACAGAGAGGATCTGCAAAGAGGAGTGGGACAAAATCCCCCCTGAGATGTGTGCAAACCTGGTGGCCTACTACAAGAAAAGTCTGACCTCTGTGATTGCCAAAAAGGGTTTTGCCACCAAGTTGAAGGGGTCAGATACCTATTACACTCATTGATATGCAAATCAATGTATTACTTTTTTGACATGTGTTTTTATGGATTTTTTTGTTTTGTTATTCTGTCTCTCTCTGTTAAAAAAATACACCTACCATTAAAATTATAGACTGACCATTTCTTTGTCAGTGGGCAAACATTCAACAGGGGGTCAAATACTTATTTCCCTCACTGTACACACAGAAACACAGGCACGTTTATAGACATATACACACAGATACTTATAAACACAGATACATTTATAGACATATACATACAGATACTTATAAACACAGACACATATCGCCGACTCTCTCTAGTCTTCAATCCTGTAAGAAGTGCCTTAAAACTCATTTCTTTAGGAAAGGTTATGGCCTCCCAGAGTAACCTCTAACTCACATACCTGTCTCTTGCTCTCTCCTAAATGGCAGCACTCTACTCTCTCCTCCAGCTCTGCTTCACTTCCACCTTATTTGACTGATATTTCCTGTCCTAACGTGTTTTACACCCCACCTCCTATAGACCCCACCTCATATAAGCTAGTTTGAGCTATCATTCCAGTAAGTTTTCTTGTAATTGTCCAATTTATAGTTAAATCCCCCCTCTCATAATATTGTAAAGCACTACGGAATCTGTTGGCGCTATATAAATGGCAATAATAATAATATTAATAATAACATTATAGGCATATACACACATAAACACGGACACATATATAGACATATACACACAGATACATGTAAACAAAGACATATACACACAGAAACAAAGGCAAGTATATAGACAGATACATATAAACACAGACACATATTTAGACATATACACAGAGATAGCTCTATACACACAGATACATATATAGACAAATACACAGAGATACATACACACAGATAAATATATAGACATATACATACAGATACATATATAGACAAATACACACAGATACATATATAGACATATACACACAGATACATATATAGACAAATACACAGAGATACATACACACAGATACATATATAGACATATACACACAGATACATATATAGACAAATACACACAGATACATATATAGACATATACACACAGATACATATATAGACATATACATACAGATACATATATAGACAAATACACACAGATACATATATAGACATATACACACAGATACATATATATACAAATACACAGAGATACATATATAGACATATACACACAGATACATATATAGACAAATACACACAGATACATATATAGACATTTACACACAGATACATATATAGACAAATACACAGAGATACATATATAGACATATACACACAGATACATACACACAGATACATATATAGACATATACACACAGATACATATATAGACAAATACACACAGATACATATATAGACATATACACACAGATACATACACACAGATACATATATAGACATATACATACAGATACATATATAGACAAATACACACAGATACATATATAGACATATACACACAGATACATATATATACAAATACACAGAGATACATATATAGACATATACACACAGATACATATATAGACAAATACACAGAGATACATATATAGACATATACACACAGATACATACACACAGATACATATATAGACATATACATACAGATACATATATAGACATATACACACAGATACATATATAGACATATACATATATAGACATATACACACAGATACATGTATAGACATATACACACAGATACATATATAGACAAATACACACAGATACATATATAGACATATACACACAGATACATATATAGACATATACACACAGATACATGTATAAACATATACACACAGATACATATATAGACAAATACACACAGATACATATATAGACATATACACACAGATACATGTATAGACATATACACACAGATACATATATAGACAAATACATACAGATATATATATAGACATATACACAGATACATATATAGACATATACACACAGATACATACACACAGATACATATATAGACATATACACACAGATACATATATAGACATATACATACAGATACATATATAGACATATACACACAGATACATATATAGACATATACACACAGATACATGTAAAGACATATACACACAGATACATATATAGACAAATACATACATATATATATATAGACATATACACAGATACATATATAGACATATACACACAGATACATACACACAGATACATATATAGACATATACACACAGATACATATATAGACATATACACACAGATACACATATAGACAAATACACAGAGATACATATATAGACATATACACACAGATACATGTATAGACATATACACACAGATACATGTATAAACATATACACACAGATACATATATAGACAAATACACACAGATACATATATAGACATATACACACAGATACATATATAGACATATACACACAGATACATAATAGACATATACACACAGATACATGTATAGACATATACACACAGATACATATATAGACAAATACATACAGATATATATATAGACATATACACAGATACATATATAGACATATACACACAGATACATGTATAGACATATACACACAGATACATATATAGACAAATACATACAGATATATATATAGACATATACACAGATACATATATAGACATATACACACAGATACATACACACAGATACATATATAGACATATACACACAGATACATATATAGACATATACATACAGATACATATATAGACATATACACACAGATACATATATAGACAAATACACAGAGATACATATATAGACATATACACACAGATACATGTATAGACATATACACACAGATACATACACACAGATACATATATAGACATATACACACAGATACATGTATAGACAAATACACACAGATACATGTATAGACAAATACACACAGATACATACATAGACATAGTTACAAAGGCTGAAAAGAGACTTGCGTCCATCAAGTTCAGCCTTCCTCACATTTGTTTTTTGCTGTTGATCCAAAAGAAGGCAAAAAAAAAACCAGTTTGCAGCACAATTTTGCAAAAAGCTAGGAAAAAAATTCCTTCTTGACCCCAGAATGGCAGTCAGATTTATCCTTGGATCAAGCAGTTATTACCCTACATGGAAAGATTATATCCTTGAATATTCTGTTTTTGCAAGTATGCATCTAGTGGCTGTTTAAACATTGACCATTTGTGTACATACATTCCTGGTGCAGCTTACACAATAACCAGTCGCCCACTGTTAAATGTAATGTGAAGAATATAAATAAAGTGTAGTGAGTACAGTTCCCTCTAATGTGCTAGATGGTGTTTGGTTTTGTGGAGGCTCCCAGATGTAGTTTATTTTAGTAGGTACGGCACTGTACACCCAGCATAGCCCTTCCTTTGAAAACTATAGAATTATGGTAAACATATTGTATCATGTATAAATAAATAATTCTGTAAAAAATAAATAGATTCTGTAGTTGACATTTTGCGAAAGCTGTCCTGCTCCAGTCTTGCGCTCACAGTGTTTATGAATAAGTCACTTTGATCTTGTTTCTGTACAGGTGAGTGAATTAGAATGTGTTAGCAGTCAAGCCAACGCCGTTCAAACACACAAAACGGAGCTAAATCAAACCATACAGGAATTAGAATCCACTTTGAAAAAGAAAGAAGAGGTAATTTATGTTTTGTCAATGTATATTTTATGAGCCTGGTTTGTTACGTCTGTGTAATCCACCTAGTCGGTATCATGAAATGATTACATTATTATTATTATTATTAGTTTTATTTTCCTGTGATTAATTCCAGCATTCCCTCCCCGTTGGTTTGTAAATATAAGTAATTTGGTTATGTGATTGTATCATTATATTCTATTTTCACATTATTTGATAAGTTACACTGTAACAGGCTGGAACTGTAAACATAAATATCATAAATTGAAACTAATTAAAAAGGCAGCTTTAATCAAATGTTTATACCAAAGAAACCATGTTTCATTTTCTCCTAATTTCAGTGCAAAGCACAATAAGCTCTTTACTGTGTTTTTTTATTATTAATATTTATGCTTAATAAATGAGTGATTATTGTTATATCTAAGACAATATAGTAACATGCAGGAGGACTGTAATCACGAATACCGAAATCATTTCTTGCATGAGGACTACAGAGACTAGAGGACTTCTATAGGACTAGAGAGACACCATAATAATCTTAATGGACACTGAAGTCACCAAAACAACTTTAGCTTATTGAAGCAGTGTTGGTGCACACGTCATGCCTCTGCAGTCTCACTGTTCAATTCTCTGCTATTTAGTAATTAAATCACTTTTGTTTCTGTTTATCCAGCCCTAGTTACACCTCCCTGGCTTTGACAAACTAAATGGTTTCATTAAAAAATGTTTTTTTTTTATTAAATGGAATGTTTTAACCCCTAAAGGTAAGCCTGTGGTAGGTGAACTCCTGGCACCATAACAACTTCATTTTGATGTAGTTGTTATGTTTTTATGTTTCCTGGAGGATCGCTTTAATTGATTTTTAATGGCACACAGGAGGCTGCTGCAGACTCAAGCAGGCAATTAATCGAGCAAGGAATTAGAAATTCTAAATTAAACACACTGTGCGATGATGGAATTTAAACATTAGATCTATCTTTACAGCAAGTATTTAGGAAGACTGCAGGGGCATGATATGTACACCGAAACTACTTCATCATATTAAAGTTGTTTTAGTGCTTAGAGTGTCCCTTTAAACTTTAAATTAAAATAAGATTGTTTTAATCCAGGACTGAACATGCTGGGCTTTTTGGTGTTTGGGTGATTTTTTTGTTTTTATTTGGTGGCTTGAATAGTCTGATAATTATAATAATAATCTATTTTCACACTGTTTCTTTTAGGAAATAGAAAGATTGAAAGAAGAGATTGAACATGCAAAAGAATTGCAAGATCAGAGAGATTCTTTGAGCCAAAAATTACAGGTACTTGTTTTCCTGTTTGGATAGTTCCCCTGTTTCTACAAATAAAGAGGAAACGTGGGATCCTCCATAAATAGAGCCTTTTCTGGTGGCTGAGGGCTTGGCCTTATAAAAGGTTGCTCTCCCACTTTTGTCAAGCGTAGGAAACAAATACGAACACAAACCAGACCCTCCTTTGTCTTGTTATGGAATTTGTAGTGAGATAATCAATGTGAGTATAGAATGTAAGCTCGATTGAGCAGGGTCCTCTTCAACCTATCATTCCCGTACGTTTATTTGTAATTGTCCTATTTATAGTTAAATCCCCCTCTCATAATATTGTAAAGTGCTACGGAATCTGTTGGTGCTATATAAATGACAATAATAATAATAAATAATAATAATATTTCAGAAAGATTTTACTATTATGAGGAATGCACACAGTTATAGTAAATCAACACTGATTCTCTGCTGAAAGATATTCAGGAGTCGCCGTTCAGATCATGTTCATGTAAAGGTAAAACGAGAAAGCTAATATCGGCCTCTGTTTAATAGACTTCAATAAGCTTTTCAAACGATTTCATGGTTTTGGAAAAAACTTTTAACATCAATTTTTAAGGATATATAAAAGAGTTACTCCAACGTTCAAGCGTTACTCCAATCTGGCTTTGCAGTGTTTCAGTTTGAAACCCTGCACAACCAAACTTATTTATGTGCCGGTGGCAAGTTTCACCCCGGCACACATGATATTGGAACTCTTTGCCAAATGTCAGTTCTGTGCATATTTTACATCTGTGGTCAGAGCACTGCACTCTAGAAACAGATGTATCTGATATCCACTTTGCAGTCTCCTCTCCTTCCCTGTGTGCAGCCTACTCGCCCACCGATCCCCTTAGTTCAGTTTGTTTTAGACTCTCTCCCCGCTCCCTTTTCCCCTCCCCTCGCTGGCTCAGAGCATGCCAATCATTGAACACCATGTCGGCTGCCGCAATGTCAGCTGGATTCCAGGTAAGCAAAACATATTTTAAAACTATTTTTGAAGCGCTGGGGAAGGGGCCTCAACAGTACATTCATCTTTGTTTTTTTTAATTTAAATGGGTTGGAGAAACCCTTTAAAATATATCACATGTAAGAAAAAAATGAATATATCCAAAAATATCAAAGCATTCGAATATTAGAATATTTGTAATAATAATAAATCATTCTAAAAGTGTAATATGTAAAATATGAAATCAAATAACCACAAGGTGTATAAACACTTAAAAAACGGAAACAAAGTGTTAAATATCCGCAGTTACAGCAGCACTTCCCCAAATTAACACAACAGTGACACAAAATTATACGGCCAACTATACCGAACCAACAAAAATATGAAATATTTAGAACAATTCCTACTTTAAATGTTCATTTCCAATGTCCTAATTCCTAGCTCTGTACGTGTTCCAATGACAAGGGGGAGTAAAACAACCTATTTTATTAATGGTTACTTAATGTGTTCTGGTCAGGTTTCAGTCCATGGTGTTACATAGGGGAAATGCGCATTCCAGGAGAATGTGGAACTTTGAAAATGCTTAGCTCGACATGAAATGAGAGATCTGTGTCAGTATGCAGATTCAGAACTTCATCAAAGGAATTTTAATAGAGAATGATAAGAGACTAATTTTAACGTTGATATAAACTACGATATTACAGATGCAGTGAGCATGAACGAATACAAAAGAAACATTGATAAGCTTTGAATAATTAATCTAAGATAAAGTCCTGAAATAATATACAATAAAAAATGAGAAATGCTGGTATGTTAACTATTTTTAAAGGCTCGTCTCTCAAAAAAACAAAAAAGAAAGTTAAAGGGACACTATAGTCACCAGAACAACTACAGCTTATTGAATTTGTTCTGGTGAGTAGAATCATTACCTTCAGGCTTTCTGCTGTGAACACTGTCTTTTCAGAGAAAATGCAGTGTTTACATTACAGCCTAGTGATACCTCCACTTCCCACTCCTCACATGGGTACTAGAGGTGCTTCCTGGGGCAGTGCTGCACAGTATGACTGACATTGAGTGTCTCCATCCTCTGCATGGAGACACTGAACTTTCCTCATAGAGATGCATTGATTCAATTAATCTGGAGGAGATGCTGATTAGCCAGGGATGTGTTTGTCTTGTGCTGGCTCTGCCCCTGATCTGCCTCCTTGACAGTCTCAGCCAATCCTATGGAGAAGCATTGTGATTGGTTGAGATCACCACTTCTGATGTTGTCAGCCAAGGAGGAAGATCAGGGGTAGAGCCAACAGCAGCATACTGAAATAAAGGCACTATTTTACTATATTTAGGGGGCAAGGTTGCTTCGTTCAGCTACAGGTAAAAAATCTCTAATGAGAAATAGAGGGGTATTTTTCTAAACCCATATTTACTTATTAACCCTTAATATGGAACACATGGGCTGTGTGATACAAAAGCACATGCAAACATACAAAATTGAAGTCCTGCACTCAAACTCCCACTACTCCTGGGCAGCAGCAATGACCATAGTGCTGTCCAAATACATAGAACAAAAACCTATACGCACCATAACCATTGCATACATTATAGTGGTTATGGTACAAGTAATACTCAGAGACCATCCCCCTGTTGTTTCGCGCTGTTTCCAAGTGGTTTGACAAAAAAGGCAGGGCTTTCCTGATGCCTTAGACCAGTCCTTCTGCTGCGATTCTCCTGTAAGAGAGTTTATTTATTAAAAATATGACAAAACTAATGGTACATGAGCCAGGTGGGTGTTTCTAACGTGTGACGAATCTGCTGGTTCCTCCCTGCAAGAAAACGCAACGTGTGCATGGTGAGAAATTTCTGTGAGGATAGAACGTTTTTTGGGACACTCGAACTTCTGTCAGAGCTCAATTTGGGAACGGAATCCGAAGAGCAAACCAAAAATGGGCAGGAATTACCCAATTAGGGCCCATCACACTGATAGGAGCATTTTCCTACTGTTTGGTTCACAGATCAAGTAACTAATAAAGGGAAGAACTGGAGACCAGTAAAAAGTCTAGATATATATTTATTCACTATATAATATGTATGTTTTAACTCCTCCAGTTTTTACCTCTATAACTTTGAACATATAAGGCATTGTGCGTATCGGCTAGCTGTGTGTTGATTTCCAGAGGCCAATAATCAGCAAGTGATGTGCAGTAGTGATAAATGTATAAGCTGCATGGGTTCTACTGTATCTGTTGAAAGCA
Source organism: Pelobates cultripes (assembly GCA_933207985.1). Lineage (NCBI taxonomy): Eukaryota > Metazoa > Chordata > Amphibia > Anura > Pelobatidae > Pelobates > Pelobates cultripes. The sequence goes on along the minus strand of OW240916.1, from coordinate 319,889,122 downwards.
CGAGCCCGAGCCCGAGCATTATATATATAAAATATACACAGTATACAGCATCATACCAGGATAGACAGACAGACAGACAGACAGAAAATGGATTGTTTTAAAGAAAGCAAATAAGGTTACAGTTTTGAAGTGTTTCTTTAGTAATGGACATGAAACATTGAGTTAGTTACTAAAATAAGAATTCAACGGGAATTTCAAATTTAACGTCAAAATAGCCAAACCTCAAAAATTCTCGAAGTCAGCTATGCGTCCATTTTGGCTACTCCTAACTTAAACTTCACTTTAAACTCACTGTGAATCGTCACTTTAGTAAATAATCCTGATAATCATATGTGACCAAACCCCCAAACATTTCTAGAGAGCTGTGTATATACGCTGTCGGTGTACAGATACAATGTGACCAAACCCCCGAACATTTCTAGAGAGCTGTGTATATACGCTGTCAGTGTACAGATACAAAGTGACCAAACCCCCGAACATTTCTAGAGAGCTGTGTATATATGCTGTGGGTGTACAGATACAATGTGACCAAACCCCCAAACATTTCTAGAGAGCTGTGTATATACGCTGTCGGTGTACAGATACAAAGTGACCAAACCCCCGAACATTTCTAGAGAGCTGTGTATATATGCTGTGGGTGTACAGATACAAAGTATTAAACTAAACCACAGTTTGTTTTATTTGTAGGAGGTTGAAACGCATAACAAAGACCTCGAAGGGCAACTGACGGACTTAGAGCAACGCTTGGAGAAGAGTCAGAGTGAACAAGAAGCATTTCGCAATAACTTGAAGACACTTTTAGAAATTCTGGATGGGAAAATATTTGAACTCACTGAATTGCGAGACAGTCTGGCCAAGCTGTTAAAGTGCAGCTAGGAAGGGAAAGGGCTGCTTCTACCAACCCTCTTAAAGATGCACTGTCTCTCGTCAAAGCACCATAGCGGGCTCTGTATCCGAGTTGCACAAAACAAGAACGGAAAAATCTCTTCCAGAGAGTCTATTTGCAAATTTCGTAGTTGACCGAGAGGTGAAATGGAGACTTATTTATGAAGCTAACAGAGGGGAAAATTAAAAAAACAGAAAAAAAACAAGAAAAAAAAAAACGTAATAAAACTTGAATTACAAATTACCTCCTATTCCCTTATTGGCCATAAATGAACTTTTAACGCATTCAGTGCCAGATAGTCGTCCGTGCTATCGCTGAATGTATACAGTTAGTAACAGTCATTTAGAGCAATCCACCTCCGGTTTGCTAACAGGTGCAGTAGTTTTTGTTAGAAACAACATATGGATTTTTTGTTTTCATTCTTATTTATAAGGTTTTTTTTTTTTCCTTTCTTTTAACAAAATATCTTCTTGAAGTGTTTTGTGCAAAAACTTAGCGATGGGAGACGCCCTTTGTATTTTTGTTATAATCTGAACATTTTCTCAGGATATTTTTGCACTGTTGAAAAAAAAAAAAAGTGCATTTCTAATTTTTCCTTGCCAGGCGTGAGAGAGAATGCATCTTTAACTGAAATTTGTTACCGTAATCCTAACCATTGTACACAGTTCTTCCTTTTTATACTGGAAGATTTATTGTAAGAAGCTCACTCTGGTATTTAATATAAATGTCCAGTTTCAGGTTATCTTCGATTTTTTGATTTTTTTTTGCTTCCCTTGGATGCCAATCTCATTTCAGATGATCTCATATTTTTTTTACCCATTGCAAAGCCAACTCCCAAAGCGCTAATCCCTGCCAGACCGCGGTTGTTAAATTAGGACATACGACATAAGAGTATATAAGAGAGTTTATTATACAGACTTTTAACTGCATATAAGTATGTTTTGAAATGAATGCAAAAATGTTTACCTATGTATTCTGACAAGACATCATTTCCGAACGTCCAATGCATCTCAATGTAAGTAGTAAGCGATTGTAGGAATTTTGTCTGTTCTAAATAATATTTAATGGATATTCTGATATTGAAAAGTTATTACTTTGAACTGATCAAACTGAGAGGACTGTTTCTAAATTCTGGGTTTCTGTGGTTGTAGTTTACCCCTTGCCCCTTCATCCACCAAGAAACGTGTACAAATGATTCCCACCAGGCCGTAATTCCCATATCGCAGTAATACGATTATCCCAGAATTCCGTTTGTTGACGTGATGGCTAATTAGTCTTTTGATTAGCCCTGATGGGAATCCAGTGTGACGTTTTGCAATGCTCTGGGCACATACATCTGACAACCAAAAGTCTTATCTTTTTCTACATAGCTTGTCCAATGCATTGCATTATTTTAACCACTGGGTTCTAGAACGTCTATTACAAAGCTTGCCATTGATAAGCCCTGTTTCAAATTCTAGAACTCTTATTTCCGTTATTGTCGTTGTAACCAGCAATAGCTAAACCAGCTTTTTGGGGGGTTAGATATCAGAAGCCAGCAGATTGATGTGAATCTTAACATTTGCAATGTCACGCACAGAGCAACGCAGGAGGTGGATCAGACAGTAAAATACTGCTCTAGATCAGTGTTTTTTTAGACCAGTCTCTATCTCCAGAAATATTTTACAGATTTTAATTATGTGTTCCAGTGTGGACATTGTCAGACTAGCATTGCCAGAGTCCTTCCTTGGGGTCTGTTGGAAGAATCACTCTTCTAGATTAGGGCTGCCGCTATTCAATCAGAAAGATTGCATGTCATTCAGGAATCAGTTATGTAGATGGGCTATTAAAAATGACAGGAAAGCCTCCTAAAAGAAATCGAACTCTTTACGAACACACAAGCAATGTTCCACAGCTTTCCCAATCAGGAGAACAAGGAGGCCCGATAAGTCTTTCATTTATCAAGTGATCATTGTGGCAGCAGTCTTAATGGTGCCATATTATGGGGTGTACAGGCATATGATGTGAAAACAATGGTTTGGGAAGATAATTCAGGATTATATTTTGATCATAATATTTAAAATTATCTTTTGATAATAATATTTAAAAACAAGAACCAAATGGTTTCAAGCTATGTTTAGACTTGCAAGAAATTTAGTAGAATTAAAGACTCTTCTATATTTGGCAGCTGTATAATTACTTCCTATTTCTCCTACATTGTTGTAACATAAATGGTATCTCGTTGCTGAGATCTGGAGCAATTTATAGCCGTCACCGATAGCAATAAGTGCAGTATATGTTATTCGCCAGGATAATGCAACATCTGTAATATACAGAGTTATATTATATTAACCTCTTACCTGCAATATACAGAGTTATATTATATTAACCTCTTACCTGCAAACAATCTAACTGATATTGCAGTACTATTTAGTATTATTTACATACAGATTGGATCACACAATATAACATTAGGAGAGATGGTAAATTGATGTAAATCATGATCGGTTATGGATGAATATAACCATCTAATGGGAAACACGGGCTGCAGCCGCGACTAACTCAAAGTCAGTCTAATAATTCGATTTCAATCATATGTGTGGCATATTCCTATGCACAGTTTGCAGAATCTTTAATTAGTTGGACTTTCACCAAGAATCCACGGTGAAGGGGAATATTTTTAGACCCAACAACACCGATTACCATGGATTATAAAGGTACACTCTAAGTACCATAACCACTAAATCGTCTTATAATATATTATTACATCTTATAGGAATTGTGTTTGGTGCTTGAATGACATCTTACCTCTCTCCACTCTTAAGTCATTGTTTTCAATATGTTTTAATCCCCTTCCCCCTTCCCAAACTCACAGGACCCCCTGGCACCCACAGCCAGCTCCCTTAGCGGCTGATTTAATAATAAAGAATTTTGGATGGATAGCCACACGTTATGTGCTCACTTTGATCAATGACTGACTCTGAGGGCCTGAATGTAGCAGGATTTAGCCTGAGATCCAAATCACCTTTGATAGCAATGGATCCTGGGCCGAATCCTGCTGTAGCCGAACCCTCAGAGTATGAATCATACAATAATGGAATGGCTGCTGCTTAAAAACTATTATAGAAAAAACAAAGAATGGCTGCACCCATAACCGTTACAATAAGCTGTAATGACGTAAGAAGTCATGTTGATTATTTAATGAATGTAAGGGCTAACCAATTATATCCCCCTTTGTCTTCCTTTGGACCCGCTTGGAAAAGATTGGCACACTGATTTATAAATAGGAGATGATTCTAGTTTTATTGTAATTAACCTACATACATATTAACATTGCATACCGTAGCTTTAATTCCAAATCCCCTCCATTGGGTCTGCCAAGCCACAGGGTAAAGTAGGTGACAGAATACTGCGCACATGGGAAATGGTTTGATACAGTGCTATAGAATCTGATGGCGCTATATAAATGATAAAATAATAATAATAATAAAAAATGATTCTCCGGTGCAGGATCTCCACCAATAGACCAATGCATCACGTTTATTAAAGGTTAAGGATGAAGGGGCCAAGGTTTGATTGGATGCGTCCTATTTGGAATCAAACAACGGATTATTGTGGACCGTTACACAAGCATTTAAACCTGGTCCGATGCCAACTGTTCCTTAAATAGGTTTTAATGTTGTTTCAATGTATTTTAACAACATTTTTACAACCATGCATTTGTTTATTTTTTGGAAACATATTTGGGAAGGCAGACTTCTTTTCTGTTATCAGAGGAATTTATCAATGATGTTATTTACATCTTGTGTCTCAAAGGGGTTTCTTAAATCATTGAGGGAATGCATTTAGCCCAGACAATTAACGTGTATACAATGGCATCTCCCGACTTGATATGATGTGAATGTGAAATACTGTCCAGGAGTAGGCATTTCTGGTACCCTAGCTGCTGTGAACTACCATTCCCATAATGCTAAGCAGATTTACGCTGAGCATCATGGGCACCAGGGTGGGATTAGGTTTACCTGTTTATTGGGCCTATTACAGGGTTAGAGGCATGTGAGCGTGGCTAAATAATATTTTGGTCTAATTCTGCTCTATTCCTTGCCCATGTCGTAGATACTTTGTACTTTTCCTACGAGAAGTAGGTATGGGCGAGGGATTGTCTGCAGACTGAGTATCTTTCTTTTACTCCAAATAGCAGCGTGGGTCCCAGACGTGTCCTGTCCTTTTTACCAGCTGTGGCCATGGGCAAAATTTCTACCATAATAGTTTTCTTCTTCTGTACATATTTTGAGACGTCTATGTAACAATCCACAGTGTACACACGATACCTTGTGGTGCAAATGGGGCATTTCATCTCCCTCTGCTCCTCCAAAGGTGTAACAGTTCTTTTAAACTGATGTCACTGATTTAAAAATCTTCTTACTCTGTCTTAGTGTGAATTGATTTATTACAAATCACAGACGTGTCAACTTTACTGTGTGCTAAAAAAAAAGAAAATGAAATTAATTAATGCAAAAATATTTTAAAACGTCATTTTAATAGGTCCATACTAAAGTGTGATGAAGTATAAGTCAGTTAATTACCTTTTCTGCACCGCTAGGCGGATGGTAGAGGGATTTCAGCAGTAACTCGTGAAAATATGCAGAGATGAGAGGGGAAAACGGGATCCAACCAAAAATTCACCAAACTAAGACTTGTACAAAATTTCAAATTTTAGGACAAAATAGTCGAAATGTAAAAATTCTCAAACTCTGCTGTTTCTCCAAGTTGTTGTTTGTTTATTTTTGTCTAATTTGTAATTTCTTGATCAATTCTCCATCATTTCCAGTTTACCGAGTATCCTTTGGATTTGGAGATTAGATGTGTTCTCCCATTTTTAATGATTTTTTATATATTTGATAAGAAAAAAGAAAGTCAAGTGGAGAAATGTTGTCATTTGTACTGGAAAAAAAAACTTGATATGGAAGTATCAGTTCTACCCCATACAATGCTTAAATATTGTGGCTAAAGGTGTATGGAATCCAACTTGTCCAAATTAGGGACATGAATGTGTGAGTTGCCCTCCACCCTTTGCTGCTCTAACGGTCTCCGCTACCCAGATACGTCTTTTCATTATACGTTGTGCCATTGTAGCGGGATTTGGAAGAATTCGTAACAGCTGATGGCCATTTATGCGTTCATCAATGTCAGCATTTGATATTATCCCAAAAGTATTAGATGTGTTGGGCTCTCTGCAGGTCAGTTAATTATTTCCTCTCCAAACTTCACAAAGTATTTGTACTTGAACTTCTTCAATCCGAAACAAAAACTGCTAATGCAGTATCGTTTACAGTGACATTGCATGGTGTATCCTGGTACTGATCCGAGATCCAAACAGGAACTACAGTCCAGAACCTTATAACCCCTCCACCGTTCTATATAGTTGGCACTATGTAGTCCAGTTGGTTGTGTTCTCCTGGCACCCAGTAAGTGAAGAGCCAATCATGGCATTGCCGGATGGTGAAACACGATTTATCACTAAAGAGAACATGTTCCCATTGTTCTGGAGTCCCAGTTGAGTTCGTTTTTACAAATGTTATTGAGCAGCATTTGCAGTGGACCACTGAGATCCTTAGAAGCACTACTGGCAATGATCAACCATCAGTGTGGACCTTCACCATCGATCAGTTGGAATTTGGAATGTATCTTCTACTGAAGGAGAGACAGGCAACCGGACAGGAAGTACTGGCAAACAGACAAAGCATCTGAACTACTTACAGCTAAACCAAGAGAATTACTATTAATATTATGATATTTATAGAGCATCATCAAATTCCGCAGCGCTTTACAATGGGTGGACGAACAGACATGTAGTTGTAACCAGACAAGTTGGACACACAGGAACAGAGAGGTTGAGGGCCCTGCTCAATGAGCTTACATGCTAGAGGGAGTGGGGTAAAATGTCACAAAAAGGTAAGGATAGTATTAGACTAGTGACAGTTGCAGAAGAGGAATCAGTCAGGAGCTATTAACAGTTTAATTGATACGCTTTTATGAAGAAGTGGGTTTTTAACAATTTTTTTTGAAGGAGTGGAGACTGGGTGAGCATCTAACGGAGGAGGGAAGCGAGTTCCACAGGAACGGTGCAGCCCTCGAGAAATCTTGAAGGCGAGCATCAGAGGTGGGAGTACGGACAGAAGATAGACGTAAACATGCGCTCAAAGACTAAACATACTGGTTTAGTAAGTTAAAAGACTCTGCAGAAATGACAATGTACCAGTATACAATTATAGATATTATATTACTACCCATTACTATTTGACAATTTGCTAGGTACCAAAACCAAACCAGGTCAGGTTAATTGTTTAACATCTGGAGTTACTCAATTTCCGTTTTTGTAACATTCTGGGCACCACAACCACTTCATCACATTCAAGTCTTGAAAACAAGAGAAATCTCAATGTATCCATTCTGGTAAAATATTTTATGAATAAATAAGTGGGTTATGGTACCTGGACTCTCCTGGCGCTGTTCATGAATCAATATTAAACTATTTCCAAACAGTATGATGCTTCCTGCCCCAAGCTGGAGGTATAGCTAATGTGGAATTACTAGCAATAGCAGTTCTTACCAGCGTTGGGCAGTGCAGCTGAGAGTGCGGTTATCACTGTAGTGCAATGCTGTGAAGGCAGAAGTAGTAGTGTGGGGTCAGGCTGCAAGAACCAGGGGAACCTCATTCAGTATCACTCAACAGTGGCACCAGGGTTCTCCAGGCATCATAACCACAATCTATTTACCAATACAATTTAAAGGAACACTCGGGGCACCATAACAAATTCATCAGAATTAAGTTGAGTTGTGAGGAGGTCCCTGGCACTGGTTTGCAAATGGTGGAACTCCAAAGTCTTCTCTCTAGCACTGTTTAGCTCTGCCCCTGTTTTTCTGTTCTTTCAAATTCTTTAAACAGATATAACTAGAAGCCTTCTGTCTCTCAGCCTTTTTATTTCAGTGTCTTCTTACCGGACTCATTCTGCATACCTCTATCTCCAACTTTCTGTCTCTTCCCCTCTTTTGTTTCAATCCTCTGTCCCACTGTCTTTCCACCAGTCTGTGTGTGCTGAATGTTGTGAGCTTTTTGCGTGTGTTTGTGGTTGTGTGTATTTGTGGAAAGCTGTATGTGTTGTACCTTTGGGCAGGAGGGAATTAAAATCTCTGGTGGGATAGCAGATATAAAGAGTAGGGTCCCAGATGGGGAGGTGGGTTGATACTGTGGTCTTAGGGTCTCCTGGTCTTGTAGCAGGGCTCTGAGTCACAGGTAATGCGAGGGGCACTCACTGTAATCTGTATATAACACGTTAGTTCATTCAGTGAGGGGAAGCTCAGAAATAATTTTTTGATTTTGACCTGTCCAGGTAGGGTTCCCTCCTTGACAAAGAGAACTCCATGTCTAGTTACACGTTCAACTGCTGTGACCCTGTTAGTTCTTCCAATGTTCCCAGGTATGTGAGTAAAAAACAGTGGTGCATGGTCTGCATTTATTCTTAGAATTCAATGTAAAGCTCTAGTTAACTCAAATGTGCCCCAGTCCATGGAGGTAATGACAAAGACAAAATGCCTATAAAGTGCTTGCTGGGTTGAAATAAGTCCATGCCTTTGGTCCCCACTGTGATGTGTACCCATGGAGTTTTAGGGTATTTAATGAATATTTTGGATTTATACTTCATTTTTGTACTTTATTGTTTTTGCTAGGTCTAAAATTCTTAAACTAGTATATGCTTGTAAATTACTTAAAGGAACAAACACAAATTACATTTTTTAATAAAACTATCTAGCAAGTATATGCCCAGTGAAAACATGCATGCATTTAATGATAAATAGTTTTCATTGTGGGTATAACAAACAATTTGCAGAAGCTGCAGATTTTTAAAAGCCCTCCCCTTCTAATCCTACCCAGACTTTGTGTCTGTCCAATCACAGGCTTCCCAATGAGAAGTCTTTGCAAGGCAGGTGCTCTGGGCCAAGGGCAGGTCTATAATTGGGCGTTTAGGCCTACCATGCCACAATTGCCCTGACACACTTACCTCCACTCACCCTGTCACACTCCCTCATCAAACCATGTCATACTCCCTCATTCTCTCTCACAACCCCCCTGTCCATTTACCCCCTTTGCCGTGTCACACTCTCCCTGCCACTGTTACCCCTTTACTCACCTTGTCACAGTCACCAGCTGAAGACATTCATCATACACACACAGTCAGGAAACATAGCTTTGCCATAAACACAATGCACAAAGGCCACAGGCAGACCCCTATACACACAACACACTTCAAACAGATACCCCTTACACATACGGTCCAGACAAAAACGCTAACATGCTCAAAGAGACATACATTCACACACACAAGGATACTCTCTGTTGGACACACACTCAGGCACATACACAGGTAAACTGTGCATCAATGTGTATATGTGAGTGTGTGCATGTATTGAAACTATTTTTTTCACTTTGGTGTTAGTGGGGCCTCATGTTTGAGTTTCGTCTAACGCCTCATAAAGTCTAGAGCCGCCTCTGCTCTGGGCAATTGCTGCCTCTTGAGTTTAGCTTCAATGAACTTACCAAACCAGGACACAACAGGACTGGCTGTCTGATAGCCAGAGGGTATAACTAGGTTAATTTATAAAAAAATAAAAAAAAAAAGCCAGTTTTTATTGAAATCTTATTGTGAAAGAGAAAAACAAAACACCAGACATGAAGCACTTGAGCAAGTTAAAGTGCATCAGGTGTATGTAGTGTCCCTTTAAAAGACCATACACAGGAGAAATCTCTTCCTCGTCTTCCAATTAATGCACACAGCTCACTTCAAACACTGAAAATGATCTGTATATAAACGCAGAGCAGTAATACTGCGGCTTCTGTCATTTTATAACGCACATCCATTCATCCCATGTGGTACTCAGGACATGAATAACGTACTCCTTAAACTCCATATGGACAGTGTTATGGGACAAGATCAGGCCCCATTGACCACAATGAGAAGCTCCTGGTTGGTGGACCTGCCTGATGTTGCAGTCAGTTTCTTCAAGCCATGCAGGTCCAGGATCTCAGAAGGTATTTTTACCAACACTATAAGGCATTCCGATAATAGGAGGTCTTTTTTAACCATTGCTTTAATGGCTGTAAGAAGATGCTTGAGCAGGACAATTATCATAATATTGTGTAATAAAAGACGGCAATAGCAAGAGAACAGTATGTTTGATATATTAACATTTCACATTGGGGTCTGAGATTCAACAAGCAATATGTGAACCTGGCACCTAGCAGGACTCACATTGGGAATCAGAATTACTTTCTGTTTATTCATTTCTTTAAAGGCACAATTCTGATGTATTAAAAATACTTTACTCCAGCCTAAAAGGCCCATTTAATGTTACCCTCCCAGTGCCAAATCCATTATCCAATTGTGGACAGGATCCCTAAGATTCCAGGATTAATTCATGTGCTGGGATAAGAAAGGCTCGGCCCAACTTCAGCCTTTTCCCTCACACCCGTAGTATTCTAAACCAGGCAAGCAATGCTTTAATCAGAATGGCTCTGTGAGGCTGTGGCTCAGAACCTTTGTATGCCAGAGGTCCAAGAAATAACTGCCCAATGACCTCTTTGCCAGCCCTATCTTAAGGTTAGATGTCTTTACACCACACCTGAGAGGTTGCAAACCATGAACCTGGTGTTACCAGTGTGACATTCAAATTTATAGACTGTCTTTGCATTTGGATCTTGTATCGCTGCAGCTCACTTTAAATGAATCTTTTAGTGTGGATTTAGTTATAGATCTAGCGTCCAAGATCAAGTCTTCAGGACTGTCATTTACACCGTTGACTTAAACAGAGCCTCTGACACAATCTCCCTGCACAGTCATTGGGCCATTGCTCCTAGTACCGAGATGCAAAGTCCTCAACCAATGGCTTCCAAAATTCTGTAGTAGGGATCCCCTATAAGCACTATGAAAATTTACCATCAGTGCCAAGAATAGAATTGAGGTACCATAATTAGCCCCCTGTGAGCACAATCCCAGTGGTATGAATGGCAGAGGAAGTGGGCTTTAATAGCAACATGCCAAGAATGATCGCAAGGTATGAAATCTGTATCCAACTAAACAAATGTGTAGAATTTCCATGAAGGGTAGATACCTGTGCAAGGTAATAAAGAATAAAAACAAACAAAAATGAGATGATTCTGATGGCTGGCGCGTGTGTGTAATATAATATTATATATATTGTTCTATCTGAACTCGACTGATTAGATTGTGACAATAGAAAATTGCTTGATTCTTCCATTGTATTTGCTACAGACACTACGCAGTAGATGCATAAATACTACCTTATGCCCAGGACGCTAACTTTAACACTATATAAATGCATTTAGCCTTAGCAGATTAGGATTAACCCATAACGTGACTCTAGGCGGCCACATGGGACCCAGGGAGCTACAGGGGCCACAGAACCATAACTTTGCTTGGCCCCATTAACCATACCAAAGATCCCAATCTGGGAACCTGTCGAGGGCTCCGTGGGACCATAATCCTTCTCCGAGCATTAGTTAAATGAAATAACAAAATAAAATATACCACTGTTTTATAAAGCATAGTGCAGAACCATTGCTAGCCTTCAAAATAACAGACAGAAATCTATGTGGTTCAAATAAATACACTTTATTAAAGAAAAACAGCTGAATAATCTTAAGCACCAAAACTTTGTATGCGTTTACATAGCTTTAGTAGGAAAAAAAAGGAATTTAATGAAAAGGGCATTGAAACGTATGACACTAATAAAAAATGATATACAAAGCAATCCGATAATTACAAGGTGCACTAATTGAAAAGAGAATTAGACAGAAAGGCAAATGAACAGGGTTTTCGTTTCATAGTATTGCTATACATAGAGGCTTGCGTTAGAAAAAAAATGATACTTTAGCTTAATAAATACTTTCCATTAATTGAGCATTATGTGGTGCTGTATCTTGTCACGTCATCATTTACAATATAATGTGCATTATTAAACATTTCATTTATATCTCATAAAGAGGATCACGTTAGTGTTTTAGGTTCATATCTTATGATATTGCACAAAGTATTAAATGAGTAGTTACTGTCCCCTATCCCATTATCTGCACTCAGAATAAAACTAGTCAGTGCTCTGCCCTCTCAGTGCAAACGTCTCTTGTGCAACACTTAAACACTCATTTCAATTCTTCTGTGACAACACAGGCAGTGCAAGAGGAAGAAACAAACAAGCAGATTGTCTTTACATTGGCGAATTCATGCATCTCTCTTACAATAACACAGGGTTATTCACTAGGACTCAGAACAAATACCAAATAATAGGCTGGAAGAGCTGAATTGGAAACATCGCTGGCTAGAATATACAGTTTAGCTATTCTGGCCTTGCAATAGAAATTCACTTTGAATTCAACAATTCATCCTTTACTGAACCCCGAATTGTCTTACAGTTGTGCAGTGTATGGCAAAATAAAGAAAACCCACACGTCTCTGGATTGCTGTTTTTATTTTAAATTCTTTTTAATGAAGTTATAGAATTTGAATATCACGGCTTTTGTAATTCTAATAGCAAAGTACGACAATATTATCTAAACTCTTCATGTCTGGAGGCTGAAGTATCTACACGTGGATAGACACTGCTGGGAAAATAATAGAAATTTTGAAAACCCTGGTATTTATTTAATTATCATAGAAATACTTGGTTTAAAAAGAAACAAATCCACAATTTTGATCTTTTACCACCTGTCTCTCCAGTATAACGCGATGATAACTAAATGGTTTTATGACCTCTGACACAATGCCTTGAAGCACTGGCAAACAAGCCACCTAGATATGGGAGCTGCTACACGTCCTTCAAATGTCATTGTGACTCATACGTGAACGGTTCAACACGCGACAGATCAAAGAAAGCAGGGGGCTCAGTAACGGCAAACCCCAATACAGCCATGGTTTAAATATCTCATAGCCAAGAAGTTCATTAAAGGTTCCGGAAACATTAGAATTCAACGCATCATGGCAAAAGGTACGAAGTGATGTGCGGCAGGAAATGTTCTTGTGTCACCATGTTTAATTACTAATAACATTTAATAATTTATGTTTTTCCCTTGGATGAACTGCCAAACTGCTTTGTGGTGAAAGTATTTTGCAAATTTCTATGTCAATTCTAACATTTAAATGCTGGGCGATATTAATATCACCCCGTAAGCTACAAACACATAATACAGCAATTGCAAACAGTTTGGGGCTCCATCTTTTGAAGATCCCATGTCGGAGTATTTTGGGAGAGTGATTTAGTGGGGTATCAAAACGCTAGCCATCGAAGCATTAGACTGATTTTCTTTAGTCATACTGTGATCAGATTCCACTATGAATATCTGCTGAATGTGACACTGTGCGTATAACACCTGGAATCCAGGAACACAAAGCAAGAATAAAATGTCTTACTGATGGATAAATGAATATGGCTAGAGTCCCATTATAGAACCTGTATATAAGGAAAAGACAATAAAATGGGAGTAGAAATGACTATTTCATATTAGGAAAGCTGGGGGACTATTCTACAGTTTCATCGATCTATGTTTCTTACACCGAATGTCCACACAGTATAAAAAGCATTTACCGCTATTAAAAGCTACATTACAGTTTCTGTTCATTGGAAGATTATTCAGATTTCAATCTGGTCTTCATTTTAAAAGGTCAGATTAAAAAAACAAAAACTGCTTTTAGATGGGAATATCCTATAAATATCTTGTTCTCGCACAAATTAAGCCAACAAAAAAACAAAACAGCATGGCGTCTTGGGGTTAAAAAATGAATGAAAGAATTGGAGTAATGTTGAGTTTCCTCATTGTTAGAAAGGTTCAGAAAGGTGGATGAGATGTTTGGCTAATAACAGGTAACACCGGGTAACGAGCCAGAAGAGGGAGAAGCACAATGTACACACTAAATGTTAGCCTATTGGCTGGATTACTTTATTGTTAATGCTCTTGAACTTACTCCCACCTAGAACTTTGCCATTTCCTCATCACATCTCGCGGTAACCGCCTCATTGATAATTGGCATTCAGGCCAACCTTGTATCATCTCTCATCATGTGTCTGAACAGCAGCCATTTCACTATCTCTGCTGCATTATTGCTTCATCCAACTAACCCCCAAACCTCCTGGCATGTTTCCCCTCCCCCTTAATCTGCCCCCTCTCATTGCATGTTTGTCAGTCCCTCCACTAGTGCAACTGTATACTCCCCACTCAACACAGGCTCATCTCCTTCCAAGCCCTTTGTAACTTACTGCATTCATAATAAAATCTAAATTAAAGAGACAATCAATAAGAGTTGGTGAGATATTGTGATAACACTGTGTGGCTTTTTAGTGGAGGGGAAAATTTTGCCGGGGAAAATTGAAAAAATTATGTTACGTTAAAACACAAAAGTTATTTCAAAGAAAAAAGACTTGTCTGTAAATGAAGGTAATGACTGGTATTGAAACTGCATGGAATCAAAGATATGATTAGATTTAACTGTAGATAATACATTCAATTATTTTGATAATGTGCTACAGCTCAAGTCAACTTTAAAGGGACACTGTAGTCAATAGAACCACTACAGCGTAATGTAATGGTTCTGGTGTCTGTAGCCTGTCCCTGCAGGCTGAGCACTGTAAACACTACCATTTTAGGGAAAAGACATTGTTTACATTGCTGCCTAGTTACAACTCCAGTGACAGCCTCTCAGACGGCCACTAGAGGTGCTTCCTATCTCAATGGTGCAGTATGTAGCACCCACGTTCAGGGCATGGAGGCACTGAACATTCCCCATAGAGATGCATTGATTCAATGTATTTCTGAGTTGATGCTGATTGGACAGCATGACGTTTTGCCGCACATGCACAATAGCCCACCAATGCGTTCCTGTGATGATTTTAGTCATTGCGACAGAGATGGAGCCAGCCGCAGCAAGGCATGGAAAAAAAGGTGATTAAAAAGTTTCCCACACAATCTAAGGGGAGCTGGTGACAAATAGTTAAACACTATAGGGTTAGGAATATATCTTTGCATTCCCGACACTCTAATGTTGCTTAAAGTCAATTCTTGCTCTTTAAGTCTATGAGAATATTTCATTAGCTTCTTATTCTGAGCACCATTTCAAGATTCTGCTATCACATCAAAAAGGTGCGGTGCTTCGCATTTTTAAAGCACTGAATCATTAGTTAGCTTTCATCATCATTAATTACAGGAAGCCAAATGAAAGGACTTCAAATATGCAAAAAGAGTCATTTGTGTTTCTATATTTATTAACATAATTCTCAAGTCCTTTTTTTTAGGGGGGGGGGGAAGAGGGGGAGGGAGATAAACCCTTGCAACTAGAACAGTGATTTGTTACCCTGGGTCAATATTTGTTTTTTTCCATTGATAAAAAGAGGCAAACTATATAAAATCAGGCCAAAGGCAACGGCGCACTATAAGCCGTTTGTTGTATTAACTTGCCTTTCCTGAGCAGTTGGCACCCGTGTGACACCAGGAACATCCAAGGTGTTTGGGAAAATGCATTTTAACATTACATAACAAGGAGTTCATTTTATAACCGAAGAAGGTGCCAACTACCCTTTGCCAATTTTAAAATCCCTTCACTTGTTCAATGTTTGTGTCTCTAGTCTGTTTGCAACAAAGCGAAAAGCAGCTATATATTTCTTTGCTTATTAGTGATTTATGGTTTGGTTTTTTTGACACTTTGTTTTGTTAGCACGTGGTCTAGAAGATTTATACTGTAGTCATTTTATGTAAAGACAGGGCTGAGTGAGCATCTACACACAGCTACTGTCAGTGCAGATCATAGAGGCAGTAACATTTCCTTAATTATCTATAAAGGGCCTGGGTGTCTGCTATATTTATTAGAACTATGGTAACACAATGTCTTCTAGTGCGAGTGGCCACTGGAAGATCAACAATTCAATTTATATCACTGAACGTCATCATGGGCTATGTTTATTTAAAATAATGTGTGAATATACATTTTTAGATATCTACATTTTACATTCACTGGCTGCAGATCAGAAAAAGATCCACGTACCTGTTAGAAATATATATTTAGAATACCTATGTATTACAGCCTTAATCTAACCTTTAATTTATGTATGCTTATACATAATCTCTCCCTAATGTTCCTGCACTTCATGATTTGATCTTTGAAGACAGGGATTTCAGGAACATTTAGTAACAATCAGACCAGGACCCAGACTTTATAGGGGACATAAGCTTGCAACCCATTCTTCAATTATAATGCAACAAAGGTTTCACAGGGGAAGGCAGTGCTGCGTTATGGAACCATTTATTGAGGGCAATATGCTGAACAAGGATCCATCACCATTACATGTACATGCAGTACTAAATTAATATCTACCTTTAGATAATTACACGCACACAGTCTACACTCATCTTCTTTTTATTGGAGGTTAAAGGGTATTCATAAACAAATTTGGTTTTCCAGTAATTTTCATGCATAAAACAATTCATTGTTCCTCCTGACAAAGAAAGAGTTACAGTCCCCGCAGCAGGCTTCGCAATCTGTCAGCAGACACAGATGTGCAATAGTTGGCAGGATTGCTCCTAGAGTTGCTAATACTGTCACAAGGACGTTACATGATCCCGCACCATCATTAGGACTGCAGAAAGAATAAACTAATTGTCACGGAGAACGACCACTCAAAGCAACCACTTCAAAGGCACATAATAAATGAATGATTTTAGTGGAAAATGTACCTGATCAAGTCTGATGTGAAACCTCAGTGATAAGGCAATAAAACTCTCTATGTGCTACATAGCATTTAACTAATTCAAAGCTCAAGTCTCAGAACACTGTACCAGAGATTCTCAGTCCACAAGGTGAGCCAGTCTCAGTGCGCCCACTATTTTCCGGGCAGAGTGGCTTCAAGGAGGAAGCTTCATATGGTTTAGATGAACTATTCCAAATATTCAAACGGAGTGAAATCCTGAGTTTTTCACCCAATAATAAGAATCCGTTTACCTCCAGTTTTAGTGAATAAGTCTCATAGTGTGTTTGCACGGAGAGAAAGAATAATTGGGTTATGGCAAGAGAGATGTGGTACAGAGGACACAGTTCTTGTATGATTTAGTGTTCCAATAATGGTTCAGGCTGGTGATAGATGCACACACACCCATATCAATTTACCCTTTATCCTCAAATGTGGGGTAAGAAAGCAGGTCTGTCTAGAAGAAGGAATGAAGTACGAATTCCTTATGAGAATAAGTTTTGGTGGTGATGCTACATGAAGTCATCTCAGCACATGCACACTCCAAAATTCTCTCTTATTGCTACAGACCTTACACTACCGTAGTTCCATACAGAATGTAACAGGATATGATTCAGAGTACAATGATACAGATATGAAAAGCGGTTAGGAGGATCTGAATGCCACCTCAATATTTACTTGGAACAATGGCTTTTAACTTGGAATCACAGAAATAGCATTAACGTGAAAAGCAGATACCAAGTTTTTTTTTGCCCAGTTTGGTAGGTAGTTCACGACTTGAATAAAGTCCACTGAGCAGAAATGTATATAAAGGCCTTTATTTTAGGTTACATCAATAACTCAGGAACGTGTCACAGCTCCTATTAATACGCGAAAGGGATTTTCAAATCCTGTTCCTATTTTTTAAAAGTCGTATCAAAATATACCCGTATGTTAACTTGACACACCAGCTACATTTCCAATGTGGGAAACACTTCATACATTTGCTTAGTACTAGATGAAGATTAAACAAGATTTGTTTTTGTTTATACAGATTTTCCATATTGGCAAATCCATCTTCAAGTAGTTGAAGAAATGCAGAAGTTTTGCGCAGAAGGCAGTTGCTGTGGTTTTAATATTGCAGATTCACCTTGGTATGGCAATAGTCACTATGTAATGAATACCACAGTGTCAACTTTAAGTGCCTGAGAGTAAATAGAGATTGATTGATTGAGAACATCTTGGCCTTCTGCATTTACAAACCTAGAATGATTAGTTTCCCTTTCCCAAAATACTGACAAATATTGCCGAAAATCTTTATATCTCAGATTGGGAATGCAGTAGTTTTGCCAAAACAGCACGTATATTTTGATATGGCATTTTTGTTTTCTTACTTTACTACCATTTTAATTCGCACCAGACAGTTCTACGTGTTTTTTTATCATGGTAGGCATTATTAAAAGGCACCAAAAAATCCAAATTGGATTAGTATCATGCAACAAAATTGTGCAAAATATATATATATATTACAAAATGAATAGACTAAGTGACCCCTATACCGAGAATATCCCGGACAGGGGCTGGTCAGTGGGGGTGGTACCAATTCCACCCAGGGCTTAACCCTTATAGTAAAAATATAAATCAGGGAAACCTCATGCGAGAATCCCCGGTTTGGCATTTCATAAAACTAATTTATTGAATGAAATGTCTTCAACAGTAAACAATGTGTGAGAAGATTGCTGCAACATAGCAAAAGATAACCATTTAACCGTCTATTCAATGATATCACAGGCTTTATTCGGCTGACAGTTGAATCGATATGCTAATTAGATATAGTGATTCTAAAAAGCAAGCCAACAGGTGATATATTGTGTCTCTGTATATTCCCTATTAGTATAATACACATCCCTTCAGAATCATTTCAGAATTACAATGTCCAAATAATCTGCAACAATCGTTGAAAAAGGAGAGGGGAGTGCAATTGGGGGAAAAGAAAACAGTATTTCTAATAGGGAGAGATCACCAAATTGTCCATTGGCTGTAATGGCAGTACAGGGGGTTATTGGAGTAGAAAAGTAGGGTAATAATAGTAATATAAGTATACAAAGCGAGATGATATTGGAAGATCTGGAGAGATAGAAGGAGGGAGAAGGTAAGTAACGTTAGACACAGCTTGGGTAAGTATGATGGTAATCAAAGGTAGCAATTGTCTGGAGGTTTAAAAGTGCCTATTTCTAAACATATATGCTGCTCCTTATCCTGAAAAATGTCCACTTATCTATAATCTGGAATATTAAATACAATCGCCAAAATCCCTCAATTACTGCACCTTCAATGGTGCAAAAAACCCAAAATAAGTATAATCTCCTGCACCTACACGGTTCTGTTAGTGGCTGATACTGATATCCTATAGCACCTTCATGGAGGCTAATGGTAAAAGTCCCTGTATAAACGGCTGCAATGGAGTCTTCTATCTCCTAGTATACGTAGGTAAACCCTAACTTAACCCCATGGAGCATCAAGCTTAGTGCATAGTGAATAAAGTGCTAAGTGAAAAAGTAAATAAAAATTAAGTCCCAACACACATTTCGGTGCTCTAATGGCACCTTCGCCAGGGGAGCTCCCCTGTGCTATCATTACAGCACCGAAACGCGCGTCGAGACTTTATTTTTATTAACTTTTCACTTAGCCGATTATTTTTTAATATTCCAGATTATAGATAAGTGGACTTTTTTTCTGGATAAGGAGCAGCATATATGTATAGAAATAGACACTTTTAAGCCTCCAGACAATTGCTACCTTTGATTACTGCCTTACTTACTGTGTCTAACATTACTTACCTTCTCCCTCCTTCTATCTCTCCAGATCTTCCAATATCATCTTGCTTTGTATACTTATATTACTATTATTACCCTACTTTTCTACTCTAATAACCCCCTGTACTAACATTACAGCCAATGGACAATTTAGGTGATCTCTCCCTATTATAATACGTTGGTTTTTTTTTGTTTTGTTTTTCAATTGCACTCCCCTCTCCTTTTTCAATGATTGTTCCAGATTATTTGGACATAGTAATTCTGAAATGATTCTGAAGGGATGTTTATTATACTAATAGGGAATATAGAGAGACACAATATATCACCTGTTGGCTTATAGCATATAGGCATATACATACAACTGTTAGTTTTATGTTTATTTTTGGCAATGGATAAATAAAGCCTGTTATATCATTGAATAGACGGTTAAATGGTTGTCTTTTGCTATATTGCAGCAATCTTCTCACAAATTGTTTACTGTTGAAGACATTTCATTCAACCAATTACTTAGTTTTATGAAATACCAAACCAGGGATTCTCACATGAGGTTTCCCTGATTTATATATATAAATATTAGTTTTACAAGAGGCAAAAATAAATAGGAATTGGAAGTGTGCTAGTTATATCCTGCACAGCAGAGCAAACATCAATTCTACAGTTACAGTACATAAATATAATTTGATTAGATATTTCAAGCCATATATTATATAAAGACGTTACTAGTGAAACCCAGACATTCTTTGGTGTTAAAAGAGGAAAAAAGATATTGTGCGAGTTCATTTACACAGACATCATTTAATTTACGTCAGAGCAAAAAAAAAAAATCTCTCAACTCCTTAAAATCCTCTAATAACATCAACTCACCACTCCTAAATAATATCAAGTCACAGTTCTTTTAACCGGTTTGTTTACCATGGTGACAAAGCAGATAATCAGTTAATGCTCACAGGGCGGAGATTAAAATCAGAGCTATGCAACGTACAGTGCCAGCTTAACCTTTTCTTTTGTCTAGGAAAAAAAAACAAAACAAAAAACAAACGTGATTGCATAGGATAAGAGAAATATGAAAATATAGGACATCATTAAACTATATGATGCACTTAACATACGAAGGCTCCAAACACTGAGAGCCACAGATACTTTGTGACATTTCATTCTAAGCATCAGTTAAACATCTCCCTCAAATGACAGGAAACGCCAAAAGCAAACTGTAAAGATATGTACAATGTAACAATAAGGCTGTATGTCTAACTGCATTGATTTTGGATAGTGATTTGATATGGAAACCATAACCGATTTGTTTTGGTAAGCTTCCAAACTCCCCACGCAAAAGGTCAAGGAAGAGAAATATTAGTAAGAAAATTACCTTGGACGCGGGAGAATACACTAATATACTGCAGAGTTTAAAGATGCCCAAATCGGCACACATATTCCAGCAGCAAAAACAAAGGGTGCCTGATTGACTCAATACCTTCTTGTTCGCAATCCACAGACAGATCACTTGTAGTGTAAAACATAGAATAGGAATATATAACATCACTTTCATGCTCGGACTTTGGAGAAGGTTGGAGCAGTGGAATCAATTCAAACAGCTTTCAAAAGAAATTGGAAAGGAGTTAATCATTTAGAACAGCGTCAAGTCATATTTCCATTAGTCTGGTGGATCAGAGTGCTTTGATTTCCACAATCACACTGAACAAAGAGCACATCAAATCAATTTCATTGAACACGGGAACTCCTGAATGTCATGAGTAAATGTTAGATCAAAAATAATAACAAGCAAGATTTGAAACAGGAGATACCTGGGACAGTGGACCACAGTCTTCGAGACTATACGGAAATACACACAGGAGTGCACCTAATGGCTCACGGTTCAATGGCTAAGCTTTCAGTCAATGTAAAAAAACTCACATACAATCTATTTAGTGGCTTGTTAGTCATAACAAAAGAAAGAAAAATGTAACATGCACATCTTTCTATTAGTGTTGCGCAAAATCCAGAACTCCCATAAAACACAAACTAATAATATACAGAATCTCACCAAAAGCGTGTAAGACTATTGATGGTCGATGGTAAGACATAACATAAAATTCAACGTCTTACAAAAACTGGTGTTCCTTAAATATGGCTCACCCTGTATGCATGTACATATGTACACACAGTCAGAACGACAAAAGACATATTATGTATAAACATATATGGGAGTTCTGGGTTTATACATGTAAATACTACATTAATGTATAAATAATAATAATTACAGTTCCCTTCAGAAAACCTGCAGTTCGTGAAAATTGCATATAATTAAAACAAGAAAAGCCAAAAACACAAAATAAAGTGTATAAATATACAATAAGAAATTGTTAAATGCCAGGCTACTTGCTCCTTATTACATGGCATGGAGTCAGTCACTGCGGACAACAGTGACTGCGAGCAATTACAGCTAGTCTATCAGAGAGTATATAAAAAAGGCCTCACTGGCCTGGGATCGAGCAAATGGATGTTAACCCAGTTGGTTCAGGAAACAAAATGATCCAAGACGACGTGACGATATAATCCCTTTCTTGTTATTATAGCGCATTCTTGGTTTTATCCTCAAAGATGTATTTCACTGCATTCCCTTGAATCCCTGTTTGTGAACAATTCATGATCTACTTGTGTGTGTCATACATTACCAGATCTGGTATGCTGGAAAATGACCCGTGAGTCTGATACAAACTTTCATAGTTTGTTTTTTCTTTCATTTTTGTACAAGCTGAATGGATTGATTCAGTGCATATGGTAACGAATGTGGTCTTTCGTAAACTCCAACTTTAAAAGTAAACTAATTAGTAAAGTTTTTGTAATGTTTAAAAAAATAAAAATAAAAGTCACCCTTCACTGGCCAAGCATGTTACACTGCCCATGTAACAAAAAAAGTGCTTTGGAAGCAGGGAGTT
This sequence comes from Pelobates cultripes, assembly GCA_933207985.1. Lineage (NCBI taxonomy): Eukaryota > Metazoa > Chordata > Amphibia > Anura > Pelobatidae > Pelobates > Pelobates cultripes. Next base: position 319,866,722 of record OW240916.1, on the reverse strand, counting down.
TAAAAAAAAAAATCATTCAACTGATAAAATCCAATGTTAAATTTAGTATTCTCCCTCAGTGATTATATTTCAGACCTTAAAAAAAAAACACAAAATAAAACCAATGCATATTGATGCATTGAATGTGAAGGAGGCTGAGGGACCTCCTTGATTTGTAAGGTTTTCCCTTCATCATGCAGGAAGAAAGCCTTGGTTTCTCTAGAATTCGTCGGCCCCCGTGGTTTGAATGATGCACCTGTTCATAAACACAGGACACAAAGCAACAAAAGAGTTATGTCATATTAATTACTGCACAGTAACATACAGAACATTCTCTATCGGGATATTTTATCCAGTGTCTTTCAGGTATATCGGAATAAAATGGAGACAAAAAGATTTATTGCAGGAAAATGAAAAATACCTACCTGGGACATTTCAGAAACGGGTACAATGCCCATAGACACATGGCACCATAAACACGACACTGAGTGGCTATGGTGTTAGGCGGCAGGTTAACTTTACCGCGGGTGGCAGTGAATGAAAGTAATTATATGGCTGAATATCTTATAAAACCTTCTTCACTACTCACCATACGATCTCAAACTATTACATAGTTTAAGTTTTTTGCAATATGTAGTCCTGAAAATAAGCCTTTTGTGGGGGTGGGTGGGGTATATAGGTTCCTTTCTGCACAACCCCCTTATAATGTTAAAAACATTAAGGTAACTAACAATTACTCACCCAGTTTCCAGCGTTTCAACTCTGCAGTAGCCACCTGCTCCACCTATGAATACGTCAGCATGGCGCCGACTTGTTCCGTGATTAACTCCTGGATTGTAACTAGGTACTCTATCAGCAGCACAGGATGCCAGGACACAGTTTTACTCAAACCTGGTAGAGGTAGCGCATAAAGTGGCTGTCAACCCTGCCATGTAAAGAGCTTCTACAAAATGTTTTCAAATTGCAGGGTTAAAAACAACTGGAACACTGCACCCAGACCACCGCACTGAGATGAAGTAATCTGGGTGAATTTAGAGGACTTTTAATGAGAGTAATACCATGAGGATGTACCTATTTTAATGAAAATAAAAGGCAATAGGGATATTTAAAGTGATATTACCTGCTAGTTCTCCCAGTCAGTGCAAGGCAAACTGTCCTCTTCATCTTCGGACTCAGGCGACGCTTCCTTAATCCGCCTGAGTGCTTCATGTATACTGCGAGTCAATGGGTCAGCATCAGGCAAGAGTGTAAAAGACTCTCGGAGAGCATCCTTCTCCACCTTTTTCAGCTTAACTCCTTTCCTAATTTGTGCCAAAATGTTATTGCTGTCATCCTCATCTGGGGACGGGGCTAAAGTTCTTTGCTCCACCTTTTTCAGATGAAAAGTACCACGTTTCAGGGAAGCTAATACTTCATCCATTGGTGAACTCACTGAAAAAGAGCAAACAAAATATATCATCCCTTACCCATCCCTTGGTTGGAACTCATGCAGCGCTAAGTGACATATTTCTGTCAACACGGCTCAGATCATAATCATCATTAGAACAATCTGTGTGAAAAATATATAGGTAGAAAGTAAAGCGATCACCGTACCTCGCCGTTTCTGCATGTCCTCTAGCGCTCCAGTTTTTTTAAGCTTTTTTCTGGCACTCAGAAGCTGATTGCTGTCAAATAACTGAGATAACGGGACAGTTGCAGACTTTAGGGCGGCAGATTCATCTGTTTCTTTTTTTACATGAATGACTCTTATATCTAGAGGAGCAGTCTCCTCTTTCAGAGGTGGAGGAGGAGGTAGCGGTGGCGCAGGGGGAGGAGAGATCACAGGGAGGGAATGGGGCTGCACAGTATCTATTTCAAGCTTTTCATGGGAAAAAGACGGCAGAGACGTCATCTGAGGCAGTTCAGAGGTAATGAGGTCAGGAGGTAATGAATTATCTTCAAGTTGTATTAAACCCTCCAGCTTTTTGGTCTCTGTAGGCTGGAGAACTTCTGGGCCTTCCACATCAGATACGACTTGAGTCTGAATACTAACAGAGAAGGACTGCGGCTCGTCTAGGCAGGGCGTAATGCGCGCAGAGGTTTTTCTTTTGCTGTGGGTCAAGCGCAGTCTTGTTGATTTAAGTATCACTTGCCCAGGATGGCGCTATACATGGGAGGAAAAAATAGTTACTTGTCTGACAAAGAATTAAAGCTCTTTTTTTCAGAAACAGTGAGCACCAGTCCCCCCTCATTAAGATTCACGGCATGTTTTATTGTATAAAATATCACTCTTGCCACACTGTCTGTTTTCACACTAGTTTTGCTGGGTTACAAACAAAGGATACCGGAGTCGAGAAACAAGGAATATCATTGTCACGGTTAGCTAGCAACATTGCAGATACAGTTCTAGGGTGGCTTAGCATTGTGATTTGTAAAAAGGAAAAACACATACAAAAAAAACAAACAAAACTCTACACAGCAATAAGTCTGCCACTCAAAGATGCCAATCAAGAAGCTGGAACGGTGTTAATTTTGCCCAACTTGCATGTACATCACAGCTCCACTTTAAACACTCCAAACACCAGAATATTATAGCCCAGTGCCCCCTCCAGAGTAAGTAATCAAACCATTTAAGAATTTTAACAAGAATGGTTTGACAACTCACCTAGGCCGCGCCAGAATGCTCTCAGCAAATGCGCGTGGGCCTGTGTGGCTGGGCATATCTCAGTGCAGAAGCTTCCAGTAGCATGGCAAGCAATGGCAGTTGGCTACATATCACTGACGAAGCCTAACAAGACCAAAACAATCATCTTGGGTTGCTGTATCTCTCATTTATAAAGAGCCAGTCTACACTTCAGATCTGGACCACCCTTTGGTGATATCAGTCTCATATGGACCAGGTTCTCTTTAAAATGGCAGAAGATGAGCTAAAACCAGTTCGAGATCTGAGCCGGGACCCATGAAGGGCAGGCTATTTGAGCTCTTGTTCTCAGTACTCTCTTGCACCCCGTTTTTTGCTCTCCCAGTTGCCCAATGGAACCCAGAAAAGTTGTCAAAACATAACCTGTAGAATGCTGAATTTATTTTTATTTAAAGTAAAAACCTATACATAATCAGGCTCGCATAAAAAACAAACAAACAAAACAAAAAAACATTATTAATTAGGCAAAAACCTATAAAATTTATGAAAGTTGTCTAGATGCCAGGAATGTGTTTCGTTTTGTTTTTTGCAAACAAATCCAATATACAGCACATACCTGTTTAAAGGTTCGCAGCCTGTCCAATGTTTTTTGCCGCTCCTCACTAACCCAAATGCTTTTTCGCTCATCTTCATCTTGTTGCTGGTCTTTGCTCTGAAATAAAAGCATTCAGTATATTCCAGTCATTTCTGAGTTTTTGATACACGCATCATTAATATAAAAGAAGAGATATTACAGCCATGCCTAGTGTTAATAAACTCTGCAACCACGGAGGAAATTCACTGAAATTAGGTAAGTCCACAATAAAACACTCCTTGATGTATTTCACATTATTTAGTATTTCTGACACAGCTTACATTTGTTTACACCGAGAAAGAAATGTATACACAGGAACACATTCACTAATCTGTAAGATTTAGCTATCACACTCACTAATTGCACAGCATGTTGGACATATGCTCCGTCACCAGGAAAACGCTGCTGGACTTTCTCATCGTGTTTTGCAATGCAAATTTCCTACAGGGGTTGGGAAAAAAAATGAAACTCTTAGAAAGAAAACCAACACAATATATTATAAACACTTTAAGGGGGTGAATAACAAATAGTTTTTAATCTAAAAGTAATAATATTTTGTACACACAAATCAGAAATACCCAGCAACAGCATTGCAATAATATTTGGGTAATACACACTGTTATTGAAACACTGGCTTCTTTTGATGTTAAACAGTAAATGCAACTGACCATCTGACATGCAACTAACACAACAACGCAGACCTGCGTGTCTCACAAGTTAGCTAAATGTTTAAGGAACTTGCGAGTTCCATGGTTTTACGCTTCACTGACACAGACCTGCGTGTCGTGTACTCCGGTATGATGGGAAAACCTCATGCCAAAATAAATAGATATATACAAAAAAAATATTTGGGTTATACAGAGTTAAACTATTAATTCAGAACGCTCTGTATGTAACTATTTTATACCAGATCCCTGACCTTGTCTTGTCCTGCACCAACTTAGTGTCTTGTTATACCTACTACTCTGATTTCTGGACCCCCAGGGCTCGGCCTGTCCCTGTTTATGTTATGCTCAGCCATTATAAAGCCATTAAATAACTCAAAATACCCCATTTGAAATATCCTGGGATGCCTACTTATAAATACGATATGCCGTCATGGGGGTCATTTTCTTTCCTGAGATGCAACACTACCTCAATGGCGACATAGGCCCAAAAAGTCATTGTCAAATTTCCAAGTTAAAAAAGATCATCAAATATTTTGGGCTCTGTGATTTACTAAAAAAAAAACTGGAAGCCCAGCAGGGGGGGCTGTTATATCCTTGAAAAAATAAAAAATAAAAACACTGAGGCTTTATTGCACCAACTCATACCATGACCATGGCATTCATGTGTATGAGAAAATACACAAAAAAAGCATAACTAGTAAATGGGGCCTGCATTTGTGATAACTCAACTCAAAATACACAAACTGGGTTGCCTACTTTTGAAAATGGTGTGTTATAATGGTGCAAATGTTATTATCCAGGTTGCCATACTGTCTCAAAGGCGACATATGCCCAGAAAATCACTTTGCCAAAGATTAAGACTGAAATAGTCATGTTCTGTGTTTTGCCCTGTAATTTTCCAAACCCCATAAAACCTGTCTTTTGTGAGACTTCACTGAAACAGGAGTGTTTTAGAGCAGTAAAATGTACGATCATCAGTGAAAGTGCACCTTTTGTGCCTAGTAAAAGGACTGGATATTTTGAATACCTAAGGTTGTCTAGTTTTGCAAAAGGAATGCCACAATTGGGGTAATTTTCATTCCTGGGCTGCCATACGGTCTCAAATGCAACATAGGCCCAGCAAACCAATCTGCCAAATTTAAATGTGCAAACACTAAAATAGATAAGCCCTATATTTGACCCCATAAAGCCTGTACTTGTAAGATATTGCTGAACACTAATATGAGTGCTTTATTACAGTACAATCTAACAGTATTAGGTGTTAAAATAAAAACACCATTCAGAAATGGAAAAATTACATTTCTTAATTTCTCGCATTGTTTCGATTAAAGGACCACTATAGTGCCAGGAAAACATACTCGTTTTCCTGGCACTATACTGCACTGAGAGTGCCCCCACCCTCAGGGTCGCCCTCCCGCCCGGCTCTGGGGAGAGGAAAGGGTTAAAACTTACCTTTTCTCCAGCACCGGGTGGGGAGCTCTCTTCTTCCTCTCCTCCCTCTTCTCCTCCCTTTCAGCTGAATGCGCACACGAGGCAGGAGCTGCGCGCGCATTCAGCCGGTCTCATAGGAAAGCATTCAGAATGCTTTCCTATGGACGCTTGCGTGTTCTCACTGTGATTTTCACAGTGAGAATCACGCAAGCGCCTCTAGCGGCTGTCAATGAGACACCCACTAGAGGATTTGGAGGCTGGATTAACCCTAACATAAACATAGCAGTTTCTCTGAAACTGCTATGTTTATTTTAAAAAGGGTTAACCCTAGCTGGACCTGGCACCCAGACCACTTCATTAAGCTGAAGTGGTCTGGGTGCCTAGAGTGGTCCTTTAAATTATGTTCCTGATATGAATATTTGCAATGAAATGAAAGTCCTATGGGTGCATTTAACATGAAAGAGGTAAATTATGGTTGAACAAACGTAGCACAAATTCTAGGTTTTGTTTAGATTCAGAATTTGGACAACTACATCCGTCCTTAAGAGGTTAAGGAACAGTGGGCGCACATGCACCCACTCTCTCTCTCTAAAATAAATCATTTTTAAAAATTACACCTAAACAGCAACTTCTGCCGAAAGTCTCCGGAAGCAGTAAGTATTGCAGTTAGCGTGTTCATCTTCCATGTTAAAATTAGCGTGGGACCCACAATTGGGGTACTGTGATGTAGAAGTGGGCTTAGCACATTAAGGCCATATGTAGCTGAATCCCCATGTTTGCCAAGATAAGGGATTGGAAGTAGCTTTGTAAAATAGAAATCTGTATTTTCTGTGTGTGCACGTTGTTCCTTCATCTGTATTTTGTTGTTGCAGCAGCACCCCTTCTGAGAAATGTATGCTGTTGGTGAGCCCCCAGTACTCCTTTTTTCTAGATTTAGAAATCAGACCCATTATAGAACTGATAATCCTAATATTATGTGTACTAAAAAGCAAAGTAGCTTGATACGAATACTCCCGCCATACAATCCTACTCATTCCTTACAGCAGAAATCACTGCGTTCGTATGACAGCCGACCATTTGTAAATCAGCAATGTAGACAGTAGGTAAGAATTGACGACAAATCTATTTAATTTCTATTCCTGTATATTAAAGAATCTGCAGACACAGATCATATCCAAAAATAAAACGATTTAACAAATGCCATACTACTCACATAAAAGCATTGTCTGTAACTTAAAATAGAACTATAGGAGAAATAACCCTTTCAGTGTTTCATTACATTTTACATCCATGTTGCAGTTTCCTTGCGTTGATGACGGTCATACCTTTTTGTTCCTGAGGTAGGCTTTCTTAGCGGAAATGCGGCCACGCTTTGCTTCCAGCTGGCGCACTTTCAGCTGCCGTTTCCGCAATTCTTCCCTCTGTAAATGAATAGAGGAGGCCATGTCTTCCGTCTCAAGCATTGCCTCCATACTCTCATATGTATCATAATAAACCACTTCATCTGTTTTTTCTGAGAGAAAAAAAAGGTTTGTGAGAACACCAATAACGCCACTTTAGGTGGTGGCCCTGAACCAGATGTTCATAGTCTACATTTCCAGTGCTCACTCTCCACCACATGAAAATAATATCAGAAGCATTAAGGGTTAAAGGCGTCCCTGCCAAGCCACATTCTCTGCAGCAATGGATTGCCGTTGCGGTTACATACATACATTGTGCTAGATAATGTACCTCCCAAGCACACAGACTTGCCATATTCCTCATGCAATGTCTGTCTGAAAAACTCAATGAAGCTCCATAGAAGGTGGGTACAAAATAAATACATTTAAAAAACCCTCTGTTTTTTAGATGAACATTGTTGTCTCCCAATGACCTGATAGAAGGTTATTATTCATTCTCTTTCATTGTGCCCTAGGATGTTAGATACTTTGCGGACATTAAGAGGCCTTTCCCTTTCACTAGTTTAGTTGTACAAGAGTAATTCTATCTTACCAATTCTTTAGTGATATTAAAGACAAAGAAATTGCCAACCTTCTATCACCAGGGGCTGACTTCCTGCAAAAGCAGACTACTCCTCAAACAGACTTAAAATGACACTGTAGGCTCCAAACCTAATAACAATTAGCTTCATCAAGCAGTATTGGTGTATAGATCATGCCCCTGCAGTCTCACTTCTCAATTCTCTGCTATTCAAGAGTCAAATAACTTTGTTTATTCAGCCCTGGTCATCCCCTCCCCGCCACCCATGTGACTCGCACAGCCTTCCTTCCTGTTTACACTTCCTTTATTGTAGTCTTTTTAATTTAGAATTTCTTATATCCTGCTCTGTTGATAATTTTTAAATACTTTTTTCCTCTCCCTTTAACAACCTTCTAGCTGTGTGTGATTAAAGTTTAACTTACAGTGCTGGAGATAAGAAAACGTCTAAAGCGAGTTAACATCTGATTGATAATGAAACAGTTTGTTTTCATGCAGGCTGTGTCAGTCACTGCCAGGGGAGGTGTGGCTAGGGCTGCATAAACGGAAAATAAAGAGATTTAACTCCTAAACTGCAGAGAAGTAAGCAGTGAGACTTCAGTGGCATGATCTATACACAAAAACAGCTTCATCAAGCTAAAGTTGTTTTGATGCCTATCGTAACTCTTTAATAAGGGAAAAACACTTTCAAAAAGCCACTTTGTTTTTCGGAAAATCATTTCACTAACTATTTTTCCAGCACATATTTTTTGCCGGAATGCTTTAATCCATTATATATAGGAGTACCTTAGTGCCAGGAAAACAAACCCGTTTTCCTGGCACTAAAGGGTTATTAGGTCCTCCCCTCCCGCTGGGCCGAAGGGGTTAAAACTCCTACAGCCACTTAGCATAATCCAGTGCTGGGCTCCCTTGTCGCTGGTGACCTCTCCTTCCCTGCCGACGTCAGCTCCCGAGTGGAGCCGAAAGTGCATGTGGGGCCAGTGCCCGCGCATTCAAACCGCCCATAGGAAAGCATTACTCAAGTAGTGACATCCGTGGTGGGGATTATACCACCTACGCCTACATATATTGAGCAATATTCCATTTGCTCTTCACTTGTGAGTATACCTCCATCTTTTATCATTTTATTCTGTATCATCCAGAGAGAACTATTTTGAGTTTCTATCCTCTTTTTTTTTTTTATATCACCAACTATTCGAATCCTGGCCAACTGCTATTGGAAAGGAGAAATACCCTACTACCTCTGGAGACCCCTTTTGAGGACATCCAATGGCCATCGACATATCCATAGATGGGGATTATATCGTCCAGGTGCACATATCTGGAGCAGAGTATAAGCTCCTGAAAATTGTAAGTGCAATTCCTTTCCCTTCATTTATTATCATTATTAAGATCCTAACATACTAATTCCTTCCCTCCTCCATATCGCTCTGAGCGTGGGAATTCCATCACAGGCGCTGCTCCCTGATCCTACTTTTTACACCCATTGTACCACCAGAAAAGAAGAGACTCTGGTTTTTGGGAAGTTTCAGCAGCCACATACTATAATTACAAGTACTGATATTCCACCTACCCCTCTATTACGCAATGCTTTCCTATGGAGATCTGAATTCACGCTGCGTGAGTTCAATGCGATTTTCACATTGAGAATCGCGGAAGCAGCCTCTAGTGGCTGTCAGGGAGACGTCCACTAGAGGTTGGATTAACCCTACAGTGTAAACGTTTATAGTTGCAGGGTTAAAACTAGGGGACCTGGCACCCAGACAGCTTCATTGAGCTGAAGTTGTCTGGGTGCCTATAGTGGTACTTTAAGTCTCCACAATTCTGAATCAAGATGCTGTTAATTAGCTTTCATTATGTAAGAGTAATGCCCCAGGATTATTACCATGCTGTGATCTGATCTGAGTCACACAAAAAGTAATAAACAAATGAATATAGAAAACACAATCTGCCACTAGTGGGAGCTGCCGCACAGCTTGCAAACTGTGTATAGAGCAGGATGTAAACTGTACTTCTTGCTTTATTTGATTAGTGTTCTAAGGCAATGGATACAAATAAAGCAAAAAATAAAAATAAAAATAAATTCACAGCAGTGTTTTGTCTGATTACAACTGAAAGGAGATTCAGGATTTTGTACAATTAAAGTCCACAGGTCCCCAAATCTTATTGTGCAATTGTGGAACACACAATGACATGGATGCTGGCTGATGCTTGGCTCCTGTAAAGCTGCATATTTGCTATCCTATATTGTTACTTTTTCAGACACTTGCAGCAAAGTTACAGAGTTTGCAGCTTGTTCGTGAATGCAGGGCATTCCACCCAACCAAGTTAAAGGTGTACGTGAAGCATCATAACCACATTTTATTAAAATATTTAAAACAATAGAACTGTATTTCTATTATGTAAATGTATTTCTAAACACATTTGATGGTTGGGGGATACAGTACACCAATGCTTACACATTCCGAGAAAAAAGGGAAAGAAAAAAATAAATAAATAAACTGATGAGATCTAACTGGGTCACAGGACAGGTCATTTTTTGTTTTTGTTTATAGATCTCTCGATGCAGAGAAGGCATTTGATAGGGTCTACTGGCATTACAAAGATTTGGTCTTCTTCCTACATTTAACGGCTATTAAAACTTTATATACTAATTCTTCGTATCCCACGCTGAAATGGACCGTTCTCCCTGTTCTCTTTGAATGTCGCACAGCCTTCCTACCTGTTTACACTTCCTTTATTGTAGTCTTTTTAATTTAGAATTTCTTATATCCTGCTCTGTTGATAATTTTTAAATACTTTTTTCCTCTCCCTTTAACAACCTTCTAGCTGTGTGTGATTAAAGTTTAACTTACAGTGCTGGAGATAAGAAAACATCTAAAGCTAGTTAACATCTGATTGATAACGAAACAGTTTGTTTTCATGCAGGCTGTGTCAGTCACTGCCAGGGGAGGTGTGGCTAGGGCTGCATAAACAGAAAATAAAGAGATTGAACTCCTAAACTGCAGAGAAGTAAGCAGTGTTATGCTCTTAAAACGGATTTACCTTTAGGGTACAGCTTATTTTAGTACTATGGTTATCTTTGGTTATTCCTGTATAGATGACATATAACTAAGTCTGGATAAATGTTAGATTACACTGGAATGACGTATTTCATTATGCTGTATTACTATCAAACTGTTATGAAGCAACTTGAAAGCAACAGTGAGGGAAAAAAAGTATTTGATCCCCTGCTGATTTTGAACGTTTGCCCACTGACAAAGAAATGGTCAGTCTATAATTTTAATGGTAGGTGTATTTTTTAACAGTGAGAGACAGAATAACAACAAAAAAATAATCCAGAAAAACGCATGTCAAAAAAGTTATAAATTGATTTGCATGTCAATGAGTGTAATAAGTATTTGACCCCTTCGACTCAGCACTTGGTGGCAAAACTCTTGTTGGCAATCAAAGAGGTCAGACGTTTCTTGTAGTTGGCCACCAGGTTTGTACACATCTCCTCTTTGCAGATCCTCTCCAAGTCATTAAGGTTTCGAGGCGGACATTTGGCAACTCGAGCCTTCAGCTTCCTCCACAGATTTTATATGGGATTAAAGTCTGAAGATTGGCTAGGCCACTCCAGGACCTTAATGTGCTTCTTCTTGAGCCTCTCCTTTGTTGGCTTAGCTGTGTTTTGGGTCATTGTCATGCTGGAATACCCATCCACGACCCATTTTCAATGCTCTGGTTGAGGGAAGGAGGTTCTCACCCAAGATGTGATGGTACATGGCCCCATCCATCATCCCTTTGATGCGGTGCAGTTGTCCTGTCCCCTTAGCAGACGGTCTTGTAGCCCATTCCAGCCTTGTGTAGGTCTACAATCTTGTCCCTGACATCCTTGGACAGCTCTTTGGTCTTGGCCATGGTGGAGAGTTTGGAATTGGATTGATTGATGGCTTCTGTGGACAGGTGTCTTTTATACAGATAACGAACTGAGATTAGGAGCACTCCCTTTAAGAGAGTGCTCCTAATTTCAGCTCGTTACCTGAATAAAAGACACCTGGGAGACAGAAATCTTGCTGATTGATAGGGGATCAAATACTTATTTCACTCATTGACATGCAAATCAATTTATAACTTTTTTGACATGTGTATTTCTGGATTTTTTGTTGTTGTTATTCTGTCTCTCACTGTTAAAATACACCTACCATTAAAATTATAGACTGATCATTTCTATGTCAGTGGACAAACGTTAGAAATCAGTGTATGATGTCAGAATATGTTTGTCCAAATTGTCTAAAAATGATAATAAAAAAATAAATAAAGTGGGTGTGTAGATGGCACGCAGACTGGACCTGATATCTGTCGTCTGATGCTTTCCAGCTGCGCTGTTAGAAGCAGCTCCTCACATTTTAGGATTTCAAACTGCACTTCGTACAGCTGGAGCTGGTGACCATAGTAGTCAGACTCCAGATGGTCCAACACTTGGATGGCTTCCGTTCCCCCCTGTAAGCTCTGCATCTGAAAGCACAAAACCACGACAAGATCACAGCCAGTTTCACAGAGACTCTCCATATATGGTTAACATTGTTCTTTTAATCTGTTTATCTAACGGGACCGAGAGAGGGGGAAAACAGACTCCCCTGGCTTTAAAAGTAAAACAAACAAGTGCTTGTCTGGAACATTAAGAGCATGAAGCCGGCATGATAATATGCAGACCTGGAAATGGTTGCCAGCGGAGAAATGCCCCGGCGCACATTGAAGGGCAGATTGTAACATATTGTATGTCTGAGCTGTGTTATCTTCTGTTGAAGTTGTTCTGCAGACAGACTTACAGCTGAGCACAGAATCTAGTCACATTCCATGGTTTATGTACAGATAATGTAATACCTTTTATATGCGTAGATATTAATGAAGTGAGTTACTAAGATTTAATTGTGCCGAATATCAAAATTAGTAAAATGTAACAGATAATGGCTTTTTGTGATGATGGGGGCCAAACTCACACGCAGGATTCACAATAGCTATCATTAAAATAGTCCCTTTGCATTAAGAATATGTTGAGTGACATGCTAGATGGAGAAACAGTGTTTTCCCCTTCCATTATGGGTCTAAAGCAGGCAACAATGACAATATAACGAAAACAACAAAACTAGGAGGGACTCCCGCCCTGGGTGGTAGTACATTTTCATATTAGTGATAGAATGCAAAGAACTGCAGTATTGTACGATGTTTAAACACTCGAGCTGCTATTCCCTCTGAGCAGTAATCAGTACATTTCATACTGGTGTGGTAGATAAGTTGGTAAATTCCCTGACTACAAAGCCTGTTCAAAAATGCAAGGTCACAGGTTCAAATCCAGGCAGGATCAACTCAGCCCTTCATCCTTCCTAGGTTGATAAAATGAGTAACATTAATTGGGTAACAACAGCATCTATTACTATTCAGCTGCTGATTTGGTTAATTCCTGAGACACTGGGAGAAAGGCGCAATATAAATACTAGCTAGTATTATAGTTATTATAAATGTACAAATACAGAAGGAAAAAAAGGATCTGGGTATTTTCTTGTACCATTTTGGAGTATTTTATCACCTCATCACCCCAATCTATGTCAGCAATGTTTGAGGAAGCCAACAAAGTGCTTTTTCTTCCACGATATTTTCTGCTTGCTGACATAGTGACAGCTCTTTGTAGCTTGGTTGCCAGTAACTCGGTTCTGGTACACACCTGACTATTCTGATCTTTTATTCATAAAGCACATGTATATTTCACAGCAAAAACGCCAAGACTTAAGAGACTGCTTCTAGCAATCGGGTGCAGTTTGGAAATGTATGACAATCTCTAGATCTAGCACATATAAGGACCATCACATATTAAATAGTAAAATATCTGCTTGTTTACCTCTTCCTTCAGTGCGTGTTTCTTTTGCTCTAAACAGATTTCTTTTGCTCGCATTAGCTGCAGCGTTTCTTTAGAGACGCCATACTGAAGCTTCTCCATGCGCTCCACAGCAGACGCCCAGATGCCCTTTCCAAATTTCTTCTGGTCTGTTCGCATCCGATCAAAGACAGCTGCAAAGTATGCAAATAAAAAAAAACATAAATATAAAAACACTGGGGAAGACATATTAAACAAAAGACCTCACTAATGAAATCCATTTAACATTTGTGGTGTGGGCAGTCCAAAGTACCATAATCCCTACAGTTTATTACAATGATTCTTGTGTAGAGAAATGGTCCTTTAAAAATGTAAAAGGAATCCATGTTTAAAATGGAATGAGGCAAAAATGTGATTCTTTGTTAAGCTAATTTGCATATGTCCACCCAGAATCCTTTGCGGTAGTAACATCACTACAAATTTGTGATGTCTGTGGGAAAAGCAAGTCTTATGGCTTGACTGGTGTGCAGATTTTTGTTTAACATTGTAATATATATATATATATATATATATATATATATATATATATATATATATATATATATATATATATATACAGCATCCATTATACACACTATATATATATATACACACACACACACACACACACACACACACACACACACACACACACAGTCACACTCATTTACTAAAAAGCAATTTCAAGTCTCACAGAATGTAGCAGTTTTATTCAAAAACACCTCACCTAGGCAAATAATAATGGAGGTTTAGTTACAGTATATGCTGAGAGAGGGAGGACAGAGAGATCTTTTCATTCATATTATACCCAGTTTCTAATAAAATAAAGAATGAGCACCAATGGTATGTACACATAGGCAACATGAAAATGACCTTTTTGTGCCTTAGCAGTTATTTCAAAGTATTTAACGGTTAGATCTTGAATAGAGAGCACAGCCATGTGAGCTTTTCTCTGCCAATCAGCATCTTCCTTTCTAAGGCTCTCGATGCGTCTGGGACCCAAGTAGTCGTTTTCTATGGAGATCTGAAAATAGAGACAAAAAGTCAAAATATGGCTATGCGATTTTTAATTTTCCAAAAGTAAATAAAACAAATGAAAACCTTTTAAGTAATAAACCTCACTAGGTTAAACTGTGACCGTTACAAAGTTGCAGATGTACCATTTTCTCTATAGTATATTCTTTAAAATTACACCATGCTAATGAACGCAGCACGATCGTGGGTTTAAACAGACTCCTGCAGATAAATGGATATGACAGTATTGACTGACAACTGCGCCAGTGTGTGTTTTAAGACTACACAATATGAAGTTTGGGGATTTGTCAGCAAAGGGTTTACACAGTCTGTTCCCAGAATTCCAGACATATCCATAAGAGGTGGTGGGATGAGACAGTAGTTAATTTAAATGTACTACTATAGAAACATAGGCCATGTCAAACTAACTTAATAGCATTCAATGAAGAAGTAAGTACAAGTACAGATCACGGTGTGCAGTGGATGTGATCTACTTGAAGTTTGCCAAGGCGTTCGATACGGTTCCTCACAATACTAGTGTTCAAACTAAAAGAAATTGGTCTAGAGCAGGGGTAGGCAACCTTCGGCACTCCAGATATTGTGGACTACATCTCCCATAATGCTGTTACAGCCATAATACTGGCAAAGCATCAAAACTGGGGTGCCGAAGATTGCCTACCCCTGTTCTAGAGGAAGAGAGTTATGTTATCACTAAACGAACACTATAGGGTCAGGAATACAAATGAGTCTTCCTGATCCTATAGTGTGAAAACCCGTTAGTTGGCCTGCCCCTCCATACTCCTCTTAAAAAGGGTTAAAACTTACCCTTATTCCAGCGCTGTGCGGGTCTGCTGATGCTGGCTCTGCCCCCTTGGCTGAGATCATCAGAATTGACAATCGCAGCCAATCCAATGCCTTCCCACAGGAAAGCATTATATGGGAAAGCATTGTGAGGCTAATGCCGCGCTGTACCAATCTGCATCTCCTCACAGAGCTGCATTGACTCTGTGCATCTCTATGAAGAGCATTCAGTGTCTCCATGCAGAGATTGGAGATGCTGAACGTCAGTGCTGCACAGCACTAACCAATGAAGCACCTCTAGTAGCGGTCTGAGTGATTGCCACTAAAGGTGTCCCTCTAGTGCCTACATTAAAAAGCCTGCAGTGACAGGCAGTAGACACCAGAACAACTACATTAAGCTGCAGTTCTGGAGACTATAGTGTTCCTTTAATGGTAACGCTGACTAAAGTGGCAATTGATGTCGCTCAGGATTTTGTTCTGGGACCACTTCTAATCAATATATTTATAAGTGTGCTTGAAATAGACATTGAAAGTCATGTATCAGTATTTGCAGATGACACAAAACTCTGTAAAGTAATACAATGTGAGCAGGATATTACATTGCTGCAGAGGGATTTAAATAAAAAATCCCTTAGGCCTCAATCCACAAACCCAGAAACATGCAATACTGACTCTTTGTTTTAATCTCCCGGCAACCTTTAGGTATTGACTGAAGCTTTGAAGATACTGCATCTCATCTATTCTACCTTTGTCACTGTAATATTATTTGTTACCATAACAATGTCACCATTTTACCTGTAGTTTGCCACTAACTTCATGTTATTTAGTTATTAATATTTGGGGTGACAGAATTTGTTTGGTAAACTTTTTCGTTGTGTACACCATATGTCTGTTCTACACATCCCCTCT
Organism: Pelobates cultripes; assembly: GCA_933207985.1. NCBI lineage: Eukaryota > Metazoa > Chordata > Amphibia > Anura > Pelobatidae > Pelobates > Pelobates cultripes. Next base: position 319,850,793 of record OW240916.1, on the reverse strand, counting down.
CTGTCCCCTTCCTTTGCCCCTCCAAGCTGTAAATACCTTCATATAACTGTGTCTCATCTCCATCTCTGATCCTTAGGCCTCACTCCACAGACCCAGAAACATGCAATACTGACTCTCTTCATTTGCTCTAAGCACTTTAAATAGATTGGATGAGATTTGATGTAGTACCATGCATAGTAATGCGCATTCATTACACCAAGGTGCAAGTAACTTACATCATAAACAGCAGTGAATTCGGGATAACACACGAGAAGGATTTGAAAATTGGTAATAGACAACAAACTAAGCAACAATGTGCCATTTCAATTAGCAGTTGCTGAGGCCAGTAAGGTATTGTCATGTATACAAATATAAAATATAGATGTATATACCACAAACCATTATCTAGAAATTCATAAACAGGACTAGGACATAAGGTCATGCATTTAGACTGGAATAAAAGAGATTTAGTCTAAGGCAAAGGAAAGGACTTTTTTTTTTTTTTTTTTTTTTAATTAAGAACTATAAGGATGGGGAATGCTGTGCCTGAATAAGTGGTTTTATCAGAGTCTGTACAGATTTTAAAACAGCAACTTGATGAATACTTGCAAAAACAACATTCAGGGATATAAATTTTAATTTCTGGGGTAATAACTTCTTGATCCAAGGATAAATCTAACTGCCATTTTGGGAACAGGAAGGATTTTTTTCCTAGTTTGTTGCAAAATTGGAAAGTGCTTCAAACTGTTTTTTTTTCCTTTCTCTCTTTTGGATCAACAGCAAAAAGAGATGTGAGAAAAGCTGATCTTTTGATGGCTTATGTAACTAAGTAATATAATTGATATAATTATGCAATATAACTAATAAAATTCTACTGGGCAGGTAGAAACTAAAATTATAAAAATGTTCTAAGGTCCATATCATACTGCCCAGAGACAACCCACATTTTTAAGGGAGCTGTATACTTTAAGAATTAAAAGTAAGTAAAAACAAAAAGTCAAAGACGATTAAAACAGCTTTAAAATTTGTAATAGATTTTCTAAACAAAAAGAACATGACATGTAAATTAATTTAACTGCTGCAATCCCTTAGGTACACATACATCCCTATGGAAGGAATAAATACGTTTGTGGTGCCCCGATCCGCCTCCTTGGCTGACACCATCAGAGCTGATCATCTCAGCCTATCCCAATGCTTTCCCATAGGAAAGCATTCGATTGGCTAAAATCGCCAATTTGTAAGATCGTCCGGGGTCAATCAGTATCTCCTCAGCCCTAGCTAATCAGAATCACCTCATAGAGATGCATTGAATCAATGCATCTCTATGGGGGAAAGTTCAGCATCTCTATGCAGAGCGCTGAGACACTGAATGTCAGTGCTACACACTGTGCAACACTGACCCAGTAATCTTAGTTATATATTGGGGGACCTGCCTGACAACCCCAGTAGAAAGTGCAGAGATTTTAATTTGCAAACCATATATTTGACCCTGTAACTTTCCAAAACCCTCATAAAAACTGGGGTTCAAAATAATATATAACAACTGTGGGTGCACTTAATAGGAAAGAGGTCAATTATGGCTGAACGGACATGCAGCTCAAATTCCAGGTTTTGTTTTGGTCAGAACTTGTACAATTGTCTTCGTCCTTAAGGGGTAAAGGCAATTATCTGCATTTTGTATTTACAATGATGAACATGTTATTTTATGGTCACAGTTGCCCTTTAAACAGGATTCCAATTGGTTTTTCGGATGCTAAGGGTTGACCACGAGCTATTGTTTACAAGCATCTGGCACAGGAAGGCATAGCACCTGGAAATCACAATCCGTGTTATTCAAATATTTAGTGGTGCAACGTGCAAAGGTGCACAAAGTGACAGGATAGACCTCCCGCTGGTTCTTCGTTAAGATGTCACAAGGTTACAGACATAGTCCTTACTGTAAAAAGGAGTCTACACAATGTACATTAGATGCCATATTTGTATATAAGAAAGAAAAGAGAGAAAAAAAGTCTCATTTGCAAATGTATGAGATCTATAACCAGATTTGCATAGAATAACGAACATCTCTGGTTTTGAATAAACTACTTTGTGTGCCTATCATGTGCTTTTATACTGACTTTAAAACACGTGGGTTTACAAATGGGGTTACAGCTGCAAAGATTGAGTGTGATTAGAATTCAAGCTTAACAAAGCAAACTGCCTAGGCAAGTACAGAATAAAAATAGGGTGTTCTAGTGCATTACATTTTACATGTAAAACAATCCCCTTATATATAACGAGAAATGTACGGCTAGCTTTTTCCTTCTGTGGGCTCTTTGTACAGCCCTGCGTTTTATGCTGACCAGTGTAACTCTGATCCACGCTAATGTACATCAAGCAATCCATCTAATATGCAAATCACCGACGACACAAATACCTTATATTGTGAGTTCCAAAAATCAAGACAATTGTTTAACTTCTGAACCAAAACCAAACCTGTGCGATCGTTCCACAGTAATTTAAAGCAACCCTGTCACTTCTACTTCGTCTTAGAGTGTTACTCCACTCACCGGGACTACTACTGCTGTTAGAAGTGGTCATTGAGCAAGGAATCTGTATGGGAAGCATCTCTGCTTGAAATTCTGCACATACAGAGATCTGTTCTTTTGTGCTGGGGCTAGTTTCACTTCCAGCACATATGAGTAAGACAGCCAGGGACTCACCCCCAGTCTTTCTCCTTACTGACTGACCTCTTCTCCTCTCTCCTTCCATGTAATGACTGACTTATCTTCTCCTCACTCCTACCATGTAATGACTGACCTCTCTTCTCCTCTTACTCCTTCCATGTAATGACTGACCTCTCTTCTCCTCTTACTCCTTCCATGTAATGACTGACCTCTCTTCTCCTCTCTCCTTCCATGTAATGACTGGCTTCTCTTCTCCTCCCTCCTTCCATGTAATGACTGGCCTATCTTCTCCTCCCTCCTTCCATGTAATGACTGGCCTCTCTTCTCCTCCCTCCTTCCATGTAATGACTGGCCTCTCTTCTCCTCCCTCCTTCCATGTAATGACTGGCCTCTCTTCTCCTCCCTCCTTGCATGTAATGACTGGCCTCTCTTCTCCTCCCTCCTTCCATGTAATGACTGGCCTCTCTGTTCCTCCCTCCTTCCATGTAATGACTGGCCTCTCTGTTCCTCCCTCCTTCCATGTAATGACTGGCATATCTTCTTCTCACTCCTTACATGTAATGACTAACCTCTCTTCTCCTCACTCCTTCCATGTAATGACTGACCTCTCTGTTCCTCCCTCCTTCCATGTAATGACTGGCCTATCTTCTTCTCACTCCTTCCATGTAATGACTGGCCTCTCTTCTCCTCCCTCCTTCCATGTAATGACTGGCATCTCTGTTCCTCCCTCCTTCCATGTAATGACTGGCCTATCTTCTTCTCACTCCTTACATGTAATGACTAACCTCTCTTCTCCTCACTCCTTCCATGTAATGACTGACCTCTCTGTTCCTCCCTCCTTCCATGTAATGACTGGCCTATCTTCTTCTCACTCCTTCCATGTAATGACTGGCCTCTCTTCTCCTCCCTCCTTCCATGTAATTACTGGCCTCTCTTCTCACTCCGTCCACGTAATGACTGGCCTCTCTTCTCCTCACTCCTTCCATGTAATGACTGGCCTCTCTTCTTCTCACTCCGTCCATGTAATGACTGGCCTCTTCTCCTCACTCCTTCCATGTAATGTCAGGCCTCTCCCCTCTACTTTCCCTCCTCCTACCCAACTAAACTATAAGACATTTGTCTAGATGAAAATTTTTGTTCTTCGGTAGAACATAAGCTCAAAGATAGAGTACAGAGCATTATTATTAATGGTAACTGTTCAAGCTGGACAAAGGTGGTAGGTGGTGTCCCTCAATGTTATGTTCTGGGACTACTTCTCTTCAACATACATTATAGATAAAAATAAATATATAGTCCTGATGAAAGCTCTCAGTTGCTGAAACGTCACTATTTTATTGGATCATGTAAATAAAAGCTAAGTTTTATATGTTGTAATATTAAGTCCCTGGAGAATGTTTTTTTCCTTTTTTTTTTTGTATAATATATATATATCCAAAATACCAGAGTATTGCAGTAAGCAATGATACCTTTTTTATTGGACCAACATAATATTTTAAGACAAGCTTTCTAGAGTTTTCCTCTCTTCCTCAGGTCTAAAGCAACACAAATCAATCTGATAGAGTTTAACACTTAAAACAACTGATGTTAGAGAAAGAGGAAGGAGGGGGTGAGTGGGGTGTCATAAATAGCAGAAGATGTGCCTAAAAGTGAAAGATGCAGGATGGCTGAGAATAGCCAGAAATAGTAAATAAACAGAGAAGAGTCAATAAGCTAGTTAAAAAGTTGTTTTTTAAACAAGAAAACAGCATAGCAGGGTATGCAAGTATACAGCTGCATACATGTTTGTATATAAATTAATCCAATAAAGGTGAAACGAGAATATTGAAAAAATAACTTTATAAGACACTAAGATGTGTGTTTATAAAAAGTTTTGGTAATGTGTGAGAAAGCCAGAGTCTACATTAAGTAGAAAAAGATACACAGTTATTTCAAGGAAATGGGGGTGGAGGAGTGGTGGGGCAGAATGAACATTTGGTATATACAAGTTAAGTAATTGCCATATATATAGCCTTTGATCAATCCCAAGCAGTGAGCGTATGCAGAGTAAAGGTACTAGTAGGAGATGACCAAATATCTACATGATTATAGGCAATACCCAGAAGGTATACAACCAAATACAAGGTTTTAATTGAAGTAGGGTGGAAGTATTTTCTTTGAAGATAAAACGCTTTTGCCTAGCAAGAGTAGAATGTGGAAACAGTGAGTGTCGTAAACCAAAAACATGCAAATATTAGAGGAAAAAATAAAACTGATTACATATTGAATGGATACGCTATGAACGATAACAACTTCTGTCTGCCAAAGGACTGTCAATGCAACGTTTCATCTTGACATGCATTCAGAGTGTAACTCCACCGCCTGTCAATCAGCTAGTCCGGAAGGAAATTTTTCTTATATCAATTCTGTCTGAGTTGTGCATACAAGGTGCCATGCACAAAAGCTGGTCTCTGATTTTTCCTTCTAAACAGAGAGTAAAGCCACAAATGGTACACATGTGAACCACAGCGTAAACAATAGTGAATCAGGTTATGTGATTTAGAGAGCAGTTCCATTCAAGTGATAAACAACATATGCCATAAATATGTGCTGGGCAGTGGTTCATGGGATACGAGGTTCTTCTTGGTGTACAGGTAGGAACTGCTTCGTCTTCGTATTTACCTTGCACTTGACAAAAAGGCAGAGCTGGCTTTTGTCAAACCCACAGCCATAACTATGGAGGATCCTGCTGTCTCACATGATCTTTTATAGGCCTCAGTATAGCACTCTCGCATATGCATGAGAGTACAACGCCAACAACGGGCTCTTGGCAGATAGAATACCAGGAGCTGAAGAGAACTGGCAAAGAACAAAATGGCGATGGTCGCCAGGGACAGGTTCAGGTAAGTATAACACTGCTAGTGGCGCAATCACCATTGAGGGTGTTGCAAATTATCCCAGAAGGCGACAGAGCAGCTTTAAAAAGCAACAAAAAAAAAGAAATTGCATATCATTCAATCCATTTTGTTCAATTTCATTGAGATGCTGAGGGAGAATGGCGCTGGAATCAAGCAAGTGAATAGAGGGTATTTAACCCTTTATTGGGGGGTGAGGGCAGAGGAATACAGGATTGTGCTCATAGGACTATAGTATCCCTTTAACGAAGCAGTTTTGGTGTACTAAGTCTCTGCAGTCACTGCTCAATTCACTGCCATGTAGGAGGTAAATCACTTTTGTTTCTTATTATGCAGCCCTAGTCACATCTGCCCTGGCTGTGACTGACACAGCCTACATGAAAGAGAGGTGAAAAAAAACAAAAACAAAAAAAAAATAGGTTAAATTGCTTTAGAAGGTTTTTATATCCCGCTCTGTAAATTGAACTTTAAAATCTCACAGAGCAGGACAAGAGAAATTCTAGATGAAACAGATTGTGCAATAAAGGAAGCATAAACATTAGATCTCACTTTACAGGAAGTGTTAAGGAAAGCTGTGAGGGAGGTGCAGGGAGGTGTGGCTAGGGCTACATAAACAAAGTGATTTGTGAGATGCAATATCCAAATATCTGAAGGGCACCAATGACATACATAGGGAATAACTGGGAGGGGGGTGTAGTAAGGTTAGGTATATTGTTTCTGGAGAAGTTGGACTATAAAATTTGTGGGAAAAGTGTATTTTACTAAATTAATTGGAATAAAACAGTAAGTAATAGACGGCAAGCTCTTTGGAGCAGGTCCTTCTTCACCTCTGGTTTCTGTAAATAGTTTGCAACTCATCTACTTATCAATTATCCCCATTCTACGATTGGAAAGCATTGCAGAGTTTGCTGGCGCTATATAACAACACCACCATGATTATTTATTATATTATTTATCTGCGCTGAGTCAGGCTGTATTTGTCGTGTTCTGCCGAGTCTAATGAGATTCTTTAGAACTATAACGTTGGCTTGTTGGATGTGTTTATCTAGGTCTGCGCTGGTTGTTCTCATTTCACGGATACAGTTAAGCAGCTAGCTGCAGAGCTATGTAGCCAACATACAACTCCTTATCTGCAGATTATCTCCTAGTACATGGAGAGATCACATCTCCACAAGATGCTCAGATAAACCACGGCTCATTGTGCTTGGAGTTATGGCTCATTGACTCAGTTACACACCTTGGAAATGTTTTCTTGTTTAAGAAGATGGCTGGCTTACAGAATGCCTTTGCCGATTTCCTCTGCCTACCTATTAATTCTGAAAACAAAAAATCTGTAACTTAAATCTCTTGTTACTGGATATTTCAGTTATTTGATACCTGGGGCTATACATAAATCATCTGAAAGCATAAAGTGTCTTAAAGGTTCTCCTATAAACAAGTTTATTTGAGCTTTATGTTTTGTAGCTTGTTTGTATTGTTCACAAAACTTCTATACAATTAGATAAGATTGAAGTACACAGTTTCAAGTAATACAAAATCCAACAGCCAGCTGATTAGAAACCTTGCGTGGTTACGTAGCTAGCCTGTTGGGGCATACACAGTAACTCTCACACCAACCTCTCTAACCTGAGGAACTGTGTACCTTAAAAACCCCAGCCAGTTTTGATTATTAAGGATTATGTTGGTTTCCACTCAAGAAGAAAAAAAAAAAAAAGGTTTAGCGCATTAATTACTTACAAGAAATTAAAAACGTGAAATATTTACAAGTAACATCTTAATCTGATTATCAACAGTCTATAATACTTATTGGACCCCTGGTCCAATCATGCAATCACGCACTCCACCCCCAAAAAAAAAAAAAACCACACACACTTAGCCGCACTAATTTTTACTGAGACAAAATACACACACAGATGCAGACACTGACATACATAGAGAAACACATTTCACTCACTGACAAACATGCAGATAAACAGACACTAGCACACATACAGATAAACAGACAAATACACTGACAAACACACAGACACATACATGGACCCACATGCAGATACGCATTTAGATACACATACAAACACACGTACAAACATACACAAATAGACACAGACACACATACAAACTGTACTTTTTTAGTCACCCTCCTGTGTCCAACCTTTTTAGGTGGGGTCCAGTGGCTGCCTCAGGATGATGAGTGAGCTCTGACTCACTCCTCTACTTCTAGTTACGCACGGCGCTCAGTGAATGGTGGGAGGCAGTGACCTCCTCCCAGCATTGTGACATCATCACAGGGGGCCCAGCCACCCAACATGGCTGACCGGGCCCCCGAAATACATTGCCAGCAGGTGGCCATTAGATCATAGGCCACCCAATGGGCCCCCTCATTGTGTGACCCACGGTGGTAGTTCCACACGGGCCGCATGCACCAAGGCGGCTGACAGGATGAAGGGGCAGGGGCTTTGGGCCCCCCTAGGGTGAAAGGTCCCGGGGTAGTTGCCCCGCGTTAAAGATGGCTCTGCTTATCTAAAAGAAATGGTAGTACACAAATTTTACAAACTGAGCAAGCAGACTCTGTGGTGTGATTAGGCTTTTTGGCTTTTATCTAAATGTGCACGGACTCTAAAAGTCACATCCCAAATTTATTTAGAGGGATATATATCCGTTTTCCTGGCCCTGCAGTGTCCCTCTCCCTCCCACCCCCCATCCCAAGTTGCTGATTGGGGGGGAGAGGGGGGGATGTCCCTTGGCGCTGGTCAGGTTCCGCCTACTCTTCTCCCCGCTGTCAGCGGGGGAGACCTAATGCTCATGCGCAGCAATGGCCGCGCACGCGCATTAGACCTCCCCATAGGAAAGCATTATTCAATGCTTTCCTATGGGGATTTCGCCAACGCTGAAGGTCCTCACATAGCGTGAAGACGTCCAGCGTCAGAACACATTTTTCGTGTTCTAAGAACATGGAAGTCCCTCTAGTGGCTGTTTGATAAACGGCCACTAGAAGAAGCCTTAACCCTGCAAGGTAAATATTGCAATAATTACACTTGCAGGGTTAAGGGTAGTGGAAGTTGGCAGCCAGATCTCACCAATAGGCAGAAGTGGTCTGGGAGCCTGGAGTCCCTTTAAACCACACACCGATTTCCTGAGTTAGTGCCTCCATCTTTTTATTGTTATTATAAGCTATGCCCTTCGCACTTGCAGTCAGCATACAAAACATTAACAATGTTTCGATTTCTCCAAATTGCAATGTTTGCCTTGACCTTGCCTGAACTGGATTATTAGGTCATTTACTAAATCTTTAATATAACATTTAAAAAAAAAAAAAAAGAAAAAAGGCTCACATAAATTACAGGCAATTTCAATAGTGTAAATTCCAGTCATGGAGAAAATACATTTTTTTTTAACCCCTTAAGGACTGGACTGTTTTTGCGATGTTGTACATTTGCGACCAGGCATATTTTTACACTTTTGTGGTGTTTGTGTTTGGCTGGAATTTTCCGCTCTCTAATTTACTGTTCCCATACAAATTATATATTGTTTTTTTCAGGACAAAAGGGGCTTTCTTTACATACCATTATTTATATAATCTCATGTATTTTAATTTAAAAAAAATAAAAAAATATGATGAAAAATTGAAAAAAATACATGTTTTTTGACTTTTACTTGAAAAATCTTTTACTCATCTACAAAAGTGAATTAAAAAAACTGCTAAATAGATTCAAAATTTTGTCCTGAGTTTAAAAATACCCCGTGTTTACGTGCTTTTTTGCTTTTTTTTGCATGTTATAGGGCTATAGGTACAAGTAGGATATTGCGGTTTCAAAACATACATTTTAAAAATTTATCAATAGTGACATTGTAACACTATTATCTGTCATAAATCTCTGAATAACACCCCACATGTACATATTTTTTTTAAAGTAGACAACCCAGTGTATTCAATATGGGGTATGTCCAGTCTTTTTTAGTAGCCACTTAGTCGAAAACACTGGCCAAAGTAAGTATTCATATTTGTTTGTGTGTGAAAAAAGTAAAAAAACTAAATTGAACGCTAATTTTGGCCAGTGTTTGTGACCAAGTGGTTACTAAAAAAGACTGGACATACCCCATTTGCAATACCTTGGGTTGTCCTCTTTTGCAAATGGTATGCCATCATGGGGGTAATTCTCATTCCTGGGCTACCATACTCTCTCAAAGGCAACGTAACCAACCTGGCCATTTTCAATGTAAAAATATTTGACCCATATATTTGACCTTGTAACTTTCAAAAATGCTATAAAACCTGTACATGGGGGGTACTGTTTTACTCCGGAGACTTCGCTGAACACAAATATTAGTGTTTAAAAACTGGAAAACGTATCACAACAATTATATCATCAGTAAAAGTGCTGTTTGTGTGGGAAAAATGCAAAAAAAAGTAACTTTCACTGACAATATCATCGCTGTGATATGTTTTACTGTTTTGAATCACTAATATTTGTGTTCAGCGAAGTCTCCCGAGTAAAACAGTACCCCCCATGTACAGGTTTTAGGGTGTCGTAGAACGTTACAGGGTAAAATACAGTGCTAGCAAATTCAATTCTCTGGAATTTCGGCCTGGGTCGGCAGGCAGGTCCCTCAAATTGCAATCAATAAAATTACTGAATTATGTAAAAATATTACATAAATGCGCACGTAGAATTTAAATATATATGCATATTTATATATTTGAAGTCTACGTGTATATTTATATAATTATTTATGTAATTTTGTATATGGACATATGTATATTTATTATTTTTATTTATTTTTATATACATAGATATATATACAAATTCATTCTAAGTGTATTTTGATATAAATATATATATAAATTTTAAAATACAGTTAGAATAAAATTTCATATAGATTATACTTTTTTTAAATTTTTATTATTATTTTAAAATTTTTTTATTTAATTTAAATTACTTATTTATATTTTATAATAATATATATATATACACTATATATATATATATATATATACACACACACACACACACACACACACACACACACACATATATAATATTGATATAATATATGTCTATATATCATATATGTATACACATATATAATGTTTTTTATTTTTATTAACATTAACTTTATTTTATTTTTTTGATTTTACACTAGCAGGGAGACTGCCTGTCAGCACAGGCAGCCCCCCCTGCAGGCAGACACATGGACACCTATTGTGACCATGTGATCGCTGTGTTAAGCGATCACATGGCCACAGGGGTCCTAATTCAGTGTGGGGAGACTGTCTGGGCTGCAGGTAGTCTCCCCACACCGGGAGCCACGCTGATCGCCGCCGGGGGAACAACGGCGATCAGGTAAGTAACAGAGACGGTTCAGGACCGTCATCGGTCGGCAAGCCAAAAATGCCGATGACGGTCCTGAACCGTCCTAGGTCGCGAAGGGGTTAAAGTACACCCCGTTTGAATTCTGTGGTTTTGCATATCAGGACATAACAGCAAGCATCAGCTTCTTATCAGGTTTTAAGAATAGGTAAATACAACCTATTTGATATAACAAAAATAAAGCCAAAATGGAGATGCCATGTGTGAAAAACAAATTACACCTTATGATGCAATAGATTGTAGAAGCACCTTTAGCAGCAATAACGTGAAGTAATCATTTATCAGTCTCTCACATCATTGTGGAAGTATTTTGGACCACTCTTCTTTAGAACGTTGCTTCAGTTCATTGAAGTTTGCTGGTATTTCTTTGTGCTCAGCTCTCTCCAGGTCCCGTCACAGCAGATCAATCGGGTTGAGGTCTGCACTTTGCCTTGGCCATTGGAAGGCCTTGATTTATTTCTTTTTCACCAGTTCTGTTGTAGATTTGCTTATGTGATTGGGATTGTTGTCCTGTTGCATGACCCAATTTCAACCAAGTTTTTTACCTGTCGGACAGATGGCCTTACATTTGACTCTTGAATACTTTAGTATACAGAGTTCATGGTCGACTCAATGACTGCAAGGTTCCCAGGTCCTGTGGCCGCATACAAAAAAAAAAAAAATAATAAAAATTACCCCACCAACAAGCTTGACCACTGGCGTACATACCGCGGTTGCAGGGGTCGCAGCTGCGACCTGGTCCAGCCCACCGGGGGGCCCGGCAGCCTTGGGACCGGGTATGTATGCCAGTCTCTTCTCCTGGGGGGCCCCAGGAGCTGGCCACCTCAGGGCTCCCCCGAAGCAGGTAATGCTGTGGGCGGGCGGGCACGCGAGGGAGCATTCTCCACTGAGCGCTCTCTGCCCAGCTCCCTCGCGCACACCGCACTGATGCCGGAATATGACGTCATTCTGGCATCCGGCATCAGTAAGCGGCGTGCAAGGGAGCTGGGCAGAGAGCACTCAGGGGAGAATGCTCCCTCGCAGGACCAGCCACCCAGCAGCACCACTGGACCCCAGGGAATCACCTAAGCACTCACAAAGGTAGGGAGGCTGGGGGATTAAATAATACATTTAAAAAAAATATGAGTGTGTATGTATGTGTGTGTGTGTGTCTGCTAGTGTGTGTGTGTGTGTGTTACTGAGCGTGTTAGTTTGTGTGTGTGTCTGTTACTGAGCGTGTTAGTTTGTGTGTCTGTTAGCAAGTCTGTTAGTGTGTGTCAGTGAGATTGTATGTCTGTCACTGAGTGAGAGTGTTTAAAACCCTTTCAGCACTTACCTTTCTCCAGCACCGGGCTCCCTTGGCGCTGGGGATCTCTCCACCCCAATCCACCTCTCAGCTCCGTAAGCACATGCACGGCAAGAGCCGCGCGCCTTCAAACCGCCCATAGGAAACCATTACTTAATGCTTTCCTATGGAAGTCCAGCGTCTTCTCACTGATTTTCACAGTGAGAATCGCGGAAGAGCCTCTAGCGGCTGTCAGTGAGACAGCTACTAGAGTCTGGATTAACCCTCAGTGAAACATAGTTTCTCTGAAACCGCTACGTATTCAGCTGCAGGGTTAAAACTAGAGGGACCTGGCACCCAGACCACTTCATTGAGCTGAAGTGATCTGAGGGCCTAGAGTGGTCCTTTAAGTGTATGTATCTGCAAGCAGTGGCGTACATACCGCGGTCGCAGGGGTCGCAGCCCTGCGACAAGGTGCCCGCCGCCATGTGTTGCGGCCCCGGCCCGTGCAGAGTATGCGCCGGGGCCCCATGGATCGTATGTACGCCACTTGACAGTTAATATGAGGCGTTTGTGCCGATATATGAGGTCTGGTTTTTGCAAAACGTGGCGCTTTGCATTACGGCCAAACATCTCTACTTTGGTCTCGTCTGTCCAAAAGACATAGTTCCCGAAGTCTTGTGGTTTGTTCAGATGTAACTTTGTAATCCTAAACCGTGCTGCCATGTTCTTTTTAGAGAGAAGAGGCTCTCTCCTGGCAACCCTTCCAGACAAACCATACTTGTTCAGACTTTTTTTTAAATCACACTGTCACAAACTTTAACATGCCAACTGAAGCCTGTAAAGTCTGAGATGTAACGATTATTTTATATCTCTGAGCATTGCATGGTCTGCCCTTGGGATGTATTTGCTGGGACGTCAACTCCTGGGAAGATTGGCAACAGTACTGAATGTTTTCCACTTTTCAATCATCTCTTTCTCACTGTAAAATCATGGACTTTGAATTTCATGGAAGTGGTCTTATACCCTTCCCAGTTTCATGGGCAGCAACAATTGATGATCTTTCCTCTTTAAAACTTCACCTTCTACAGAGAGGGTTATATTTGCTGATGATCAATTAATCAAGGGCATTTTATTAGCAGCTCCTGTCTGCTACTTAGCCTCTTAATTCCCAAAGAAGCCGTGAGGGTATACTTAGTTTTTCACACATGGCTTCTCCATTTTTGTTTTTTTTTGTTAAATAAATCATGACTCTGTAATATGTCATGTGTTGTTGTATTTACACAATACTAAGACCTGATAAGGAACAGATGATTGTTATTAGGTCCTGATATGATGCAAACCATAGAATTCAAGGAGAGCTTACTTTCATTTCCCATGCCTGTATATCTAGAATGTGTTACATTGATGGATACAAAGTATACCTTAATCTGCTGCCTCCTGAGCATTGCTAGCTCTCGCATATCTCGGAAAGGTTGAAGCAGGTATTGGTAGAGTTCGGTGGTGGCTTCCACCACATTGCTGTAAGCTTCATCCTCCATCTCATACAGCTCCAGGAGCTCCACCACGTTCTCACTGGTTTTGTGCTTTTCCAGAAGCTACATGAAAGGGAGAAAAAGGATGGGAAGTTTCAGGCATAAAAACTAAAATTATGACTATATAAAAATGTTTAAAAATCACGCGTGGTTTATTTCCAAAACCAGAAACCAACCAGAATTAAAGAGAAAACGGCATGGTTCCGGCCTCAATAGCAAAGCAGAGGGAAGAAGTACAATAAATCACCAATTCGGTCTACAGTTTGCCATTTTCTTCTAGTTTAGTAAATGCCGCAGTCTAGGAGGGAGATCTATCAAAGTGTAGCGGACCGTTCTGCACCTTTATTGTTACAATGGCTGTTACAATGGCGCAATTAGGCGAACTAAAGCTACTTTTTAGAACAATCTAATAAATGTGAATGGGTTGGAGAACAAATAAACACTTTCTAGAACATTTTGATAAAATTTCAATAATCTGCGTCCTGGGGAGAAAGACTAAATTGAAATTTACAGGTCTAGACTAGATCTCCATTGGGCAGCTGTAGGCCTCCCATGAATCCCTACTATGGGCCAATTTACAGGAAATGTCCCAGAGCACAAACAAAGTTGTGAGACGATGTGTTGTGAAACTGACGGATCTCAAATGCTAACCAATAATGACAATGTACAAGACATTGAGCAATACAGCAACACATTAACATTTTATTAACTGATTACCTCAGCATAAATTCAAATGAAGTCACGGCTTGCTCTGTTTAGAAGTTAGACAGAGAGACAAAGTGTGAATTTGAAATTCTATGCCAGATTTACTAAACTAAAAAGGTTTCCAATTTACTTTTTTTTCCCTGGCAATTCCCACTTTAATAACTCTTGGTGAAAGAGAGACAGTGACAGAGACATAAAATCTCCACTGAAGATAAAAGTGACAAATAAACCCCTTAACGTAAACTGCTAATCCACTTAACAGCAAATTCTGAATAGCAAGCTGTGACTACGGGGGAGTTGGGAGAATTTTTGTAGATCAATTATTTTTGCCATTCTGATCTCAATTCACTACAATTCAAAGTCTACCAAATCCTTTGGCTTGTATTTCCCCATGCAGACACTAAAGCAGGCCTGGATTGAGAAACAGGCCCGGATCCCAGTCCTCCTATAATAAGTACCAGTTTGCGTCTTTCTCTAGAGGGCTACAATACAAACACTGTGCATAGAAGATCAGCTCTGAGAGACTGTGTTACTGCAAGCCAGCAGCTGCAACGGCTGCAGACTCATCACATATTACAGACTCCTCAGCATGTACAATTACAGCCTTGAGCAGGTAACAATGATTGAGGAAACATATGGCTACGTCAAACAATAGCAGCAATTCATACACTGCTTGTGTATTCAAACGGTATGGCAGACGGCCGGACACATTCCTGCACCTGTCTTTTGTTAGACAGCAGCATTTTGGATTTTGAAGTTTTACCTGCAGATAATGTCTTACTCTAGAATAGGTTTGTCTTGTTTATTTCACAATGAACATTCCTCGGTTGATTGACAGGCGCAGGAGAACATACAATTTCAAAATAGATTTTTTTTTTCCCCCTGACATTAAGTATCTTCAACAGATGCAGACAAAAACACTAATCTGGGACAGATAAACAAGTCATCCGGTTTTGTTTGCTGTACCTGCTAGTTGTGTAAAGGTAAACTCAAATATTTGGCAACAAGGAAATAAAAGGGCATGTGATTATCCAGCAATAATCTAATTACCACTGATATAGGTAAACACTCCAGCTGTGTTAGGATACAAAGTTCAAGGATACTTTTTGCTGACTATCAGAGGGAATGAATTCACAAATACAGCGACAAGGTCAGACATCAGAGCTAAAAGTCATTGATTTGAAGTGGTCATGGTGCCTGAATTCTGAATGTGCAGACAGAGATTAACCTGTCTCCTGCCGGATGTGTAACTCCACCTCCAGTAGCATTAGCTATTCCTGAACAAGAGTTCCAGATGACCAACATTAGTTCTCTGCAAAATTGGCAACTGCCACAAACACACACAGCATGCCGGCACTTGGCAGCAGGGCCCACTGCCATGCCACCCCATACCTTCCCCTAGTCAGTTCTCCTTTCCCCTGGCAAGGGAGAGTGACATCAACAGTGGAATAACTTGGCTTTGGTAAGCGGGGGGATGCGGACATCCAGCAGGGCATAGGTTACTTTACCAAAATACAGTATAAGAACCCTGGTTAGAATCTGCCAGCAACTTAGAAGAGAAGTGTGGGCCTATGTGGACAATGTATCCCTTCATCCCAGAGTCAAGGGATACCATCAATTCACTTTGGCTGAAACCCTGCAATGTAAAACCACTCCACACCCAGCTAAGTAGACAATTGTAATCACAGTTTATATATAAAACTATGAGAAATCGTCAATTTTATAATTAAATTACGGCTGTCAAGGAGGGAGGTTTGCATCCTCTTCCATTCGTGCCCCTGATTTAACTGAAGTGACAGGCAGGCTCTACCTTCATCCCCCCCCCAGTCCTCTGACCTTCGGCGTCTTCTCAAACCAGATTCACGCAACTGCGCTCACTGAGAACCCTCCTATTGGTTATTTTCCTGTGAAGAGACTGAAAGACTCCTCCGGTGAAAAAGGGGAGGGCTTGCAAATGCTATTTTAAGATAGACCCCCAGTGAATGCAAGCATTTATTCGTTGGGGGGTATATCACATAGATTGTCAGCTCATTTGAGCAAGGCCTTTTTCACCTAGTCTGTTATATTCCATAGGGAAATTACTTGTCAAGCATCCCAATTTTAGAATTGTGAAGCGCTGTGGAATATGTTGGTGCTATATAAATAATACTACTACTAAACCATGATTTAGTAACTCACTTTATGTTCTTGTACTTGCAGAAAATCCCCAAGATTTGCAGCTTCTGCCATGAGCTTTGAGCACAGCAGTTGGCTCAGCCTATCAGAATGCTCCAATTATTAGGTTCAATGTGAGCTGAACATATCCTAGCATGGATTTAAACACGGCTTAGCAGCAGTTAATAGGACGGACTCCGATAAGAGGAGTGGAACTGCTGCCTTAGCTGATACATTGGTTTTGGGAGTGTAGCGGTCAGAGGCAGATGTGGTTCAATTTCCCTTTAAAAACACATTTACTTCCCCCAATTACAGGGGATGCTGCCACTTCTACCTTCCTAATCGTAGCAAATACAAGTATGGATACCTTGTTTCTTAAAGCTGCACACATGTACATTCTGGCATTCCTCCTATACTGATGAACAATATCATGGGTCTCATCTCTCACACAGCTAGCTGCATCTTGCTATCCTGGGTACCAATTTGTTGACAATCTGATCAAAGGCTTAAATAAATATTCCTGGAGGCTGAAAGAAAGAAAGGCCTTTGTCCAGGGCAGTTCCCATACGACATTTAATTCTCAAGCTCAAGTGGTGCCCAGAAACTGAATAAAAAGTATTTTTATATATTCATTGCTTTAGAACCTGTAGGAGCGGTTACCTGTTAAGGTGAGTCAGTTATATCAGTTTCACCTAAGCAGACAATGAAGACTAGCGACTGCAGCAGTCACAAAAAGCACGTCCTGCCGGACAATTAAGCTTCAGGGGTTTAGATAGAAGGACACATGGTTAATTATAGAGGAAGGTCGTTAAAAATGGAACAATGTGTTTCACTAAATAAACCTTCTCCTTGCTTTGGAGAATAGAGGATTTTGAAAAGAATGCCATGTGTCCTCTCGGAGCACATACTGTAATTGGAGCCCTTCCATGCTGGGATGCCTTCCTCAATGACATCATAATGACAATTAGATGGTCGCCAACTGCTTATTTTGTAAGTCAGATTATTTTGGAGAAAAAGCGCAACTAAGGTGCAATCTGGAAAAACTCGGACTGAACCGTGCATTAGAGCTTTTATAGCAAGTGGAAGGAGTTAAAACACAAAAAAAAAAAAAAAAAATACACACCTCTAAATGCCAAAAGTTGCCTATCCCTGTATTATACAAATGCTTTTTCAAACTTTTTAAATGTGCTTTTAATAAAATATAAAATAAATAAATAAATAAAAGAATGGAGAAATACATTGGGTTTACTATGGGTGATCTAGGCACATCAAGTGAGACCAAAGGAGGAAATTTTTGGAGCATTAATTATTTGAGTAGGCATTTTAGCTGAGAGAGTAGCAAGTCAGTGGCACATTAACATTGGGCCTAAAATCTCAAGCCCTGAATAAAAAAAACAAAAACAAAATAAAAACATACAGCCAGAGAGGTGTTAAAGTCAGTGTGTGCAAACAGAGATTCAATTGTGCCTTGATGGGGAGTGCCCTTTACTGTGGGACATAGTCCTCAATAGCGTGGTATGCCATGTCATATTAAGGGTCCCTTTGTTTTTCATTTTTCTCCTGATAAATGATATTCTCCCCCTGAAAACACTCAATGGTTACAACGTGCAGACATAAATTCAAAATCTGGAGCATGACAACTGCACTGTAAAAACACATTCCAAGCAGGGATTCAGTGCAACTCCTGCAAACACTCCAAAGTCCTACCAGTGTGTTTACAACGGGTTTGTGTGTCTGGGAAACATTGTTTTGAATTCCTGGTAAATATTGAGGAAGCCCTTTCTTTACCAACCCAAACAGCCTTTGCTTTGCCAGATAATTACATTTGAGTTACGCAAGAGTTGAAGAGTAAACACTATCATAAAAGGATAACTGTCACTATAAATTCAAACTAAATATACACATTTGAACTGGTCTGTTTCAGGATAGAGAGATGCTCCAAAATGCACTCCAAACATTCCACACACACAGTGTTTTTGCTTTAAAGGACCACTTCAGCTTAATGAAGTGGTCTGGGTGCCAAGTCCCTCTAGGATTAACCCTTTTTTTTTATTTTTATAAACATAGCAGTTTCAGAGAAACTGCTATGTTTATAATAGGGTTAATCCCGCCTCTAAAGCCTCTAGTGGCTGTCTCATTGACAGCCGCTAGAGGCGCTTGTGTGCTTCTCTCTGTGAAAATCACAGTGAGAAGACGCCAGCGTCCATAGGAAATCATTATGAATGCTTTCCTATGAGACAAGCTGAATGCGCGCGCAGCTCCTGCCGCGCATGCGCATTCAGCCGAAGAGGAGGAGGAGAGCTCCCCGCCCAGCGCTGGAAAAAAAAAAAAAAGTGTAAGATTTAACCATTTCCTCTCCATCCAGCCCGGCGGGAGTGGGACCCTGAGGGTGGGGGCACCCTCAAGGCACCATAATGCCAGGAAAACGAGTATGTTTTCCTGGCACTATAGTGGTCCTTTAAGGAGATTGAGATTGTAAATTTGTTTGGGCAGGAACCTCCACCTACTGCTCATCGAATAACAAACATGTTTTGTTAGAACTGTTTGTCTTGTTTACCTACTGAACAGGGCTGCAAAATATGTTGCTGCTAAAAAGGTTACAAATTTGTAAGATATTAAAAAGACAAAAAACAAAACCATTTACATAAAATGTGTACAACTAAATGTTCCATGTTTAAGAAATGAAGGAAGGTAAAAAAGAACAGAGCTGGTCTCCTGAGGAGTGGTAAATGGCAGATTAAAGGACCACTATAGTGCCAGGAAAACATACTCGTTTTCCTGGCACTATAGTGCCCTGAGAGTGTCCCCCTCCCGCCCGGCTCTGGAAGGGGGAAAGGGGTAAAAACTTACCTTTTTCCAGCGCTGGGCGGAGAGCTCTCCTCCTTCTCTCCTCCTCCATTCCTCCTCCTGGGCTGAATGCGCACGCGCGGCAAGAGCTGCGCGCGCATTCAGCCCGTCGCATAGGAAAGCATTTACAATGCTTTCCTATGGACGCTTGCGTGCTCTCACTGTGAGAAATTACAGTGAGAAGCACGCAAGAGCCTCTAGTGGCTGTCAATGAGACAGCCACTAGAGGATTAGGGGGAAGGCTTAACCCATTCAGAAACATAGCAGTTTCTCTGAAACTGCTATGTTTATAAAAAAAAAATGGGTTAACCCTAGAAGGACCTGGCACCCAGACCACTTAATTAAGCTGAAGTGGTCTGGGTGCCTAGAGTGGTCCTTTAATAGGGTGTAATGGACTGGTACATGGGCTAAATCGGTAGGTTTACAGAGTGAGGCACATTACAGAACGGATAAATTACTCCCCCGGAATGTATACACACAGATATTCCAAACAGTGACATTATATTCTGTGAACATGAAGCAAATCTAGCACTTGGTATGGATCTGTAGTGGCAAGCAAGTTTTAAGCATAGCTAGTAATGAAAGACTAAAATAGATTATATAAAATTATTTCTATTTTATCAACCGGTCTGTCTTTAAAGCCTACCCAGGAGAGCCGCTACATTAACATCTCTAGTTAAACCTATTGGGAATGTGAGTATCTACATCATCATTTCATCAGCAGTCACTTTTCCTACAAAAGCTCATATACTGGTGGCACCCATTATCACTTTAATTAAGCATTACAGTTTCCCAACAAACATTCTAACTTTGTAAATAGTGGAAATAAACTGACAAGTGAGCAGAAAGGAAGTTCAGTGCTGGTTTCCAGGATGGAGCGCGATGAATTGATTAATTGAATGATTAATGGAACCTATCCTACCATCTAAACTATAACTGGGGAGTCTATTCACTAACCGCGGACACTGCTTTAGCAAATTTTGCTACATTAATATAGGTCAGTTCTCAGAGGGTTCATTCTATTCCATATCAAACGAACATTAACTGAACCAAGTTCCACTATTTTATATAGATCTAACTGCTGCAGTAACATCCATTTGAAAACACCTCAAACTACAGAATAAAAAACAGACAGGCAGACACACACACACACACTAAACTTTAATATTAAATGTCCCAAGTCTTGAGTGTTCTACTATTGGAACTCTAGGTTTGTATTTTGTCCTGACTACAGAAATATTCTACATTTATACTTTTGCTATTTGGGGCGAAGGGGGCTTCAATGCTGGTTTCTCAAAGACGCCATTTTATAAAGTGACATTCTCTGAGTGGAACATTATCAAACTTTGATACCATTTCTAACCCCCAACAGTGAACGATTTAATACACAGGCCCCAGGCAGAGTACTGTGATAGCTCCCAGGGCCAATCAATCACTAATGCTGGATGACATCTCTAATGAGGGGGGCAACAAAAGCCCACTGATCCCAGCAGGCATCAACTGTCAGTCACTGCATAGGAACCTCGGGATTGGTTGTCACATCTTACCTACAGCGTGTTGCCGGCTTTATAGGCCTCGTGATTGAGGCATCCAGGAATAGCAAGTCCATGCCACAGTTATGCCATGTATGGTTTTTAATGGCGGTCCCAGGCTGGATAAGGTCGATGAGCATAGTGATAGCAATTACTTGTCTTAGAGGACCTCAACATAGCTATTTCTAATAATCAAGAAACAGCCCCATCTTCAGAACTGCAGTGAGTTTGGCTTTCCAACTATCATTTAGATGGGATTGTCACAAACTGAGCAAACAGCAGAGCCATATTCTGAACAAAGTTCGAGAGGGCTTAGTCTGTAGAAACATTAGGTCAGGTGAGTTTTACCCAGCATTCTCTGTACCTTGCCCCAGAATGATACAGGGGAGAGGACGCTGGGTGACATTGGCAGGCAGTGGCATTTTTTTGGCTATTTGGTAAATATCAATTCAAAACTTTACAATATAATAAGAAATCAAGATTGTAACAAGATTCCATGATTTATTCATAATGAGGAAAGGACTGCATAGCTCAGGAAGGTAAAAAAGGCTTCACTAGTTTTCTGGGTTATTCGCTTAGCTGGGAAATACAGAGAACTCCCAAGGAACTGCAGGTTTTAGGGCAAAATGGCTGAATTGGAAGAACTCCGTTTGGATTTATTCACTATTCAAATTTTTGCAACCCAGCCACAGATATAACCTATAATCAATCATTGGTGATTAGATTTCTTACCTGATCTGTGTTTAATTTATATAGGTGTATTTTTTAATATTATTAACATTATATTGTACCCTACTGTAACTATGCAGTGTTTGTGGGCCCAGGACATAATTACACGAAACATCTCACTTTATACATCCTTGTACATAAATACACACACACAATCTTCAGAGCGCAGGCCTGGGAGAGCGGCAAGGGCGCCGCCAATTGGTCTAGAGTGTCAGCTGACGGCTCTCCCCAGCCAGTGCAACGGATCTTCTGGCACCACAACAAATTATTTTCAAGTTGTTATGGTGCCCAAACTGTTCCTCTAAGAAGTTTCCTTCAACAAGCAGAGAACTGTTAAAAATTGACAATGGATATCAAGGGACTAAAATGGCTGAACTGGAATAAAACGTCAATCGGATCATTGGGTCCTAAATTTTGCATTTAAAGGAACACTATAAGCAGATAACTACAGTCAGCTGAAAAATCCAGATGTTACTGCGTAGAGCATGGGTCCTCAAACTCCAGCCCCCCAGATGTTGCTGAACTACAACTCCCATGATTCTTTGAATTACATAGATAGCCAGAGAATCATGGGAGTTGTAGTTCAGCAACATCTGGGGGGCTGGAGTTTGAGGACCCCTGGCTTAGAGCAAAGCAGGACCACAATCAGCCGATTCTCTCATGTTACGAGCACAGTCCTACATGGGCTTACTTTGCTGGCTCATTGCATCAGCTCACTTTGCTGGCGTCACCTGCTGGAGTGGTACCCGCTAGTACCCAAGTGTCAGTGCCATATCAGTTTGACACTAGTAAGGCTGGAGGGAAATGACAAAACTTGACAACAGTAGCTCTGTTTTTGGTCAAGTATTGTCAGCCATAGGGAATATACACAAGACAAAGTAACCCATACTTTGTCTTAGATCTATTGACTGCATTACAATGTCAGCGAAATTACAACACAGTCAATTAATTTTATAAAGAACAGTGTCAACTGTCAAGAACTGAGAGCATTTCGCCTTTTAGGACACAGAAAATGAATTGGGTTTTAACTATTTTGACCTAAAACATTACTTTGTACTCCTAACACTTTAGTGAATACATCTAACATGTGAATTGTGAATTTTAAAAGATGTATACTAAAAATATTTACACGGAACAAATTCACTGAGCCTCATACGTTATCAGTTCTGCTATTTTAGTGTCAAATTTGAAATAAATTTAAAGCTGCTAAAATTCACACATTAGAGAATAAATCAACTAAATGTTATTTACGCAGGAGACGAGGACAATATGTCCCGTGCTGCGTCACCTGTGCCACAGGATGCCCACCAGTAGCTCACCTCTTGTAACCTCCGCCGGGCCCTGTGCAGGACCTCCTCGTAGCCTTTATGCCGAAGCTCGCTCAGGCTTTCATAGTACTCGTCAGGGTCGTCACTCTCCGTGAACAGGACCTGGGAGAGGATCTTCCAGCCGCAGGTGTCTAGGGCATGGCCCAGGTAGAGCTGCAGTTGGCCACAGAGCATCTCCACCTCTTCTTCACTCATCTCAGGGGCCCCGAACAGCACGGACCACATGCCAGACGGCTCCTCGGGGAAGGTGGGGAGATGGGGCCCAAGCT
This sequence comes from Pelobates cultripes, assembly GCA_933207985.1. Classification (NCBI taxonomy): domain Eukaryota; kingdom Metazoa; phylum Chordata; class Amphibia; order Anura; family Pelobatidae; genus Pelobates; species Pelobates cultripes. The sequence continues at coordinate 319,827,525 of OW240916.1, read as the reverse complement.
CCGCGCTCACCGAGCTCAGCTGCTGGTGCACTGCGCGCAGGTCCTGGAACGAGAAGAGGCCGGCCCAGCTGCATTCCTCCTCGGCTGACTCCTCCCGCGAGGGGCTACCGCCACCAGCCTGGTCCCTGGGGGCCTGGTGGGGGCCAGCCTTGTCCCTGGGGGCCTGGTGGGGGCCAGCCTTGTCCCTGGGGGCCTGGTGGGGGCCAGCCTTGTCCCTGGGGGCCTGGTGGGGGCCAGCCTTGTCCCTGGGGGCCTGGAGGGGGCCAGCCTTGTCCCTGGGGGCCTGGAGGGGGCCAGCCTTGTCCCTGGGGGCCTGGAGGGGCCCCCCATCTTTGCTGGGACTCCTGGACTGCCTGGGTTCTTTGCTGGGGCTCTGAGTGGTCTCCTGGCTGTGGCCCCTGGCCGGGCTCCGCGGGGCCCCTTGCTCTGCGCTCCGCTGGCGCTGTGCGGTGCGGTTGTGGCAGGTGATGGCGAACTTGCCCTCCACCTCGTTCCAGGCCACGATGAAGACGAATTTCCGCCGCTCCTTCTCCTCGAACACGTTAGGCCGCACGGCCACCCAGTCCGCCTCCAGCGAGTCCTCCAGAGAGTCCGCCATGCTGCGAGTCCGGCCGGCTGGCTGGCGGAGGGATCCCGGGTCACCGCACTCACTGGGGTCTGGCTGGCGGAGGGATCCCGTGTCAGTGCTCGGGCTCTCGGACGGATCTCTAACTGTCTCGCGCTGTCTCTCCCGATGGCCCCTATTGTTGTTATGGGGAATGTCACGTGACGCGCTTTGTTGATAGTCACCGGCCGCTTGGCCCCGCCCCCTCCTCTCCCGTCACCGGCCGCTTGGCCCCGCCCCCTCCTCCGTCACGGCAGCTCGGCGCCCCCTCCCCCTCTCACGGGCTGCGCTACCCCTCCTGCAGGCGCCACGCACCGGCCGGCTCGACGATGACGGTGAAAGGCAGCGCGAGGCCGGTACCGGCGGGGGGTGGGCGGGGCTTAGTGACGTCACCGCCCGCGACAGAAACGTAAACATGCGCACGTGTCATGAGCTGCGCGCGCCCGCGGCGGGGACAACACGGCGGGAGCGCGCACCATCTGCCCCCCCCCCCTTCCTCCCGCGTGAGCGCGCATTCCGTGACAGACTAAATAATAATAACAATAATAATAATAATAACAACAATAATTACTAATAATAACAATAAATAATAACAATAATCAATAAATATTAACCCCTTAAGGACGGAGCCAAATGTACACGTTGTGAACAAAACAAAATGTAAACAAAACCTGGCATTTGCGCTACATGTCTGTCCAACCGTAATACACCTCTTTCATAGTAAATGCACCCACCCTTATTATATATCATTTTATTCAGGGGAAACAGGGCTTTCATTTAATATCAAATATTTAGCTATGAAACATAATTTAATATGAAAAAAATGGGAGAAAATACGATTTTATTGGATTTTTTTAGTTCTACATGACATTTAAACGGTCAGTGTCATAATACTGTTTGCTTTTACTGCAATAAAATACACATATTTGTATTCAGCAAAGTCTCACGTGTAAAACAGTACCCCCTATGTACAGGTTTTATGGCGTTTTGGGAAGTTACAGGGTCAAATATAGCACGTTACATTTGAAATTGAAATTCGCCAGATTGGTTACGTTGCCTTTGAGACTGTATAGTAGCCCAGGAATGAAATTTACACCCATAATGGCATACCATTTGCAATAGTAGACAACCCAAGGTATTGCAAATGGGGTATGTCCAGTCTTTTTTAGTAGCCATTTGGTCACAAACACTGGCCAAAGTTAGCGTTAGTATTTGTTTGTGTGTGAAAAATGCAAAAACGCCAATTTTGGCCAGTGTTTGTGACTAAGTGGCTACTAAAAAAGACTGGACATACCCTGTTTGCAATACCTTGGGTTGTCTACTATTGCAAATGGTATGCCATCATAGGGGTAATTTTCATTCTTGGGCTACCATAGGGTCTCAAAGGCAACGTAACCAATCTGGCGAATTTTAATGTGAAAAAAATGAAACGCAAGCCTTATATTTGACGCTGTAACTTTTGAAAACACCATAAAACCTGTACATGAGGGGTACTGTTGTACTCGGGAGACTTCACTGAACACAAATATTTGTGTTTCAAAACAGTAAAAAGTATCATAGCAATAATATTGTCCGTTTAATGCTGTTTGTGCGTGAAAAATGCAAAAAACGTCACTTTTACTGGCGATATCATCGTTGTAATACATTTTACTGTTTTGAAACACTAATATTTGTGTTCAGCGAAGTCTCCCGAGTAGAACAGTACCCCCCATGTACAGGTTTTATGGTGTCTCGGAAAGTTATAGGGTTAAATATAGTGCTAGCAAATTAAATTCCCTTTACTTACGGCATGGGTTGTCATGCAGGTCCTGCTAATTGTAATTAATTAAGATACCTAATTATGTAAAAATATTACATAAATATATATGTAGAATCAATATATGTATATATATACGTATGTGTATATATATGTATATATCTATATAATTTTTTTAAAATATTTTTATTTATATATAGGTATATATATAGTGATATATACGTATATATTTATGTGTATAAATATATATATTATTTCGTTCTATGTGTATTTTGATATATATATATATATATTAATTTCACAATACAGTTAGAACGAAATAACACACATCTATATATTTTTTAATTATTTATTTTTAATTATTTTTGTAATTTTATTTTTTAACGTATTTACATTTTAATTTTATTTATAATATATATAAATATATATATAACAATAATTATATATATATTTAATCAGTATCAGTGTACGTGTAATTTGATATTAATATATATATATAATTATATATATATTAATAGTAAAATACACCTAGACGGTGTACATGTGTGTATGTATATGTGTATATATATACTTTGATCATATATATATAATATATATATATGATCTAAGTATATATTATTTATTTTTTTACACTATTTATTTATTTCATTTTTATTTTCAGCCAGCAGGGGGACCACCTGTCATTACAGGCAGCCCCCCTGCTGGCAATACAGAAGCCAGCTATCCCCGGCCATGTGATTGTGGGGTCCTCGCTAGGACCCCACTCTCACACGGCCGGGGGGCTTCCTGGAGGACGGTCGTGCCGCTGTGGGCTCCCTGGGAGTCCTCCCCACCGCGATCGCCGGCGTGGGACCGCCGGCGACCGGGTAAGTACAGAAAGACCGGAGGGCGTACTATTACGCCCGGCGGCGTTTAGAGCCGCCTATTAGAGGACGTAATAGTACGCCCTCCGGTCTTAAGGGGTTAATAGCTTGCGAGACCCTGCAAGAGCCTCCTGTATGTGATTAAAGTTCAATTTAGAAATTGCGATACAATTATTTAAGGTAAATTACATCTGTTTGAAAGTGAAACCAGTTTTTTTTTCATGCAGGCTCTGTCAATCATAGCCAGGGGAGGTGTGGCTAGGGCTGCATAAACAGAAACAAAGTGATTTAACTCCTAAATGACAGTGAATTGAGCAGTGAAATTGCAGGGGAATGATCTATACACTAAAACTGCTTTATTTAGCTAAAGTAATTTAGGTGACTATAGTGTTCCTTTAAGTAATACATCACTAATCTCAATTATCTATATCAAAACATACGTAGAGCTGTATGGGGATTTGGTGAGTTCGGAACTGTAATGTAAAATGTAGTATACCTGCATTTTATTTATTCTTTTAACTGGGGATATCAAATTGCTCTGCAAGGGCATTTCCTGTACTACTGAACAGCAACCAGAGTATTCTTAATCTGAAGTATTCTTTAATCTGAAAATAAGAGCTTTATCTTGCTTTATGAGGTACAGTATGTCTGGTGACTTGGATGAAGTTCAGAACTATATATACATTAGCATGGCATTGTGTGCAGTGGGAGAGGGAAGCAGCGCTTTTGAGATGCTTACGGATCAAAATTAGGATAAGTGAACGAGAGGACAGGATACGAACTATTGTGTAGTACTTGGATATTATTGGTAAACTAAATAAATTAAATGCACTTACATTTTTTAGGAGCTGATATTTACCTGGCCGGTACTATCCCTGCCTGTGAATTTGCTGGATATTTTGTTGCTGCACAAGAGCTCCAGATGGTATAAAAACAAGAGCAGAAAATAGTAACAATATAGTTTAGTATATTTGATACAATGAATAGGAGTAACTTTAAGTATTTAGATGTGCACTCACAATTTTTTGGGTTGATAGTGGCTCTAAGTAGCAGATATGTATAGGAGCAGCCCCTGGTTTACGATATTCAGGAGTTTTGACTTGTTAGTGCGTAGAGGTGTAGCAGCAAGGTATTACCAGAATTTCACTATATAAAATAGAAATAAAAAATGTGTTCTCTGTATTAAAATCAGTAGAAATAATAAAAGGTAATATATATTCTCTTCCCCTGGCTACATCCATATCACCCTTATGAAAAAATCCCTCACATGCAGGTATGGTGCTGGTTCTGATGTTGAAGTAGATGTCCCTCTGAGAATGCATCGCCAGGTCCTCAAAATATTGTGCAGACAAGACCCATAAGGTTGAAACTACTCTCTCCTTGGCTGGTTTCTGATAGCTTTAGATCACAATTTATGCTATGTTTAAAAAAAAAAAAGCCTGTGTTTCAAACAGTGTCCATTGCTAAAATACAGGATGACGTCTGCTACACAATGCTTGTCAGTGCTCATTTGCATGTCAAGCTGGGAATTCTGGGATAGCTGTGAAAACATGATTTCTTGAGTTTCTTTGCCCAAGGGGGACTATCCAAAGTCCATCTTGAGATATGCAGGCGATGCACAACACATTTTTTATTTGCACTTTGAGGAAATTTGTTGTTTGGTCTCACTACAATCTTTTTGACACACATGCCTTTTTAAAATCTTACACAAGCAAGAGAACATAAACACAAATTTTGCACAGTAAAATAATTAGTACACAAGCACTCCATAGCACTGTGCTGCAAATTGCAAACAGACTTAGTACATCTTATTACGTGCCAATAGGAGGCTTTTGAAATTATACTTGGCAACGGACCTAAACTGTAGTGTAAGGAAATGTAATACAAATATTAGATTTGTGGTCGAAGAAACGCTTGTAAATGATGGTAAAATATTGATACATCATTTATACAAACACAAATTCACTGAGCTTTGAATGTTTAAGGGCTAAATTGGTTTAATTGCTACATATAAAATCGCTACACTTCTGATCTTAGCAAGTAAAAAAAATAATCCTTATTACATTTCTGCTGAGTGTGTGTGATGTGGTGTACATGGTGTGTGCGTTTGATTGTGGTTTAAGACCGTGTATGACTCCCTTTATTGTGCAAAGCATACATGAACATAGTTGCATATCTTAGTTTTACTAGAGCCATATTATCCTGGTTTGGGTTGCTCCATCAATCTTCCAAGAACGTCAAAAATATTTGTTCAAAATGGTTCTCTATTTATACAAGTTATGTGCTGATTTAATCAAATACATTTTCCCTACACTTTAGGGGGAAACACATAAAGTGAAAAGTACTCTTTAAGCAACATTACCATTATAGCATGCAGTAATGGTTATGGTGTCAATAGTCATTTGCCTTTGTTCCATGCAGAGCCCTGCATTGGTTATATTGTTTACTTTACCTCTAAAGGGGTAACAAATAAATATCTTTTAAATACATAGATAACTGAAAATAATATTTAAAACCTGGGAATTGGGGGCTGAGCATGACTGTCCAGCAGAACATATGTTATGCCTGTCTACCTGAATTACCTGTTATTTTTTTTTACTTTTTAATATAAAAATGAGGCCACCTTGATCGATATGTCTCCTTGTATTGCTAGTTATATTACTAAAGTCATGACGCTTGTCAACTCATTCCATGCCTGCTTGTGTTTGTGTCACTACTATACAATTCTGTATATCTCACATATGTGCCTCAATAAAAAAAATTATTGAAAAAAACGAAAAAAACCTGGGAATTGACTGTTCATCTTTAAAGTGCTTGTCTTTTCTTGGAAACTGCACAATTTGTAGCATTGCAGTTTACAGATTATTTCCCCTCATCCTTTGTGAAGAATGGAACAAGTGTGTTGGTCAAGGGTTAATAGGGTAAGAGTCTCCAACTGATGAGGGAGGTGTCTGCCTGCAACTCCACTAAACAGTGCATCAAAAGAAACTTTGATGATAATTATTTCTTTAAATAACAAGTTGAAAAAAGGGAGTCAATTTACTCCATATAGTTTCCCTTTAAATAAGATGGGATCAACTCTAACTTAACTTCTCGTGTCCTTTTACATGACAGAGGAATTGTATATTTTTAAAAGTGTTTGCTTTTAAGCTCACATTCTCTCCTTTTTATGAATGTTTTATTTTAATTTAACAAAACAAAGTTCAATAGCTTGATAGCTGGGGTTTATTTTAAAACAAAAATGTATTCAGTAATTATTAGACAACTGTGACAGCATGCCTACATATCTAAGCTACAATGCCTTCAAAATGTATATACTATATCATTAGCTTCTTAATGGGAGGGGTAACATGTCTAATATTAGATGAACCTCCAGGATTCCACAGGAAAAAATTATAATGTGAACATAATCAGCAACATTTTAACTGTTCTCAAACACCCATCTACCAAGACCTTAACCAGATGAGAATGCAGAGTAAACTGGAATATTTTAAGATAGTAGTACGTTTTACTAAAATGTAACAAATAAAAGCCAGTGGCGAAACTACTGCCGGCTGTACTAGGGCCCACACACTCAGGGTGGACATCAGGTGGCCCATTTACTTAAGATCACCTGATGGGTATTGCTAAAAGAGTCCAGTCTGGCGC
>OW240916.1:319764284-319814488 GCA_933207985.1 Pelobates cultripes | reverse complement strand
ATATATATATATATATATATATATATATATATATATATATATATATATATATATACACATACATACATACACACACACACACACACACACATGAATCTATATGTATATATATATAATTTAAAAAAAAATTTTTTATTTATATATAGGTATATATAGTGACATACGTATATATTTATGTATGTAGATATATATATTATTTCGTTCTACGTGTATTTTAATATATATATATATATTAATTAATATCACAATACAGTTAGAACGAAATAACATCTATATATTTAATAATTTTTTTAAATTTTATTTAACGTATTTACATATTTAATTTTTTATATTATATATAAATATATATATATATATATAACAATAATTATATATATATTTAATCAGTATCAGTCTACGTGTAATTTGATAATTATATATATATATATATACACACACACACACACACACAAACACACACCTTTCTGTAACAAAACTATTTAATTCCCCTACTTTAACCCTTTGTGTCACTATACCCCACTCCCTCTAGCAGTATAGTTGAGTGAACCCGGACTGTAAAGTTCAGGTTCGTACTGAACATTACGTTTTTTGTACCCCGGACCCGAACACGGACATAGTGTATGTTCGGGTTGGAGTTCGGTGTTCGGCGATTTAATGGCGCGTTTTGAAAGGCTGCAGGGCAGCCAATCAACAAGCGTTTGACTAGTTTGCCCTTAGAAGCCATCACAGCCATGCCTACTAATGGCATGGCTGTGACTGGCCAGTGCAGCATGTGACCCAGCCTCTATATATAAGCTGGAGTCACGTAGCGCTGCAAGTCACATGAGCTCTTATTAGTGTTGGGAGAGGATGCTGCCGCTTTTAGGGACAGATTAGGAAAGAATTCTGCAAACTAGTACATTAGTGGGGTGCACTTCATATTTGAGAGTCAAATAGAAGAGTCAAATACTGCGGTTACATCGGAGTTTTAAAAAGTACATTTTTTGTTGTTGGTGCTAAATAGTACATTTGCGTCCTGCAGTGCACTTCATATCTGAGAGTCAAATAGAAGCGTCTAATAGTGTGCTTACAGCGCAGTTGTAAAAAATTCTAATTTTCTGGGTGCTAATCTGCTAAGTAGTACATTTGCAGACTGCACTTCATATATGAGAGTCAAATAGAAGAGTCAAATACTGCTGTCACATTGCAGTTTTAAAAATTCTAATTGTTTTGGTGCTAAACTGCTAAATATTAAATTTAGGGCATGCTCTTCATATCTGAGAGTCAAATAGAAGCGTCAAATAGTGCGGTTACATCGCAATTGTAAACATTTCTATTTTCTGGGTGCTAATCTGCTAAATAGTACATTTGGGGCGTCTCTTCATATCTGAGAGTCAAATAGAAGCGTCAAATACCCCACGTGGCCATGTGGCACTCCCCACCGGAAGAACGGAGGTGGGTGGAAATTGAGTCCATGATGGTGGGTCTGGATGTCCCCCAGTTTAGACCCATGATAAGGGCAACATGCCCGGCCATACTCAATTCGCTCCAGCTATGAGACGCAAACAACACCAAATTTGGGCTGGCGTTGTCCCCCTCCCCTATGGCCCCAATACTCAGAAACTGAGAATTTCAACCTGGAATGACCCCCAGAGAATTTAGAAACATGAAAGAACCGGGCTACAACAGATCCACCATCTATATCAAAACGGAGAAATTGTCCAATTTGAAGAACTCCAACAAGGTACTCACTTAACCCCTGCAGATTTTTTTAGATATGTCCAGATACAAGATTTAGCTAGATGACCCTATATTAGAACTGCAGCCCAAGGTAAGCTATCTTTTTACGAGAGATTATGCTTGGATGGAGCCGCACCCAAGGGTATGATCACTCTTCTATATGCTCATCTTAGTACTGAAAATAAAGAATGGAGTAGACTACCATACACCGATCAATGGGAGGCAAACCTGGGGGAGGTACTGGAAGGAATTGAGTGGCAGGAGATATGGGAAGCGACAAAAAATACTTCCATATGTGTCACACTCCAGGAGCAGGCATGGAAAACCATGCTCAGATGGTATACTACTCCAGTAAAGCTACATAAAATGCACAAAATAGACACGGATGATTGTTGGAGGGGCAGCGGAACAAGAGGTACGTATATTCATATGTGGTGGGAATGCCCGAAGATACACAGTTTCTGGAAGTCAGTAAAATACTTACTGAAACAGACATTTGACAGACCCCTAGTAATGGACCCGTGGATATATTTGCTAAACAGATCAATCGATGGGTGGACAAAAAGAGCAGAAACTGGTACATAAGAGAACTCTAAATGCACGCAGAGCATTAGCAACTGCATGGCTCTCACCTGAGGTCCCAGAGTTTCGGGGGGTGATATCCAGGATAAGAGAATGTAGAATCATGGATGACCTGACAGCAAGGATGAAGGGGACGACAGCGGCATTCCAGAGACTTTGGGAACCATGGGACAACAGTATAGTGGGATCAAGTGGAGACTGACAGGGATCAGAAAGTGATATGGACTTGGACTGGCCACGGAGATCCTCCTTAGCGAATTAGAACTAGAGGGCCCGCAACCCTCCCCACGCCCTCCCCCCCCCCCCTCTATTTTTCACCTCCTTCCCTTTCTTCCCTACAAATCTTCCTGATATTTCTCCTCGTTCCTCTTATTTCTCCTAATTTCATGTTTCCTTCTATCTTCTTGTTTTTATCTCTTTGCCCCATGTTTATCAGGGGTTTGACTTTTTTCTTCTCCCAGGCATGATTAACCCGTTGGAGGAGCAAGGATGCCTAAAGGCAAGCTTAATCCTCAAAAAGATAGGGCTCCTTAGTTTTAACAAATTGTCTGAATCCAAAAGTGAAAAAACCCTCGGTAGGAGGCACATCCCAATGGGCCAAGGAATTGGCTTGTAAGGGAAGATTAGGTTGTATACTGTTTTTCTAAGAATGTTTTACTTTCTTTTTCATGTATTGGCTTCTGCGCAAGCCCAAAAGTCTATGTACACTTGCTATGCCTATCGAGTGAAAAATAAAGAATTGAAAAAAAAAAGAAGCGCCAAATACTGCTGTTGCAGTGCAATTGTAAACATTCTTATTTTCTGGGTGCTAATCTGCTAAATAGTAAATTTGGGGCGTGCTCTTCATATCTGAGAGTCAAATAGAAGTGTCAAATACTGCGGTTACAGTGCTGGTGTAAAAATTGTTTTGGTGCTAAACTGCTAAATAGTGAATTTGGGGCGTGCTCTTCATATCTGAGAGTCAAATAGAACCGTCAAATAGTGCTGTGACATAGCAGTTTTAAACATTCAAATTTTTTGGCTGCTAAATAGTACATTTGCAGCCTGCGGTGCACTTCATATCTGAGAGTCAAATACTGTGCTTTCAGCGCACTTTGAAAAATTAAAATTGTTTTGGGTGCTAATGCTAAATAGTACATTTGCGTCCTGCGGTGCACTTCATATCTGAGAGTCAAATAGAACCGTCAAACACTGTGCTTACAGTGCACTTTGAAAAATTCAAACAATTTTGGGTGATAAAAAGTAAATTTGGGGTGTGCACTTCATATCTATATATAAATACCAATATAACAATATTGTAATTCGGGGGCAATACCCTCATAAGTCAAACTGAGAGGTCAGTTTATAGGCAAAACTGTTGCCTGGATACAATTCTAAAACAATTCCCATATGTCCTTTGCAGAGTTTACATGCTGGAAAAACACAGGTGCCAACTGCTGTGACTTTCTGCACAGCGGGTGACTCCCAGCGGCCATTTTGAGGAGTCACTGAATAATACTGATCATGATTACATAGAGTAAATAGGCATTTTACTAAACTATTTTGTCCACAACACTGTCACATGTAGTTAAACCTGGCACAGATTCACTTTAAGTTACAGTACAGCACAATCGAGGTAGGTACCCCTTAACCCTATAGCGTTAAAGGGACACTCCACAGCACAAATAAACATAGTAAAATTACGTATATAAAAATCACTGCTTAGTAGATAACCCCCAAATTAAACATACATTAATTTATTTATGCATTCTTTTAATGTGGGTATATCCAGAAAACAGCTCACAAAAGCTGCAGATCTCTTGTCTGCAGCAATTACAAGCCAGTGGATGTAACTAGGTTAATTTGTAAAAGTGCCAAATTCTGTTGAAATCTGCACTTTGTAAAACGACAAAAAAAAAGACGCACTCTTTCCTCACAAACCATTTTTAGCAAGTTAAAGTGTTTTAGGGGTCTGGAGTGTCCCTTTAAAACATCATTGTCACATGTGGGTCTTTGCATTTGTTGCAGAGTTGCCTGTGCTGGCTGTATTGTAGCTTGTATGATGGCAAACGTGGAGTATGGGAAGGGAAATAGCTCTCCACCCTAAGCAATGTGTAAGTTCAGATAAAGTTATCAGTATCGAGAGTACAGAACAGGGTCCGTGGGTTATGGTCCGTGTCATTGAAAGCCAGTGTGAAAGCTACAAATGGTCTCTGCTATTAGAGAAAACTTCCTAACAATAGATGGGCATCCCAATATACAGACCTAAAACTTTGGAGAAAACCTCACAGCTAATTCCAATGTAAAAGCCACAATGTAACAATCGCATCATTTAGTTATCTGAGTTAACAGATCTTGGCCACATTATATTAAGCTTCAAATATTACATGTGCTCGCTTTCTTTTGCAGGCCAACTACAATTTCAGCACTTCTAACCGTGGGAGTCCCCCTGTATTATAACCGCATTATAATACCCAGTGGATTTTACCTGCCCTATTAATAGTGCTCTATTTGAGGGACAATATACAATATATGAAAGGCAATCAGCAGATGGAAATGTTAATTATATATAATCAATGTGTGCTTTACCCACCTCCTAGCACCCCCCAATGGAAGTAGTCAAATCTCTTTAGAATGGTCTGACTTTTAACAATAAATAATACACAAGATCCAGCGCACTCTATCTACTAAACAGCAACTTCAATGTTGACAGATTTTATTAGTTTTTTCTAAAGGTTTTTTTTAAAACAAAAAACCTAATCTAGGCAAAAAATAATGGGGGTTTAGTTACATTATATGATCATACATTGCATAAGCCTGCCACAACGTCAATGTACCCCATCTTTTACAGGTCCTACTCTCACAGTCTAATGTGTGCTCTTATGTGAATAACTCACTTACTTGGGGAAAAAATTCCATCTGAAGCTCTCTGCCGTACAAGGATAAATAGGGACCTGAGATGAGGCACCTGTAACAGGCAGGGGTGCAAAACCAAGGAGTTGGCTAGACTCCCAAATATATATATTTATGAAACATGGGGGGGTGGTTGCACTCACCTGAACATGCTTAAATGGGGTGCTGCTGGGGGCCATATTATACAATAAACAATACACAAGATCCAGCAGACTGACTTTTTAGATGGGGTTCTCTGGGTGCTGATCCCTGCCTCCGCTACAGTCAGCGAAGACCCATTAGCTGTTGCTTAGAAGCTTCAGTAAGTTCTTCTGCGCTAACTCATTGACTGGGAGTATCAGTTGGTTGCCCGACCGCACTGGCTTAGCTCACACAGAGAGCTTTGAGTGCAGTGGAAGCAGGGAGCCTTGTGGGGCCCAGATAGAAGTATAGAAAAATAGACCTAGAAACCTAAAATGTGACGGCAGATAAGAACCATTCGGCCCATCTAGTCTGCCCGATTTTCTAAATACTTTCATTAGTCCCTGGCCTTCGAACCATTCTAAAATGATTTGACTACTTACATTTGGGCGGGGGTTGCTAGGACACTCCTGGTGCTGTAAACACGACTGTGTGCTGTAGTGGTTATGGTGTATTCCTTTAATGATATGTGTGCACTATGTTTCTATGGGATTTTTTCTCTCTTTTGAGCAGTTGGGGAGAGGTCTACAATTGGGACTGTGCTACCTATGTGGAACAGCCGTGAGTTGTAGCACTTGTTTAGAGTAGAGAGCCGGTTCCTTTCTGTGTTATGTTAAAGTATCAGTTTTAGGACTTTCTAGTCTATTGTGTTAGTGCTCCATACAGGGACATTATCTGTTCTCCAGTATTAGTATGGAATTAGGTGGTAGAAAAAGAAATGTCTTTCTGTTACTATCTTTAATGAGCTGTATTCTATCAATGCGTCATTAAACCGAAAACACACAATAAACACTTTTACCAACATACAGTATATAGCTAACATGTCTACAATGTATCCAGCCCTGCTATAATATGTTCATTAGGTCACACTGCTTTATCTATTCAGACTATCTCGGTTGTCTTAAATCAACACTTTTCATTCTGAATTCTCAGGTTTCTTGTGCTGATCTTCCACAGGGAGCGAGTCCAGTCTGCACCAGTTTTGTTCCAGGAATGCTTCCAAACATTGAAATCCTGGCCATGCTCCCACTGCAAGGAAAGTAGGTACTGCACTTTCTCAAAGCTCATGTGCTCAGCTGAGACAATGTTGTTTTTCTCAAACTGTATCATGTTGCCCAGAGCATTTGAGCAGACATATTGTTATGTATACGTTAGCAGGTTATTATGAAAAAGTGGGTAGGAATGGGTGACGGCATTGGCCATAACCAAAATATTGCAGTCTTTGTACCTTGTGTCAACCATGACCATTCTGTTTGAATATTTGTTCCCTAATCCACTGGGGCAAGACTCTATATACTATCCTGACCTTTCAGGGGAGTGCAAGGACGTGCTCTGAATTGGGGTGAATCGTACACTGATTAGGGTCCCGATCAGAAGACTATTATCCAAACCTGGTACATGATAATATCTACATCCCACACATTGGTGCACACTAGGCGCTATTGTATGCTAGTGAGACACCTGGCTCAGAATGACTGAGAATCCAGCCACCTGTAATCACCTTATTCACAGTTTTTACAGTTATGCCAAAGGAATAAAAGATTAAAAAAAGACGGTCACGATAACAAGTAAAGGAATTGCTTTTAATCTATTATCCACTCGTAAACTAACATAACAATAAAGTCATTAGTCAGGTTGTACTGGTTCACTGTGTCCAATTTCCTAGAATATTTGTGGAGTTTATTCAGTAAACACTGAGCAAACGCTGACTTCCTAACCTTACCAAGTAGTCTTACCTGGGGATATACTCCACTCCAACTCCCACTTGCTGATCACCTTTACCAGATTGGAAGAAGGAGTCTTTGGGTGCAGTACCTCCAGTTTCTGTAAAAGCATTTCCAAGCAGTTTGGCAAAAATAGGGGTCTCTCCCGCACTCAAAGCCCACCCTTTAACAGTCAAAGAGTAAATGTAGACTGTGAGTTTTTTAGTAGCTGGCCAAAATATTTGCTTGGGTTTACAGGATTCGTACACAGCAGATACCCTTTGGTGCAGTCAAACTGAGACTTGGTCTCTATATGGTGCCAAATGCATAAAAACTATTTGGAAAAGCTGAATTCTGATAATACACATTTTTGGTCTGGACTACCAATATGGTACTTCCCTATTATTTTTTCAATGGCTGATGGATTGCGAGGAGAAAGTGCCAGAGAGAAACCCTCATTGTCAAAACAGTTGAAAACAAACACTGGAGGGTCTAAACCCAAGGCCCCCTCACACTACAATGAGTACAATAAGATGTAATAATACTATGAGTTGCAGTGGTTATGGTGCTTAGGATGTACCTTTCATTGGGAGAGTTACAGGCTGTAAAGCAGAGGCGTAACTAGAAAAACGGGGCCCCAGTGTGAAAATTGCCCAGGGCCCCCCCCATAGGCCTACGCGCTCCCCCCTATACATCAACCCTCCCCCTCCCATACATTGCCCCCTCCTTATACATCTACCCTCCCCCTCCCATACATTGCCCCCGCCCCCCCACATGCAGACACACACATGGACACACAAACATATACAGAGACACACACATACAGGCACACATACATACAGACACACACATGGACACACAAACATATACAGAGACACACACATACAGGCACACATACATACAGACACACACATACATACATACAAACAAACACACACATACATACATACAGACACATACAAACACACACACACACACATACATACTCACACATACATACAAACACATACAAACAAACACACACATATACAGACACACAGACAGACATACACACATAACACACATACAGACACACATTCATACAGATACATACAGACACACATACACAAACACAACATACATACCAACAAACACACACATATACAAAATGTTTTAGTCACCCTCCTGTTTCCTACCTTTTAGATGCAGAAGGGTGACTTCCCTGGGGTCCAGTGGTTGCTCAGCCTGATGGGAGTCACAGTTCCCACCCTGACTCCCTCCTCTCTTCCTCCCGCGTGGCTCCCGGTGGTTGCTGGGAGGAAGTGACTGGGGCAGTCACTTTCTCCCAGCTGTGATGTCATCACAGGAGGCCTGGTCGCGCTGTTAAATCGCCGCAGTGCTGACTGCGCTCCCTTGAAATACATTTCCATCAGGTATCCCTCACAGCATGGGCCACCCAATGAGCCTCTTAACATGCGGCCCCGGTGGTTCTACCATGCGGGCCGGGGCCGCAACACATATGGCAGCAAGCACAGCGGTCGTAGGGTTCCGCAGGGCAAGCTGGGCCTCCTGAAGTGGCGGGCCCAGTCACAGCTGCGACCCCTGGGACCGCGGTAGTTCCTCCACTGCTGTAAGTGTTATTTATCTAAAAGACTAGCTTATTCACCAAATAGTGAGTTCAAGTACAATGACAATTGTCTCACCTAACTTGGATGAGCTGATAATATGTTACAACTCCCCCATTTTTGTTTTGTGAGTCAGGTGTCAATGAACTATAAAACATTAATAACTATACCTCAATCTAAAAAACAAATGCATGACTAAGAGCCAGCAATTGATATCTGTTGTTAATCTATCATGTTGATTATACCATGTTTATATTTATTTTACTCTTATTTTACATGAATAATCAATTGGCATTTTAAAATAATTGGGTACAAATGATATACAAAGCTTGTGAAAATACACTTAGTATTCAAGTTATGTTCACACCCTGCTATAGCTAATGTGCGTTACTGTACTTCCTGTGTGAATCATTTGTTATTACTGCTGCCTTACATTCCTTTTCTTAATTGCCTTAATATTATCATTACATTCTTTTAACAGGAAACTTTTACCGAGATCTTGCATGTGTGCTTTGTACTTTTAAATGCGGTGTCATATACGTTAGTTAGTAGATAAGAGCAGTAGACGTTTAAAGTCCATCATGGAATATTATTTGGCGGCACTTCCAGCTAAATACCTAACAGATTCATTAGCTATTCAACAATAACGTTTTTCATTTCTAACTTGCTCACTTGGTGTATTACCCCACAGGCTTTCTATGGAGACCCATTGGCTACATATCATTCATGTAAAGATACACTGATCAGCCACAACATTAAACCCACTGACAGGTAATGTGAATAACTGATTATATTGTTACAATGGCACCTGTCATGAGGTGGGATATATTAGGCAGCAAGTGAACAGTCCGTTCTTGAATTTCATGTGTTGGAAGCAGGAAAAATGGGCAAGTGAAAAGATCTGTGTGACGTTGACAAGGGATAAATAGTGATCGCGAGACGACTGGGTCAGAACATCTCCAAAACGGCAAGTATGTGGGATGTTCCCGGTATGCAGTGGTTAGTACCTACCAAAAGTGGTGCAAGGAAGGACAACTAGTGAACCAGCGTCAGGATCATGGGCTACTGTAGCACAAACTGTTGACAAACATAATGCTGGCCATGATAGAAAGATGTCAGAACACACGTACACTCCTTTATGGCAATGGTGTTCCCTGATGGCAGTGCCCTCTTTCAGCAGGATAATGCACCCTGCATTACACAGCAAAAAATATTCAGGAATGGTTTGAGGAACATGACACAAAGTTTAAGGTGTTGCCTTGGTCTCCAAATTCCCCAGATCTCAATCGAACTAAGCATGTGTGGGATGTGCTGGAACAACAAATCTGATCCATGGAGGCCCCATCTCCCAACTTGCAGGACTTCTTCTATCATTACAGCTTATTGTGTCATTACAGCTTATTGTGTTATTACAAAGTATTGTGCTATCACAGCTGATTGTGTCATTACAGCTTATTGTGTTATTACAACGTATTGTGCTATCACAGCTTATAGTGTCATTACAATGTATTGTGCTATCACAGCTTATTGTGTCATTACAGCTTATTGTGTTATTACAAAGTATTGTGCTATAACAGCTTATTGTGTCATTACATCGAATTGTGCTATCACAGCTTATTGTGTCGTTACAGCTTATTGTGTCATTACAACGTATTGTGCTATCACAGCTTATTGTGTCATTACAGCTTATTGTGTCGTTACAGCTTATTGTGTCATTACAACGTATTGTGCTATTACAGCTGATTGTGCTATCACCACTTATTGTGCTATCACAGCTTATTGTATCATTACATCGAATTGTGCTATTACAGCTGATTGTGTCATTACAACGTATTGTGCTATCACAGCTTATTGTGTCATTGCCGGTTATTGTATCATTACAGCTTATTGTGTCATTACAGCTTATTGTAGTGGTAAAGGAGCACACAGCCTTATATCTCTATATCGTTAATTAGAATTGCACACTGTCCGCCTGTCGTCCCCTGTGGATACTTTGTACTTTACCTATTATTACACTAAGGTATTTTGATTGACAGAACACATTTATCACAGTTATCACAATATTGTATAATATAATAATGGTAACCACAATGAAATTGTAATTATTTACTTGTATATTTCTTTATCCATTTCTTAGCCCAGCTCAGTATGTTGCAGCTTTCTAAATAAAATAATAATTATTATAAAATATCAATAATTTACATATGATACGTTTTTATTTTTAGTCTAACATCAGCATGGACCTGTAGTCCATGGATCAGCGCAGCTAAGAGGAATAGGCCTTGACAGAGCCAGGAGGTAGGCATAGCAGCCACAGGAATTTAGTGACAGCTAGCATGCTGGGTGAGGCAGAGCCATAAGGGGAGTATTGATACCAGCCATTATATAAAGTGGCCATTGTAAAAGAAATTAAGCCTACCTGTCAGTTGTCCCTCCCACCCTCCTTGTATTTGGTTAGTTTAGGCGATTTCCCGTTTTTTCACAGCGGCGGGGAATGGCCTGGTTAAATCGGAGGGTAGATGGAGGAGAAAGTGGGCATCCTGAGGTTTAGTGTGGATTGGACAGTGTTGCACGTGGTTGGTAGGTTCGAGCCCGTCGGTGGCTGCGAACCTGGGGGTGTGGTGGTGTCTTGGTACACCCTACACTGGAACTGGTGGGTCTTGGTACACCCCTACAATGGATATGGCGGGTAGCGGTGTCTTGGTACACCCCTACAATTGATATGGTGCGTAGTGGTGTCTCGGTACACCCCTACAATGGATATGGTGCATAGCGGTGTCTCGGTACACCCCTACAATGGATATGGTGGGTAGCGGTGTCTTGGTACACCCCTACAATGGATATGGTGGGTAGCGGTGTCTTGGTACACCCCTACAATGGATATGTTGGGTAGCGGTGTCTTGGTACACCCCTACAATTGATATGGTGGGTAGCGGTGTCTTGGTACACCCCTACAATGGATACGGTGGGTAGCGGTGTCTTGGTACACCCCTACAATCGATATGGTGGGTAGCGGTGTCTCGGTACACCCCTACAATTTAACCGGGTGGAAACATGGCCATATTGGGCGGCCAGTTTCTGTATTAACATGTTATTTGGATTGTTATCTATTGTTATTATTTAGGGGTCATTGCTAGGGGAATGTTATGTTCATGGGGGATGTTAACTTTAATAAGGTCTGTTGGCAATGACCCCATTTGTTATTCCTTAATTATTTTATTTATAATTTAATAAAGCTGTGGACTAATACTTCCAACAATATAACCTGTGTCCGTGTCTTTATGGGGGTTGGGTAAGGTGAGCGCAAATGCCGGCAAATCCGACTGTGCGCCTGTCAAGATATACAAACCCAGAATAGCTGGAACATCACACTTAGTCCAAACCCCAGAAGGATACGACTGGCATCACTCTCAGTCATAATATTCACACGGTTCCTCCCTAATGTCAGAAGATTTGTATTCTAAAGACGTCCTGTAACTACCATTTATTTATTATTTATGTATTTGGCGAACCTGTTTCTGTATTATTAGTCTATATTCTCCTGGGTTATAGAGGGGTCCCTACACCTAGTGTTTGAGGCCTACCGTTTACCTGCCTTAGAACTCTCAGCGCTTGTCCATTCTTCGCTAACCTTTTGTTTTATTACTAGATACTTTGACTACGAGTAGTGCTGTGTGTGTTACTTATTAGCACATCCAGACAGGTACCTTTAAGGCAGAGTGACGTGTTTTTAATAACTGTGTTGGTGCAGCATTTAGTGGCAGAATGGTAAGAAAACACTATGAAGCACTGTTATTATTCAGGAAGGCACACTATGAAGCACTGTTATTATTCAGGAAGGCACACCATGAAGCATTATTAATCAGGAAGGCACACTATGAAGCACTGTTATTATTCAGGAAGGCACACTATGAAGCACTGTTATTATTCAGGAAGGCACACTATGAAGCACTGTTATTAATCAGGAAGGCTCACTATGAAGCACTGTTATTATTCAGGAAGGCTCACTATGAAGCACTGTTATTATTCAGGAAGGCTCACTATGAAGCACTGTTATTATTCAGGAAGGCACACTATGAAGCACTGTTATTATTCAGGAAGGCTCACTATGAAGCACTGTTATTATTCAGGAAGGCTCACTATGAAGCACTGTTATTATTCAGGAAGGCACACTATGAAGCCCTGTTATTATTCAGGAAGGCACACTATGAAGCACTGTTATTATTCAGGAAGGCACACTATGAAGCACTGTTATTATTCAGGAAGGCACACTATGAAGCACTGTTATTATTCAGGAAGGCACACTATGAAGCACTGTTATTATTCAGGAAGGCACACTATGAAGCACTGTTATTATTCAGGAAGGCACACTATGAAGCACTGTTATTATTCAGGAAGGCTCACTATGAAGCACTGTTATTATTCAGGAAGGCACACTATGAAGCACTGTTATTATTCAGGAAGGCACACTATGAAGCACTGTTATTATTCAGGAAGGCACACTATGAAGCACTGTTATTATTCAGGAAGGCACACTATGAAGCACTGTTATTATTCAGGAAGGCTCACTATGAAGCACTGTTATTATTCAGGAAGGCTCACTATGAAGCACTGTTATTATTCAGGAAGGCACACTATGAAGCACTGTTATTATTCAGGAAGGCTCACTATGAAGCCCTGTTATTAATCAGGAAGGCTCACTATGAAGCCCTGTTATTATTCAGGAAGGCACACTATGAAGCACTGTTATTATTCAGGAAGGCACACTATGAAGCCCTGTTATTATTCAGGAAGGCTCACTATGAAGCCCTGTTATTATTCAGGAAGGCACACTATGAAGCACTGTTATTATTCAGGAAGGCACACTATGAAGCACTGTTATTAATCAGGAAGGCACACTATGAAGCACTGTTATAATCAGGAAGGCACACTATGAAGCACTGTTATTATTCAGGAAGGCACACTATGAAGCACTGTTATTATTCAGGAAGGCACACTATGAAGCACTGTTATTATTCAGGAAGGCACACTATGAAGCACTGTTATTATTCAGGAAGGCACACTATGAAGCACTGTTATTATTCAGGAAGGCTCACTATGAAGCACTGTTATTATTCAGGAAGGCACACTATGAAGCACTGTTATTATTCAGGAAGGCACACTATGAAGCACTGTTATTATTCAGGAAGGCACACTATGAAGCACTGTTATTATTCAGGAAGGCACACTATGAAGCACTGTTATTATTCAGGAAGGCACACTATGAAGCACTGTTATTATTCAGGAAGGCACACTATGAAGCACTGTTATTATTCAGGAAGGCTCACTATGAAGCACTGTTATTAATCAGGAAGGCTCACTATGAAGCACTGTTATTATTCAGGAAGGCTCACTATGAAGCACTGTTATTATTCAGGAAGGCACACTATGAAGCACTGTTATTATTCAGGAAGGCACACTATGAAGCACTGTTATTATCAGGAAGGCACACTATGAAGCACTGTTATTATTCAGGAAGGCTCACTATGAAGCCCTGTTATTATTCAGGAAGGCACACTATGAAGCACTGTTACTATTCAGGAAGGCACACTATGAAGCACTGTTATTATTCAGGAAGGCACACTATGAAGCCCTGTTATTAATCAGGAAGGCTCACTATGAAGCCCTGTTATTATTCAGGAAGGCACACTATGAAGCACTGTTATTATTCAGGAAGGCACACTATGAAGCACTGTTATTAGTCAGGAAGGCTCACTATGAAGCACTGTTATTAGTCAGGAAGGCTCACTATGAAGCACTGTTATTAGTCAGGAAGGCACACTATGAAGCACTGTTATTATTCAGGAAGGCACACTATGAAGCACTGTTATTATTCAGGAAGGCACACTATGAAGCACTGTTATTATTCAGGAAGGCACACTATGAAGCACTGTTATTATTCAGGAAGGCACACTATGAAGCACTGTTATTATTCAGGAAGGCACACTATGAAGCACTGTTATTATTCAGGAAGGCTCACTATGAAGCACTGTTATTATTCAGGAAGGCTCACTATGAAGCACTGTTATTAGTCAGGAAGGCTCACTATGAAGCACTGTTATTAGTCAGGAAGGCACACTATGAAGCACTGTTATTATTCAGGAAGGCACACTATGAAGCACTGTTATTAGTCAGGAAGGCTCACTATGAAGCACTGTTATTATTCAGGAAGGCACACTATGAAGCACTGTTATTATTCAGGAAGGCACACTATGAAGCACTGTTATTATTCAGGAAGGCACACTATGAAGCACTGTTATTATTCAGGAAGGCTCACTATGAAGCACTGTTACTAATCAGGAAGGCACACTATGAAGCACTGTTATTATTCAGGAAGGCACACTATGAAGCACTGTTATTATTCAGGAAGGCACACTATGAAGCACTGTTATTATTCAGGAAGGCACACTATGAAGCACTGTTATTATTCAGGAAGGCACACTATGAAGCACTGTTATTATTCAGGAAGGCACACTATGAAGCACTGTTATTATTCAGGAAGGCACACTATGAAGCACTGTTATTATTCAGGAAGGCACACTATGAAGCACTGTTATTATTCAGGAAGGCTCACTATGAAGCACTGTTATTATTCAGGAAGGCACACTATGAAGCACTGTTATTATTCAGGAAGGCACACTATGAAGCACTGTTATTATTCAGGAAGGCACACTATGAAGCACTGTTATTAATCCGGAAGGCAATGCACGCTGAGATTGCTAGCCATATCGTTATATTGGTCAGGGGAACCAAGAACCACAAACAATATCTAATAAACTGTCTAAATTCCATTTAACGTTTTCTGTATACGCAATCCATCCAATAAACCGAATGCCAAGGCCAATGATGCTTCACCCAGTGTAGATCTGTGTCTCAAAATAAACACCCCGGCATTGAACTTTAAAACCTATTGAACTCAATGTTTAAATGGGTTCCCTCTCTCAGACAGTGAGCCAGGATGGGCTATTCAAATCCTGGAATCTTGTTTAACCAGTTATAAAATGATACCTTCATCCTCTGATTATTTTCACTTGACTGATGAGGTTTTAGAGTAGACAATGAACACTCGGAGCTGGAAGCTGTTGTGGTGCAATTCTTGTATTACGCCTTCAGAAGTCTTGTGCCAAACTTCAGAGTCCCCCCTCCCCGTGTCTCCCTGTTTATTAACATCATTTAATTTAGATAGTTGTTAAAGGCACTTTCTGACACGAACAGTAAATCTCTCACAGAGACACGTGTATTTACTATTGTCTGGCTATGACTGTTCATGATGATTTTTTAAATACGTTCACAAAAATGTAGTATTGGGGAATGTGAGGGTTTTTGTGTGTAAACCATTGTAAATGTACATGAATGTTTCTCAGTGTCTGTGCACAACTGTGTGTATGTCTGCATACTGTGCTCATATTGTGTTTGCATTGTCAGTATCTGTGTATGTCCATGTGTGCGCACAATGTCATTATGTATGCGTTTTGGTGTTCCTGTATGTATGCAATATTAGTATGTGTATGTTCATGTTCTCGTATTAGTGTATGTGCATTGTCAGCATTTCTGTATATCAGTGTTTCTGAGTGTGTGGATTATCAATATCAAAGCATATTAAAGATTTAACAAATGACATTACAATCCAGTTCAGACCAGACACAACCAGGACACACATTGAATTGGAGGAGGTGAAATGATACATCATTTAATTTTTTTTTTTATATATATTCTTTCTTTTATTAAGGCATATGTGATGGGTACAGAATAAAGAAAGGGAAATGCATGGGTGATTTACAGGGTTAGGGTTAAGACAGCGAAAACATTGTTTGATTACATTTCCAGAAAATTAATGCCTAATTTTTTATTTTTGTATGTCAATTAACGCTAGCGTTTTATAAACAGGTTGAGATAAGATACGAGTCAGCTGTCTTTAGCTAGTAGCAAAAACAAACACATTAAGCTGATAACAGGTTGAATCTAAACGTACAGGTGCATATACACCGAGCTGGCGATGGGCAAGCTAACTGTGTAGGTTAATATAGTGGCTGGTTATCTCCCTTCCCTGCAGAGCCACCCTGTGCAGCGGTAAGACTAGGTATAGGGAGGCTCGCCGGATGCCATTAACGTGAACCTAGGTGGGGGACAAGAGGATAGCTTACTCATTGCTTTTAGGTCCATAATTTTGGCAGTCCAACGTCCCACATGTGAGGGTAAGTCCAAGTTCAAATGCCTGAAATGGCCACTGGCAGTAGGTTTGAGGTGTCATCTCCCTCCATTATCGAGTCATCAGTGCAGTTGCAGCATATGGTGGAGTGTGGGAACGGGGAGTGTGGCTGATTGTTAGGTCGATGGAGTCAGCCGATACCTTTGCTGGGCTTCCTGGGAGGCGGCACCTGGGGGTACCGGTAAGCGGAACGGGTGCACGTGTGGCGGGGGGTCCCTCCTCCGCTCCAGGCCTTGTTGCCGGTCGGCACCTTTGGACCACAGACTCGGATACTCTGGGAGGCCGGGTCTTTTCCTCTGCGGGCGCTACGGAGGAGCCTGGTGTTCTTCCACCGCCAGCGGCGTGTGGCTTTCCGGCATTGTGGCCTGTGCCTCGGAGGGGTTATCCTCACGACCTTTGGCCCAGATGGGCTCGTGCCGTTGGGTATACGCTGTGTAGCTGCGCCCGGGGAGGGCCCATTCCGCCTCTTCTCTCCGCTCCTCTCCACATCTCCTTCACATGGAGGCGGTGGTTGGGTTGCTCGCCGTTCCAGTGTCTCCCAAAAGCGCTGAAATAAGGCGTCTAGCCGCTCTTGCAGTGGCTGGTAGGGCGCTAGGTCCTCTGCCACCATGTTGCAAGCAGGGAGTAGGCTGCTTGGTGTCATCGATGTGTGTGGCATCTTGTAAGCCAGGTCGGTGTGGGCCGGGATAACCCCCACCGGTCCATAGGGGGGGAACGTGGGCTCTGCTGATTGTCAGCCGAGTGTGGTGGCGGCGGGAGAGTGGCCGTCTCCCCCGGGCCGCCCGTGCGTGTAGGCCGCATGTGGTGGCCGAGCGGTATCAAGCAGGATTTCCACTTGTGTGGCATCATTATGATGGTCTCAGGCTCCCCTGACGAATATCAGCTCGTGGGTGTCTAGTTTAGGTGGCTGTGCAGAAAAAATGTGGTTTCATTTCTCATTTGTGGCAGGAGCTGATGCTGCCTGCGTCCGCTCAGCTCAGTGGCCAGGCCCCGCCCCCACATCATTTAATTTTAAAAGACAAAATGACGGACCTTATAACAGTGGTTGACACAGAGTTAGGATGGTGGAACCAATCTGAAGGATAGAGGTGTGGATTTGTACACGTAATTTTAATTTTCACGTCCTGCAAATACATAATTGTTATTTTTGGGTCAGTTCAAGGCTGATACTCCACACAAATGCATTTCTGAATTTCAATACATTTTGACACTCCACAGTAATAAACCTTTGCTGTCACTGTTTACGTGTGTTAAGGAGTTGGTGAGTAAATTGTGATTCGTGACTAGTGGTTTATAACCTGAAACCTTTAATCTATATATATATATATTTATATGTATCTCTGGATTGTCCGGTGCTTTAATCAGCTTTACAATAGAAGAAAGCCTGACATGATCTCAGTTTAAACGCCTTGGATTTCATCGATACCCAGCAGATTCAGGGTTTCAATCCACTTCGCAAAGCGGATACGTGTGATCAGATGGGTTCTGCTTTCTTAGACTATCCCATCAAAACATCCCTGCGTTGATACAAATCCACCTAATGCACTTTGACCAGAGATCATTTAATAATTTAGTAGATATATCCCGGCATAGAAAGTAATATATTGTTTTTTACATAGCACCACTTGTGTTCTGTAGAAAATATTAAACAGAAAATGCTGATAATTGTAATGTTTACAAACAGGAAAAATCAAACATTGTAAAATATTCTAGTGATTTATCTTTAAAAAGTCAAACAATTAAAAAATCTACTTATACTGAGGTTGGTTTAACCACTGAACAAGGGATCTTTAAAATTACAAAATGCGTTTTTTTCTCCATATTTTTACATATTATCGCCCTGCTGTTTTACCTATTATGTTGTCTCACATTACAAGCCTTTCATTTCTCGGACTGCCATATGTGAAATGCTTTCACTCATTATTGATGATGGTTGTAATGCTCTTTGAAAATGTCATTGAGTCATATTTTTAAGATCCGGATGCTTTGGGAGTCCAGTTACCCCTACATCCCCCGAGGGACCCCATGTTGTGTAGACCATATGGCTGCTCATTGAGCTAATTATTACCTCAAAAACCTGAATATGTGCAAACGTAATTTATCTGTCAAGGGAAAAATGTCTAAATCATCACCTTTCTCTTAACAATTCAAACAGGTGGCAAATACCCTGACTGGACGTCCAAGACTGTGTTTACAAATATTCATATTATCCTCTGCACATTGAGCCTCATCGATAGAGCTCGATTGGAAGTGAACGCATGTGGAAAATAAATACAATAGTAACAAATTAAATTGTCTATTTCTCAAATCACTTCAGAGTTTTGTGTTTTCAACATCAAGTCTCTGCTATCCGATTTGATTTCATGATGATGCTGGGCTTAGATGCTCTATAATTATTGAAGGATAGAGGTGTGGATTTGTACACGTAATTTTAATTTTCACGTCCTGCAAATACATAATTGTTATTTTTGGGTCAGTTCAAGGCTGATACTCCACACAAATGCATTGTCCACCCCAGGTCCCTACCCATGAGTGGCGGGTGAGTACCCTAATTAATTAAAGGGGGGACCTAATGTCCCCCCCCAGGTCCCCACCCATGAGCGGCGGGTGGGACCCAAAATAATAAAGGGGGGACCTAATGTCCCCCCTGCTCCCCACCCATGAGTGGCGGGTGGGCACCCTAAATACATAAATAATGGGGGAACCTAATGTCCCCCCCAGGTCCCCACCCATGACCAGCGACAAGCCCCTACTCGCGGCATACCGCAGGATTTAACCTCCCTTTTATTAATATGGGGGTTATAGTGATACCCATACTGATTTATATTTAGTTTGAAATGACAGCAAGCGGGGCGTGGTCTGCAGCCGGAGCAAGCTGGACGCGTCAGGGTGAAGCTCTGCTGGGACCCTGAGACCAACAGCTTACAAGAGCACTGAAACATGGATCTGATCATGGAGATTTACAGGGAAGCAGGTATGGACAAGTGTGCCCCCAAAAAGCAGCCTAAGAATCAGATAGAGCAGGGCGCCTCGGTGAGTGACCTATTTGCGGCCTCCCATGCCTTACGGGGAGCACAACAACTGCAGACACCCAGGAGACTAGTACTACACAGATCCTGGCAACACTCGCGGAGGTTCGATCATACCTGGCTACAGAAATTACCAGGAACACCAATAAGGTCAAAATGGAGATTCAGGGCCTCAGTACGCGGAAGGCGGCTCTAGAGCAGCGACTGGAATCCACGGCGGTGGCCCCAATATGGCTACTGCCCAAATCAACCGCTTGACGTCCAGATTTGTGTCAATGGAATCTGTACTCGACAACCTGGGTAACCGATCCCGACGGAACAACGTGGTTACAGCCATCTTTAAGCCACTGCTGCTAGACGTGCCAGACCACCAGTGGCACATTGAATGGGCCCATAGAGCGCTCAGAGCAAAATGGGCAGATGACAAACGCCCCAGAGATGTCATCATCAAATTCCTCTTTTTCCAGACTAAGGAGGCTCTGATGAGACGTAGCAAGGAGGGCCCAATCAAGTACAAAGGCAACGAAACTGGCTTTATTTCAGGATCTGACTCCGGCAACCCTGCAGAAGTGAAGAGTGTGGCGCCCGATCACAGAACTGCTACAGAAACACCACATTAAATATGCATGGGGGATTCAGCTGCTGGCTTTTACAAGTGGCCGTACTAGAGTCCTCCACGCTGATGGTGATCTGGCGGCGTTCTTGCAGAGTCTGGGAGTCCTGGAGCCGGTGGAATTGGAGATATCTGCCTCGATGATGGAGGAGCTTCTTCCCTTGCCTCGTGATTGGTTCTCGGTTGGTGAGTGACCCCTCAGGGGGATGGATCCTCTGGGCTCAGTAGCAAATGTCGAGGGGGTGACTTGATCCAGAGCAGTCTTTGTTTTGTGGGCGGGGGTCTCTGGAAGGATTGCTATGTGGGCTCGGTCCCCCCGGGATGATCCCCAGCTTGCTGGGTTTGGTGGCCTTGAGGCCCAGAATGCATGGGAGGGCTTTTGCAGTAGGGGCTCCCGGTCTCCACGGGAGCCCAATTCAATATTGGGAGGGCTAGGGATTCCTCTGCTACTAACTTTGTTGCCACCCACGGCCCTCTTATTTTACTCTTCCTAAGGAGTAGCTACCTTTGGTGTGGGGCACTACGTTTAGCCCCGCCATCGTTATCGTTTTTGTTTAATTCCGTCTTTTCGTTCACGAAGTGGAGCTCCTGGGATTCCTATTGAGGTCTCACCAGCCCCTACTAACATCTTTATGTGAGACTGAAGGGACATGTTGTATGCGGGTGGCGGTCTTGGGGATGCAGGGGGGAGCGGTTCAGAGATTCAATCTTTAATTGATGTACTGCGTATAGTATAGCGATCTGTTATAATATATATGATGTATTATGCTTCACGGAGGAGCCGCAGGCGGGAAGGGGTGTGATGGGGGCAGATTTTAGGCCACATCTTTGCTATTGTTGGGAATTATGGGTCTCCGGCTCCCCGTCGTCCGGACTTCATGCCGGTGCTGCCCTTCCCCCCACATGATGCCTTGGAGCGCACTACCCCTCGGTGGGGGCTTCCCGGCATGCTTGGTGTGGGAGGGGGGGAGGATATCTGACTCCCTGCAGCCTTGGGATGTTGTAGCTGGGCCTAGAAATAGGCACGATCCTGGAGGGACCCCCTGGTTTACTAATTACTAATTGCTCTCTCTATTTGGTAAAGGCGGGTGTGTGATTCTCTTCCGGGTTGCGGATAGGGACGGGGTCTTAGTATATGAGCTCCCATGTGTTCAGCGGGTCTGGAGGGTCCTTGTGTGGGCGGGCGGGGGGGACGACCCATGAGACATCAAGGACTGTTCATCACAGTAATCCTGCCTTCAATAACAAAGCGTGAGATTCTATTGTCCTCACTTCCGTGTTTTATGTTATTTTTTTATGCTGGCACACTGGTTGTGCCCTTGCGAGTTGGTCCCCGCTGCTCTGGAGCCCATTTTGTGGCCTGGAGGAGCCGGAACGTGAACCCCGAGATAGCCTGGCAACGGGTAAGACCAGGCAATTTTTGTATATAGTGTTCTATTTCTCTCTTTCTAGTTTTTTTTTTCTTTTCTCCTTATCTTTTCCCTACCCTATTCATCCTACCCTTTTGGGAGGCATCAGGGGGGATCCAGAATCGCAAGGTGTTGTACAGAAGGCGTATAGGCCTGGAGGCACAGGTGTTCCAGGACCATACGGGATCAAAAGTCAGGCCCACATAAAGACGCGACAGACTGAGTAAGTACCGCATAGACTCTTACCATACACCATGCCTGTAAACATTATGTCTTTAAATGTGAAGGGGTTATCGCACCTAAAAACAACGCCTTATGTTTAGGGAACTTTGAACCCCAACATCGCATTCCTGCAGGAGACACACATCCCGACATCAGCGATCTCTTAGAGATCACACCTTCAGCACTGCATAAAAGGAACGGGGTGGCTATTCTTATACATCACAGGTGCCCAATCAAAATCAATAAAGTTCATGCAGACCCGGGAGGGTGCTTTATCCAATTGTCTGGGAGCCTGTACTCACACACTATCCACATTATTAATCTTCATGCCCCAAACGATCCAATCAAGGAATTCTGGGCAGAGTTGACCCGTATGGTTAATATTTTACCACATGGTATGGTGATAGTGGGGGGAGATTTTAACGCTGCACTGTGTCCAGCAACAGATAGGGGGCACGGTGGCGGAATTTCATGGTCTCACAAACGGGGCAGACAGGATAAACTCTTACACACCTTTATACAACATACGGGCCTTCTAGATATCTGGAGAGCTCATCACCCTGCCGACCGCGATTATACATTTTATTCGTCCCCCCATGACACCTATTCACGGATAGATCTATTCTTGGTGAACCCGCTAACAGTCTCTAAGGTTTCGGACTCTAAAGTGGGCTCCATAACATGGTCAGACCACGCAGATATATCCCTGATGCTAGACAAACTAAGCGTCCCCTTGGACCTGGAGATTAAATACATCTTTGATTCAGGACCCAGAGATAGTAGAGAGGGTTAGAATCGAATTGGGGGAGTACTTCGCTAGGAAAACGGAGGCAGACTTGCCGATGACCACGGTTTGGGCTGCCCACAAAGCAGTTATCATGGGCACTCTGATTTGGGAAACGACACAGAAGAAAAAGCGCAAGTCTCAATTGTTGTCTTCTCTCCTAGAGTCCTTGAGGAAAGCAGAGCAGAGACATAAGAATGGCCATACGCCTGTCAATCTAGCGGCAGTTCAGGGCCTGCGGAATTCTATTCGTGAAACATTACTGGATGATACGGCAAGAGCTATCGTGTGGTCTAGAAGGAACTTCTACGAAAAGGCAACAAAATGGATACACTATTGGCAAGAGCCCTTAGACCGAGACAACGAGGCACACACATCACTAAAATCAAGATGGTCTTGGTGAGTAACAAACGAACCCCATAGATATAGCCAAAGTATTCACAGAGTATTGCACTAATTTTTATAACCACTCACGCGGGGATGCCCTGAGCCCACAACACGAACGGGATGGGTTGCGTCTGTTTCTATCCCGGCTGGATCTCCTGCAAAATCAGATCTCGGCCGAGGAGGTTGACGCGGCCATTTCTACGTTAAAAGGCAATAAGGCACCAGGCCTAGATGGCTTTAATGGAAACTACTATAACTACTTCCGCGAAGAACTCGTCCCCCATTTGGAGCGTTGGTGCAATGACCTTATGGAGGGGAAAGCACCGGACAGAGACATGTCACTAGCGGACATAGTCCTGCTGCCCAAGCCCGGTAGGGACGACTCGACCCCCGAAAACTTTTGCCCGATCTCACTAATTAACCATGATGCTAAGATATTAGCAAAGGTCCTCGCAAACAGATTAAATCCAGTTCTGCCCCAACTGGTACACCCTGATCAGGTGGGTTTCGGGCCGGGCAGACAGCTGTTTGAAAACACAAGGCATAATATCGACCTGATTTGAAGATAGGCTGCAACAGGTGCGCCCACTTTGCTGCTGTCAATGTATCCTGAAAAGGCTTTCAATAGGGTCAAGTGGCCGTATCTATTTGGGGTCTTGGAGCACTTTGGCATACCGGCCAGGTTTATTACTGCTGTCCGGGCCATGTATACTAATGTCAGAGCACAAATTCGAATCACGGGAGCGAAGGTTACCCCATTCCAACTGAGTAATGGCACTGTCACGACAGTGACCCCTTCACGCAGAGCGTAACCCAAAAGGAGACGTATACCGGTCCTTAGAATGGCCGGGCTAAGCGTCCGAGAATAGTCAATAGGATAGCCGAAGGTCAATGGAGTACAGAAGACGGAATAAACGAGAATCACCAAGCCAAAATTCGGGGAACCAGAGAGGAGAGTAGTCAGAGAGGAAGCCAAGGGTCAAAATACCAGAAAGACAAACAAGACTAACAATAGCACTAGAGGGACCAAATACAGAACCAAACTAGGGCGCTGGGGAAAGGACAGGGGCGCCCTTATATAGTGAGTGGTGTTTAGCTTTAAAGCCATGCCCCCAAAAAGTCCGGGAGCGTGGCCACGTTTGAATTTTCGCTGCAAGCGCCGTGTCATAAGAGGGGCTTTGCCGCGAGCGGCTAGCGTCTGACAGGCTGCTCCGCCTCCCAAAAGCAGCCAGGGAGACCGCCGCGCAGCGTGAGTCCGGAGGAGACAGGTAAGGTATCGTTACAGTACCCCCCCTCGAGGGGAGGACTCAGCTTGCGAGTACGACGCCTAGTAAAGGAACGAACCAGATGAGGGGCCTGTACATCTGAGGCATCCACCCACGACCGTTCCACGGGGCCGTACCCTTTCCAATCCAATAGATAGTGGAGACGACCTTTAGAAATACGAGAGTCCAAAATAGATTTCACTTCGTATTCATTTTGACCTTCTACGAGTGAGGAAGGAGGTCTTGAGGGCCTTCGCGTATAACGGTTACAAACCAAAGGTTTAAGGAGAGAAACATGAAAGGAATTGGGTATCCTCATACTAGCCAGCAAATCCAGGTGGTAACAGACAGGATTAATACATTTGAGGATTGTAAAAGGACCAATAAAACGGGGAGCGAATTTCATAGAGGGGACTTTTAATCTTATATTGCGTGCACTTAACCACACTCTATCCCCCACTATAAAATTTGGAGCGGTTTTTCGCCGATTGTCCGCTTTACATTTTTGAGTTTCCCTTTTTTGAGATAAGATACGTTTGAACCCTATCCAAGTTTCTTTCATATTCTTAAAGGACCACTCTAGGCACCCAGACCACTTCAGCTTAATGAAGTGGTCTGGGTGCCAGGTCCAGCTAGGGTTAACCCATTTTTTCATAAACATAGCAGTTTCAGAGAAACTGCTATGTTTATGAATGGGTTAAGCCTTCCCCTATTTCCTCTAGTGGCTGTCTCATTGACAGCCACTAGAGGCGCTTGCGTGCTTCTCACTGTGATTTTCACAGTGAGAGCACGCCAGCGTCCATAGGAAAGCATTATGAATGCTTTCCTATGTGACCGGCTGAATGCGCGCGCAGCTCTTGCCGCGCGTGTGCATTCAGCCGACGGAGAGGAGAAGAGGAGGATCGGAGGAGGAGAGCTCCCTGCCCAGCACTGGAAAAAGGTAAGTTTTAACACCTTTCCCCCTTCCCCTTCCAGAGCCAGGCGGGAGGGGGTCCCTGAGGGTGGGGGCACCCTCAGGGCACTATAGTGCCAGGAAAAAGAGTATGTTTTCCAGGCACTATAGTGGTCCTTTAATAGTGCAGTCAACACTTAGCACTTCAGCCATAATTTATATAAAAGGGACTATGTTGTGTAAATTCGTGAACTCCGTTATTATGGGCAAACTCAGCCCACGGAAGTAATGAAGTGAAACAGCGAATGTATTGTTCGAGTGACTGATTCATCCTTTCTGTAATCCCATTAGATTGAGGATGATATGAAGAGAGATTAAGCCTGATACCCAATTGATTACAGAATGCTCTCCAAAACCTGGAAATAAATTGTGGACCTCTGTCCGAAACTATATCCACGGGTATACCGTGTAAACGAACCACCTCCCTTATGAACACCGTGGCCAGTTCGGAGGACAAAGGCAATTTAATTAAAGGGACAAAATGGGTCATTTTAGAAAATCTGTCTATGATAGTCAGAATTACCCGGTGGTTTTTGGAAGGAGGTAGATCCACTATGAAATCCATGGCTATACTAGACATGGGTTTATCGGGAATAGGCAATGGCATGAGGAGACCTAAAGGACGACTCTTAGGAGACTTATTAGAGGAACAGATGTTACAGGCTAAAACAAATTCTCGGACATTCTTTATGTAAGAGGGCCACCAAAATTGTTTGTTGAGTAATGATTCTGTCTTATGGATACCAGGATGACCTGCAATCTTAGTGTCGTGTACTAAGGATAGGATTTGTCTTCTGTAGTTTAAAGTTACGTATAATTTTCCCTGAGGGATAGTTATTGAGTTGTGATCCTGGTATTTGGATAGGACTTCCATTATTTTAGAAGAGACTTTAACATGAACTGTAGCTACTATGTGTGAGGTAGGAATTATAGAGGATAAATGGGTTACGGGAGGAGAAAGATGTTCATGCTGTCGGGATAGGGCATCTGCTTTGGTATTCTTAGATCCGGGTCTATATGTCACAATGTAGTTAAAGTGTGTTAAAAACAAAGACCAACGAATCTGCCTGTCTGACATCCTTTTCGCCTCTGCAAAATTTGAAAGATTTTTGTGGTCGGTAAGAATTTATAGGTTCAGGTGACCCCTCTAATAGATGACACCATTCCTTGAGTGCAGAAATAATAGCTAACAGTTCTCTATCTCCTATGTCATATCTTCGTTCTGTTTCAGTCAATTTGTTAAAGAAATAACCACAGGGATGTAGGGGTTGATCATTCGAAGATCTCTGGGATAATACAGCCCCTATCCCTGTCTCTGAGGCATCTACTTCTAATATAAAGGGACGCGAAGGATTAGGATGACTTAATACCGGGGCTGAAGAAAAAGCTATCTTTAGTTTCTCAAAGGCATCTTTAGCTTCTGGACTCCACACCGTATGGTTGCTATTCTTTTTTGTCATGGCGGTAATAGGAGCGGTAATAGAGGAAAACCCTTTAATAAACTTTCTATAATAATTAGCAAACCCTAGGAAACGTTGGATGGCTTTTAATCCAACGGGTAGGGGCCAGTTTAAGATTGCTTCTAGTTTTTTAGCTTCCGTTTGAAAGCCCGAACCTGAAATTACGTAACCTAGGAAGTTAACCTTTTCCACGTCGAACAAACATTTTTCTAGTTTGCAATAGAGTCCGTTATTCAATAATTTAGATAGGACCAACCTAACGTGTCTATGGTGTTCCTTAATACTCTTAGAGTAGATGAGTATGTCATCCAAATAAACAACAACAAACATTTGTAAATAATCCTTTAATACATCGTTTATAAAATCTTGAAAGACTGCAGGAGCGTTGCATAAACCGAAGGGCATAACCCTGTATTGATAATGGCCATAGCGAGTATTGAAAGCAGTTTCCACTCATGTCCCTTTTTAATTCTAACCAAATTATATGCTCCCCGTAAGTCTAACTTGGTGAATATGGTTGCCCCCTTCAACCTGTCGAAAAGTTCAGTTATAAGCGGGATGGGATAAGCGTTTCGTATGGTTATTTTGTTTAAACCCCGATAGTCAATACAAGGTCTCAAATCTCCCTCCTTTTTAGAAACAAAGAAAAAAACGGCTCCAGCCGGGGAGGAAGATTTGGTGATAAAACCATTTTTCAAATTCTCTGTAATGTACTCCTCAAGTACCTTGTTTTCGGCCACAGAGAGGGGATACATGGTACCCCTAGGAGGCATGATGCCGAGTAATAAGTCAATAGCGCAGTCGTATGAACGGTGAGGCGGTAACTTTTCCGCTTCCCTTGGTTCAAAGACCACTTTGAGATCCCAATATTGCTTGGGTATTTGGGTGGTTAAAGGCTTCATGGTAGGAACATTAAGTAGACCGATTGGTTTGACTTGAATGATACACTCTTTGAAACAAAAGTCGCCCCATTTTACTATCTCCTTTCTTTCCCAGTCTATTAAAGGATTATGCTTGGTGAGCCAAGGAAACCCAAGTATAACGGGAAAGGTGGGGGAAGTTATTTGCTGTAGAGTTATAGTTTCTCTATGCAATGTACACAGATTGGTAATTACTGTGTATAGTGCGCTTACAAATATAATTGAGTTAAAAA
The DNA here is from genome assembly GCA_933207985.1 of Pelobates cultripes. Taxonomy (NCBI): domain Eukaryota; kingdom Metazoa; phylum Chordata; class Amphibia; order Anura; family Pelobatidae; genus Pelobates; species Pelobates cultripes. The sequence continues at coordinate 319,786,286 of OW240916.1, read as the reverse complement.
TAAGCAGCTACATACTCTAGTGGATGCTCTTATCCCCACTAATTATAGTAATGAACCAAATTGAGCTTAGTACAATCCGGATATAACGTCCAGACTCTACTAATCAAATGAGTGGAGCGCTAAAGGTATAAACTTACCCTAAAATAGGGTTAAATCTCAGATGTATATCAGTACATATAAAGGAAACAAAAAATAAAACACAATATAGTGTAAATCCACAGGTGGTAATGTATTTTGGTGATAATTCAAGTAGTCAAACTCACATTGATCAGAGCCTCAAAAGGGACAGGCTCAAATCACTTGCACAGTAGTGTCGTATGGAGACACTGCACCCTTTTTCCTGGAATGGATTTCCTCAAAGGAGAGAGAAAGGGAGACTTCCTAGTGTATTAAGTTTCAACAAAAAATAAAAAACACAGTGGTTATGGTTGTGCTCACCTTTTCCTGAGCCAATGAGAACCTGGCTCTGGATGATAGACCTGGGTACCTCTAGAGGGGGGCACCTGCCCTTCTTTAGCAGCAAGATGAAGTTAGAAGCTGATGGGAATTGGTCGGAACCTTAAAGGGACAGGCTCAAATCACTTGCACAGTGGTGTCGTATGGAGACACTGCACCCTTTTGCTTGGAATGGATTTCCTCAAAGGAGAGAGAAAGGGAGACTTCCTAGTGTATTATGTTTCAACCAAAATAAAAAAACACAGTGGTTATGGTTGTGCTCACCTTTTCCTGAGCCAATGAGAACCTGGGTACCTCTAGAGGGGGGCACCTGCCCTTCTTTAACAGCAAGATGAAGTTAGAAGCTGATGGGACTTGGTTTAAAATACATACATTTATTGCAACTTTAAATATAAAAACAAAAACATAGAATTAAATAAAAATGTCCAGTTGCTTCTATATAAAATAAAGAATGTCCCAGTAATTAGCTCCAGTCCCGAGACGCGTTTCACCCACACTATGGAGGCTTTTTCAATACCGATTGAAAAAGCCCCCATATTGTGGGTGAAACGGGTGCCTACATTCAGCACTAGGGGTCCAGCTCCTCAAATCTGTTATCAGGAACTGGCCCATGAGGGTTAACACCTGCAGGGTCCATGGCCCTAGTGTAATGTCACGACAGTGACCCCTTCACGCAGAGCGTAACCCAAAAGGAGACGTATACCGGTCTTTAGAATGGCCGAGCTAAACGTCCGAGAATAGTCAATAGGATAGCCGAAGGTCAATGGAGTACAGAAGACGGAATAAACGAGAATCACCAAGCCAAAATTCGGGGAACCAGAGAGGAGAGTAGTCAGAGAGGAAGCCAAGGGTCAAAATACCAGAAAGACAAACAAGAGTAACAATAGCACTAGAGGGACCAAATACAGAACCACACTAGGGCGCTGGGGAAAGGACAGGAGCGCCCTTATATAGTGAGTGGTGTTCAGCTTTAAAGCCACGCCCCCAAAAAGTCCGGGAGCGTGGCCACGTTTGTATTTTCGCGGCAAAACCCCGATGACATCGGCGCGCATGAGCCGTGTCATAAGAGGGGCTTTGCCGCAAGCGGCCAGCGTCCGACAGGCTGCTCCGCCTCCTGGAAGCAGCCAGGGAGACCACCACGCAGCGTGGGTCCGGAGGAGACAGGTAAGGTATCGTTACAGGCACTAGGCAGGGTTGCCCTCTCTCACCTTTGCTATTCACTCTTTCGTTGGAAACACTGCTGCAAAAAATAAGAGCCGTCCGGATATTAAGGGGATCACATTAGGAGGACAGAAATATGTTGTTTCGGGCTTTGCGGACGATGTTCTGTTGACACTAACGGACCCAAAAGATTCTATGATGGCACTGACAGACATCTTACCGAACGACAGCAACTTGGCTGGATACAAAGTAAACTTAAACAAATCTAGCACACTCCCCATAGGTATGACTGAGGCAGACGTGGCGAGTATAGGGACGACATACCATCTAAACATATCGAGGGACCATATCAAATAGGCATGTGCATGGGAAAAATTTTCGGTTAGGTTCGGCATTCCGAAATTTGGGACTTCGGCACTTCGGCACTTCGACACTTCGGAAATTCGGTAATTTCGGGACCTCTGCAATTCGGCACTTCGACAATTCGGCACTACGGAACTTTGGCAACTTCGGCAACTTCGGCACTTCAGGGCTTCGGAATTTAGGAACTTCTCTTGTAGCTGCTTGGTAGATAACTCCCTAATTCCCACGGTATTAGGGAGTTATCTATCAAAAGGCTGAAAGACCTAAATTGGTCTTTCAGTCAAATTTACTAATACTAAGTAAAGATTATTTAGTATTAGTAAATTATGCCCCTACTCACTATACCGCGAGTAGGGGCATCTCTAGTAAACAGTGAGCAGCCAGTGGCGGGTGGGGGCCCTAAATTAGAATAAGGGGGGGGACCTATTGCCCCCCCGGCCCCCACCCCTGAGCGGCGGGTGGGGTCCTAAAATAAAATAATGGGGGGGACCTAATGTCCTCCACCCTGGCCCCCACCCCTGAGCGGTGGGTGGGGGCCCTACATTAGAATGAGGGGGGGACCTAGTGTCCTCCCCCTTGCCCCCATGCCTGAGCGGTGGGTGGAGGCCCTAAAAACTAATTAGGGGGGGGGAAATAATGTCCTCCCCCTGGCACCCACCACTGAGCAGTGGGTGGGGGCCCTAAATACTAATTGGGGGGGACCTAATGTCCTCACCCCCTGGCCCCCACCCCTGATCAGTGGACGGGGGCCCTAAATACCAGTAGGGGGGACCCCTGAGTGGGGGGGGCCCTAAATAAAAAATTAACCTCCCCTCATCAGGTGACTAGGGGCCCCAAACCCCTAGTCACCACCCTCCCCCCAAAAATTAACCCCTACCTACCCCCCTCACCCCAAAAATAGTGAGGGGGGACCATTAGCTAAACCTAGTAAAAAATAAAATAAAACTTACCATTTGATGTTTTCTTTCTTCTAAAATCTTCTTTTTTCAGCCCCAAAAAAGGCCAAATAAAAAGCCATAATAAAACGAGCGCAAAAAAAAATATCCATCTTCACCCGGCGAGGGCTCCACGCAGACTGAGCTCTGCAGGGCGGGGGAAAGCTTACAAAGCCTTGCCCCACCCTGCAATTAGGCTCAGAGCACTCTGATTGGTGGGTTTAAGCCATCCAATCAGAGTGCTCTGACAGGTAAATGAAGAGACTGATAGGTAAGTCTCTACATTTACCTGTCACAGCACTCTGATTGGTTGGCTTGAAATCCACCAATCAGACTGCTCTGTGTCATTTTACACAGCGTGGGAAAGTTCTTTGGAATTTTCCCACACTGTGTAATTTGACTCATAACACTCTGATTGGTGGATTAAGTAACCAATCAGAGTGTTATGAGTCAAATTACACAGCGTCCTCGGTGTGTGTCTCCTTGCAGGAACAATCTTATAAGACCCTATTTAGATGGTACACTACCCCGGTAAAATTGCACTGCATGAATAAAAACTCTGACTTATGCTGGAAAGGATGTGGTGAAAAGGGTACCTTTATCCACATGTGGTGGGAATGACCAGGGGTGCAAGCCTTTTGGAAATGGGTTGCGGTATTACTCCGCGATATTTTCGATAGAGAGGTCAAAATGGACCCATGGGTGTTCCTATTGGCACGATCTGTAGAAGATTGGACAAAAGCGGAACAAAGCCTTCTACACAGGGTGAACCTAGCTGCTAAAAGAGCACTAGCACAGGTTTGCTACAGAGAGAGACTCAAACTATCTCTATGGTGATACAAAAAATTAAAGACACGTTCCTAATGGACAAATTAACAGTACAGGTCCGCAGGACAAGCAGAAAGTTAGAAAAGATTTGGGGCCCCTGGCTGGCTAGCACAGCGAGCGACTAAATGAGGGGCGAGCTGGGCTCGGTCCCTCGAGCGCACTGACCATCTCACTCTCGTTAACGACCCACAGCGGCATGCATGTCATCTTCTACCTAGGGACCTGGGGGATCCCCCTGGAAGATACTAGAGACCTGAAATGCCCCAAAGCACGACTTAATATAATAACACACTATTTTCACCTCTCACAAACAATATTCATGGATGCCCCCCTCCTCCCGAGTGCCCTTCCATATCCTCCCCCTCTTACCCCACTCTATGCCCTCTTTGTTATTTGAGGGACGTCCTGCTCTATCTCTCTTCTTACTCTCATCTTCTCTCTCCCTTTTTATCACTTACAAATCTATGAGGAGTGGGAGAGCTTTGCCTCGGGTTGGATTCCAGGTTAGTAATTCATTATATTAACCCCTTCCTAACATAAGGACTTCCATGCCGTCCTTCACTGAGTGGGCTTTAATGCCTTTAGGATGCTGTGGGACATCCTGTCAGCTGGGACCATCTTTAGTGGCCCCAGACTTTTTGATGAGTTCCATACAGCGTGTGTGAAGGGACACCTTACAGGGACTGAATAGATCCTGACAGGGTCTGCCTGCCTGTCCCCCAACTATTGTGATCGTTGCTGGGCTTCGGCAGCTGGACAGCACAGATCACAGTGTAACTGGCTAGGAAGCAAGCTCCATCCATAATTACGTTGACTGGAAATCACAGACCACTCTCTACTATTTTAAAGGTACACTCCACTACTCAAATTCAAAATAAATAAAAATCATTGTTTAGTAGATATACCCCAGATGAAAACTATGCATGTATTTAATTCAGCATTTTGTTCATTGGCGTTATATCTAAAAACAGCTTGCAAAGCATGCAGATCTCTTGTCTGCAGCCTTTGTAAGCCCTCCCCTTCTAACCCCGCCCAGACTTTCTGTGACTGTCCAATCACAGGCTTCCCAATGCAGCTCAATGAGAAACCTTTACAAGGCAGGTGCTCTGGGCTATTGCTACTTCTTGAGTTCAGTGCAACTGAGCTAATTGAACCAGGTAGTAACAGGACCGGTTGTCTGCTTAAAAAGCCAGGGGGTGTAACCAGGTTAATATATAAAAGTGTCAATTTGTATTGAAACCTGCACTTTTTCAAAAATGAAAAAAATGTAGGGTCTGCTGCTGATTGGCTGGAATGTGTCTGCTGACTGGAGTCCGTGGCGAACCGTTCGCGAACCGTTCGGCGAACCGTTCGGGACATCACTATTAGTGATATAACTGCTTTTCTAACAGACAGCCACTAGAGGTGCTTCCTGCTGTTTCACGGAGTTTGACTCCGTAAAGTGACCCTGGGTGTCCTCATGCTTTGCTTTGCCAGTGTGTTAACAAATCCCATAGGAAAGCATTGCATTTTTATTTTGGGACGGAGCGTTGTCATGTCTAATGGGTTATTCCAATCTGCAGATGTAAAATGAGGCCTTACCAGGCAAAGGTAAGCAAGCAGGGGGGGATATGAAAATAATTACTTTTAATTTAATTGTTTTTTAAATATATTTATGAATTTTCCCTCCTACCCCCACAGAGACAAAATAACTGCCCCCATACCCACACAATTTCCCCCCTACACACACACACTGCATCCTTCACAAACACAATGCACCCCCTTTACACACACAGACACACACACACACACACTATTGCCCCTATTCCCTACTACAGCCCCTATCCTGGCAGATCCTAGGTAAGTTGTCAAGCAGTTTTTAAACAGTTTAACTACTTTCCCTGGGAGGGCACTACGACACTACTGGCACCATAACCACTACACAGTGCTGTAATGGTTATTGTGCCTGTATTGTTACTTTAAATAATCTACCAGTGCCCCTCCCAAAATTAGGTTCTGGATCTGCGCCTGAACGGCAAGCATTTCTGCCGAACATGGGCCCAGTATATGCTGCTGCGCTGTACATATATACAACCTAGAAAATTGTTTTGACTTGGGGCGCCTTTGAAAAATATTGAAATATTAAGGGCGCCTTGAACCTAAAAAGTTTGGGAACCACTGGAATACAGCCTTCATAATATCTATTACATATTGCACACATTGTAATATTTAATATAGCCACTAGGATATAACACAATGTTGTATTAATGATTGCACTTGAAAAAGCCTTATTGGGGCGAAACGCATTGTGTTTTTATCTATATGTTTAATAAAAGTAATTGTTCTGAGTACATGTAAACCTAGGTTAGTCTTTTTACTTTTATTTAATATATAATGGGAAAGCATTGGATTGGTTAAAAATCTGCAATTCTGATTATGTCACCAAGCGGGCGGGGCCAGCGCCAGTGGTCCCACGCAGAGCTGGAAATAAGGTGAGTTGTTATTGCTTTTAAGGGGATTAAGGGGGGGCAAGCCACCTGTATGGTGGGTTTAGCACTACAGGGTCAGGAATACATGTTTGTGTTCCTGACTCCATAGTGTTCCTTTAAAATAGGCATTGCTGAATATGATAAAATAAAGAAGATTTTAGGGTATATCATAAAATAGGCATTGAAGTATGTTTCATGGTGAAAATGTAGTAAGCATGAATAGCATTTTATTATTATAATTTCCAATTCATACATTTAATTCATATCATTAATCAGAAAATGACACAGCGTTATAAAATGGTGACAATACAGCTTACTTACACTATTAGTGTCATCACTATAAAGAGCTGGAGGAATATGCAGGACCGGCACGACTGCTAGGCAAATTAAAAGAAGGGAGGTGGGCTAGCACAGGGGGTAAGAGACTACAAAGGTAAAGGAAGGGACAAGGAAACAAACAGAGAGGCTCAGAAACAAAGACACACACACAGAGGGGCTGGGAGACAAAGACACACACAGAGGGGCTGGGAGACAAAGAGACACACAGAGGGGCTGGGAGACAAAGACACACAGAGGGGCTGGGAGACAAAGACACACACAGAGGGGCTGGGAGACAAAGACACACACAGATGGTTGAGGGGACAAAGAGACAAATAGTGGGGCTGGGGGGAAAAGAGACATACGGAGGGTGTGGGGTGAACAAAGAGACACTCAGAGGGCTGAGGGGTCAAAGACACACAAAGTTGCCCATATTTGATTTTGGAGGGGGGGTGCAAGTAGACTGTCTAGGGCGCAAAATAGTCTTGCACTGGCCCTGATGATGTCAGTTATTGCAGTCATTTATTTGAGAGAAATGAAAAAAGAAAGAAAGGAGCCTTAAATTACTGGAACCTCCATGGGGGTTAACCCCTTGTTAATTGACAAAGAGAAAAAAGAGAGGTTGGAGATTCCAGTGCTGTTAATATTATCACCAATGGAACACTGGTTAAATTTAAAACGTCACTTTTAATAAATCAGGTTAAAAGTCCCTTGTTCATAAGGACATGACCCACACTCTTATACTAAACACGTGTTTAAACACCACATCTAAATGAAAATAAATAAATCCACTGAAAATGATTCCACTAGAGGGAAAAATGCCCACTGATGACTGTATTAGTCTACTGGAGTGGAATCCTACAAAATTAATGGTCTTGAAAAACTAAACTATTAATAAAATAATTATAGGGTGTTCCCCAACAATACTAGAATATCATAATTAGTTTACCAAAAAATGATATAGATTATTGGCACTCTGTTTGTAGATGAATTTTTGCCCCCAACCCCTAATAGAGTGGATTGCTAGAAACTCTTATGCCTATACGAAAAAATGGCTTTACTGTCTGCTAGAACTGAACTTCCCCGGTCCCTAATAGAACATTGTTACTAATTACTGTTAACAGAATTATCTTTTTTGTAACAGTATATTTAAAGTGACGAGGATCAGTTCATCAGTTCACCACCCGTGAATATAGCTTGATTAAACAGCGTAGCTGCTTGTATATTTGTATACTATTCAGCGTGGGGAAAAAAAAAAGGCAAAAGAAGGCGCAGTTATACACCTTAATAACCTAGTTTAACCTTTAGGACAATATATATTATCAGATGGCTGTAAAACCTATCTCCTCAATCCCACGGTAGAAGATTAGTGCAGCAAAGCTAATTTTAGAGTAGTAGATTTCCTCTCTAATTATATTTATAAATCTAGAACGGCTCAGCATAAATTTGCTGTCTGAGGGTTACTCCGTCTGTATTGCATACCCCTCCGGTTCTCAGAAATTGGTAAATAGATACTTTCTATGATTTGAAAAGATCATCCTCTCTAAATCTCGAGCTTCTAGGCATAAAGATTCTCTCTAAAGTATGGCATCTAAGTTAGCGCCACCCTACATATCCCTGATGCGCGTTTCGCTTATCAGCTCATCAGAAGGAAACCGGGATCTTTCACCTCCCGGTCTTTTAAGGGTGATACCCTATTGCTATTGGTGACCGTTATTTTTAAATTGGCCAATGAAAAAGAGGATACTCATCAAGTGCACCTGACGTAATTATTAGATTAAGAATGGGTTTGTTAACCCTTTATGTTTCCATCACTCAACGGAGCAAGTAGTTGTTAATTGAAAACAGTGTAAATGAGTAAAGAAACAATCTATTATTGTATTTATCAAAATTGATAGAAACTTAAAACGAAGATTATTATGAATTGAATTATTTTTCTTAATAATCAGTTGTTTCAAATTTTTTTTTGTATAAAACATTACTTTGATATTACTAAGGTCATTGTTAATAACTAAATGACCTAAACTTTAACAGATATACCATCTATTGTTAACACAGTATTAAGGTTATGAAGTCACTGAATTAAATCTAATTAATTCTTGGGATACTGTCCATTTACTCATAACAATTTATAAATAATATACTATTGGGCTGGTTAATTGATCATACCCCCAGGTTTTTGTTATACCTACATTATTCGTTATCGCTAACTAGTAAAGTAGTGCCCAATTCGTTCTAGTTTCTCAAATTTAATATTTACCGTCTTTGGAAGATACTCCGATGGGCAATAAATTCTAAAACTGCCATCCTACTTTGCCGTTGGTAACAGACAATAAAATTTTGTATCGAAATTACAGTTTCTGATGGTAACATACATAAGTGGCTTAATGGCATGTGATTTATATATCGAATATGCTTGGACCGTCACAATTAAATTAGTAAATGTAAATGTTTAAAGTTCTTTAGTGATAACGAAATCTCTTAATTAAGAACTAATGATTTATTTCTGAAGGAATAAATAAGTAGTTAAGGTAGGGGCTAGAACATATTAATAATTTCCAATGCGAACAAACTTTATCATCGGTATGTATGTTTAAGCCCCTATGCACTTGTATACTATGCATACAGTTGAATAATTGGAATTATTGATGAAAGGGACCAATTTATCTATCAAGTTGGAATAATTTATAAATCAGAGCTTGATTTCTACAGGTAATAACAGTTTAACCATATCTCTAACCATGAATGAAAGGGGTGAAATTGAACTCTTCATTAAGCCCCCTAGGGGTCAGTGTTCGAAAGGTGTGAATCCACCTTGACTCTTGTTTTAATAGTTTGAGATTATAATTCCCCTTTCTCGAGTTAAGAGATATTTGCTCAATTGCTTGAAACTTCAAATTTGAAGCATCGCTGTGTGGGGATATTTATGGGATAATAATAGTAACAGTTGAGAATTGCCCACTATTTCAATTCTCAGATCCCAAAGAACGTTTATCGTGTTAAGTGGAATGTATTTCATATAATAATATCACAATGTATAAAAATAGATTTTATTTATGATAATCAATAATTAACAAATAATATTATGTAACATGCATAACAATAATCAATGAATATCCAGTACATAATTATATGCAATACAAAGAAATGGGTATTACGTTTCAATGGCTATTAACTCATTATCTGTCAAGAATTCTGACGATTTATGAGGTATCTTTAACACAGGCTGAAAGTGAAACTTTTCACACAGAGAACAGAATTCCTCAGAGTGCAGCGTAAGGTCGTAAAGTTTAGCAGACAGTTAGAATAACCCTTTCAATGCTGGCTAGATCTCCTAGGTAGTTAAGATCTATTCTTATGTAAATTTTAAATAAAATAACATTTAAGCCAGTTTAAATTCATTTTCTTAAACCATCCATAAGAGAATTTACCACATTATATAAGCAGATTTTTAATTTGTCTAAAAGATATCTATCTTAATTTAGAGCAAATCAATACACCTGGATAAAAACAGCGGTATGCTAACACGTGATAATATCACATCAATATATAATTATTCTTAATTCCACCTGCAGAATGGAATGTTTATAACTATATATTCTTAGTTAACTAAGATTTCTTAATATGGAAATCTGACCGTGCTTTATCCAGTCATATATAATGCTATTAATATAATTTAATTAATTTAATTAATTAAATGAAACCAGTATAATTACCAGTTGAGTAGATATTTCATCCGATTGGTAGTCTCTCTGCATGGAGGTGTTGGTTAGAAAGTCAGTAAATTCTAAGTGTTAGAGTTTTAGGAGTAGAATGTTAGTCTCAGATGTTGTCCGAGTTGGAATCCCCAAACTTCCAATTCCTCTCTTTTCTCTTTTGCATATCTTGCATCTGCCTCCTCTCCTGTATCTTGTCTGTTGTATCTCCCTTTGTCTTAACTTTTAAAGGGCCAGACTCTCTGTACGTCATCAGTTGATAACCCAATAGAAGCACTAGAGGTGTGGTTATCTTCCAGATCGCAAATTAGTTATTTGGTCTGTAGAGGGCAGTCTTGTCCCACTAAACATACCTATCCAGGAAAGAGTTAACTTTTCCTGGTGGCTATTTTGACGTCATTTTGCGTTATCTTTATAGCGCCATAATTTAAAATTTCAAAGGGTTTCTTAAATTTTGTCCAGACTTAGCGTCTGCAATTCCTGCCATAATTTCTGATATGACAGATCATGAACTAAGTTTACCCTTTTCCATACAATGGTACCTTATATATATATAGACAGTTAAATTTTATTATTTAATCTTCTCTGTCACAATTGTCTGGGTTTAGATTTGATTATATTCCATTAGCATTAGACAGTCTGTCCAACCCCCTTCCTTATCACTTGGCTTGTATATACCATGCATTCCTCAGATCTGGGAAAGTGGTTAGCTTACAGATAGAAATATAGTGTCTTTTTGTTAACTTGAAATAACAAAATGGAGTCTGATCTGTTCAGAGTGACTCAGAATATACACTTTTAGTTTCTATCATAGCACAAAATGTCTGCCGATATAAATACTCTGACAGCTGTTATGATGTTTTCTGATGTGATTAGCTACAGGTGTAGATATATTGATGTTCATAACCGAATTTACATGTTGCAGTATTCGTCTTCTGAACTGTTGATATGTTTTTCCCACGTATTGTATACCGCAACTACATGTAATTACGTAAACAACCTTTGTGGTGGAACAGTTAACAAATTGTTTGTTGACAAAGCGTTGTTGTGTTTTAGTACATTCTACGATCTTAGAAGGAAATATATATTCACAGGCCTTACAATGTCCACATTTGTAAGTGCCTTTGGTCATAGTTAGCCATGTTTTTGTCGGTGGTTCCGGTTCTAAATGACTATGTACCAGAATATCTTTCAAATTTCTCGGTCTCCGTGCTGTAATGCTGGGCCATTGTGTAAGATGTTTGGCCAAATCCTTATCATGCATTAGGATTGGCCAATGGTCCTTGTAGATTCTTTTTATTGGGTCCCATAGTTGATCAAAAGTCCCAATACAGCGTATGGGTTGTTTTTCTACTGGTGGTTTCATAGTCCGTAGAGCGGTAGTTCTTTCTATTGCTGATGCCCGTTGGTATGCTCTTTTTAGAACTCGGTTTGGATAGCCTTGAGATTTAAACCTTGATCTTAGTTCTTTTGCCTCTCTGTAGAATGTCTCATTGTCCGAACAGTTACGCCTTGCCCTTAAATACTGACCATATGGTATTCCTGCTTTTTGGTTATATGGATGGTGACTCTCCCAATGAAGTAAACTATTGGTAGAGGTTTTCTTCCGGTATAATTCCGTGTGTACCTTACCATCCAAAGTCAGGAGAATCCTTAAGTCCAGGAATTCAATTTGTTCAGCATCAATCACATATGTTAATTTAAGTCCTATAGAATTGTCATTAAGAATTCTTACAAAGTCCTTAAAGGTATCGACAGTGTCTAACCAGAATAATAGGACATCATCAATATATCTACCCCAATGTAGTATAGATTGTCCAAATTTTTCCGCTATTGTTTCACTTAAAATTGTCTCCTCCCACCATCCTAGGTAGAGATTGGCATAACTTGGTGCACAAGCTGTGCCCATAGCGGTACCTTTCACTTGCAAGTAATAGGTCCCATTGAAAATGAAATAGTTGTGCGTTAAAATAAAATCCAACAGTTTCACTATAAAGTCTCTTTGAGATGATGTAAAGTCAGATTTCTCCAAAAAATAAGTTATGGCCTTTAAACCCATTGTGTGTGGAATATTGTTATATAGAGAAACCACATCTAAGCTGGCTAGCATAGAATAAGGTGGAACCTCAAGATTCTCTAATCTGAGTAGAGTCTGTTTGGTATCTTTAATATAGGATGCCAGCTTCAGAACAAATGGATGGAGTAGTTTCTCAATATACTTGCTGGCATTTTCTGTAAGAGATCCGTTCCCGGAGACAATCGGTCTGCCTGGGGGTTGCTGTTGATCCTTGTGCACTTTCGGAAGACAGTAAAAGGTGGCAATTGTGGGATTTGTATTCGGAACGATGTATCTAAATTCGTCTCTGGAAATAATCTCATGTTCCAGTGTCTGGTTCAAAAGTTTTTTCAAATCCTCAATGTAACTTAAAGTTGGATCATTAGTTAATTTTCTATAACATAGAGGATCATTGAGGTGGTCCATACACATTGAGACATACATCTTCCGATCCATAAGTACAATATTGCCACCTTTATCTGAAGGTTTAATGATTAGATTTTTGTTCATACTTAGTTCACGTGGTGCACATTGTTCACTTAGAGACAAGTTGTGTTTATTTATTGGCAACGTTGTTAATTTTTCAATTTTGTCTGTTGTCATTTGGACAAAGAGATCTACATTTGTTACCTCTTTTAAATTGGGGGTATACCAAGATGGAGGTTTAACGTCTGTTAAAGTTTGAATAGTATCCTGGTCGTCCAATAACCGTATCAATGTTTGCAAATGATCATGATCCTCTACAGCAATGCCTATCTCTTTACATAACTTATTCTCTCTTCGGTTATGTAGAGAACATAATGCCAGTTTTCTACCAAACAAATTGGTATCTTTTGTCCAACTGAAAACATCTGCCCCTGGTGTAGGGACAAATGAAAGGCCTTTATTTAAGAGTGAAATGTGATGTTTAGATAAAGTGTACGTTGAGAGATTAATGACTTTATTATCCTCTTTCTTGGGAATTTCAATTATTATTGCCTCTTGGTGGTCCTCTCTGGCTTGTATACCCATTTCCCCCTGTCTCTTAGACGTCCCCTCTGTGGGGTGGGCCATTCCTGGTCTAAAAAAGTTTGTGATGTATTCATCAGAGGTATGGGACTTGGGGTCTGAGTTTGTAAGAATGTGACGGTTTTATCCTGATTGCTCAAGATCCCTCTTGGATTTGGTCTTGGTCTAGATGTCGAACGAAAGTCTTTCCTATTATATATAGGATTAGAGTCTGAATCAGAGCCATCTGTATTTCGGCTCCTTGAGTTTGATCTAGTAGAAAACCGTCTTTTGGGTTGTTTTTTAATACGAAAAATATTCCCTTCTTTAAAGTCATTATAATCTCTCACAAACTTTTGATGCTTTTTCTCTTTAATAAAGGTTGTGAAAGATTCCAAATTATTCTGCAATTTTGTCTCCATTAATGAATATTCAGGATTATTATGAAAATTCTTAACCTTATTTATTTCTTCTTGTAAGTTTTTATTCGTTAGGTCCAATTCCTCTTGTTCTAATTCTATTAAAAATTGCATTAGTTTTGAAGAGCAATCTAATAAAATTGTGTTCCATCTGGTCAATTTTTCATCATTATCAACTTTCACTGGAGTGGAGATCTCTGGTCTAAGTCCTCTAGGGACTAAATTCTGTGCTATATATTGACGTAAACTCTCCAACTCCCAGTGTCCCTTAATTTGGGATTTGTAAAGATCTTGTATTGAGAAGAATAAATTGTTTATATCATTATTCTTTATATTTGTAAGTGGTATTAAAGAAAATACTTTACTTATATCTCCCGGATTAGTAACGGAGATTTGAACCTCCTTTAATAATGATGACATTTTTTAACAGTGATAATTTTTCACCTATATGGCTCATAGGATGGAAAAGATAGCGGGTATTTAAACCCCAATTTTGAAGATATTTATTTGAGAGAAATGAAAAAAGAAAGAAAGGAGCCTTAAATTACTGGAACCTCCATGGGGGTTTACCCCTTGTTAATTGACAAAGAGAAAAAAGAGAGGTTGGAGATTCCAGTGCTGTTAATATTATCACCAATGGAACACTGGTTAAATTTAAAACGTCACTTTTAATAAATCAGGTTAAAAGTCCCTTGTTCATAAGGACATGACCCACACTCTTATACTAAACACGTGTTTAAACACCACATCTAAATGAAAATAAATAAATCCACTGAAAATGATTGCACTAGAGGGAAAAATGCCCACTGATGACTGTATTAGTCTACTGGAGTGGAATCCTACAAAATTAATGGTCTTGAAAAACTAAACTATTGCAGTTATTGCAGTCATTTAACCAAAATTTGTATCCCCAAGTTATTTTCAGTGGGTTCGCATTCCCTGAGACAGACAGTTAGTATGTGTACGGCATTGTCTTTCCAAGTAGATTTGAGACTCTTTGACAATGGAAAGATTAACAAATTTACACTGTTGTATATTATATCAAAAGTGAATAATAAGTCAAGTTAATTATACACTTGTAGAATGGGACATTAACCTAATCAATCACATATTTATATTCCCAGTCATACAGGTTTGTGTGTGAGTAGCTACTCGTATGTGTGTAGCCAATCAGCTGAGTGTGAGTGGCTACTTCCAGTGCAGATAATAAGATGTGTGTAAGTGTGTGTAATCACCTATATACTTCACTCTCTAATTTTCTTATTCATACACCATCAATCTCTTTCCGTCCTCAAACTGTGTCTTAATATAACATAACCCCTTCACCTTTCTTGGGTAGCATAATTTACATATAGTCGCAATACTACAATGTGCCCACTAGGTGTCACTCAATCCACGTTTGTTTCACTTTGTAAAATACTTTTTAACATTTAGTGGCTGGCTGATATTTTTTTACATCCAATAATTAAAATGTCAAACAACGTATTTTATTCCACTCATGGGGGTCTGTTAATTGTTATCCACAAAAGGGTCGAAGCAGAATATAAATCAGTCTTCGTTGCAGCCCGTCACGAACGCCTGTGAAAATCACCTTTGATGACATTATTTAGAAGATGTCGTGGCCCTAATTTTCTGAGCCGATTGATAACCACTTTATCTGATAACCGTTTAAAGTCCATTTATATCGATGGAGGATTTAAAATCTCTAGATTTTAAATCCTCGCCCAGAGTTTTCGAGAATCGGATTTCTTTGTTTTGTGTTGGAATGGAAGGCTTGCTTTGTGAATGTGATTTGGGAATTAGTCAAGGCTCGCTTTGTGAATGTGAGTTGGGAATCAGGCAAGGCTCGCTTTGTGAATGTGATTTGGGAATCAGACAAGGCTCGCTTTGTGAATGTGATTTGGGAATCAGCCAAGGCTCGCTTTGTGAATGTGATTTGGGAATCAGACAAGGCTCGCTTTGTGAATGTGATTTGGGAATCAGACAAGGCTTTGTGAATGTGAGTTGGGAATCAGACAAGGCTCGCTTTGTGAATGTGATTTGGGAATCAGACAAGGCTCTCTTTGTGAATGTTATTTGGATAAATCAGACAAGGCTCGCTTTGTGAATGTGATTTGGGAATCAGACAAGGCTCGATTTGTGAATGTGAGTTGGGAATCGGGCAAGGCTCGATTTGTGAATGTGAGTTGGGAATCGGGCAAGGCTCGCTTTGTGAATGTGATTTGGGAATTAGGCAAGGCTCGCTTTGTGATTGTGATTTGGGAATCAGACAAGACTCTCTTTGTGAATGTGATTTGGGAATCAGACAAGGCTCTCTTTGTGAATGTTATTTGAATAAATCAGACAAGGCTCGCTTTGTGAATGTGATTTGGGAATCAGACAAGGCTTGCTTTGTGAATGTGAGTTGGGAATCAGGCAAGGCTCGCTTTGTGAATGTGATTTGGGATAAATCCACAGTCCTCCTTGAAGGGTCTAATATTTACTTCTTTCAGCTCTTGTCTAGAGGTCGGTACTTTTTTATGGTGCCAGACTGATACAGGTGTTGAGGAGACTCTAGAAGCACGCTTACTGTTACTAGAGATGTCAAGCTGCTCCCGTCACACCGAGATTTCTGTCCTCATTGGGTCTGTCCATAGATCCGTAGGCGAGAACTGCCTCAAGTTCAATAAGTGGCATGGTGGAGCCATTGCCCCTTCATTTCCTGTCACTTTATCTTCAAACTCTTCCACCATAAAATAGTCATACCGTTGTGGTGCGATATTCTTGCCTAAGGGAATCTTTCGTTATACTCAGTTTAGCCTCTTTGAGTTTGATGGCATATCATATTAAAGGAGTTAGCGTCAGTTCTGCGCCCAAGCCGCGCTATCTTGGCGTATCTCTCTAAGACACATGTGGTGCTATTAATCTACGGTTTATAAACCAAACTGTCATTCTTACAAAATCCAAATTTCCGTACAGTATAATTTCCGCTTCAAACATAAGAGAACTAGGAGATCAATGCTCAGTTATTACCTAGTCTCCTTGAGTAACGTGTCATGGAGCTACCTGCTTTTCCTTCTTAAATATCTTGTATCGTTTGACAACCCATTCACCAGCCTTGACCCTTGGACTATCTATTCCTTCTCTGACTGCCCTGCTTTGTCTGTCCATGTCTTTCCATTATCCCTGTTTCTACTGTGCTATCGAATATATCTGATACATAAATGTAATATTCCTGGGTTGGGTTCTAGGATTAACTGCAGAGGACACGTTGTTTATCGATGGTATTTTATTTGAAGATTCAATAAACCTTAAACTGCGTCTGACAAAAAAATCCATTATTTAATATGTACGGGAGAACGTAATTGGAACGTGTAGGGTAACAGTTCAACAAAGACAAACCAAAACTACCCCTTTCACAAAATAAGCATTGATAAAACTGTCCAGCTCACCACAATACTATAAAAGCGAACATAACCGATGTCTCACATAACCAAACATTCCAACCATATGATGGTCTTTGTCACAGCTTACACCTACCACAAATTTCCGAATAATATGGTTAATGACCATACTGCAAAAAAGAAAAATGGCCATACGGCAAAAATAAACAAACAAACAAACAAACAAACAAGAGGTGACAAAAGAGCTCCGCTAAAAAAAATGGGTTTATTTATTTATTTGCTAGTTTTTATATTGTCCTAAAATCTTGATATTTTTGATTAATGAATGTAGAAAATCACTGACACGTATTACATTTGTGTGGAGGTAATATATTTGCTGAAGAGCATGAAAGGTGCTCTCTTACAGGTTTATTCCCCAATCTCAGAATTTTTGTGTTTAAATACAAATTGTGAAATTTAACCAAAACGGTCTGAAATAAAACTGAAACTCGTTCCTAGGCCAGTTTGGTTATTTTAGCTGCAGTTTAGATTTAATTTGCTACCATTCAGAGTTTAGGGGATAATCGTGTTAGTTAGATTGTAAGCTCTGCTTCGAAAACAGGTTTTTCAGTTGCATTTCAGTTGTTGCATCTTTTTGCTGCATCAGATCCGCATCTCCTTTGGTCACTCCCCAGGCGTCTGGCTTTGACATAGAAGGGCAGTACGGTCTTCCAGAAGCAGGGGGGAGCTTCTCCCAGTACTCTCGCCTGGCCCTGGGGGATAAAAATAGGGGAATGATCAAATAGAGAGTACTGTTACTCAGGCCTCCTGTATCCCATATAAACATAATGAGTACTGTTACTCATGCTTCCTGTATCCCATATAAACATAATGAGTACTGTTACTCAGGCCTCCTGTATCCCATATAAACATACTGAGTACTGTTACTCAGGCCTCCTGTATCCCATATAAACATACTAAGTACTGTTACTCAGGCCCCCTGTATCCCATATAAACATACTAAGTACTGTTACTCAGGTCTCCTGTATCTCATATAAACATAATGAGTACTGTTACTCAGGCCTCCTGTATCCCATATAAACATAATGAGTACTGTTACTCAGGCCTCCTGTATCCCATATAAACATACTAAGTACTGTTACTCAGGCCTCCTGTATCCCATATAAACATACTGAGTACTGTTACTCAGGCCTCCTGTATCCCATAAAAACCCCTCTGTTCCTCTCTCCCTCCTTCCAGCTCTATACCTACTGCCCCATAGTCATTTTCTATGGTCTTTCCTTCACCCCATGCAGTTTCTCTCCCCCTCCCCCTTACTCCATGCCACCTGCCCTATTAAAGGCTTATTACTGCCAGGTGGTTTATTCACAGATCTGTAAATCTCTGCCAAGCGGCTTACCTCCTCCATTGGGTGCAACATGGCCTGATGCCTTTAGACCCACTGCCTAGTTAGTGGCCACCAATTAAGATGACCATTATAGGATGAGAGTAACCTGGGGTACACTAAAACTGCATTCATATTTTCACTGCAGAACTTAGTCCTGGTTCTCCCAACTACCATCTGCTGACCAGACTCCTGATCTGTTAAATGCCATCTGATTGGTCAGAATTGCAGGACCTTACAGTGTGAGCTATACATCGTATAGAGAGCTTTCACTATACATCACTTCAAGAAACTGCATCAGATTTACAATGTATCCAGGTTTAACCCCTTAAGGACACATGACATGTGTGACATGTCATGATTCCCTTTTATTCCAGAAGTTTGGTCCTTAAGGGGTTAATAGGCTGAACATCTGATCTATAACAGTACTAGAACTGTATGTAGCCAGTTAATCAACTGAGAATTGGTTTTCATTTACCAGCAGGATGTGTTCAGATATTAAAGGATCACTATGGGGTCAGGAACAAAAACATGTATTCCTGACGCTATAGTGTTAAAACCACCATCTAGCCCCCCTGGGCCCCTCATGCCTCCATAAATATAGTAATATGTTACTGTATTCAAGCCTGAAGCTGTAACTCTGCATGCTGTAAAACTCAGAAAAACAAACAGTTTGCTGACATCATCAGAAGTGGTAGCCTGATCCAATCACAGTGCTTCCCCATAGGATTGGCTGAGACTAACAAAGAGGCAGATCAGGGGCAGAGCCTGCATGATTCAAACACAGCCCTGGCCAATCAGCATCTCCTCATAGAGATGAATTGAATCAATGAATCTCTATGAGGAAAGTTCAGTGTCTGCATGCAGAGGGAGAAGACACTGAATGTTTGAATGCATTTTAGGCAACCATGACCCAGGAAGGATCTCTAACAGCTATCTGAGGAGTGGCCAGTGAAGTTATCACTAGGCTGTAATGTAAACACTGCATTTTCTCTGAAAAGACAGTGTTTACAGCAAAAAGCCTGATGGTAATGATTCTACTCACCAGAACAAATTCAATAAGCTGTAGTTATTCTGGTGACTATAGTGTCCCTTTAATGATATAATGGATATTACTGTACGGCTAATACTTTAGGTTGAAATATTGACAGAAAGTGACAGTACAGATACACAATGCAGGAAGCATCATGTGTTTATAATAACAGCTAGTTGATTAAACTGTACCTTATCAGACACAGGTCAATCATCGATTTTATCTATTTATTTTTTATTCAAAAGCTAAATTGAAAACCAAACTGTAACATTCAGATCAAAGTAGCAGATTTGGAAACATTACCCATCTTCGCTATAGTCAGAACCTGGATGTTTTAGTGTGAATTTTAGAATACGTTTTCCATTCACTACAAATTACTGTTTAGAGAATAAAACTATGTAGGATTTTTTTCTCCCCTATGTTTCCTTTGGGTTTCATAATGCTAATTTATTATAAGTATAATATGTTGTAGTAATAATAATATAACAATATACAATAACATAAAAGCAGTCACTCTCTACAGACGGCACTTACCTGGCTCGAACCCATGGCTTGGTATGCATGTCGAGCCCGCTCCCCCAGCTCCCGTGTTTCTCTGAGCCTTCAGGCAGGAATCCTCTCTCTGTGGCCAACTCCTCAGCTATTGCTCTCGTGTGATATGGCTCAAATCCACAGCAGCCCCCAATATATCGCACCCCAAGATTATAGGCATCTCGGGCATACTTATGGATATCCCATCTGGTGACAATTCTGGGCTCCAAGGCTAATGATACAGAACATTACGTTATAACATTACTAACTGAGCCTTTTCTGCACGGTCTGAGAAATCATTTATACATTGATGAATACATCTATAACACACAAGGGTTATTCAATAAAGTGAGAATTCAAAGAGAATTTTAGTTTTAAGGTCCAAATAGCCAATCTGGAAAAGTTCTCCAAGCTATGCTTTCAAATCAACTACTCTGGCCTTAAATTTGAAGCTTAGTTTGAACTTTGGTAATGCATAAGAAAATATTTTAAAGGAGAAATTTAAAAATGAGTTATGAAGACAATCACCTCTGAATTTCCCTTATTTACTGAAGATTTGCAACTTCTTCAAGGAACAAGAAGTGGCTGAGTTTTCTCGCTCCAAATCCTGGTCCTCCCAGTGTTGGGCTATGAGCACTGTGCAAGTCTCATTAACTGCTGTCCAGCCAGAGGATTAATGAATATTTATTCCAACGGTTGCAGAAAGTTTAATTCATGAAAATACTTGGTCTACACCAGTAGACAATCTAACAGAGGCCTCAGCAAAGCATGAATATCTTCATAACATCAGTAACGATAATGAGTTTTCAGAGAGCTTACATAGTGACTGTAGAACACGCTCTTTCATAGAATGTTTAGATAAAGCCAAGATGAGTTCTTTATGAATTTATACACCGTGTGGTCATGTACGTATTGGACTTGGGCATAAAATCACCCAAGGTACAGTT
This sequence comes from Pelobates cultripes, assembly GCA_933207985.1. Lineage (NCBI taxonomy): Eukaryota > Metazoa > Chordata > Amphibia > Anura > Pelobatidae > Pelobates > Pelobates cultripes. Next base: position 319,765,301 of record OW240916.1, on the reverse strand, counting down.
TTTCTAATCGGCTCTCATGTGTCTCTACCTGTGCTGGCCTCCTCCTCTCTCCTCGACCAGTTTTTGGAAGCAATGTGTGGGATTTAATTGCATTATCACAGGTTGTACAGGAAAAAGCATGTTCCTGTGTTGACTCACCCATTGTGGCCAATAAGTGGACATAGGAGGTTAGAAGAAACAGTGGCCAGTCAAGTAGCAGGTCAGCTTGGTTAGATACCCAGGCCTGGATAGGCCATTGAAGCCCACCAGCATTTGCCCAGTTTGCCCAATGTCTAATCCAGGGCTGGTTAAGAAGAGGAACATAGGCGTGCGCAGCCTATTGCATTAGGGTGTGCACCCTAAAGCACAAACACACGCCACGCGCGTGTGTGTGTATATATCTATCTATATATATATACACACACACACTGCTGTGTGTGCTGTTATTGTGATGTGTGTGTGAGGGTGCGTGTTTGTGACTGTGCTGTTTGTGTGTGTATGTTTGTCCTGTGAGGGTGCTGTTTGTGAGGGTGCTGTTAGTGTGCTGTGTGTGAGGGTGTTGTGTTTTTTTTAAAGGTGCTGTGTGTGTTTGTGAGGGTGCGGTTAGTGTACTGTGTGTGTGTGAGCTGGATGTGTGTAGGTGTGCTGTATGTGTGTGTGCTGTATGTTTGGAGGGATTTGGCATATTAGTAAATCCTTGCTGCCATGTGCCATCCCTGGTGGTCCAGTGGAGAGTGAACTCTAGCCTGCGGGGCTAGAGTTAACTCTCGCGAGATCTGAGCGTTGCCGCAGCAACGCTCAGATATCGCGAGAGGAACCTGGCAGAGCTTCTGTCTAGAGCTGCCTGGGTCCTCTACTGCCTCCCTCCATGCTGCTGTGGGCCGGTGAGGTAGATCTTTGGTCTCCCCGCCGGCCCATGAAGGCTTAGAGCAGAGCCGGCACTCAGATAGCGCCGATTCTGCGTGTGTGTATATATATATATATATATATATATATAATATACACACACACACACTCACAGACACACACACACATACA
>OW240916.1:319736609-319758116 GCA_933207985.1 Pelobates cultripes | reverse complement strand
TCAGCCCCTATCCCCACCTACATTTCCTAAACCCCCAATTACAGCTTATACCCTCCACTACCACCCCTGTCCCCCCACTACAGCCCTGTCCCCTTACTCAGCCCCTGTCTACTGGTTTTAAAAGTGTAAAGTGTGTGCTTTCCGGTATGTGTGTGTGTGTATGTGTGTGTGTGGAGTGCACCAGTGTGTGTGTGTGTGTGTGCATAGTGTGTGTGTGTGTGTGTGTATTGACATGCACCAGTGTGTGTGTGTGCGCCAGTGTGTGTGTGTGTGTGTGTGCGCCAGTGTGTGTGTGCGCCAGTATGTATATCTGTGTGTGTGTCAGTATGTCTCTGTGTGTGTGTGTCAGCCAATATGCCTGTGTGTCAGTATGTCTGTCTGTCTGAGTCAGTATGCCTGTAACAGTGTCTTTCTGTGTGTGTCTGTGTGTGTGCCAGTCTGTCTGTCTGTGTGTGAGCCCGTATGCCTGTGTGTGTGTGTCAGTATGTCTGAGTCAGTATGCCTGTAACAGTGTGTCTTTCTGTGTGGGCGTGTGCCTGCCAGTGAGTGTGTGTTTTTTTGTGTGTGCCAAATCAGCAAGTGTGTGTGTGCCTGTCATCGAGTGTCTGTTTAGGTGACTGCCCCCCCTCTTTCAATCACATGGGAAAGGTGTTTACTCTCCTCTTGCTGCAATGGGCCACTTGACTGGATTTGCCCCCCAAGCCTAAGGCTGCCAGCCCTCACCTGGTCACACTCTGCACTGGTGATGCGGAAGCCCCCATAGGAAAGCATTGATTCAGTGTTTTCCTGTGGGTACGTTTGGATACATGTGCAGTTCTCGCTGATCATGCTCATTAGGGTCCCCAATGCTCCTCTCTTTTATTCCTAATGCTTTAGTGTTTCTTTAACAGGGAAATACCTTCTATGGAAAAATCTAAAGCGGCTGGTGTTTATTGAACCTGGATAGTTTGTTGCGTGTTTCTGCAGTTTTTTGTTTTCAATTAACCACAGGTTATGTAAATGCGTACTCCAAACACCATGACCACTTCAGTGATTTGAAGTGGTCATAGTTGCTAGAGTCTCTATGTGCAACATTTTGCTTTGAAAATACTGCAGAATCACAGGAAAACCTGTGGAATTTAACATAGTCATTATTAGCCAGCCCAGTGCAGGGACACACTGTGAAACGGTTTGTCCCATTACCAGGGATTGACACCAGGGAACTTGTCAGTGGGTTACAGTGGTTATAGTGCTTAGAGTAACCCTTAAAGTTTATCCACTAAACATTGGATTTAAGTGAAATTAAACTGCAAACTTTAGGGGGAAAAAAAGTGCAATTCAGTAAAATTCAATACAATTCAGTGTAAATAAACCCCACTGTTTATTAACACATATCTTCTAGAAAATAGAAAATCAGCCTGTGAACCTATCGATACAGGTGGCATTCTGCTTTATATTTGTTTATTACAACATAGTACTCATACAGAAAGTATACCGTGCACACAGACAGAATTCTGAGTACGAGCACGGGCTATGGAATTACATCCTACACAGCCACGCCAGCTGTTAGATCCCTGCCACTTTTAGTATCCGATATCCCTGACTTACAGGTCACAGCTATATATATACCGTGAATGTAAATGTAAATATACATCTGTTTTTGATTTGGTATTTGGGGCAGACCCTGTACTTGCACACTGACAATTTATATTCACGTGGATCCTATTTGTTTACTCAGAAACACGTTGATTCACGTCAGAATTTAAGGACAGATAAGATTTTAGGATAAACTTTTCAAATTATTTAATATTTTTTGGATAAACATTTAAAATGTTTTTTTTCCAAATATTAAAATATAAACAAAAAAAATATTGTGTATAAAAAAAAATCAGTATACATAAAAATATCAAAATATTAAAGCATTTTTCAACATATTATATCATTTGAAAAGCTTATCTAAAAATATTAAATTGTTAAATTAAAGCTTAAGTCCTTATATTGGCTTATCAATAAAGATCAGGGATTATGCTTAGCCAATGATTTGTTAAATTTGTCAGCCCCCAGCTTTTTTTGGTTTCAAATGAATCGTGAGTTATTCAAATGTTTGGTGAATGCACATTCCACTTCTGTGCCTGTGTAGGATATAGCCTGTGTCATTGTGCTTCAGTGCCACTGCTTGCGCTTTGCAAACTGTCATTTCAAAAATACCTGATATTGCTGAGCCATTAGCCTAGGCAACATCTGATGCAGTTTTGCATTGAAGTACATTAAAACACTGTACATTGCTAAGAGTACCTGTAGTAATGCAGGGTGAAGTCTAAAACATAATTTGCATATCTAGCGGGGAACTCTGGGATAGTTGTGGAAACATGGTTTGTCTAGTTTCTGTGCCCAAATGGGACTTTCCAAAGTCCAACTTGAGATATAGAGGTGAAGGATAACGGTAAATTTTCTATTTGCATTGTGGGAAGTTTTATCTCGTTTGGTCTCACCACAAACCTTTGGCGATTGGCTATATGCTCTCCGAGAGACTTCAACTTTCATACCAAAACTGGCGCCATGATGACACGACCCATAAGATCAAAACTGTGCCGTCCATGTCTGGTCTCTGGTCACTGGTCAGTTTGGGTCATAACCCAAGCTGTGGTACCCCCATACTATGCGGCAAGATTAACACCAAATGTGGTGCATTAAAGTAGCACTGTCTCAATTTATCTTCAGGTCCAGCCATGGTAAGCCCTCTAACAACCTGTAATAACTACTATATAAGTAAAAAGGAGGCAGGATAACGTTGATAGGAGAGGAACGAAAATGGGTAAAATATTAATAATTTACATAAAATATATATATATAAGGGGAAAGTAATTTGGCATGAATGACCAGTTCGAGATTATCAAAGAAAGTGAATTTAGGTGATAAAGAATCAGTACTGACCTGCTTCAGGATGTTCCACTGCCGCCTCTGGAGTCCAGGGTCCGGCCTTCACATAGCCTCGTTTTTCCAGTGCAAACACAAAGCCTCCATCTCCGATGACCACTTCCCCAGCATCCAGACGCTCTAAAAGCCCCTGAAAACCCCACCAGAATGAAGGTTAACCAAGGAATTAGTTAGATAAGAGTCATGGACTGTATGTAGAAAATACGCATTCACCAAATAGTTAGTTGTGGTGAAAACTGAAAAGAAAATAACAAAATTAACCCAGAAAACTATTCATATAAGCCTGATGATGTCAGCCAAGCAGGCAGATCAGAGAAAGAGATAGCAGCAGCAGACAGGAATAAAGGTAAGATTTTACTATATTTAGAGGGATAAAGGGGGGTCAGGGGGCTAGATGGTGGTGTTAACACTATAGGGGTCAGGAAGATATTTTTGTGTTTCTGACCCTATAGTGTTTCCTTAAATTCAGGTAATTGTTCCAATGTTGCATAAATAAAATAAAAGAAAAAACATGTTTCAGCCTAAGCTATGTTGATGTAAATTTACAGGAAACTGTGCCACGACAGTCCACGTAGTGCCCCAACAAGTCACATAGTGCCCCAACAAGTCACATAGTGCCACTGCCACGACTAGCCATCTAGTGCCACGACGAGCCACGACAAGCCACATAGTGCCACGACAGGTCACATAGTGCCAGGACAAGCCACGTAGTGCCAGGACAAACCACTTAGTGCCATCAATGTAAAATTCTAAAGTAACATTTAAAGGGGTTATGTAATACGACCTGAACAGAGGCTGGGCAAAATGGAATGAAATAAAAAGTCTAAATCGGTAGAAAAAGAGGTGAATGCAGTGTGGACAATCCTACCGTCTGATAATATTGTAAAATAATAATTATAACAACACTAATAAGTGAAACAGGACTAAGTTCTGCAGCAGCTGTTGGTGTTTATATGAATATATGAACATCCTTCCAGCTGATACTGTACCTTTAAATTATAATCTGAATATTGAATAAGGAGCACAGATGAGACAGACAGAGAGACAATCAGCATGCGTCCCATGTATTGTTTCTAGAAGTGATTCCAGACAGAGCCAGATTAACATGCTGAACATAACACTGCATTAGGAATATAAAACAATGAGAAAACTGTATGAATCTGTAAACATTGCTTTATAACAGAGTATCAGTACTCAAGGTATCAGAGTATCAGTACTCACAGTATTAGTACTCAGGGTGTCAGTACTCACAGTATAAGTACTGAGGGTATCAGAGTATCAGTACTCAGGGTATCAGAGTATCAGTACTCACAGTATAAGTACTCAGGGTATCAGAGTATCAGTACTCACAGAATCAGTACTCAAGTTATCAGAGTATCAGTACTCACAGTATAAGTACTCAGGGTATCAGAGTATTAGTACTCACATTATCAGTACTCAGGGTATCAGAGTATCAGTACTCACAGTATAAGTACTCAGAGTATCAGTTCTCAGAGTACCAGAGGGCATGCCAGCAGCCAGTCTATCCCCCTCAGCTGTTAGTGTCTGGGCATTGCTCATTCTGGATTATCAGAATAATCAGCTCAGTAAACTTGTATCTGCTTTACTGCAGCTCTGTGAGTAAAGTATTAACACCCCCTGGTTAGAACAGTAAGAAGTATTACAGAGTGTAATAGTGTGCCAATAGAGGCTGACCCCCTGGATTATATTACACTGAGTGTAACCAACCATGCCCAATACATGCCCAAAGCAGGGAGAGCCACAAGGCAGAACCCAGAAACCCCATGTGCATGATGGGAGTTGTAGTCCTCCTGCCAGGGATCTGATGATGCTATAATGCCCATGTTACAATGTTACAGTACTCACTTTCTTTGCCCCAGGAGGTGCCATGGCTGTGACAGAATGAGTGAGTGCCAGCTGGGAGCTCAGTTTATATATCACAGGGGGGTGAGGGTGTGGAAGGGCCAGGCTGTTCCCTTCTCTCTGATTGGTGGAGATAGTGCACTCCCCCAGTATTTGCAGATTTTGGCAGGTTATGCCCCAGGTTCAGGAACATCGACATACTGACCAAATAACACAGTATTTATCAATATGTACAAATACCAGTGCCCTTTACCCAGTGTTAACCAGCTGTGTGCTGGCATGCAGTCACTGAGTGGGACATGGTTATTGCTGTAACTGGGGATTCATCACCAGCACAGCAGGCATTACTGGGGCAATAAGTAGATTTTCTAAGTTTAGTTTTTAACCCACATTAAAAAAAAAAACCTCCCACAATATCTGATATCCATAAAACATGTAGCTCAGAGCAGTATATGAATTGCATTGAGGTTATGGTACATTGTGGGTATAGTGCATTGTGGTTATGGTGCATTGTGGTTATGGTACTTTGGGTATGGTAGATTATGGGTATAGTGCATTGTGGTTATGGTACTCTGGTTATGGTACATTATGGGTATAGTGCATTGTGGTTATGGTACTCTGGTTATGGTACATTATGGGTATAGTGCATTGTGGTTATGGTACTCTGGTTATGGTACATTATGGGTATAGTGCATTGTGGTTATGGTACAATGTGATTATGGTACATTGTAGGTATGGTATACATTGTGGTTATGGTATACATTGTGGTGGTAATGGCACATTATTGGCATGGTACATTGTGGTTATGGTACATTGTAGGTATGGTACATTGTGATTATGGTGTACATTGTGGTTATGCTGTACATTGTGGTTATGGTATACATTGTGGTTATGGTACATTGTGATTATGGTGTACATTGTGGTTATGGTACATTTGTGGTTATGGTACATTGTGGTTATGGTGTACATTGTGGTTATGGTACATTTGTGGGTATGGTACATTGTGATTATGGTATACATTGTAGGCATGGTACATTGTGGGTATGGTACATTGTGGGTATGGTACATTGTGGTTATGGTATACATTGTGGTTATGGTACATTGTGATTATGGTATACATTGTGGGTATGGTACATTGTGGGTATGGTACATTGTGGTTATGGTACATTGTGATTATGGTATACATTGTGGGTATGGTACATTGTGGGTATGGTACATTGAGGTTATGGTACATTGTGGGTATGGTACATTGTGGTTATGGTACATTGTGGTTATGGTACATTGAGGTTATGGTATACATTGTGGGTATGGTACATTGTGGGTATGGTACATTGAGGTTATGGTATACATTGTAGGCATGGTACATTGTGGGTATGGTACATTGTGATTATGGTATACATTGTGGGTATGGTACATTGAGGTTATGGTACATTGTGGGTATGGTACATTGTGGGTATGGTACATTGTGGTTATGGTACATTGAGGTTATGGTACATTGTGGTTATGGTACATTGTGGGTATGGTACATTGTGGTTATGGTACATTGTGGTTATGGTACATTGAGGTTATGGTACATTGTGGTTATGGTACATTGTGGTTATGGTACATTGAGGTTATGGTACATTGTGGGTATGGTACATTGAGGTGGGATAAGGTTGTAACCCCAAACCCTGTTGCTATTTTATTGCACTGGTAACATGATGACCAAAGTCGGGGGATGGGCCAGTGGCACCCCAGATGTTACTGAACTCCACTCTCGCCCTGGGTGTTCTGTTAGTAATTTCAGGGAGATGTTTAACTAGGCTGAAGCCTGTGCCCTGATTTGTGAGGAGGGAGGGCGGATCCTGGCTGTCTCTTGCTCCCTTATTTGTTTTCTTTTTATTTTGGGATTAGGACAGGGCTGGAGCCTGCTGGTGGGTGTATACAGGGTGTTATTGGTGCCCCTGGTTCATATTGCCACCTGCTAACTGAGGATCTGGCTGCACTATGCTGAGAGTGCTGAGAGTCAGAAACCAGCTGCTTACTGCCCTGCATGCAGCTCCCTGTCTGCACCACCCCTTCAGACCATACAGCAGAGATCCCAGCACCCAGGGGTGAGTGATTCTATCTAGCAATATGCCAATACTCTATTATCCCTCCCATAATCACTACACTGGCACACCAAGGGTTAAATGGCTGCAGGAAAACCCAGGCTGGAGAGACATTGGGAGATCGGGGGGAGATTTATCAAAACCCAGGCTGGAGAGACATTGGGAGATGGGGGGAGATTTATCAAAGTGTTTCTGGTCATTATATTGTCTCTGTATGTTACTAAATTGTTTAACCCCTTAAGGACACATGACATGTGACATGTCATGATTCCCTTTTATTCCATAAGTTTGGTCCTTAAGGGGTTAAAGATGGTCAGTGGGCTCTTGTTGTACACCTTCACGCCACCATACTGTACAGAAATATCCATTTCAGAAACGACAGCTTCATTTAGAAGGTAAAAAAAAAAGGGAAACATCACTTTTCAGAAAGATCGACAGACGTTGCTAAAAAAAATACAATCAAAAATAATAGTTAAGACACAAAAGAAATAACATGAGAAATCCACAGATTTCATAAGTTACTGAAAATGGTGCAAAACCACAACACTTAAATCTCAATCAATGTATCAAAGTTCTAAAAGTGAATCTATCACCTTGGAAACAGCTTTTCCCTAGAATGATATAAAATGCCTTAAAGCGACACGGTCACCGTCTGGGGACTTTGCATAATATGTGACATCGTTGCTGGGGGGAGCAGGCAAAGGGTAGTTCTACTTCTTCCTGCCGGTCCTCTTCTGACGTCACTGTTATACGCTTGCGCATGTTCGCGCATACAGCAGAAAGCGGCGGAATCCTCTATAGATACAGCTAATTTCCCTGCAGCCGCAAGGATTGACACTCCTAGACGGCGGTAGCTCAGCCCAATGTCAGGAAGTGTCAAACAGAATAAAAATACTGAGACAAAGTAGTTCCTACCGAGATACCTTTTGACTTGGTTGGAATTTCAGTGAACAGCGAAAGTTATAAGAAAACCCAAATGATGGGAAAGTGCTGACTGATTGCATGTATTTAAAACTGGCGTTAAAGGGTCGAGTTTCAAAATTGCCCCTAAAAAAGGCATAATAATGCAGAGTCATGAAAATAGTATGAAAAAATGTGTGGCATTGAAACGACTGCTGCTATAACAAACCAGGCCTCCTTATGTTTTGGTTCGGATAGCATTACATTTTAGGTTTAGGGTAGGGATCGACCGGTAATCGTTCTGGCCGATATTATCGGCCGATATTCTGTATTTTCAGCAATATCGGTATCGGCCAATAAAGATCTTGATATTGTCGATAATGCAGACCAGGGCCGCCATTAGGGTCCTGGGGGGCCCGAGACGGTCCTGGGGGCCTAGCACACTCTTACTTACCTTCCCAGCAGTTCCCTTCCGCTCCCCTGTCTAACTCTCGCGAGTCCCGCGGCTGTCAGAGCGTTGCCATGGGTTACCGCGAGAGTTAGACAGGGAAGCTGAAGGGAGCTGCTGGGAAGGAAGTGTGCTGGGAAGGTAAGTGTGCTAGGCCCCCCAGGGAATGCCATGTAACACTACACAAGCACACTGCATTCATTATATATACACACACACACTACATAAACACACACACACTCTGCATTCATTATATACACACACACACTACACAATCACACACTCTGCATTTATTATATACACACACTGCATTCACTATATACACACACACTACACAAACACACACTGCATTCATTATATACACACACACTGCACAAACACACACTGTATTCACTATACACACACTACACAAACACACACTCTGCATTTATTATATACACACACTGCATTCACTATATACACACACACACTACACAAACACACACTGCATTCATTATATACACACACTGCACAAACACACACTGTATTCACTATACACACACACACACACACTCTGCATCCACTACACAAACACACACACACTGCATTCACTACACACATATATTCTTGAAAACATAAAAAAATTCTGACTGGCATGTATATTTTGTGCATTTACCTTCATAAAAAAAAAAATTGCAAATAAATAAATAATAAACATGTTCATAAAACAGTAGATTTGTGTAGAAAAGGTTTATTTTTTTTTAAATGGTAAATGTCAAAATGTATATATATTCAAATGGCCACTGGAATAAAACTAAAGAGCCTCCATTTTGTTTAAATGTACATGGGGATTTAGGCCAGAGCGCAGGTAACGTTCTCTTTGTTTTTACTATGTATTTTAAGCTGTTGGATACTAAGCTACTGCTGCTGTAAGTGCGGTGCTTTATCTTTGTGTTTGTATAAACTAATAACAAGCCAATGTCAGTAACAAGATAACTCAGAAATAGATACGCACTACTGGACTTAACAAGAACCACAACAGGACGATTTGGACTAGAAAGACCAGGAAATATATAGCCCATGCCTAACATTAATTGGTTGGTGTCATTTTAGAGCGCAGAAAGACCAAAATTGTATTGAATTGTAAAATTCGAGTGTTTTGCAAATTTGTTCTGTTCTGCCGAATGGCCGGTAGGTGTTGCCTGATTCAAACGTTGGCGCAAACCAAAATAAAAAGGAGCGCACAAGCAGTGTGCATCATCTCTCTTCATATCGGACCGGCTAATGGGGGCCTCGGAATAGGTACGTATTTCACTGTGCCAGACCTAAACTCCACTGTGATGAAACTTGTTAAATCAATAATTACTATACATAAAAACCAGAGCATCGCATGATCAACAGCTTAACATGTACCTGTTATGGTACGCACAGCTTATACTTTATACTGCCTCTTTTGGCAAACTCATTAACTGGCAACTATAGTGCTAGGAAAACAAACTCGTTTTCCTGGCACTATAGTGGGCACCCTCAGGGACCCACTCCCGTGGCGCTGAAGGGGGAGGAAGGGGTTAATCCCTTACCTTTTCTCAAGCGCCGGGCTCCCTCTGCGCTGGGACTCTCCTCCCTCTTCTGACATCACCGGCTGAATGCGCATGCGCGGCAAGAGCCACATGCACATTCAGCCAGTCTCATAGGAAAGCATTCTCAATGCTTTCCTATGGACGCTGGCGTCTTCTCACTGTGAAAATCACAGTGAGAAGCGCGGAAGTGCCTCTAGCGGCTGTCAATGAAATGTCACCATTTCTTCCCTTATTCATAGATATGCCCCTACCGCACTGCCGGTGACCTTCTCCTGTCCGCTGCTCGCACCCTTACTGCTAACTCACGCTTGCAGGACTTCTCGCAGGCGGCTCCCTTCTTTTGGAATAGCCTGTCTAGAGGCATCAGACTCTCCCCTAATCTTCAATTGTTTAAGCAGTCCATCAAAATCATTCTGTTCAGAAATGCTTACGGATTCCCAGAGTAACTAATTATCTATACCTATCCATATCTGTCTCTCGCTCTCCTAAAAGAGCCATACTCCACTCTCACTTCCAGCTCTGCTACTTTTCCACCTTGTTGGGTGGCTGTCACCCTTGCTGCCCTGTTGTATTTGTACCCCACCTCCTGTATATTGTAAGCTTGTTTGAGCAGGACCCTCATCTACCTATTGTTACTGTGTCACTGTGTAATTGTAAATTTCCCCCTTTCATAATATTTTAAAGCACTGAGGAATTAGTTGGCGCTATATAAATACCAATAATAATAATAACAACAAAAATGATAGTACACAAAAAATCATCTATACATTGCACTACCGGAAATGCTGGCAAATGTATAGATTGTTTTAAAAATGTATTTAAAGCGGCACTGTTACCCCAATTCTGTATGAAATACTCATATTGAATGTGTTGGGACTTCACTGAAATTCCAACAGAGTCAATAGATATACTGAGACAAATTAGGGACTACTAGGGATATAAAAGGGACTACTTTTTCTCAGTGTTTCTCCTATACCTGACAGACATTGACACTTGTCGGAGATGCAGCTTTGTAGCAGTGTCATGTCACCCAGTCGTGATTAGTGACAGCTGCAGGGAAATTAGATCTATTTAGGATCTTGCTGGATCCTCCAAAGACCTCGATGCCTTACTCATGCGCATGCACAGTGAGATTGAGAGAGAATTGAAAGGAAGAGAAAAGCTGCACGTGCGAGGGACGAGTTCAGGTTGGCTAGAATTCACCTTTGCCAGCCTCCCGACCACCGGACCCTTAACCGTGATGTCACTGTCAAGGATATTGGCAAATTATTCTAAGTCCCCGGACAGTACAGTTTCACTTCAAGCATTTGTACCCTCCATCAGCTGTCAGCCAATCGATAGCATAGTCATCTGTGCCAGCGACCGGGAGATCTGTGCTTTGATTTCTGCGCTACAGGTGTGACGGGCATAGAGATGTGTTTTCAAAGCTCGTTATTCACTTCCTAGTGGCTGGCGGTCTCTATTGTTTCCTGCATAGATTTATTGGTCCATCGTGCCATCAGATATTATTTTATTCTGAGTAAATCACAATGTAACAAACTGGCTTTAATAATGTTACTTTGCACTGCTGGCGAACAAACTACAGTCTACATTCTTATCACCTTGTTACAATTTATAGCAGTGTTGAGGAAACACAATCTTCAGTTTTGGGAAAGAGATGGAAAGACACGGCAGAAACCGTCATCATCGGCGGAGGGTGTATAGGTGTGAGCTTGGCATATCATCTCGCCAAGGCTGGCATGAAAGATGTCGTCCTTCTGGAGAAATCAGAACTAACAGCGGGGTCGACGTGGCATGCCGTAAGTTCTCTGAAATCCAAATGTAAGGGTTAGAAATGGTTTGGAGAAACACAGAACACATTGAACATTTCAAATTCCACATGTATTTAATTATAGAGAATACACCAGACAATGAATGCACTTTTCCCACTACAGCTTAGAGTCTTGGCCGTGCTGGTTGTTTACTTGGTTTTATTAAAAAGAAAAAGAAAGCGTGTGACAAACTGCCCTAGAATATATTTAAGTTGTATAATTTGGGGGGACAGATCACAGGGGTGTGGATCCCAGTTTAGTTCACTGGGGGACAGATCACGGGGGTGTGGATTCCAGTTTAGTTCACTGGGGGACAGATCATGGGGGTGTGGATCCCAGTTTTGCTAGAGGGAGTGGGGTATAGTGACACAGTAACAGAGGGATTGAGGGCCTGCTCAGTGAGTTTACATGTTAGAGGGAGTGGGGTATAGTGACACAGTAACAGAGGGATTGAGGGCCTGCTCAGTGAGTTTACATGTTAGAGGGAGTGGGGTATAGTGACACAGTAACAGAGGGATTGAGGGCCCGCTCAGTGAGTTTACATGTTAGAGGGAGTGGGGTATAGTGACACAGTAACAGAGGGATTGAGGGTCTGCTCAGTGAGTTTACATGTTAGAGGGAGTGGGGTATAGTGACACAGTAACAGAGGGATTGAGGGCCCTGCTCAGTGAGTTTACATGTTAGAGGGAGTGGGGTATAGTGACACAGTAACAGAGGGATTGAGGGCCCTGCTCAGTGAGTTTACATGTTAGAGGGAGTGGGGTATAGTGACAGTAACAGAGGATTGAGGGCCTGCTCAGTGAGTTACATGTTAGAGGGAGTGGGGCATAGTGACACAGTAACAGAGGGATTGAGGGCCTGCTCAGTGAGTTTACATGTTAGAGGGAGTGGGGTATAGTGACACAGTAACAGAGGGATTGAGGGCCTGCTCAGTGAGTTTACATGTTAGAGGGAGTGGGGTATAGTGACACAGTAACAGAGGGATTAAGGGCCTGCTCAGTGAGTTTACATGTTGGGGTGAGGGTATAATGACAGTAACAGATGGATTGAGGCCCTGCTCAGTGAGTTTACATGTTAGAGGTGGGAGTATAGTGACACAGTAACAGAGGGATTGAGGGCCTGCTCAGTGAGTTTACATGTTAGAGGGAGTGGGGTATAGTGACACAGTAACAGAGGGATTGAGGGCCCTGCTCAGTGAGTTTACATGTTAGAGGGAGTGGGGTATAGTGACACAGTAACAGAGGGATTGAGGGCCTGCTCAGTGAGTTTACATGTTAGAGGGAGTGGGGTATAGTGACACAGTAACAGAGGGATTGAGGGCCTGCTCAGTGAGTTTACATGTTAGAGGGAGTGGGGTATAGTGACACAGTAACAGAGGGATTGAGGGCCTGCTCAGTGAGTTTACATGTTAGAGGGAGTGGGGTATAGTGACACAGTAACAGAGGGATTGAGGGCCCTGCTCAGTGAGTTTACATGTTAGAGGGAGTGGGGTATAGTGACAGTAACAGAGGGATTGAGGGCCTGCTCAGTGAGTTTACATGTTAGAGGGAGTGGGGTATAGTGACACAGTAACAGAGGGATTGAGGGCCTGCTCAGTGAGTTTACATGTTAGAGGGAGTGGGGTATAGTGACAGTAACAGAGGGATTGAGGGCCTGCTCAAGGAGTTTACATGTTAGAGGGAGTGGGGTATAGTGACACAGTAACAGAGGGATTGAGGGCCTGCTCACTGAGTTTACATGCTAGACGGAGTGGGGTATAAAGACACAAAGGGTAAAAGTAGGGGTAACGAAGTAGGTTGCTAGAAAAGGAACTACTGTAGCCGATTAAAATTGCAGAAGCCAGACACAGAGAGATGGATGCAGGTTTTCAGGAACATACCGATCGGGTCTCAGAAGAACTAACTTTAAAAAAACAGGACTGAGGGGCGAACACATGGAGTACATGCTTTTATAGAACTATAACTCCTCCCATTAATAGCTCCACCCACACATACCCTTAACCAATCAGTGGACAGGATTTGGATTTCCTTATATAGGCAGACCACACTGCTCAACCGAAACAAAGGAGAAAGGAATGTGATTTCAGTTCATGCATTCCTGCACATGCTCAGTACATTGATGACAGTACCTTAGCTACGTGTAACTAACTAACTGATACAACATACACATATGCCACGTGGAAATCTCGGCCTACTAAATTTACATTTCACCGAAATTCCATCACACTATTAAGTCCTTTGATTTGTTTCTGTCTATTATGAAAATGTATTCAGCGTATTTCTAGAAAATTATTTATATTACAGGCTGGACTGACTACATACTTTCACCCTGGGATTAACCTGAAGAAAATACATTATTATAGCATCAGACTGTATGAAGATTTAGAAGAAGAGACTGGACAGGTAAATGAATAAGAAGTTATGTTGTCTTTTGTAAGATGGATATTTCCCTATATTCTTTTATTGAATGCTAAACAGATACAGTGAATCAACGAAAAATAATTCTTATCCTTAAATGGTACTCAGTGGCGGATGATGAAGTTTTGACATAATGGGGAGCCAGACTCCTCCCCCAGAATTTGATGTTCCAGGAGGGATAAGCCAAATGGCAAATAATTTAGGTAAACTAGAAAAATGGTCAGAGTTGTGGCAACTGACATTTAATGTGGATAAGTGCAAGATAATGCATCTTGGACGTAAAACCCAAGGGCAGAGTACAGAATATTTGATAGAGTTCTAACCTCAACATATGATGAAAGGGATTTAGGGGTGATTATTTCTGATGACGTAAAGGTAGGCAGACAATGTAATAGAGCAGCAGGAAATGCTAGCAGAATGCTTGGTTGTATAGGGAGAGGTATTAGCAGTAGAAAGAGGGAAGTGCTCATGCCATTATACAGAGCACTGGTGAGACCTTACTAGGGAATTGAGCAATCTAGATGGGACGAATGTTTTTTATCGGCCATCACATTTTATGTTTCTGTTAATGACATCATAATAATCCTCCAGTCCCTGTGTCTGGGAGATAATGGAGTCAAAGACCGGTAACTTAATCTCAGAAAATACACAAAAAAAAACAACACGCCCTTAAATTATACAGGAACCCCACATGTATTATATCCCCTGATAGCCCGGATCTGAGCGCCCAAGTTGTCCAAATAGCACTCAGATCCGTTCGGTGGAATGGAATCGTCATCGGGGTTAAAGTTCTGACCGCCCATGAGACGGTAGCCTAAAATAGGTCCAGGGAAAAAAAGGCAGCGGCTGATCTACTTTTGGGGTTCCTGTGCTAACACCAACGAACACTCCCTCAGGCTCTTTGGGAGCGAATGCTCCCCCTCCAGTCGGTAGTGTATTTCTCCCAAAGACCGCTCTCCTAACTTGCCTGGAAGCGGAGCAGTAAGTGGTACTGTTTTCCCGGGTTTGTGAAGTAGCGTATCTGAAACGAGTTCCAGACACTCGCCGACCAGGCAAACTGTCTGCGTTCGGGAGACAAAATGGCCGCCATTCATTGGCGCACATGGGTTCAGTTATACGAATGACGGCACTTGAATTAATCCGTTCCTTTGAAGTTAACGAGCCTGGGGGTGGTTGGTGTTCGGTACATATAAAAAGGTCGAATAAGGGTGATACAGGCAAGATAACTCCCGAATGGTGTAAAGTCCATCTTTTGTGTGTTGGAACATAAAGTAGTCTATAGCATAATACATGGCCAGCCACAATAATAAACCTCCAGCAACTATTACTGACATCATAATAAACCTCCAGCAACCATCATAATAAACCTCCAGCAACTATTACTGACACCATAATAAACCTCCAGTAACTATTACTGACATCATAATAAACCTCCAGCAACCATTACTGACACCATAATAAACCTCCAGTAACTATTACTGACATCATAATAAACCTCCAGCAACCATTACAGACATCATAATAAACCTCCAGTAACTATTACTGACATCATAATAAACCTCCAGCAACCATTACAGACATCATAATAAACCTCCAGCAACTATTACTGACATCACAATAAACCTCCAGCAACCATTACTGACATCATAATAAACCTCCAGCAACTATTACTGACATCATAATAGACCTCCAACAACTATTACTGACATCATAATAAACCTCCAGCAACTATTACTGACATCATAATAGACCTCCAGCAACTATTACTGACATCATAATAGACCTCCAGCAACTATTACTGACATCATAATAAACCTCCAGCAACCATTACTGACATCATAATAAACCTCCAGCAACCATTACTGACATCATAATAAACCTCCAGCAACTATTACTGACACCATAATAAACCTCCAGCAACTATTACTGACATCATAATAAACCTCCAGCAACCATTACAGACATCATAATAAACCTCCAGTAACTATTACTGACATCATAATAAACCTCCAGCAACCATTACAGACATCATAATAAACCTCCAGCAACTATTACTGACATCACAATAAACCTCCAGCAACCATTACTGACATCATAATAAACCTCCAGCAACAATTACTGACATCACAATAAACCTCCAGTAACTATTACTGACATCACAATAAACCTCCAGCAACCATTACTGACATCACAATAAACCTCCAGTAACTATTACTGACATCATAATAAACCATTACTGACATCACAATAAACCTCCAGCAACCATTACTGACATCATAATAAACCTCCAGTAACCATTACTGACATCACAATAAACCTCCAGCAACCATTACTGACACCATAATAAACCTCCAGTAACTATTACTGACATCATAATAAACCTCCAGTAACCATTACTGACATCATAATAAACCTCCAGTAACTATTACTGACATCATAATAAACCTCCAGTAACCATTACTGACATCATAATAAACCTCCAGTAACCATTACTGACATCATAATAAACCTCCAGCAACATTACTGACATCATAATAAACCTCCAGCAACCATTACTGACATCATAATAAACCTCCAGCAACCATTACTGACATCATAATAAACCTCCTGCAACCATTACTGACATCACAATAAACCTCCAGCAACCATTACTGACATCATAATAAACCTCCAGCAACCATTACTGACATCATAATAAACCTCCAGTAACTATTACTGACATCATAATAAACCTCCAGCAACTATTACTGACATCATAATAAACCTCCAGCAACCATTACTGACATCATAATAACCTCCAGTAACTATTACTGACATCATAATAAACCTCCAGTAACCATTACTGACATCATAATAAACCTCCAGTAACTATTACTGACATCATAATAAACCTCCAGTAACCATTACTGACATCATAATAAACCTCCAGCAACATTACTGACATCATAATAAACCTCCAGCAACCATTACTGACATCATAATAAACCTCCAGCAACCATTACTGACATCATAATAAACCTCCAGCAACCATTACTGACATCACAATAAACCTCCAGCAACCATTACTGACATCATAATAAACCTCCAGCAACCATTACTGACATCATAATAAACCTCCAGCAACCATTACTGACATCATAATAAACCTCCAGTAACCATTACTGACATCATAATAAACCTCCAGCAACTATTACTGACATCATAATAAACCTCCAGAACTATTACTGACATCATAATAAACCTCCAGTAACCATTACTGACATCATAATAAACCTCCAGTAACTATTACTGACATCATAATAAACCTCCAGCAACCATTACTGACATCACAATAAACCTCCAGTAACCATTACTGACATCACAATAAACCTCCAGCAACCATTACTGACATCACAATAAACCTCCAGTAACCATTACTGACATCACAATAAACCTCCAGTAACCATTACTGACATCACAATAAACCTCCAGTAACCATTACTGACATCACAATAAACCTACAGCAACCATTACTGATGTAGCCCTTGAAGTTACACAGGCTGCATTATCTGAAATGCCCAGTAGATGGCACATGGACTCAGTATGCTGTTAATAAAACATTGAGCTTTGATCACATGACTGGCTGAAATCAAGAGAGGAGTGTGGCATCATCGCAGGGCCTGTCAGGACTTCCTGCACAGCTCTGAGGGAGGAGGATTCTAAGAGTGACCACATGCTGAGCCAGAGAAAGGACATGTGAGAGACTGTAGCACAGAGATAGGACCTGGCTGAGAGAACTTGTTTCACCCAAGATCACACCAGCTGAGAGAGGGACCTGCAGGAAAGGAAAGAAGACAAGCACTGAGTCCAGACGTCTGGCGAATCCAGTGAGAGGAGACTGCTGCTGACTGACTGGTTAATCGTGTTGTGAGGGTAAGCCAAGCCTCTCCCTGTATCACCACAGGGCACCTGTCTCCTCACTCACAGTAAAGACTCTGAGGTCCCGTGACGGACATTACACATCTGAGGCTGCTTCAGTGACCCTGTGAAGCAGGACTTATAAGGGCCCCAACTCTCCTATGTGCACCAACGGCCGCTAGGGCGAAGATAAGGGGGTGGGGCGCAGGTGTGCTGGTGGGTGAGTGAGGAAAATCCACATTTGCATTGTTATCTGTGTTACTCTATTGTATTTTCCTATGTATGTTGGTTCAATTGCTACTTACCATATAAAGTTAGTCCCAGTTAGACTGTGTCAGTCTCATTGCACCAAGTATGTTCCCAGTGGGACCCCACATCCCTACCCCGGATGCTCCACTGGGTGGAGGCACTGCCGCAGACATGTACCCCAGCTCCCAGATAGCGGAGGCTCAGGATCCGCCTGTCAGGCATAGTGAGTTAACTAGGTTTGGGGACCCCAAAGACACTAGGGGGCACCCCCAAAACCCCGTTACAGATGGAGGCACTGCTGAGATGTATTGGGGTACAACCAGTGAGAATAGGCTAAGTCCTCAGGCCACTCCCTCCTTTGTGAAACAGTGGGCCCAGCAAAGAAATGTACCATTACAGCAAGCTGTGATGTTATGCAAAGTCCCATCCTGCTGTGAGATGAATCACGTCATCTTGTGTATAGAAATTCGACTGGGAATAGAAATGGCGACCATCAGAGATATCCTGCAGGATTCTGAAGGCCAAACTTACATGTTAATATATTGTCATACGGGCTTGGGAGACCATGAGATGCCTACCAACATTCATTTACATGGAGCCCCGGATGGAGGATGCTCCTTAGTGTACGCTCTCCTTGATAAGAAAGAAAGGGTCTCACTGCAACAACCCTTTAAATTAGAACGGAAAGATTATGTCACAGAAAATTATTCTAAGCTCCTGACCCCCATCTCCGGAAAGGCCGGAGCCATTCCTAAACAAGCTGCCCATCCTCCTAGAGGACAGGGGATGATTACTCCTAAAGCAGAATCTCATCCATCTACAGTATTACTGAAACCAGACAACCCTGAAGTACACACCCTCCCTACAGGAGGTAGTGATGTATCGGACATACTACAGAAACTCTCAGAAGCCATAGTGACGGCAAACCACACCCATAGTTACCGCAAACTAAAGGTGTTTTCTGGGAATCAGCCTGTTCCTGCAGGAGAAGAGCCTTTTGAGGTCTGGAAGGATAATGCTATGCAGTTGTTGGAGGAATGGTCTTGTACGGATACCATAAAGAAACAGCGGTTGGTGGAGAGTCTTCGTTTTCCCGCTACAGACATGATAAGACTGTACAAGGGAGTAAATGGGCAAGCTACTGCGCACGACTATCTACAAGTTTTACAGGACGCTTATGGGAAATCAGAAGATTTGGATGATCTGTTGGTTAAGTTCCTAGCCACTAAGCAGAAGGAGCACGAAAAAGCCACTGACTATATCAACCGGTTACAGCTATCGCTTGGAAAGTTATTCCATAAAGGAGCAGTCACTGCCTCTGAGTTGGATGCTCGGCTATCTAAGCAAATTCAGAGAGGTGGTTTGACCAGTAATCCAGTTATGATTCTGCTGAGAGCCAAATTGGATGATAAAGTTCTGCCTTATTCCACATTAATAAATACAGCCAGGAGATTGGAAGACCAGATGTGTCCACCCCTACAGAAGGAGAAAGAGAATACAGAACTGTCAGCTCTTAGGAAGAAGGTGGCTGAATTGGAGCTTTTATGCAAATCACCACCAGAGAGAGCAGATCTTCCCCCTGGAAGTGGGGGGCAACACAGGAAGACTCAGAAAAAACTGTTTCCTGAGGATTCACCCCGCCAAGGGAACTGCTTTAAATGTGGAAAGTCAGGGCATTTTCAGCGGGAGTGCCCTGCGGATTCCATGGAGGTGGATGTGGGGGTGCTGGCAACCGAGCTTGGGGAGACTCAAATGACCAGGTCTTACAAGCGAAGGAAGACCCGGCCTACATATAGTCTATCTGTAGGGGCCAAGATTGGGCCTAAATCTTTGATACACGTGCAAGTGGAAGGAATTCATGCTTCAGCATTGCTAGATACAGGTTCTCAAGTCACCATTATCTACAGAGACTTCTATGAACGTAATTTGAAACACATTCCTATGGAACCTGCAGGAGAGTTTCAGCTACGGGGCGTTGGGTCTCAAGCTCAACCTGTGGAGGGATGCATAAAAGTGACCATAACTATTCCCCAGTTAAATACCGGGATGATATGTCCTATGGAGCTGGAAGCTTTGATATGCCCTGCAGCCAAGAAAGTGTGTGCCCCAATAATATTGGGTACTAATGCAAAGATGGTACAGGATGTATTCAGGGCCTATCTGACAGAAGTGGGAGATGTCTCCTTAGACCGACTGATGGAGGTCAGCCCTGTCCTAGGAAAAGAGTGTCGACGACTAGCCCTTGCAACAAAACCAGGGTTGTGCCACTATTCAGGAACAGAACCTGCATTTGTGAAGCCTGGTGAGACCAAAACCTTACGAGCCATAGCCTCAATGCACCATGAAATGTTGGGGGGAACTGGACAATACCTTATTGAGTCTCTGCCTGAAGAGGATCAGAAGAAGGGGTGGACTCTCATACCTGAGATAAAAGATTGGCGAAAAAGGTGGTGTCGGAGTTTTCCTGTGATGGTACAGAATTTAACCCCCACGGAAATCCGGATTGATCGTCATCAGAAGATTGGTGTAATACACCTTTTAGATCAAGTTTCGTCCATCATGTCTGTGAGTGCAGAACAGACGGATCATGTGAAAGCACATTTAGATTTTGATCTAGAAGATTCTCCCCTACCACAGCAGTGGAAAGACAGCCTTCGTTCAAAACTGGCCACCCGAGAGGGAGTGTTCTCCAGAGCAGAGATGGGCGTGGGGTGTTCTAAGAGTGCCACCCATGCTATAAGACTTGCTGATCCTACTCCTTTCAGAGAAAGGTCAAGAAGAATACCCCCTCGAGATGTGGAAGATGTCCGGGACATACTCCAGCAGATGGAAGGAGCAGGCATCATCACAGAGTCCCGGAGCTCCTATGCCTCACCAATTGTGGTAGTGAGGAAAAAGAATGGTTCAGTTCGGCTATGTGTGGACTACCGTACTCTGAACAAGAGGACTGTGCCAGACCAGTACACCTTGCCCCGGATAGAAGATCTTCTGAACGCCCTATCTGGCAGCCAGTGGTTCAGTGTGCTTGACTTGAGGTCTGGATATTATCAGGTACCCATGAAGAAGGAAGATCAGGAAAAGACGGCTTTCATCTGCCCTTTGGGGTTCTTCCAGTTTACCAGAATGCCTCAGGGAGTCACAGGAGCTCCTGCTACTTTTCAGAGGCTGATGGAGAAAACTGTGGGGGATATGAATCCCAAAGAGTGTCTAGTGTATCTAGATGACCTAATTGTTTTCGGGAAGACACCAGAGGAGCATGAACAAAGATTGCTAAAGGTGTTGGATCGACTTCAAGCTGAAGGCCTGAAGCTATCAGTGGACAAATGCCGATTTGCCCAGAACTCTGTCACTTATGTG
>OW240916.1:319641831-319736509 GCA_933207985.1 Pelobates cultripes | reverse complement strand
ACTGACATCATAATAAACCTCCAGCAACCATTACTGACATCATAATAAACCTCCAGCAACCATTACTGACACCATAATAAACCTCCAGTAACTATTACTGACATCATAATAAACCTCCAGTAACTATTACTGACATCACAATAAACCTCCAGCAACCATTACTGACATCACAATAAACCTCCAGCAACCATTACTGACATCATAATAAACCTCCAGTAACTATTACTGACATCATAATAAACCTCCAGTAACTATTACTGACATCATAATAAACCTCCAGCAACCAATACTGACATCATAATAAACCTCCAGCAACCATTACTGACATCATAATAAACCTCCAGTAACTATTACTGACATCATAATAAACCTCCAGTAACTATTACTGACACCATAATAAACCTCCAGTAACTATTACTGACATGATAATAAACCTCCAGCAACCATTACTGACATCACAATAAACCTCCAGCAACCATTACTGACATCATAATAAACCTCCAGCAACCATTACTGACATCATAATAAACCTCCAGTAACTATTACTGACATCATAATAAACCTCCAGCAACCATTACTGACATCATAATAAACCTCCAGTAACCATTACTGACATCACAATAAACCTCCAGTAACCATTACTGACATCACAATAAACCTCCAGCAACCATTACTGACATCACAATAAACCTCCAGCAACCATTACTGACATCATAATAAACCTCCAGTAACTATTACTGACATCATAATAAACCTCCAGTAACTATTACTGACACCATAATAAACCTCCAGCAACCATTACAGACATCATAATAAACCTCCAGTAACTATTACTGACATCATAATAAACCTCCAGTAACTATTACTGACACCATAATAAACCTCCAGCAACCATTACAGACATCATAATAAACCTCCAGTAACTATTACTGACACCATAATAAACCTCCAGCAACCATTACTGACATCATAATAAACCTCCAGTAACTATTACTGACATCATAATAAACCTCCAGTAACTATTACTGACACCATAATAAAGCTCCAGTAACTATTACTGACATGATAATAAACCTCCAGCAACCATTACTGACATCATAATAAACCTCCAGCAACCATTACTGACATCATAATAAACCTCCAGTAACTATTACTGACATCATAATAAACCTCCAGTAACCATTACTGACATCATAATAAACCTCCAGCAACCATTACTGACATCACAATAAACCTCCAGCAACCATTACTGACATCATAATAAACCTCCAGTAACTATTACTGACATCATAATAAACCTCCAGTAACTATTACTGACATCATAATAAACCTCCAGTAACTATTACTGACATCATAATAAACCTCCAGTAACCATTACTGACATCACAATAAACCTCCAGCAACCATTACTGACATCATAATAAACCTCCAGCAACCATTACTGACATCATAATAAACCTCCAGTAACTATTACTGACATCATAATAAACCTCCAGTAACTATTACTGACACCATAATAAACCTCCAGCAACTATTACTGACATCACAATAAACCTCCAGCAACCATTACTGACATCATAATAAACCTCCAGTAACTATTACTGACATCATAATAAACCTCCAGTAACTATTACTGACATCATAATAAACCTCCAGTAACTATTACTGACATCATAATAAACCTCCAGCAACCAATACTGACATCACAATAAACCTCCAGCAACCATTACTGACATCATAATAAACCTCCAGTAACTATTACTGACATCATAATAAACCTCCAGTAACTATTACTGACATCATAATAAACCTCCAGCAACCAATACTGACATCATAATAAACCTCCAGTAACTATTACTGACATCATAATAAACCTCCAGCAACCATTACTGACATCATAATAAACCTCCAGTAACTATTACTGACATCATAATAAACCTCCAGTAACTATTACTGACACCATAATAAACCTCCAGTAACTATTACTGACATGATAATAAACCTCCAGCAACCATTACTGACATCACAATAAACCTCCAGCAACCATTACTGACATCATAATAAACCTCCAGCAACCATTACTGACATCATAATAAACCTCCAGTAACTATTACTGACATCATAATAAACCTCCAGCAAACTGCCATTGACATCACAATAAACTCCAGCAAACTACTGACATCATAATAAAACCTCCAGTAACTATTACTGACATCATAATAAACCTCCAGTACCGCCACTGACATCATAATAAACCTCCAGTAACTATTACTGACATCATAATAAAACCTCCAGTAACCATTACTGACATCACAATAAACCTCCAGCAACCAGCTACTGACATCATAATAAACCTCCAGCAAACCATTACTTACTACCGTATAATAAACCTCCAGTAACTAAGCTACGACACACCATAATAAACCTCCCCAGCAACTATTACTGATATCACAATAAACCTCCAGCAACCATTACTGACATCATAATAAACTTCCAGTAACTACATTGATATCATAATAAACCTCCAGCAACCATTACTGACATCATAATAAACCTCCAGCAACCATTACTGACATCATAATAAACCTCCAGTAACTATTACTGACATCATAATAAACCTCCAGCAACCAATACTGACATCATAATAAACCTCCAGCAACCATTACTGACATCATAATAAACCTCCAGTAACTATTACTGACATCATAATAAACCTCCAGTAACTATTACTGACACCATAATAAACCTCCAGCAACTATTACTGACATCACAATAAACCTCCAGCAACCATTACTGACATCATAATAAACCTCCAGTAACTATTACTGACATCATAATAAACCTCCAGTAACTATTACTGACACCATAATAAACCTCCAGCAACCATTACAGACATCATAATAAACCTCCAGTAACTATTACTGACATCATAATAAACCTCCAGTAACTATTACTGACACCATAATAAACCTCCAGCAACCATTACAGACATCATAATAAACCTCCAGTAACTATTACTGACACCATAATAAACCTCCAGCAACCATTACTGACATCATAATAAACCTCCAGTAACTATTACTGACATCATAATAAACCTCCAGTAACTATTACTGACACCATAATAAACCTCCAGCAACCATTACAGACATCATAATAAACCTCCAGTAACTATTACTGACACCATAATAAACCTCCAGTAACCATTACTGACATCACAATAAACCTCCAGTAACTATTACTGACATCATAATAAACCTCCAGTAACCATTACTGACATCATAATAAACCTCCAGTAACTATTACTGACACCATAATAAACCTCCAGCAACCATTACAGACATCATAATAAACCTCCAGTAACTATTACTGACACCATAATAAACCTCCAGCAACCATTACTGACATCATAATAAACCTCCAGTAACTATTACTGACATCATAATAAACCTCCTGCAACTATTACTGACATCATAATAAACCTCCAGTAACTATTACTGACACAATAATAAACCTCCAGCAACCATTACAGACATCATAATAAACCTCCAGTAACTATTACTGACATCATAATAAACCTCCAGTAACTATTACTGACATCATAATAAACCTCCAGTAACTATTACTGACACCATAATAAACCTCCAGTAACTATTACTGACATCACAATAAACCTCCAGTAACTATTACTGACATCATAATAAACCTCCAGTAACTATTACTGACACCATAATAAACCTCCAGTAACTATTACTGACATCACAAGGGATGAATAAAGAAAAAAACGTTTCCCCACAGTTTTACGTATGGTAACTATGCAACTAGTGCAGGTAAAGATAAATATTTCAGAATAGATTATTTTATGTGTCCTGATTTTCCTGATCTTGTAATTCCTGATGTGTCTAGGGTTCCAATACATCTTATCGTTTATAGGTCGATATACCGATTTAAATCTAGACATTAGCACAATTTAATAAGTTGGAACTGAAGATATATTAGCAGTTTTATAATCTAAGATTTTTATAAAGACCCCACAGGGTATTCATGTAGTCAATATATTATACATTTTGTGTTGTTTTTACACCCATTGCATTCTCACTGTGAATGTGGTCTAATTCAAGATTTAGATTTACAGTTTTGATAGGTTTAATTCACTGAGCTCAGGAAGCCTTAATATACGTAATATTAATAAATACTTCACCGTTACGTGGTATAGACGTATATCTATATATAAAACCTTCCTAAAGCCACCAGTTTATTTGTCTTGTAGGCTGTTGGCTTTCACACGCCGGGCAGTATCAGGATCGCATCAACACCAACAAGAGTGGATGAATTGAAATACCAGATGACCCGCGGTCGCTGGCATCCAAATCCACAATATCTGATTGGGCCGGAAAAAGTGAGAGAGCTGTTTCCTCTGCTGAATATGGATAAGGTAACCGTCCCCGTAACACTATAGGTGGTTATCTGTATTGGCGCTTGAAAAACTAAATAGAATAAAAATATCTTCCATGTTCCAAGAGCTTTATGATGGATCCTTCTATTCTATATTGGCCCTTTGTATTTTATCTTTGTTGTTTTGTGAGCCTTCATGCGATCAGTGTTGGTGGAGTCAGTCTGATTTGATTGGTGGAGTCAGTCTGATTGATTGATTTTGTGGAGTCAGTCTTATTGATTGATTGGTAGAGTCTGTTTTATTAATTTATTGGTGGAGTCAGTCCTATTGATTGGTGGAGTCAGTTTTATTGATTGATTGGTGGAGTTAGTCGTATTGATTGATTGGTGGAGTCAGTCTTATTGATTGATTGGTAGAGTCAGTCTTATTGATTGATTGGTGTAGTCAGTATTATTGATTGATTGATTTTGTGGAGTCAGTCTTATTGATTGATTGGTAGAGTCAGTTTTATTAATTTATTGGTGGAGTCAATTTTATTCATTGATTGGTGGAGTCGGTCGTATTGATTGATTGGTGGAGTCAGTCTGATTGATTGGTGGAGTCAGTCTGATCGATTGGTGGAGTCAGTTTTATTGATTAATTGGTGGAGTCCGTCTTGATTGATTGGTGGAGTCAGTCTTATTGATTAATTGGTGGAGCCAGTATTATTGATTGATTTGTGGAGTCTGTTTTATTGATTGATTGGTGGAGTCAGTCTTATTAATTGATTAGTAGAGTCAGTCCTATTGATTGATTGTTGGAGTCAGTCTGATTGGTGGAGTCAGTTTTATTGATTAATTGGTGGAGTCCGTCTTGATTGATTGGTGGAGTCAGTCTTATTAATTGATTGGTGGAGTCAGTCTTATTAATTGATTGGTGGAGTCAGTCTTATTGATCGATTGGTGGAGTCAGTCTTATTGATTGATTGGTGGAGTCAGTCTTATTGATTGATTGGTGGAGTCAGTCTTATTGATTGATTGGTGGAGCCAGTATTATTGATTGATTTGTGGAGTCTGTTTTATTGATTGGTGGAGTAAGTCTTATTGATTGATTGGTAGAGTCAGTTTTATTAATTTATTGGTGGAGTCAGTCTTATTGATTGGTGGAGTCAGTCTTATTGATCGATTGGTGGAGTCAGTCTTATTGATTTTAGAAGTTAAATTTCTGCTCTGTTTAGGTTCTATCTGGTCTATATAATCCTGGAGACGGACATATAGATCCTTATTCACTAACGATGGCTTTGGCTGCTGGAGCCCGGAAATATGGTGCCCAGCTTTATTTCCCTGCCTCAGTGACTAATCTTACCCCTCTGATCGATGGCACCTGGAATGTGGAAACCCCCCAAGGAACGATCCGTGCAAATCGCATTGTGAATGCTACCGGTGAGTTCTCTTTGTATCACACAGTCATCATAACTCCATCATTACCAAAACAAAGTGTCAATGTTTTATATTCATTTACTTTGCAGTATGAAATCTAGTCTATAAAGTCTCGCTCACCCTCATTTATACTGTAGATATGATTACCAGCCTGTAGCGGAATACATTTCTCAGCAAGAAGCCTCTAGTTACTGATATAATTCCTGTTAATTTGCAGCCAATGTCAGCTCATCCCCTGCTTTCAGGCAGTACAAGAAGTTTTAATGGGTCATATTATTCCTTCAGTCAGAGCGGGGGGGAGTAAATGGATTTCACTGTCAGCATCCATAAGCAGTCCCGATATTGATAAAGATTGCTATAGCTATTTTATATACATTAATTTTAGATATATATGATTTAACTGTATTTACTGTATGTGGACATTATACTTTAATGCAGATATTTTTAAATTCTGTAGCAAGGTTTTGTAAGCTGCACTACTATATGCAAGTTATTACACCATTTTTATTTACATATTTTTGTCACAGACTCTGTGTGAAATATTACAAGATAAATGATACTGTATAATGTCTAAAGCTTTTCATATCCCAAATACTTTTTTTTATAAAGGATGAAAGAGTAAGTAAAAAATAAGAATTTTGCACATTTATATAATTTTAGGTTTACGTTTGTCTGCAAAGCAATTTATACACAAACTGTGTTATATGTGTTTATGCTAGCTATGCATCATTACTTCAAATAAATGCTACACTAATATTTTACAATCAAATAATGCTCAGTACGTAGTGACGGCGTAAATGCAATTTGTCTACAAAAAGGTACCTACATGTACATTACAGTGGGACTGGTCCAGCACTCCTTGTGTGAGGTTACAGTTAAACTGGTTAATATCATTCACCAGGAGCATTGCCAATGTAGCCAGGTTGTGGCATGTTGGGGGGAGAAGTCTGCTGCTTGGGGACGTGCTCTCAATCAGTGACATCGGCGCAGGCAAGAGGTCAGGAGGGGTGGGAGCTACACTAATGTAACATCACAGAATCTGGATCATGGTGACACTGGCTGTGCTTTACAGAAAGTAAATATTTAATTAACATTTCCTTAAGCAAACAAAATAAATCATTTATCACTATAAAACTATTTTACATTGTATCAGGAGAGCATAACGTGAATCTATCACTACTAGGGACGAAGAATGACCAATGTCATTGGAAGTTAAATAGGGATTGTAAGGATGTCTTTTCTGGAGCTGAGGCAGACTGTGTGCAGACTGAGTGGAGCAGAACCAAACATTATATCCGGAGGACAAGGAGTGATTTGAATAGACAACATCTTAACAGTAAAATATAGTGATTATCAAACATTGCTGCCAAGACGGCATGTTTTAAATTGCAAGTGTGTGACAGATACTGATATGGTGCTGTGTTCACAATAGTGCAAAGCTGGCATTATTAATCAGCCCTCCCTCCCTCTAAAAAACACTGTAAAAGGGCTAAAATAAAAAAGCTTTACTTTCCTTAATCCAGCACTGGGCAGAGCTTCCAGCGCTGTTCGGCACTGTGACAGACTGCCTGGCACCCCGACTGGGTACCTCCATCAAGCTCGCTTCCTAGCTCTCCTCCGGGACACGCTGCAGCTTGGCTGGGGTCTCTCCGTCGCTTCCCGCCCTGGAACAGGGTCCTGGGTACAGCTTCAAGTGACTAAACTCTCCTGCAGAGAGTATAGCTGACCCACCCAAACACTAGCCCAGACTGAGTGAAGGGTTTAAAGGAACTGCTTTATTTTGACCAAGTTGCCGGCTTATATACACAGCCCCCAGCATGGGGTCTCCATTTAATGCAAGACAAGCCCCTCCCATGTGCCTGGGAGATAAAAGACTGGAAACTATTTATCTCCCAGGAACAGAGAGGCAAACAAAAAAATATAAAACCTCAAAATATGGGGACGGAACCTGACCGCTGAACAGATCAGACGTGTTTCGTCTGAGCTCCAGGATCTGGGCCAGAGAATCGCAGCCAACTCAGTGCCACGAGTGGCTATCGACCAAAATCGGCAACCAAACTGCTCACAAGATTTGGACACACACAGTGATACCACACATGCCACGGTACGGCACCAGAGTAACCCGACCAAGGCTGGGGCCTATGCGAGCTTGAGGGGAGGGACGGCCGCTTCCCCGGGCCTCCGAACGGCGTCCTGTGACCCCCCCCTTTGGACCGGTGGGGGTTATCCCGGTCCCCACGGGCGACCACCAAGGATGTCTGCCGAGCCCAAATACAAACCGGGCCGCAAAGCACAACCCAGACGGAGCTCTCCAAAATGGCGGACAGCCCGCATCCACGTGGACAAACAAAGAAGGACCCATCAAGTACTGAAGGGCCTGCCAGAAAGCAGAGTTGGTTGGCAGACCACACAAGCCCCCATCAAGGGCCAGCACCCTACCCTAAGCGGCAACAAACATCAACAAGTGCTCACAGGCCACAAAACCGAGGGCGGGAAATGAGGGAAACCTCCCCGGGCGTCCGTAGCGCACGAACCACGCAACCTTACCTCACGAGCCCTCTCAGATTGCAGCCGCCCAGAAGCGCCAGCCACAAACAAACATCAACCTAAGAAACGGTGGACCCGACAACACAGGGGGACACCCCACATCAAGATCTACAACAGCCCCTTCACGGGGAGGACCGCGGCCTTCAAAGGAAGTACTTACACCACGAGCCGCAGAAGCAGGCCCCCAGGAGTGCCCAAGGTTCCGAGAAACGCGTAACTGGACTCTGCTACCGGGTTCCTTGTGGCCCTACACGCCCACTACCGAGACTAAGCACCGGCTAACAATGGACGCTGTTCCTGGACTATAAAATGGACACTAAAACGCTGCTCCAGCCCTGCACGCACTGACACTGATGGTACCCACAGACCCACACACGCTAGGACTCGCACAGCAAAAAAAACAGCACACACAGCAGTCAGAGTAACACATACACGCAACACAGGACACCACTCCAGGCATATACACACACTACCGCAGACAACTACAATGCACACAAGCCATGACAAACTCATCGATATTACTCAAACAGAATCCAGACCCGTCCAGGGGAGCGAAGGCAAACCAACCCCACACACTGCAGGGTGGTGCCCGAGGTAAACCAAGCCAGAGTTAAACTACTAAATACAAATGACACACTAGAGATCACACACTCAGAGGATTATAACCTGTATATCTTTAACTATATGTCGTGCAAAATATGTGAAACAAAACATAATCCTAAACTATGCCTATCTTTATGCTCCAACTGATTAAAATGAAAACACTAGTGGGGAATATGGTGGGAGCACTATATGCTTAACTACCTTACCACTATCACTATAAAAAAATTGTGCAGACCTTATATGTGCCATATGTGACATGTAATGTTGAAAATGTGCACGTGAATGCTATTGTGGCACCACAGCTTAATTGTGAAATCTTACACACAAAAAATAAAGAATTTAAAAATATATATATATATAATAAGCCCACAAATAATACATCCCCAATAGCTCTGATATGAGCGCCCAAGTTCTTCAAATAATGCTCATATCATGTTAAAGTACTTATGCCCAAAATAGTTCCAGGGTGTTTGGTGCTTTGGATGGTCAACGTTTGAGAGCTCGGGTGCTCCGCCTGGCTCTTTGGGAGCATTTTTACCCCTTAGTCTCAAGCACCTTCCCTCCAAAAAGCGCTCTCCTGGTGGGTTGCAACGTGGTTCAAAACCTCGAACCAAGTTGTCCGGGTACCGCATGGTCACCTCATGCCTAAAACAGTTCCATAACATTTGCGGCTAAGTACCGCTGAGGTGACCGGGAACCCACGAAGTCCCCATGCCGAAATGAGTTCCATAGCTGTCACGGCTAAGTACCGCTGAGGACTATTCATTGGTTTGATTCATGCGAACGGCCGTCAGGGAGCTAGCGTTCAGTTCCATTCGCATGAAGGGAAAGTGCTGAACCAGGGGCATCCAGGGCAAGCTACTAATGGCGGCTGGGCAGTGTAACTCCCAAATGGGGTCTCAGACCTGGATCATAGTCAGTGAGCAGGAGGCCGGCTTCCACACTCCTCCAGGAGTCCATGGCAAACGTCCATGGGCGTTTGTCACAGGCCCACCCCGCCCCTCCATGTAAAGTCACAGAAGCTTCTCAGAGGTCCAATCAAAAACTTCACATAGTGAAGCCTTTGATTGGACCATTTAACAGGCTCAGAACACATGCACGATCTCTGAGCCGGTAGAAGGGAGAAGGAGAAGGAGGGCAGGAGGAAAAAAAAAATAGCGAATTGGTCTGCCTCCAATGGAAATGCAGTAAAAGTCTATTGTGTGCAATCTGATGCATGCAATTAGCCCCCGGCACACGTGTGCAAATAACTCTGGATGTGAAGCTGAAACAAGCTAAAAACACTGCACATCCAGATCCTACCACCATGACCACTTCAAAACGCAGACGTGGTCATGGTGGTTGGAATAACCCTTTAGTGATTTAAAACAACACTGAACCTATGGTTAGGGTTCAGCGGATTTATTGCTATGAGATTTACAGTAAAAGCTCAGGGTGGAGAGATTTAGAAGTAAAGGGGACTGGATATTGTAACGTGCTGTAATATTTGATGAGATGATCCTAGTTTTTTGTTTTCACAGAAATTGCTGCTTTGTATAATTTTCCAAATACAAGCAACATGTAAAGTGTCCAATGAGAAACCTTAATAAGACTCCTAACTGTAGTCTATGGACACGATGCATAGCGAGGACAATTCAATGTTGCCAGCCAAGTTAAAGTTTATTTTTACCGGGTGGCTACTTTCCAGATATGTGCTTACCCTGTAAGATCCCTGTATATTCCAGGAACTGGATTCTCTTGTATTTTCCTGGTACGTGTACTGAAATGAACTCCGTGTGTTAGACGCTATAGTGTTTTCTAACAATAATTTAATTTGCCTTTTTTTACTTATTAAATCAGTCCTGCATGGATTGTTTTTAATTCTAGTGAAGAACTTATTTTGTTGCTCATTTTCTGCTTGTGTAAACGTCTCCATATGTTGAAATACCTACATTTATTTAGGTTTAGTTATATTACGACTGATGGCGTAATAACAAGGTTAGATCCAGGTAACAGACTGGTCAATATTTACTCAGCGCTGCGACAGTAGGGGCCGTGACCTCTGGAGTCCCAATTATAAAGGAAGACATTCATTCTGCACCTTGTGCAGGTAACTCTTTGGAATTTCTATTAACAATTTACTTATAATGAATCCAATCCCTTTTATAATTTTATATTATGTAGCATTACAACCTCAAAATTCAAAATGTATTAATATTTTACAATTCGCTTTTACAAATTTGCACAAAAATTATTATAGTGACATAAAAATTAAGTACACACAAAAAAACAAAAAAAACAAACAGTTAATGAGGCCATTATTCTGAGGATCAACCAAGAGCCCAATGATAGTTCTGAAGGAGATGGAGAGAAAGATTAAGACCCCACGGGCAGTTTACCAGTTTTGGGGCACTCCCTCAATCGTCACAAAGAGATTGTTAATGGGGCCAGGCAAAGTCACGGTTCCAGGAACTCTGTCTAACCTCTGGACCTTAAACGGCCACATATGGTTGCCTTATTGCTAATCCTGCTCTGCATCCATTGGAGAAAATTAATCCGGATGTGGGCTTTGTACATGCATGGCCAGAGCTGAGAAAAATGTTTTAAACCCCATTTAGAGTTTGACAAAGTCATGTTGGAGGCATAGGAACCATACAATAAAGGTTCTCTGCTCATCACTGTGAGGTGACCATCCAGCGTGGTGAAGCACAATGCTAGTGGCATCATTTTGTACAGGTACTGGCAAATTAATCAGAAAAATACAGAGTAAAATTATTTTTTCACTTTTTTCAAGACTCTTAAGAGTGGGTACAGAGCTCACCCTCCAGCAGAATAATAACCTCAAACACAACCAGAATTAAACTGGAGTAGTTTGCTAAAACCTCATTCCAATTGGAAATATGTGAAAGTCTTAAAAATGTCCGGAACCTTGCCAAAAAGATGGTCAAATATTGCCAGATCGAATTGTTTAAAAGTGGTAGAGACTCCAGAAGATTCCCAGATGCAGCCAAATGTGGATCTGCAATGTACTGACCGAGGTTGAATTTTCATTGAAATGGCAAAATAAATACATTTTCCACCTTTAAATTATTAGGTTGTTGATATCAACTGGTAAATATCTAAACACAGCCCATTCTACTTCCAAATTTGGAAACAGAGGGGTAAATATTAATGCAAGGCATTTTATGAATTGTTAATTTGTTGGGGAACTAAACTGTGCCCCCAGGCCCACTGCTAGCCTGTGGCAAAGAATTCTGTGAGTTGTATTCCTGCATTAAGTGCTCCTGCTTTTTGTGTTGTTCTTTGTGACATGCATGCCAAGTTGTGCAGGCGTCATGTTTCCGGACTTGGAACGGCTCAGCTAGTGGAATCATCACTAAACTATCCTCGTTTGCCAAGATTCGGCTGCAGAACTAGAATTAACCAGATCAGACTGCTTTGTGTGCAGCTCTTTCAATTTTCATTCCACATTTTTAGGAAATTCAGAATGTGTCGTAAATGGTGACCTTGATCCACACATGTCATTATCTAGCTATCTTTCTGAATAAATACAAATAAAATTGCCAGATCCACCAGCTGTATCGTTCTGGTACCCTTATCACTGCAATGGCCTAACTATCTAACAGCCGAGAGAGTGGAAAATGATTATAATCTTCATGGCAAGTTTAGCAAATCCCCCATTTTCCACCATTACTATAAGAGTAGACACAGCATACAAGTAAAGTCACTGTTTACTATTTCTTGCTACGAGGAGAATGTGCATGTATACATCGTCTGCCCTTTCTTACTATTCACGGAATGCCAGTAAGAGCAGACGGGTCATATCATCTGTCCATTAC
Organism: Pelobates cultripes; assembly: GCA_933207985.1. Lineage (NCBI taxonomy): Eukaryota > Metazoa > Chordata > Amphibia > Anura > Pelobatidae > Pelobates > Pelobates cultripes. Next base: position 319,723,727 of record OW240916.1, on the reverse strand, counting down.
CAATCTATATATACACACAGGCACTACATTAGCGTCTACCAGCTCTGCTCGTAAGCTGCTCCATGCATGTAAAACATTTCCAGAAAACCATTTTCTTGATATTATCCAAAATATGTTTTATTTGCTTATTCCGAATTTCTTTTTTTTTTTTCCTACACAAAACGTATCTTGCACTTATTAAACCCAACGAGAAATATGTGCAGAGACGGTAAGAAGTGCCTTTTGTCTAGTGCTGGTCATGGATTCAAAACTTGGTCCTGATATAGGATTACTGGCAATTCTTTATTTCTCCTGTGATTACATTGTGGATTTTCAGATGTTAACGAACAGTATAGGTGTTAGCGCGGTTCCCTCAGCGCTCGGCTCTGGGTTCTTGCAGCAAGAGCTGACCTGAATTAAAGATATGTTGTTATAATTTGTAGTACATGCGCAGATACCCCAAGGTCACCCGCATTCCCAAGAAATAAAAGTATCATTTTACCATGGCACTACAAAACCTACAATGAAAAAACAATGTGTTCCCGCTGAAAGAGACAAGATTGCTTGTTAGATCTGTAGCAAACTGTGAAGAATTTCCAGGGGAGAAAGTATGTTCTGAATTGAATAAGCAGCTGGGTTTCATTAAGGCTGTGAGAACCCGCCAGGACAAGCGTTTCGCAAGACAAACAACGAAAACTCCCATGAAGTGGCTGAATAGTTTAAAGTATTGTTTGTACTCTCACGTATCCATGTCTATATGTCTGATTGAACGGTCACCCCATCTCTATTAAAGGGGAACTATCTCTTCCCCGGTTTTGTAATATTATAGCTACATATCCGCTATATTTAACTAATGTATATTTGTGAGGTGTGAAAAAAAAAAATTAAGCTTAGAAATACAGATATCTTTATCATGCAACTGGGCGACTCCATCTTGGCTCTCTGCCATTTGTTGTTATAAGCTCTGTCTGTTGCACCTGCAGTTAACAGAGAGAGTAGAAATTAAAGGGACACTATAGTCACCAAAACAACTTTAGCTTAATAGAGCAGTTTTGTTGTATAGATCATACTCCTGCAGTCTCACTGCTTAATTTTCTGCCATTTAGGAGTTAAATCACTTTGTTTATGAACCCTAGTCACACTTCCCTGTATGTGACTTGCACAGCCTTCCATAAACACTTCCTGTAAAGAGTCATCTAAAGTGTATCCTCTCTTTATTGCAAGTTCTGTTTAATTCCCCTGCTAGGTTAATAGCTTGCTAGACCCTACAGGAGCCTCCTGTATGTGATTAAAGTTAAATTTACAGAGAAAGAGATAAAATTGTTTAAGGTAAATTACATCTGATTGAAAGTGAAACCAGTTTCTTTCATGCAAGCTGTGTCAATCATAGCCAGGGGAGGTGTGACATTGGCTGCATAAACAGAATCAAAGTGAATTAACTCCTAAATGGCAGTGAATTAACCAGTGAAAACAGCCCATTAAGCTAAAGTTGTTTAGGTGACTATAGTGTCCCTTTAAACAAGGTTTCTGTTGTTGTTTGCACAGGCTGTGTCTGGAATGAACCAGACTGTGAGATCACTTGCTAAATATTTAATATAATTTGAAGAGAAATTGAGTATCACATGAAAAGACAGGTAATGGGGTTAATTGCAAAAATGACAATTTAAATTTCAACATAAAGCGCGTAGGGAATACTTCCAGTTTGGCTACTTTCACCTTAAAGTTCAACTTTAGTTTGAAATCAGCTTGAATTCTCAGTTTAGTCGCTGTTTCCGCTTCCGCTGTAATGGGAGACTTTAAGCAGTTTTACACATTTCTATACGGTCTGTGATGTGGAGGGTGGTGTCTTGTTTGGTCTCACACAATCTTCTTGGTACCTAGCTATATGTTCTCAGAGAGACTCCAACTTCCAGACCAGAACCAGCAATATGCTGATGAGACCTACAAGGTCCAAACTGCAGTCCATGGCTGGTTTCTGGTTACTGATCCTTATGGATCATAGCCATGCCTCCCAACTGTCCCACTTTTGACAGAATAGTCCCGATTGTGGGGTGCTGTCCCGCTTCAATTACCTGGTGTCCCGCATCTGGGGACACCTGGGAAATGTCCCCGCGCAGCACAGAGTAAGCGCATCATTACACACACCTGCGCCATGCAGGACTATGCATGGAGGCTTTAGCAGCGCTCCCTGCATCCATCGTGCTGAAGGCTGGGGGCTGGCCAGGCAGATTGTTAGTGGGTGAACCCAACTCTTTTTTTGGATGGCATGCCCTTTTCCAGGTGAATATGTCCATTGTGGGCGTTGCTTGTGGCACAACACATGTCACCGTGACACCCTTAAATGGCCCTGCCCCGTCTCAAGTTCCTGAGGACCCATGCTGGGAGATGTACGTAGCCCATGCTGAGTTCATTGCTGTAGAAATGCAGTATTACACCTGAAACACAATGCCTGTCTGTGTCCATTTACATGTCAAACTGGGAACTCTGACGTGGAAACATCAACTTTATAATAGACAAATAGTTCAGGCCAGAGTGGAAAACACAAACAAAATACTGTGTACCAACTATAAAATACAGGCTGGTATAGGAATGAATGTAGTCAAACAGGCCAAAGTCAGGACTACGGGCTGGAACAGGTAGATAAACAAGCCGCATCTGATACACAATGCAGGAGATCAAAAACTGTCAAAAGATAAGCCGTATCAAAAACAGGAAGCTCAATTAAATATAAATTCAATTAAAGGCTCAGGAACCAAAAAAGGGCCCGGAGCAGCCAGATAGCCTTCCTTAAATAGGGAGGTCCTTTACCTGATTGGCTCTGGCTTGCTGGATCAATCATCAGAAAGGTATCCACAGGTACTCTACAAAATAAGCAATCAGAACAATCATGTGGTTCAGAAATAAAAAGAAATATCCATCTGGAATCGCCCCCAGATATCAGGTCCCACAGTGGCACAGTGATCAGTGCATTGTGGTAGGACATGGGAGCCAGGGGTCCGAGTTCCATCAGGGGTAGGTTTCCTGACGAGGTTGGAGTAACCCTCTAAGAACAATCTGGGTATGAACCAGGTTCAACAAAACGTAATTTTCCGTGTTTTTTTATTTAAAAAGTGCAAAATCCGTAGGTGCGTGGCAGGCAAAAGAATTCTTAATTTACAGGGAGTGCAGAATTATTAGGCAAATGAGTATTTTGACCACATCATCCTCTTTATGCATGTTGTCTTACTCCAAGCTGTATAGGCTCGAAAGCCTACTACCAATTAAGCATAATAGGTGATGTGCATCTCTGTAATGAGAAGGGGTGTGGTCTAATGACATCAACACCCTATATCAGGTGTGCATAATTATTAGGCAACTCCTTTCCTTTGGCAAAATGGGTCAAAAGAAGGACTTGACAGGCTCAGAAAAGTCAAAAATAGTGTGATATCTTGCAGAGGGATGCAGCACTCTTAAAATTGCAAAGCTTCTGAAGCGTGATCATTGAACAATCAAGCGTTTCATTCAAAATAGTCAACAGGGTCGCAAGCAGCGTGTGGAAAAACCAAGGCGCAAAATAACTGCCCATGAACTGAGAAAAGTCAAGCGTGCAGCTGCCACGATGCCACTTGCCACCAGTTTGGCCATATTTCAGAGCTGCAACATCACTGAGTGCCCAAAAGCACAAGGTGTGCAATACTCAGAGACATGGCCAAGGTAAGAAAGGCTGAAAGACGACCACCACTGAACAAGACACACAAGCTGAAACGCCAAGACTGGGCCAAGAAATATCTCAAGACTGATTTTTCTAAGGTTTTATGGACTGATGAAATGAGAGTGAGTCTTGATGGGCCAGATGGATGGGCCCGTGGCTGGATTGGTAAAGGGCAGAGAGCTCCAGTCCGACTCAGACGCCAGCAAGGTGGAGGTGGAGTACTGGTTTGGGCTGGTATCATCAAAGATGAGCTTGTGGGGCCTTTTCGGGTTGAGGATGGAGTCAAGCTCAACTCCCAGTCCTACTGCCAGTTCCTGGAAGACATCTTCTTCAAGCAGTGGTACAGGAAGAAGTCTGCATCCTTCAAGAAAAACATGATTTTCATGCAGGATAATGCTCCATCACACGCGTCCAAGTACTCCACAGCGTGGCTGGCAAGAAAGGGTATAAAGAAGAAAATCTAATGACATGGCCTCCTTGTTCACCTGATCTGAACCCCATTGAGAACCTGTGGTCCATCATCAAATGTGAGATTTACAAGGAGGGAAAACAGTACACCTCTCTGAACAGTGTCTGGGAGGCTGTGGTTGCTGCTGCACGCAATGTTAATGGTGAACAGATCAAAACACTGACAGAATCCATGGATGGCAGGCTTTTGAGTGTCCTTGCAAAGAAAGGTGGCTATATTGGTCACTGATTTGTTTTTGTTTTGTTTTTGAATGTCAGAAATGTATATTTGTGAATGTTGAGATGTTATATTGGTTTCACTGGTAATAATAAATAATTGAAATGGGTATATATTTGTTTTTTGTTAAGTTGCCTAATAATTATGCACAGTAATAGTCACCTGCACACACAGATATCCCCCTAACATAGCTAAAACTAAAAACAAACTAAAAACTACTTCCAAAAATATTCAGCTTTGATATTAATGAGTTTTTTGGGTTCATTGAGAACATGGTTGTTGTTCAATAATAAAATTAATCCTCAAAAATACAACTTGCCTAATAATTCTGCACTCCCTGTCAATGGAAAATGATGTCCCTTGTCGATTATCCACAATTTTCAGTATAGTTAATACAAATATCATTAGTTTTTATTTATTTGCATATCTTAGGGTTCTGGGCTCGAGAAGTTGGGAAACTGATTGGCTTTGAGCATCCCCTGATTCCGGTTCACCATCAGTATGTTGTGACGGCAACCATTCCCGAGGTAAAAGCCCTGAAAAAGGAACTCCCTGTCCTGCGTGATCTGGAAGGATCGTATTACCTACGACAAGAGCGAGATGGACTTTTATTTGGACCTTATGAAGCAAGAGAGAAGATGAGGCTACAAGAGTCTTGGGTGACAGAAGGTGTCCCACCAGGTAAGAGGCACAAAAGCAATATCGCTAATTAAAAGAGCTAACAGATACAAAATGAGGGACAATACTGGTACTTTCATTAAAACATATAAATCAGTAAAATTATTTGAAACACTTTAATTCTTCGATTATAAAGTCTACTTTACTATTATACATTGGATGTAAAAACACATGTCTACAAAAATACAAATATTTTTGATGTTATCATATGGTATAAAGACCAGGTAGAGGGGAGCTCAGTGGAACCCCAGAATGTCTTCAGATCTGAAATGTTAGTTTTCCAGGGTTTAAAGGAACACTGTGATATTAGGAACACAAACCTGCATTTCTAACACTACATTGCCCTTCACTTAGTTAAATTAAGGAACCCTTTCCATTTGCAATTACAAATATTTAAGATGAAAATTTTACTTACCCTTTTCCAATGCTGAGACTCCATTGGCGCTGCTCAATAGGGATGTACATGGGCAAAATATTCGGTTCAGTTTGGCACTTCCGAAATTCGGCACTTCGGTTCGGCACTTCCGAAATTTGGATTTGTCCGAAATTCGGGACTTTGGCAATTCCCTAAGCCTAACACCAACCCTACCCCTACTCATAACCCCAACCCTACCCCTAACCTAGCCCCAACCCCAACCCTAACCAAACCCTTAACCCTAGGTTAGGGGTAGGTTTAGGGGCAGGGGTAGGGTTAGGGCTAGGGTTAGGTTTAGATTCCTATCATCATTCCCTTAATTTTACCTCCCTCTCCTGTTTTGCCACTTTTCAGAAATCCAATTCGCTTTGGCACTTCTGATATTCGGCACTTCGGTAATTTGGTTCGGTTCAGCACTTCCGATATTCGGCACTTAGGCAATTTGAAGCATCCGGATGTCCGAACTGCCAAAATTTGTCCGAATTTAAATTGCACATGTCTACTGCTCACCTCTTCACCTAATGTGACATAGAGGAGATGTCCCTGGTCCATTTGGGAAACTAATATGCAATGCACATCCAATGCTTCTAATAGAAAAGCGCTGAATTCAATGCTTTGCTATGAGCTACTGCATCACGTGCACTCGGTCCTTGGAATAGATGCGCCTCTGTCAGCTGTCTAGAAGACACAAAATCTTTCATTTGTTAGAATTCTGTATATTTTTCAAGGTGCTTAGTCTTAAAGGGACACTCTAGACCCAAAAGCACTTTAGCTTGCAGAAATGCTTTATTTAGGAAGAGTGGGTCCTTTTTGTTTCATTTTACAAAATGTGCAGATTTCAATAGAAATTGTCACTTTTATAAATGAACCTTGAAACACCCCCCCTGCTGTCAATCAGTCAACCGGTCCTGTTACTTCCTGATTGTTTTAGCTCAGTGGAAGTAGTTTACCCAGAGCACCTGCCTTGCAAAGACTTCGCATTGGGAAGTCTGTGATTGGATAGCCACAGAAAGTCTGGGCGGGGTTAGAAGGAGAGGGTTTGCAAAGGCTGCAGACAAGAGCATGGCAGCTTTTACAAGTTGTTTTTAGATACATCCCCACAGAATGAAAGCACAATGAAATGCAGGCATGTTTTAATTCCGGCTATATCTACTAAACAATGATTTTTTTTTTGTTTTTATTTATTTAGGTAGCAGAGTGTCCCTTTAGCTAGCAACATTTCACATTTTTCTACCAGTTGGCTTTAGATTTGTTGAATCACAGTAAGACTTGCTTGTCTCGCTTTATAGTGGGCTCTTAAGATTAATTGCTGTTAAACTCTGTTTTTCAAGGTTTTGGAAAAGAATTATTTGAGTCGGATCTAGACAGGATCATGGAACACGTGGAAGCAGCTATGGAGATGGTTCCAGTTCTGAAAAAAGCAGACATTATTAATATAGTTTCAGGGCCCATAACATACTCCCCTGATATTCTCCCAATGGCTGGTCCTCATCAAGGTGTGCAGAATTATTGGGTAGCTATTGGCTTTGGGTAAGTAATTATAACAAAGTCTGCTTGAACAGTATTCTCTTTTTCTTTCCATAGTAAGCATAATAACAGTCATTTTAACCCTTGAACACAATCAATAAAGTAAATAAACTGTGGATTTAACATAACTTTCCCACTATTTATAGATCTGCTGGTCCCATGGCAGGAGTCCATTCCCTCTCCTTGTACACTATTCTCCCATTTACCTGTCTCCAGGGCTGGATTTCCCATAAGGCCATGGCCTCGGGGTGGCACACTGGAAGAGGGGAGCAACTTAGAAATGGGGGAAAGAAGAGAGAATCAAGTGAGGGATGTGGATAAATAAGGGAACAAGTGAAAAATGGAGGAAAGAAGAGGGAACTATTGGAGAAAATGAGGTTCCTGGGGAGATGGGCATACATGGGGAAAGGTGGAGAGGAACAAATGTGGGGGGAGATAAATTAACAGAGGGGCATGGAGAGCAATAAACAAGGGCAGGTGGGAATTGGAAACACAATGCACAAACACGCCTATACATGCACACTACATACACACACATGCACACTACATACACACACATGCACACACATACACACACATACACACTACATACACACACATGCACACTAAATACCCACATGCACACTACATACACACATGCACACTACATACACACACATGCACACTAAATACCCACACATGCACACTACATACACATGCACACTACGTACACACACATGCACACTACATACCCACACATGCACACTAAATACCCACATATACACACTAAATACCCACACATGCACACTACACACACGCACATGAACACTACGTACACACACATACACACTACATGCCCACACATACACACTAAATACCCACATGCACACTACATACACACACATGCACACTCATATACACACACACATGCACACTCATATACACACACACATGCACACTACGTACACACACATGCACACTACATACCCACACATGCACACTACATACCCACACATGCACACTAAATACCCACATATACACACTAAATACCCACACATGCACACTACGTACACACACATGCACACTACGTACACACACATGCACACTAAATAGCCACATATACACACTAAATACCCACCCATGCACACTAAATACCCACCCATGCACACTACATACCCACCCATGCACACTAAACACCCACACATGCACACTAAAACTTTACAGATTTGCACGCACACACTGACAATCTATAAAAACACACTAAATTCACAAACTAGCACTGTACCCAAATCCACCTGCCATTCACACGCATTCACTAACATTCCACAGAAATATGCTCCTATATACACATTGCCATTCAATCACCCAACCATATTCCTCTATTCAAAACTATATAAAAATGTTAATTATGTATTGCACTTATTTTTTTCATCCTTTATAAAAAATTATTTAGGAAATGAACAGCTTTAGACAGTATACACTGTCCTTTATCTTGCAATACTTCACACAGGGTCTGAAATGTTAGTATAAAATAAAAAATGTACTTTTTTTCTCATATACGGTAGGTGTGACACTACGTACACACACATGCACACTACATACCCACACATACACACTAAATACCCACACATGCACACTAAATACCCACATATACACACTAAATACCCACACATGCACACTACATACCCACATATACACACTAAATACCCACATATACACACTATATATCCACACATGCACACTACATACACACACATGCACACTCATACATGCACACTACGTACACACACATGCACACTACATACACACACATGCACACTACATACCCACACATGCACACTAAATACCCACATATACACACTAAATACCCACACATGAACACTACGTACACACACATGCACACTACATACCCACACATACACACTAAATACCCACATGCACACTAAATACCCACATATATACACTAAATACCCACACATGCACACTACACACACACACATGAACACTACGTACACACACATGCACACTACATACCCACACATACACACTACACACACACACACATGAACACTACGTACACACACATGCACACTACATACCCACACATACACACTAAATACCCACATGCACACTACATACACACATGCACACTAAATACCCACACATGCACACTACATACACACACATGCACACTAAATACCCACACATGCACACTACATACACACACATGCACACTACATACACACACACGCACACTAAATACCCACACATGCACACTACATACACACACATGCACACTAAATACCCACACATGAATGCTACATACACACACATGCACACTACATACACACATGCACACTAAATACCCACACATGCACACTACATACACACACATGCACACTAAATACCCACACATGAATGCTACATACACACACATGCACACTAAATACCCACACATGCACACTACATACCCACACATGCACACTAAATACCCACATATGCACACTACATACACACACATGCACACTACATACACACACATGCACACTGCATACACACACGTGCACACTAAATACCCACACATGAACGCTACATACACACACATGAACGCTACATACACACATTTTGAGCAACTTTACATTCATTATATCTGTGCCTAGTGGATTCTGGCAGATATATTTGTTCCTCTACAGGCTGGTAATCAAAACTAGATAGAGTATGAATGAGGGTGAGTAAGGATTTATGGACTAGATTTCAAACTGCAATAATACATGAAAATAGAATTACTTATCCTCAATTTCGGTAGTGAAGGAGATAAGAGAGCAATCCCTCCTATCGGTTATCTTCATGTCTATTTCCACCTCAATTACTGCTCATTCCGTATTACTGTTCTCCATTAACCAAATACAATCCCATTAACCTATCATCCACACTCTTTCTTTTTTATCATATTATTATTTTTTTACCGTGTTTTCTTTTTTTCCCATGTTCCTCTTGTCACCAGTTATGTCTATTTGCAATCCCAGCTCATTAGAGTTCTTGCAGCTCTTCCCAATCTTTTTTTTTGTTACAATTACCTTTCTCTGTACTGCCCTCTATCCTTTACATTTCTTCTTCTGCCCTGTATCCCAGCTCTCATATCTCAATTGCAGTGTCCCTCCCTGTCTTGACTCCATACATCATTTCAGTCCCCAGTTTATACCAACTCATCCCTCCTATACAGCTCCCCTTTTCTCCCCACTGCTCACTCCAATACCCCTGCCCTGCGCTTTCTTTGTTTAGTGTTTGAGTAGAATAAAGGTGCATATTTTAAATCTGTTTATAACTGTATTTATAGTACTGCACAAGCCTTCATATAGTTCATCTTCCTTCCCTCTGAGCCCAGAGCCTGACAATAAACACTAAGTTATCTGGTGATAAATACATAGTTAGAAGTTGGAAGCCAAAATGTTTTAATGTTTAACATATTTTTTGTAACCTTACAATTTAAAGGTACGGCATAGTTCATGCTGGCGGTATTGGTAAATTCCTAAGTGACTGGATTATGGGGGGTGAACCTCCGTTTGACCTCATTGAATTAGATCCAAATCGATACGGCAAATGGACCACTACACATTACACGGCCTTAAAGGCCAGGGAGTCATACGGCTTCAATAACATTGGTAAGTATATACCTAAAACGATAATCACGTATAACCTCATCATATCACAAGCAGACCAGAAACAAACTTCCTACATAATATCTAAAAAGTCGGCAGTGCTTCCATGAAAATTCAATAAATAAATACATTCTCTTTATAGCTCAGGTTAAATTGTTTATATTTATACCATTTGAATTTGAAAGTTCTGTTTTTATTTGTATTCTGCTCATTGCAATATCTCCCTTTTAGTTGGTTATCCTAAAGAAGAGAGGTTTGGAGGAAGGCCGACAGAGAGAGTGAGTGGTATTTATGATGTCCTGAAGACAAAATGTTCCATGGGATTCCACGCGGGATGGGAACAACCTCACTGGTTCTACAAACCTGGAGATGATGTTGGATACAAGTAGGTGGTGGACCATCGGTGGTGGTTCATGTATCATTGTGGAGAACTGACGAACCTGACACTTATCCCAGACAAAACCTAACACAAATGAAGATGTTTTCAAATGTACTTAGAAGTATTTTTATTATAATCAATATTCATTTGCACTAAAAATTTGGCTTGTTCAAAGTGAATTCTAAATTTATATTTATCATAAAAGCATAAAGTGCATTTTAGAGAATTACGAAAACATAATACATTTCAGCGACTGGATGCACAGTAAATAGAAATACATTCTCACTATCGAGAACAGAAATACTGTATAGATAAGATTAGCATAGAAATGATCTGATGGAATTGCAAAAGGCACTCAAAATCTTAACACATTGTAAAGAAACAAGGGTGAAAACGATGTTATGATGAACAATTAATTGGTTCCGATAGTGTTTTTATAAACTAATAATCACTATTTTCCATTAAATAACATTTTGGGAATGTAAGACTAATTTACTGCTCGTTTGTAACCGTTTCTATCCAGACCAAGCTTCCGCAGAACAAACTGGTTTGAGCCTGTTAGGAGGGAGTATTATCAGGTCATGGAAAAAGTTGGTGTGATTGATCTGACGCCGTTTGGCAAGTTTACTGTTAAAGGAAGGGATGCGGTTAATTTTCTGGACCATGTGTTTGCCAATACCCTTCCAAAGGTGCATTGATAAGAATCGTGGTAATTACAGACATCTACTTGTATAAAATTGATACATGCATGGTTGTGTTTAGAAACTGGAATTCTATATAGAACTGTTAGAAGTCAAGCTTGATTGACCTCCGTTGACCATTGATAACACTCTGCCATCTAAAAGCCATGTAAGCTCAAGCCCATGTTATGCTGTAAAGCCCACGTCGGATTTCTTTTTCAAGTAGACACCAGATGTAATGACAGTTCTCTGCTATTCACTTTAAGGGTTACCTAAACCCTTTTAAAAAATGCTAGTATTTCAATTTAAGTTGGTTAGTTAAAAAAAAAAAACAAAAAAAAACTAAAAGGGAGATATTGCAATGAGCAGAATACAGACAGACTTAACCCATTCTTATTAGACCGTCTTCCCCTTTAAGATGCGGCACATATATAGTTAAATTTACCTGCAATCCAGCGCTGGTCACAGCTTCTTTCCACGCCTCGTCCAGCGTCACAGGCTACCTTCTGCGGTCAAATCAAATGAGAACCAATTGATTGGACTTTTCTCACTGGATCTGAGTTCATGTGCGCCCTCGGAGCTGGTGAGGGGCAGAAGGGATGAACAGGAAAGGGAGGGATTTAAGTACATTTAAAATAAAATAATTTGCCAAATCGGAGGGAAGCAGTGAGAGATAGGAGGGACTGCACGGCGGGAGGGGAAGTCAAGCTTCCTACAGGGGAAGACAAAATATGAAGTATAGGTGCTCACTATATCTTAGAAGATGGTTGAAGGCAGCAGATAATCACACAAGATTTCCCCAAACTTGTGAAAGTTAGAATACAACCGAAAGGAAAGAGATAATCTGTGCCTGTGGTTACAAACCGATATAAGTATATACATACATGGATACAACAGAATCTTGTTGATAGATGAACAAACCTAACTCATAATCTAAGTGTAGTAATTATACAAAACCATCTAAGGTAGTATATTGGAATGAAAGCACACTCACACTTTCAAGAGCTATATAAAGCTCTGCTGTTAAGGTCGTGGACGGTAGAATCCCTGTCTACAGATATATTCCCCGCAGTAGTGATGGTGGATTCAGCAGAGAATTTGGTATTTTTCTCAATGAAGTGCGGTATGTGAAGACACAAGTGAGAACATCCAACAGTATAGTATGTATGGCACACTTTTCCTTTCTTAGATAAAATAAGTATTGTACTCACATTTTATAGAGCATAGACCTGCTCTGGTGTAGTAGGGTGTTGGTGGTACAATCCCCACCTAGGATTTGTAGAACTGGAAGTATAATGGAATTCAGGAAACCGGAGGATTTAAAAAGTAAATACCAAATAAATTAAAATATTACATTTAAAAGGTTAAACTTATATTATAATATCCAAAATAAGTAAGAGCACACTGAACGCGTTTCACCATGGGGTTTCATCAGAAGTGTGACTTGACTCTCAATTAGATTAAGTTTATATACAAACAACCTTAATGGCAGTAATAGTTAACATATGGTAAAAAAACATTTTGATTGGTTTCCCACAAAACTTCCGGTATTCAAATTTCAGTCAGAGGTGGTGTTGAAGTAGTAACAAGTCTGTGATTGGTCCTTCCAGCAGTCCATATGCAAATCCAATGAGGATGTCCGCCCATTCAGGTATCAATTATGTTGTTTCCAGCTGCCGTAATTTAGCCGTGATAAATCAATCATATTGAACATGTGTGGTGAGGCTAATTCATCACAAATGTCGGGAGGGTCCATCTCATACCATATTAAATCCGCATGTGTATCCAGAAGAATTTGAATGCAAATGTCAAAGTTCTAATAGCTTAAAAAAGGTCGGGCAGAAGGGAGGATGTTAACATGATTAGTATTCGCATACAAGGATAATGCAAGGCACTAATAAAAAAATATAAATACATATACAAAACTCTAATAAAAAGTGATATACTAAAAAAAATATCAAATTACTTTCTAAAAAGAAATAACAAGAAATAGGTATCAATTCAGACTTATAGATGTGCATAAAAATGTTCTAATGCTTATCAGCCCATATAATATAAATATATTATGGTGCAAAAAATACAAAATATATAAAAAATAGGTATATAAATAAATATATAAATAAATAAAAGTAAAGAAAAAATATATATTATAAAAAATATTATACAAATCAAAGTCTGCATTGAGACCATATGGATGTAAAGTGTTAAGATAATAGACCCATTCCATTTCTTTTTTCCTAGCATTTATTTTTGGTTCCCGCCTCTCCAATGATTTTTTTAGAGTAATTATTCCTATAAAAGTTAATTGGCCAGGATCATTATTGTGGTGAATATTAAAATGTGAGGACATTTTTGTATATTGTATATTGTTCATCTATTCTGATTTTCAAAGATCTAATTGTTCTGCCAATGTACTGAAGGCCACACAGGCATTCTAATAAGTATATTGTATTTTTCATGTTACAGGTTATTAACATTTTTTATATTCTATATTTTGTTGGTATTATTTGATTTGAAACTTAAGGTGTGCTTTTCTATTTTCTTACATGCTGCACAACAATTACATCTGTAAAAGTCATTGTTGTCGTTGAAATTTAAAAAAAATAATTTTTTTTGTCAAATCAGAGGGAAGCAGGGAGAGATAGGAGGGACAATGCACCGCGGGAGGGGAAGTCAGGCTTCCTACAGGGGAAGAAAGAGACCACATATGTTGCCAGTGCGCTGTGTGCGCGGATGACAGATGCACGTTTTGCACAGAATTGTGCCGAGAGTGTAACTAGCCCCTGGCAGAAAAGTGCAGATGTTCTGCATTTCAAGCAGAATCGCTGCCCATACAGACTCCTACCACCATGACCACTTCTAAAAGCTGGACAGAGGTGGTAAGTGGTGTCCCTCAGGGTTATATTCTGGGACCGCTTCTATTTAACGTATTTTTAAATGATCTTGAAATAGGCATCGAAAGTCATTTTTCATTGTTTGCAGATGACACAAAACTCTGTAAAGTAATACGTGAGCAAGATATTACTTTGCTGCAGAGGGATTTGGATAGACTGGGAATCTTCAAATTGAAGATAAAATATAATGTAGAAGAATGCAAAGTTATGCACTCCAGGGTAAAGAATGCACAAGCAATTTATACCAACACACACAAAGGTTTTGGGACTTCTTCTAGACAACAAAATAGGCAACAATGTGCAATGTCAATCAACAGTGGCTAAGGCCAGTAAGATAGTGTCATGCATAAAAAAGGGCATTCATTCTCGGGATGAAAATATAATTTTGGCTCTTAAAAAAAATTACTGGTAAGACCACTGTAGCGGAACGCTGGTCTCGCACAGACTATTTCTGCTGGAACAAGCAATAGGTGTGGCTCAGGAACAAGCAATAATCCCAGTCACAGTACCCACAGTGAGAGAATAATCCAACAGTGTAACAAGCACAATCAGCAGTAAAATCCAATAATATCCCATCCCCTTTCCCAATAACTGGACGACACACAGTATCAGGAGCAGAACTTAACTGAGGTTTAATTTCACATTCCCTGCTTTTATGCAATGCTCCCATGCAAGGGAGACACCCACAATAATTAGTACATTCACCAATCGGATACATGTTATCTCCCACACATCTCCTCCCCTCTGCCTGTGATACAATTATGTCAACACAATAGGCTAACTTAATTATCACAGGCAGAGAAATACAGTTTTTACAAAATATTAATAACTTCCAAAATATACATGCCACAAACATAAAAACTCAGTACACTTTAATTATAAACATAGTCAAAATTCAGCCAATTCCATCCAGGGGTTAAAAAGTTAGCTGGAGAATACTTGCAGAAACATAATATACAGGGATATAATTTTTAATTAGTGTTGTAGTTACTTCTTGATCCAAACAGAGATCTGAAGAAGGAAAATGCTTCAAATCTTTTTTTGCCTTTTTTTTAGATCATCAGCAAAAACAGATGTGAGAGAGGCTGAACTTGTTGGATATGTCTCTTTTCAGCCTATATAACTATGTAGTTAGTGTCTTAATGGTCACTTATGGTCGTGGTGTTAGTAATGGTCTTCCTGAATTCTGTGCTGGGAGTGATAGCGAACCAACCCTAGATGGGTCAACATCCCAATAAATAGTTACTTTGTGACAATGTTCGTTATTTGATCTGTTATTCTGTGCAGTTATCACAGTGGTGTTTCTACACATATACAGTGAGAGAGAAAATTATTTGATCCCCTGCTGATTTTGAACGTTTGCCCACTGACAAAGAAATTATCAGTCTACAATTTTAATGGTAGGTGTATTTTAACAGTGAGAGACAGAATAACATAAAACAAAAATCCAGAAAAACGCATGTCAAAAAAGCTAATTGATTTGCATGTCAATGAGTGAAATAAGTATTTGACCCCTTCGACTTAGTACTTGGTTGCAAAACCCTTGTTTGCAATCACAGAGGTCAGATAATTCTTTTAGTTCGCCACCAGGTTTGCACACATCTCAGGAGGGATTTTGTCCCACTCCTCTTTGCAGATCCTCTCCAAGTCATTAACGTTTCGAGGCTGACGTTTGGCAACTCGAACCTTCAGCTCCCTCCACAGATTTTCCATGGGATTTAGGTCTGGAGATTGGCTAGGCCACTCTGGGACCTTAGTGTGCTTCTTCTTGAGCCACTCCTGTTGCCTTGGCTGTGTGTGTTGGGTCATTGGCATGCTGGAATACCCATCCACGACCCATTTTCAATGCCATGGCTGAGGGAAGGAGCTTCTCACACAAGGTTTGATGATACATGGCCCCGTCCATCGTCCCTTTGATGCGGTACAGTTGTCCTGTCCCCTTAGCAGAAAAACACCACCAAAAGCATAATGTTTCCACCTCCATGTTTGACGGTGGGGATGGTGTTCTTGAGGTCACAGGCAGCATTCCTCCTCCTCCAAACACGGCGAGTAGAGTTGATGCCAAAGAGCTCGATTTTGGTTTCATCTGACCACAACACTTTCACCCAGTTCTGCTCTGAATCATTCAGATGTTCAAAACTTCAGACGGGCCATGACATGTGCTTTCTTGAGCAGGGGGACCTTGCGAGCGTTGCAGGATTTCTGTCCTTCACGGCATAGTGTGTTACCAATTGTTTTCTTGGTGACTATGGTCTCAGCTGCCTTGAGATCATTAACAAGATCTTCCCGTGTAGTTCTGGGCTGATCACTCACCGTTTTCATGATCATTGAAAATCCACGAGGTGAGATCTTGCATGGAGCACCAGACCGAGGGAGACTGACAGTTATTTTGTGTTTTTTCCATTTGCGAATAATCGTATCTACTATTGTCACCTTCTCATCAAGCTGCTTGGTGATGGTCTTGTAGCTCATTCCAGCCTTGTGTAGGTCTACAATCTTGTCCCTGACATCCTTGGACAGCTCTTTATTTTTGGCCATGGTGGAGAGTTTGGAATTGGATTGATTGATTCAGTGGACTTAAAGAGAGTGCTCCTAATCTCAGCTCGTTACCTGTATAAAAGACACCTGGGAGCCAAAAATCTTGCTGATTGATAGGGGATCAATTACTTATTTTACTCATTGACATGCAAATCAATTTATAACTTTTTTGACATGCGTTTTTCTGGATTTCTTTTGTTATTCTGTCTCTCACTGTTAAAATACACCTACCATTAAAATTATAGACTCATCATTTCTTTGTCAGTGGGCAAACGTTCAAAATCAGCAGAAGATCAAATACCTTTTTCCCTCACTGTAACTGAATGCTAAGGATAAAAGTAGGCTTGTGTCATAGCAGAATTTCACCCATACTGTTTTCTTGAATACAGGTGGGCTTTACCAATATAAGTCACATGTTAACTCCGAGAGGTCGTGTATATGCCGAGCTAACTGTTTCTCATTTATTGCCTGGAGAATTTTTGCTGGTTACTGGTTCTGGATCCGAACTTCATGATCTGAGGTTTGTAATCAATACCTTCTGTTATTTGCCATTATAAGGACTATTCAGTCATTTGGAGAGTGAGGGGGCCCATATAACGAGCTTCTCCACCCATAGACATTAGGAAGTTATTTTGTATCTATTTCAAACTAAAGACAAATGATGCTGGGAGCCCAATAGTGACTGCATTTCAGCACAGTATTCCCTTGCACACAGGTCTGAGATTCCAGGTGGGCTCGGCGTGCCTCCAACTCTTAGGCACGCCGGAACTGCCTTGGGATTGATAAAACCTGGGGGTTGATAAAACAGAATTTCTTTATACAGTCTCAGATTAAGTTCTTAGCCCACGAAATACATCAAGGTTAGCTTGACCTTCCCTCCCTGCTTCCCCTGGTGCCTTCTGCACGCCATTTTTATGGCTAAAGAGAGGAATTTTCTTTACAACAAGACATAGGGACTAGTTTCTTGGAGTTAGATTTAATATTAGGCTTTGGGTTTTGTTTTTTGAGGTAAGTGTTAGGATTATATTAAGCACAGTTAGTGTTAGGATTGTTTTAAACACAGATAGTGTTAGGATTATATTAAGCACAGTTAGTGTTAGGATTGTGTTAAGCACAGTTAGTGTTAGGATTATATTAAGCACAGTTAGTGTTAGGATTGTGTTAAGCACAGTTAGTGTTAGGATTGTATTAAGCACAGTTAGTGTTAGCATTATATTAAGCACAGTTAGTTTTAGGATTGTATCAAGCACAGTTAGTGTTACATTTAGGATTATATTAAGCACAGTTAGTGTTAGGATTGTATTAAGCACAGTTAGTGTTAGGATTGTATTAAGCACAGTTAGTGTTAGGATTGTATTAAGCACAGTTAGTGTTAGGATTGTGTTAAGCACATTTAGTGTTAGGATTGTATTAAGCACAGTTAGTGTTAGGATTGTATTAAGCACAGTTAGTGTTAGGATTATATTAAGCACAGTTAGTGTTAGGATTATATTAAGCACAGTTAGTGTTAGGATTGTGTTAAGCACAGTTAGTGTTAGGATTGTATTAAGCACAGTTAGTGTTAGGAATATATTAAGCACAGTTAGTGTTAGGATTGTATTAAGCACAGTTAGTGTTAGGATAATATTAAGCACAGTTAGTGTTAGGATTGTATTAAGCACAGTTAGTGTTACGTTTAGGATTATATTATGCACAGTTAGTGTTAGGAATATATTAAGCACAGTTAGTGTTAGGATTGTATTAAGCACAGTTAGTGTTAGGATAATATTAAGCACAGTTAGTGTTAGGATTGTATTAAGCACAGTTAGTGTTACGTTTAGGATTATATTATGCACAGTTAGTGTTAGGAATATATTAAGCACAGTTAGTGTTAGGATTGTATTAAGCACAGTTAGTGTTAGGATAATATTAAGCACAGTTAGTGTTAGGATTGTATTAAGCACAGTTAGTGTTACGTTTAGGATTATATTATGCACAGTTAGTGTTACATTTAGGATTATATTAAGCACAGTTAGTGTTATGATTATATTAAGCACAGTTAGTGTTAGGATTGTATTAAGCACAGTTAGTGTTACGTTTAGGATTATATTATGCACAGTTAGTGTTACATTTAGGATTGTATTAAGCACAGTTAGTGTTAGGATTATATTAAGCACAGTTAGTGTTACATTTAGGATTGTATTAAGCACAGTTAGTGTTAGGATTATATTAAGCACAGTTAATGTTAGGATTATATGAAGCACAGTTAGTGTTAGGATTATATTAAGCACAGTTAGTGTTACATTTAGGATTTTATTAAGCACAGTTAGTGTTAGGATTATATTAAGCACAGTTAGTGTTAGGATTATATTATGCACAGTTAGTGTAACATTTGGGATTTTGTTAAGCAGAGTTAGTGTTAGGGCTAGGTTTAGAGTTTTGGGAGTTTATGGTTAGATATAGAGGATGTAGATTTATTTAATGAAGGTGAGTTTAGAGAATAACGGAGTCAGCTAATGATGTCTTAATTTGACCAGTAATCTCCACGCAAAGATACAGGTGTCAATCACTACATGTTGAACCAATAAAAAAAAGTAACACTTAATATTACTATCTATTTACGTTGCCAACATTTCCCACGGAACTTTACCTATAGGTGGAGGAAACATACAAATAAATCTGTGAAATCAAGTTTGATTTATAGAAAAAATAAGTATCGGGGTCTCTGCTCAAACAAACTTACAATGTAATGGAAATTGGGTGAAAGTACACATTTCTTGTCGTTGTGACTGTCGTTGACCTGTGTTTGCAGGTGGTTAGAGGAGGCTGCAGTACGTAACCAGCACAATGTGGAGATAGCCAATGTTACCGATGCGGTTGGCGTACTTGGCATAGCTGGACCTCATTCCAGAGACGTTCTTCAGAAACTGACAGCAGTTGACCTCAGCGACGCTTCCTTCAAATTCCTTCAGTCCAAAAAAATCAGCATTGCTGGGCTTCCGGTGACAGCCATTCGAATATCATACACAGGTGACATTCTATGCACATTACAACAATCCAGACTTTCTAGTTAAATATTATTTTGAATCTTTTATAAAAAGATCCCCAGAGCTGCCTGACTGCCAATTCCGAGGATCTCTTTTACAACTGTGTGACTTATACCAAACATCACTGGTATAATCCATTTTCAAGCTAAGACGAGGTGCCAGGTGCTTCCTGAACCATGAACTTTGCAGTAATGTAATATTGTGATGGTGTTTACAGTGACTGTAGGGAAGCATTGAATCCCTTTCGATCAATGCCACAGAAGTGCCTCTAACGGTGGTCAGGAGGTGGATTTAACTCTGCAATATAAGCATTACAGTTTCTAAATAAATGACAGTTATTTACATTGCAGAGTAAAAGGACAGGATCACTGCACCCAGAACACTTCATTGAGGTAAAAACTAGAAAACAATTCCTTTTTAACACTAGAATGGCAGTCAGATATCTCCTTGGATCAAGACGCCATTACCTCACAAATAAAAAAAATATATCCCTGAGTATCTAGTTTTTGTATTTGCAAATATTTATCCAGTTGACATTTTAACATCTTTACAGACTCTTCACCTCTTAAGGCAGAGAATTCCACATCCTTATTGTTCTTACTCTAAAAACCCTTTCCTTTGTCCTAGACTAAATCTCCTTTCTTCCAGTCTAAATGTGTGACCTTGTGCCCTATGTACAGTCCTGTGTGTGAATAGATTTCCAGACAGTGGTTTTTATTGGCCCAGATTATATTTGTAAAATGTTATCGTATCTTCTCTGAACCAGAAACAAAACAGATTTAAATTTGTTAACATTTCTTCAGAACTAAAATACTCCATCCTTTTTATTAATTTTGTAGCCTGCCTTTTTCTAGTGCCATAATATCCTTCTTTAGAACAGGTGCCCAAAATTGCACAGCATATTCTAGGTGTGGTCTTACCAGTGATTTATAAAGGGACAAAATTATATTTTCATCCCAAGAATGTATGCCCCTATTTATACATGACAAAACCTTACTGTCCTTAGCAGCAGCAGATTGACATTGCATATTGCTGCCTAATTTGTTTTCTATAACAATTCCCAAATCCTTCTTTTCAAAGAGATTGTGACATTGCCTATAACTTATTATTTTTGAGATGCCTTATTTTATTTAAAATTTATATGAAAAATTTGCAAATTACAATCCAGTTCAGATAAGGCAAAGCCAGGGCAAATATTGCAAATGAAGAGACATTTTGTTTCATTTCTCCTCTTCCCCAGATATCTCTCTATGCTGACTTCCAGGTACAAATATAGACTTTTTAACCACGGCTAACAGGGAGCTAATTTATTTATTTTTCACTCTGCACACATACATATTTGTTAAATATAGGCATAAGTAAGCTTACAGATGTGTTTACAGACTTAAGTGAGACTTGTTGAGAATACAAAGTGAATTTCAAATTAAGGCCAAAATAGCCAACCTGGGAAAATACTCAATCTCGCTTATTCTGCTTTTGTAAAATGCTGGGACGTTGTATGGGATGAGATGTCTACCTTCTACTCCAGCAGTGAGAGGTTCCAGTGTCTTAGCTCCACCCCCGGGAGATCATCGCTAGTAGTGATCTCCTATCCAATCTAATGCTTCTCAGACATATTGGGAGGAGGGGTGCATGCGCGGCAATTCTAATGCTGTACTGACCGTGCTTCTCACTGAGAAGCATTAAATGCATTTCTTTTCTTTGGGAAGCCTCACATTAAAGCATGTGAGAACGAGTAACTTCTTTCCCAGGACTGTTATAAAAATGCTGATTTCTCTTAAAATTTTTTTTTTTTTTTTATAAAGTAAGAAATAGGAGACACTTTGTTAAGTCCTAAAGCAGCTCAGCAAGCTCTGTTCAGACCAGGAGTAATTTATTGTATTTATCACTGAGCCTGATCTTTTTGTGTAATTAAAGTGCCCGCCTTTGTCTGTTCGAAATGTCGGGTGTGTTAAGTTTGATAAATGTTTCTAAATGATTGTCTCTGCAGGGGAATTGGGCTGGGAACTGTATCACAGGAGAGAGGACACGTTAAAACTTTACAACAGCATAATGGATGCTGGGCAGGAACACGGGATTGACAATTTTGGAACCTATGCCATGAATGCGTTGAGACTGGAGAAGGCTTTCCGAGCCTGGGGAGCCGAGGTGAGCCAGATCCTGTCTGACATTTCCAATTATTTTATGATAAAACCTGCAGAATTCTCGATTAATTAAATTTTTGCATTAAATCTGATAATGATCATTTCCTGCAATATACTACAAGGAGCTGACAATATAAAAAAATCATAATAAATGTGACGTTATTCTTTGTTTTCCTGTCTAACCACACGTACACCTTCTTTTATGTATACCTCAATGTGAAGGGACTTGATGATTCTGTCTTTAAAAAGCCTGTATTCGAGGTTCTTTCTCCCAACTTTATTTATTCCACTAAAAAGATAAACTTGTGCGTTCAAATATATTTATACATTATATTATCATATATATAATAAATGTATTTTAAAAATTGCTGCTCTTCCCCCCCCCCCTATTGATTCATTCTTCTCACTTGTTTTGTGAACCAAATAGCAGGAAAACATCTGTTAACCTACCTGTGGATTGCAAACCACTGCTTTGTCCGAATCGTTTATCTCAAAGCGATTGCATGGGTGAAATTTGTCCGAACCTAATGGAATATTAACGAAACTTGACTCAACCAACTCAAGTCATCGCTTTGGTTAAAGCCCACCAAAAACACAGGATGGAGGGGGGATATAGGAATATTAGTGAGGTTGTAGTGAGGCTCTTGACAATGGGCGATTACGAGACATCAAGATCCTTCTGATTGGAAATAAACATTTTATTTTTACATTTTATTAGGAAGCTTAGAGAATATATAGAAATATATATTAATGTGATTTGTGTCCTTTATTTTCGTGGTCTATTTGTAATTCTGAGAGGAAGATCACAGTTTCTAGAACAGAGATGGACATCCTTCAGCACTCCAGATGTGGACTACATGTCCCCTGCCAGCACTATGGCTGTGAGAGAATTATGGGAGATGTAGTCCACAACAAGCATGTCAAACTCGCGGCCCACAATGAATATCTTTGCGGCCCGGCGAGCCGCGAGTTTGACATACTTACTGTTAAGGCAGAGTAGGCACCTGCTCTCCCCACATTGCAGGTGCCTACTCTACTAAAACTTACCCAGGCGGGGAGGAGAGGTCCCTGGCGGCAGCGAGCTCAGTCTGTTCTTCCTGCTCCTCACTGCTTGAGCGCGTGGTGATGACGGGTGCCGGAATATGATGTCATTCCGGCCCGGCATTACTAAACTGCGTGTGTGAGGGAGCAGTGAGTAGCAGGAAGGGAGACCTCCAGAGAGAAGATCCCCACTGGACTCCACAGAGAGGCCCCACACCAGCTCCCAATGGTAGGGAGCAATAAATAAAATTGTGTGTGTGTGTGTACAAGAATGCGTGTCTGTCAGTGACTGTGTGTGTCTGTCAGTGAGTGTGTGCGTGTCTGTCAGTGTGTCTGTCAGTGAGTGTGTGTCTGTCTGTCAGTGACTGTGTGTGTGTGTCTGTCAGTGAGTGTGTGTCTCAGTGACTGTGCGTGTCTGTCAGTGAGTGTGTGTGAAGTAAGTTTTTGTTTTTTTGCGGCCCACATAAACTTAAACCTTGTTTATTCGGCCCGTGCTAGCCTTTAAGTTTGACATGCTTGGTTCACAACATCTGGAGTGCTGAAAGCTGTTACCACAATCCCTGTACCTGGTTCCATGATGTGTATATATAGTTAAACATATTGCGTGCGTTATGTGGACACTTTATGAGAATTGACCACTATACAACACGATATATGTGAGACTTGTCTTTTACAGTGTGGGTGCAGATAAGGTAAATGATGGGGTAGACCGCTTTTATACCACCAGATGGTTTGACACCGTTACAATATCTGCACCCATTTTTCTGCAAACATTGAATGGAGCATAATTAATGCAAGACTTACATTTGGTTTAATTGTTGCTTTAACAGTCTGTGTGTCTGTCTGATTCAAAAACAAAGTGAGCCCTGCTACTTCGCACTCATTAACGCGGCACTGTCACTAATATTCAGATTTAAAAAAAATTTGCAGCTTTTTTGAATTTTCTTGTAATTTAGATAATTACTAATAATTTAAACATCTGCACTATTTCTTAAACTGGACACTATTGTCTTTTTAAAATGATGTAACTGGTTTTTAGTTTTTTTTTATTTATTGTAACTGAAATACATTGGATTGAAAGAAATAGTTCTAGGCTGGCTATGGATAACTTGTTTAACAAACATTTCACACATGCCTTTTTATCACATCAAAAAACAGATGCTAATGTGCTTTTGTGTGGGATGTAAAGCATTGGATAATTTTGGTGTGAAAACTGATAATAGTAATTATACCAATTGTAGAATTAAAAACATACTTTTTTCATTATCTTCTTATTCAGATGAATTGTGATACAAACCCACTGGAAGCCGGTCTGCAACATTTTATAAGATTAAACAAGGTAAGGTCTTCTTTAATATGTGTATTATTTACATTGCAGGTTACATTACAGTAGAGGGAAGTACAGTAAGTGCAGTAGGTATACAGTGTATGTATATTTTATTTACAGCGCTAACAGGTACACTCAGCACTTTACAGGTTACATTACAGTAGAGGGAGGTACAGTAAGTGCAGTAGGTATACAGTGTATGTATATTTTATTTAAATCACGCTAACAGGTGTACTCAGCACTTTACAGGTTACATTACAGTAGAGGGAGGTGCAGTAGGTATACATTGTATGCATATTTTATTTATATAACACTAGCAGGTGTACTCAGCACTTTACAGGTTACATTACAGTAGAGGGAGGTACAGTAAGTGCAGTAGGTATACAGTGTATGTATATTTTACTTACATAGTGCTAACAGGTGTACTCAGCACTTTATAGGTTACATTACAGTAGAGGGAGGTACATTACTGCCATCTGGTGGCTAACTTATACACAACACTAGAATATAAAAAAAAATTTTATAACAATATTTATTAATTTATTTAACAGTTCTTATATAAATGCTCTTTTTCAGAGCTCTTTACAATTTATGAAAACAATTAATCTTTTTACTTTTAAAGATCTAATTTCTTAAACACATATAAAATGTCCACAGTTGCATATTAAACAGACTAGAAAGCTAGAATTTCTGGGGAAATTGTGTTAAGTGTTCTTGCCTCCACCAGTAGTCTACAACTAGGGATCAAGCGATTATCGGTTTTATCGATATTATCGGCCGATATTCGGTATTTTCGGCAATATTGGTATCAGCCACTAAAGATACCGATATTGCAGATATTGATAGAATGAGAAATGCATTTCAACTTTTATTTATTTATAGAGCACATTTAATTGCAACGTTGTTGCCCAAAGTGCTTCACAGTTACATTAAAACATACATTTATAAAAACATTAACAGGTGTACAAAAGGCCCTGTCTATGACATCACTTGCTGCTCCAGCCTGGCACAGGTCAGAGTGTTTTGGCGGTTGCAAACGGTCGTATTTTACAAACTATAAATCCTACAGCGAAGAGCTTTATATTGTGAGAATCACAAGACCCAGACCTACATTTTGATGCATAGTATGTCTCTGAAGTATTAAAAATGAAGGCACAGTCGCAGTTTAGAAATTGCCCTTCTTGTTTGAGCTGGCTAGAACGTTTTGATACAAGATTTGTGTAGGTGGGCTTGAAAATGAGCGAGTGGTGGCAGTTTAGAAATCATGTCCTGATTTTTCAGCTTTTGCCAGCTCCCACTCTAGTTTTGAACATTTTGCCATTCATTCCTATGGGACAAATTGCGCCACAAGAACGACGATATTCCGTGAACCATTCGGCGAAACGTTCCACAAAGTAATAGCAATCCGATCGGGAACAATCCGCACGTTTCGATATATTTCTGTCTATGTAGTGTAAAAACTGTGGGAGGAGTTTTTTTTTTAAATAGGCCTATTCTATGGACCTGGGCATGGGCCTGGAGCTGCAGC
The DNA here is from genome assembly GCA_933207985.1 of Pelobates cultripes. Taxonomy (NCBI): domain Eukaryota; kingdom Metazoa; phylum Chordata; class Amphibia; order Anura; family Pelobatidae; genus Pelobates; species Pelobates cultripes. The sequence continues at coordinate 319,697,557 of OW240916.1, read as the reverse complement.
TCCATCAGCCCCTATGTTAATCCGGCCCTGTCTGTCTGTATATATGCATGTATGTCATTATGAATGTATGTCTGTATGCATGTCTGTCTGTATGCATGCATGCATGTATGTTATATGTATGTCATTATGAATGCATGTCTGTCTGTCTGTATGTATGCATGTATGTCTGTCTGTCTGTATGTCATTATGTATATATATATGTCTGTCTGTATGTATATATGTATGTCAGTATGAATGTATGTCTGCATATCATTATGAACGTATGTGTGTATGGATGTCTGTATGCATGTATGTATGTCTGTATGCATGTATGTCAGTCTGAATGTATGTATGTATGCCATTATGAATGTATGTCTGTGTATGTTTGTATGCCAATATGAATGTATGTGTGTATGGATGTCAATGTCTGTATGTATGTATGTCAGTGTGTATGTATGTATGTGTGTCTATGTAAGTATGTGTCTGTCTGTCACTATGTATGCCAGTGTGTCTGTATATGTGTGTATGTCTCAGTATGTGTGTCAGTATGTATGCCTGTATGCGTGTATGTCTGTTTCAGTATGTATATCTGTGTCCTTTTTGTATCAGTGTGTGTTTGTATTCCTGTGGGCGGTATTTGGAGGCGGACCCTGTGGGCGGTATTTGGAGGCGGGCCCCAGACCCTGAGCTGAGTTAGGGGCCCCAAAATTTCTGGTGGCGGCCCTGTCTACCCAAGGATTGATCTGGGTATGTTCAGACACCTTAATTCAGAACTAAATTGTACTCCCTGCCCTCTGTGAGGTCCGTTATTTTCTGTGAATATATCCTATTATCACTAGAAATGTTTACTTTTGAATTAATACTTTTTAAGTACAGTTTAGATGGTAATTTTCTGTGGGTGAACACTGTCATGTAATGTGCTGTGCCTTTTCATGGTGGCTGTATACACTGACAGAAAGAATAGGATTAGGGTATGGACATTTTATTTTTTAAAGCTTTGAGAGCAAGTAGGCAAATATAGAGAATCCGCAGAAATAGCCGAACAGCCATTTATCAATATCCGTTCAATGTGTTTCCAGCCAGCAGACTTTATCGGCAAACAGGCGCTCCAGCGTATCAAGAAGGAGGGTCTGAAGCGCAAACTAGTGTGTCTCACCATGGAAACGGAAAACGTGGATCCCGAGGGTAATGAAAGTGTCTGGTACCATGGAAAGGTGAGAAATACTGAGATTTAGATCAATCAGAACATAGAAAAGCTTTCACTTCACTTACAGGAGGCTTATTTTATACAATTATTTTATCAAAGATTTCTACTTAGCATTTAAATATATTTTGTTAAATTAAATAAAATCAAGCTAACATTCAGCCAAATTTCAAATAACAAATCATACAGTGGGCTGACACATATATCTAATGTATTTAATTATAGCAGTGGGTCACATTTTTCTATTAATTGTTTTTCCAAATCCCAGAACCTTTTCTTATTTCTCTCTCAGTGTAAGAGGCTCGTTGTTTGCTCAGTAGCAATAATCTATGCATGATGTCATGTAAAGTGGCCAATGACATCATTCAGAATAGGGCGAGTGCCATTGGCTCCCAGAATGATGTCATGTAAAGCAGACAGATGTCATACAGTACAGGTTTAGATTCCACTATAGAAAGGATGATGTTCTGTACTGTAGCAGATGTCATAAGCTTTACGGTTACACCATGCTCACATAGCACAGGATCGCTTTTTACCAACACACTTATTTTTACATTTACATATAAAGTGAGGAATGGTGAGTAAGATGGGATGAAGGCCAGTGACAGGGTGAGGAATGATGGTTTAGGAAGATGATACACTAAAGTATATTAACACTTTTAGCTTAATGAAGCAGTTTTTGTGTACAGCTCATGTCTCTGACGTTTCACTGCTCAATTATCTGCCATTTAGGAGTTCAATCACTTTGATTTCTGTTTATTCAGCCACAGCCACACCTCACCTGGCTGTGACTGACACAGCCTGCATGAAAACAAAATGGTTTTATTTTCAATGAGATGTTAATTTACTTTAGAAGTTTTTTTCTCTCTGCTCTGTAAATTGAACTTTAATCACCCACAGGAGGCTGCTGCAAAGTCTAAAAGGCTATAACAAGAGCAGGGGATATGAAGTTCTAAATTAAAAAGACTGTGCAATAACGGAAGTTTAAACATTAGATCCTTCTCTACAGGAAGTGTTTAGGAAGGCTGTGTAAGTCACATGCAGGAAGGAGTGACTAGAGCATGATCTATACACCAAATTGCTTCATAAAGCTAAAGTTGTTTTGGTTTTATAGTGTCCCTTTAAGTAAAAAAACGAAATTGTCAATCTAAATATATTTTTTGATAGGTAATCGGTAACACCACATCGGGGACATACAGTTACAGCACCAGCAAGAGTTTGGCATTTGCCTATGTACCGACAAGACTCAGTACGGTTGGGCAGAAAGTGGAGGTTGAACTTCTTGGTAAGAATTACCCGGCTATTGTAATCCAGGAACCCCTGGTCCTGACCGAGCCAACCAGGAACCGCATGAAGAAACAAACTGGAGGAACCAATCTGTAACTCAAGTCATCATCTTCCTGAACCATCAAACACACCACTTACAACATCTCCAACTGGCTCAGCCTCTAATGTCCACAATGTCCTGTCGGTCACAATCCCAGCTTTGTGTAATAAGACGCTATCAGGGCTGAATTCTGTTACGGTTATGGCTGAGTTCAAGAAACATTTTCTGAGGTATAACCCACAGCGTCTTATCGTCAGTGTGGGCATAGACATATACTGCAATTCTTCCAGGCAGAAGAGAACTGCTCTTCTAAGCATTATGGAGATAGTGTGACCGTCACCTGGGAATGTCATTAATTCTTTATTTGAATTATGGAAAAAAAAATCATTAAACGTGAAATGTAAATAAATAAATAAATAGAAAAATCCTGGCCCTCCCATTGATCTTGGTGGGAGTGCTGTACACACATCATAAACTGCTGCCCTGCTAAAGTGATTGTTAGGGTTATTTGATTACTTTTGGATCAATAATAAAGCGGAATATTCAGACGGTTTATTAGGATGTGTTTCTTACCTTACAAACAATGCATTTTATAGCCCGGAATTAAGTAACATATTTAGCATGACTGTCTGCTTTTACAACTGTTCGCGAAAGTGTATACAAGAAGAAAATGTTCCTTAAACCACTACCACTAGGTAATAGGTGCCCCCATTGTTACATTATGAATCCCTATAAAATGAAGTAAAACTTACCTAAAATCCAGCGCCAGGTGAGGGTCTTTCTCACCCCATTCTACGTCTGGCCGTGTCACTCCCTTCCTCTCTGTGGTCCAATTAAATACTTCTCACGAAGGAAACATTTAATTGGACTGTACCGGTTCCGAGCGCATGCCAGGTAGGGGAGGGAGGTTCCTTTGTAAAACTAAATACTCAGAGCAAGGGAGGGAGAGCAGGGCAAGGCTTCCCATTGCAAGCGATGCATGTGAGGGAGATGATTATGACATGTCACCAACATGCTGTGCGCACAGACGACAGGTGTGAATTGTGCACAGAGCTCACAAGTAACATGTGCCAGGGGTGCAATTAGCCACTGGAGTGAAAGTTGTTGTATCTCTGGATGCGCACCGTTTCACGCGGAAACACTGCACATACAGAATCCTACCATCATGACCACCTATAATAGCAGAAGTGGTCATTTGGGGTCAAATGAATATCGTCAATATTTTTCCCCAGTCACAAAAACGCTGCACTGACACCAGCAAAGGGTAGTGACTATAGTTGGGTTGGGGAATTTTTCCAAATTGGCTTCCTTTATCCCAGTTTTTCCATTTGTATTTTATTCACACAGTGGTAATGCTGCCCAGATGCCCCTGGTGTCATCCCATGCTAACGGGTCAAATGGTTTTTCAGTAGTTTGACACTTGGTCGCCCCAAGTTCTGTCTGTAGGGGATGGCATTGGGCTGTCCTCAGAATTATGTGTATTCGTATCTTTTCAAATAATTTTTGCCATATGTATGTAAAGTGTATGCAGCATTCGGTAATTGTTGTTCGGTAAAATCACTCCAGTTATTATGCGAGTGAAACTACCGAACAATCAGACCACACTAGGAATAAGTGTGCCTCCAATTACCGTTCGCAACAATGTTGCAAACGGGTAATTGGCAATCAGTGCAGTGTGTGCTTTGTCATCTGGATGGCCGCCATTCGGGAGACGAACACGTGGTGGCGGCCATCTTAAACTCCCGAACAGCGGTGTTTTGCCGTCGAGTGTCTGGAACCCAAATCGGACACTCGGTTAGGCAAACACCGCTGAGTCCTCCACACTGACGTCACGTCGTGTAGAAACTAGAAAGAACCCCACAAACAAGGGGGTTTATCTGAAATCCTCCCCAGTCTCCATAACCCAAGCCATTCGGGCATTTTGTTCCCTTTTTCTGTGACCGACCGCAGGGCCAAAATGTATGGAACCCATTTCGGCTGTTAACCCCAGCGCGGTCAGTCTTTTTACTACCTCCAGGAATTTCCCGAGCCCCTGGTCCGATCTGGGTGATTTTTGAATATGTTTCTCACCCAGATCAGGGCTACCAGGGTGTAACGGATCACCTGGCACCCCGACTGGGTACCTCCATTGAAGGATGCTCCTAGCGCTTCCTGAGGACTCCAAGCACTGCAGCAGACACCATAACCACCGAACCGTAGAAGCATACGAATGCTCTCAAGCATATGAATGCTGTAAGCAGCTGAATAGGAAAAGCATACAATCAGCTTACACTCCTGGCAATCAGCATACAATCCAATTCCCCCAATAACGAGACGACACTTCGTTTTGAGGTCAAGCAGAACTGATTGGACTGGCACATACAGCCTATTTTATTCACAATCCACAAACATAGTACTGCCCACAGGGTTTTGAAATACAACCAACCAATCCATACAATACACACAGACACTCCCACACAAAATCCTCCCCTCTGCCTGTGATATGATTACTGAACACAATGGTTAATCTAATTATCACAGGCAGAGAAATACAGTATTATAAAACATATCACAGGGACCCCAAAACATGCAATACCCCCATAAAAAGTATATCCTTGGAACCGGGGGATCTGGGTGAACCACATATCCAAAATTCACCCAGATCCGTTCAGTAGTTTGGAAGATAGAGTTTAATGCAGATTCCGCAGAACATATACAGGCTATATGAAAAATAATTACTGTATAATGTGTCCCCTGCTGTATAGTCCAAAACCACCGCACGATGTCTCTGTGCACCAAATACTGGCGAGATGGTACCGTGTTGAAAAGTCCAAACAGTGTCTGTGAGTTAAAATGGCCGCCATCCATTGTTCTCACCATGTGCCTTTGATACATGAAATAGTGGCCACCCAGTAACTCCACAGTATGTCCCCAGATGGTTCTTAAAGGGCCAGCAGCATAATAAAATACAATATGCCCAAATCAGTTCCTAGAAGGGCAATACATCCCAGGGCCATAGTTGCAGGGCAGGAGGCTGGCAAACAGGCCGCTCCAAAAAACAGTGGTGAGGTCACTTTCGCCACACAGGGGATGTAATATTTAAAGGGGTACCCCTATGTTTAGGGGTACATCCAGAAAACCAGGGGAACTGTGTCCTGCATAATGGGATTATGAGTCATACTAAGGGGAGGGGATGTGTGGGTGACACCTCATGTATGATTGGTGTATAATTACTGTAAATCCCTCCCTTGCATGGGAGAAAGCTTTAAAAGAAGGTTGAGTGATTAAAAGTCAGTTCTGCTCCTGATGCTGTGTGTCGTCCAGACATTGGGATTGAGGTTGGGATATTATTGGATTGTCTTGCCTGCTGTAATTATTGCCTTATGGATTTCTAATACTTGTTCCTGAGTCTCACTGGGATCTTGAGTGGAGATAACCTGTGGAATATTAGCTCTCCGCTACACTGTCTATCTTCTCTCATTTCGCTAAATGAGAAATTCCTCTACAACAATAAATACATCAATTTTGTCCCAGTGTGGGTGGAAATTATTGAGAGTTCTGTTTGTCAATGGATATCTGTGCTTTACAATGACTATACAGAGTCACACTGTTTCCTGCTCACAAGAAATAGATTGGCATCGCATATCACACATCTCTTCTATGCAGCAAAAAAGACCGAAACGCTCTATAATCACTTATTAGTGATGTCCCGAACGGTTCGCCGCGGACGGCGAACATATGACCCTGTACCTCACAGTCAGCAGACACATTCCAGCCAATCAGCAGCAGACCCTCCCTCCCAGACCCTTCCACCTCCTGGACAGCTCACTAAGAATGCAGCTTCAAAATGGATGCTGTCCAGGAGGTGGAAGGGTCTGGGAGGGAGGGTCTGCTGCTGATTGGCTGGAATGTGTCTGCTGACTGTGAGGTACAGGGTCATATGTTCGCCGTCCGCGGCGAACCATTCGGGACATCACTACTTATGTTTTCAACATGGAATTGTTATTTGCGGGCTCTGTTCTGAGACATGCGCAGAATAATGTGCAGCTAATTCTGTATTTACAGGTCAAGTAGTCATAAACACATTGTCATTTTCTACGTACAGTTTTAACCTACAGGACAAAATTGTATTTCAACTTGCAAAATGCTGTGTCAGACATTAAATCTTTGTATCCAATGTTTGTCCAATCTAGCAGATTCTATTTAAACTGCTGTCCCAAATGCGAAGATGAATTTCAGCAGAATACAATATTATTTTCAGACAATTTTTATTTCATATAACCTCTATGTAATGCACCGAAACACCGTTCCATGTCCTGAAATTGTGCAGGGGTCAGAAATTCAGTAGGTGCTATTTAAAAAGGTAACAGGGCAGTTGATTCACAAAAAACCAAAAGGGGATATTTATTACAGTGTCACCAAAACTTTATTCGCTTAATTTTCTGGGAATTTGTGGCGCAATTTATCGCGATTTGTCAGATTTTTTTCAGATTTTTTTTTTTGCACCCTCACAGTCATTTTTTAATATGTGCCATTCTTTTGACCGATTCAAATGAGTTTTTCCAGCCACTCTAAATGTTATATTCCTGTGAATGGAGCAGGTTGCGTGACGCTGTAACGTGACAGGTTTAATATTCCTGTGAATGGCGCAGGTTGCGTTTTTTTAGCCAATAGTGCTGTGCTGACCTACCTTATATTACTGTATCCATAGAGATCTTTAAAAGTCCAATCTTTATTGAGTTGAGATCAACGTTTCAGTCCACCGTTTTGGGACTTTCATCAGGATCAAAAAAATCCATGCATCTTAAAAACAAACATATTTATAGGCAGATATGATTACTAAAGTGAATTACCCCCAGGTGAAATGGATCCCAAACCGGCGTCTTACCATGACCAGTGCGCCTGTGCAAATGTGCTGTCCTAACGTAATGACATCATGCGTGTTATCATACTGACGCGGGCTACCTTGTCGTCGCTGTGGTGGACCGCCTGGCACTCCGATTGGATACCTGCACCTATCACGCTTCACTGTGACTCAGCATAAAATACAAAATATGAAAAACACATAAAAACACATATTTCCCACATAGGAACCCCCACAGTCTATACATCCACGGATAGCCTGGATCTGAGCGCCCAACGTATTCTAAAAGTGCTCAGATCCCACGAACACAGCCAAATCGCCACCGGGGTAAAGTTCTGACCGGTCACACACATGGTATTATGCCCAAAACAGTTTCATGAATTCAGTGGTTGGGGCCGATCCTGTTCGGGAGTACCATGCGACCATAATACCGAACCTAATCCATAAGTATAACGCGGAGCTTGTTTACCTCATTCAGACGAACGACCCAGAATTGTTACAAGGTGTCAATAATGTTTAACGAGCTCATGGGTGATCTTCAGTTTGTGGATCTGCTTGGTTCCAAACAGCACATGGAACCCAAACGAACAGAGTCTTTTAAAATGTATTTTGCAGGTCCCATAGACCTGAGGCAAGAGGCTGGCAAGCCGGCTCCTCCAGGAGCCCGTGGCGAAGTTATATTCGCCACAGTTGCTATGGAAATGAATCACAATAAGCAATTAAGTGGCGGTATAGGGCTAACGTGAGACTATATAAAGAGTGGATGCATTGGTTAGATATAGAGAAAGTGAAGCTAAGCAATATACATGAGTCAAGTTACTATGCAGATACTAGTTAAATTGTGTACACTGCATGCACCTGTGTGTACTTCTTGAAAAGTGCTACAATTCATTTCAATACTGAATATTTTTATAAAGTGCTTAATACTTATTGAAAACAGGTATGAGGTGCTTGTAAAAATGCAAAGTACTGTAATAGAATAAAGTGCTGTCAAGTATTCAAAGTGCTCAAACCTTATAAAGTGACCGAAGTTGTTGCAAGATATACCCTACACCAGGCATAGACAAGCTTCGGCACTCCAGATATTTTGGACTACACCTTCCATGATGCTTTGCCAGCATTATGGCTGTAAGAGCATTATGAGGGATGTAGTCCTCAACATCTGGAGTGCCGAAGGTTGCCTACCCCTGCCCTACACAATACCTTAAAGATCATGCCCAGTCATAAGTAAAGTGCAGTGGTTGTGCTTACTCTCTCTCTCTCTCTCTCTCTCTCTCTATATATAAATAAAACTCAGATGGAACATCGTTCCAATAATAAAGTGAATACGTGCCATTACCTGCCAAATATAGAGAAAATACATACACATAAGATAAAACTATAGACATGTATATAGCTATAAATTCAAGCTGGAGGCATAATTAGAAAAAGGAATGAAATTAATTTGTTTCATTGAGGCCTTTAGGGAACACTGTATCAAGTTTGTGGATCCAGAAGGCTTCTTTGTTGAGTAGCATTTTTCTACAATCTCCCCCTCTTCTTGGTTGGGGGATATTGTCTATACCTAGACATTTCAGTGATGCCAATAGATGTAGATGTTCAAGGGAATGTTTGGCCACCGGCTTGGCAGCATGTCATCAAGTCATAGAAACATAGATAGAAACATAGAATGTGACGGCAGATGAGAACCATTCGGCCCATCAAGTCTGCCCAACTTTCTAAATACTTTCATTAGTCCCTGGCCTTATCTTATAGTTAGGATAGCCTTATGCCTATCCCACGCATGCTTAAACTCCTTTACTGTGTTAACCTCTACCACTTCAGCTGGAAGGCTATTCCATGCATCCACTACCCTCTCAGTAAAGTAATACTTCCTGATATTATTTTTAAAAGTTTGTCCCTCTAATTAAAGACTATGTCCTCTTGTTGTGGTAGTTTTTCATTTAAATATAGTCTCCTCTTTTACTGTGTTGATTCCCTTTATATATTTAAATGTTTCTATCATATCCCCCCTGTCTCGTCTTTCCTCCAAGCTATACATGTTAAGATCCTTTAACCTTTCCTGGTAAGTTTTATCCCGCAATCCATGAACCAGTTTAGTAGCCCTTCTCTGAACCCTCTCTAAGGTATCAATATCCTTCTGAAGATACGGTCTCCAGTACTGTGTACAATACTCCAAGTGAGGTCTCACCAGTGTTCTGTACAATGGCATGAGCACTTCCCTCTTTCTACTGCTAATATCTCTCCCTATACAACCAAGCATTCTGCTAGCATTTCCTGCTGCTCTATTACATTGTCTGCCTACCTTTAAGTCATCAGAAATAATCACCCCTAAATCCCTTTCCTCAATTGTTGAGGTTAGGACTCTATCAAATATTCTGTACTCTGCCCTTGGGTTTTTACGTCCAAGATGCATTATCTTGCACTTATCCACATTAAATGTCAGTTGCCACAATTCTGACCATTTTTCTAGTTTACCTAAATCATTTGCCATTTGGCTTATCCCTCCTGGAACATCAACCCTGTTACATATCTTAGTATCATCAGCAAAAAGACATACCTTACCATCAAGACCTTCTGCAATATCACTAATAAAAATATTAAAGAGAATGGGTCCAAGTACAGATCCCTGAGGTACCCCACTGGTGACAAGTCCAAGCTTCGAATATATTCCATTAACTACAACCCTCTGTTGCCTGTCACTCAGCCACTGCCTTACCCATTCAACAATATTGGAATCCAAACTTAAAGATTGCAGTTTATTGATAAGCCTTCTATGTGCAACAGTGTCAAAAGCCTTACTGAAATCTAGGTAAGCAATGTCTACTGCACCACCCTGATCTATAATTTTAGTTACCCAATCAAAAAAATCAATAAGATTAGTTTGGCATGATCTCCCTGAAGTAAACCCATGTTGTCTCTGATCTTGAAATCCATGTGTTTTTAGATGTTCAACAATCCTATCCTTTAACATGGTTTCCATCACTTTCCCCACTACTGAAGTAAGGCTTACTGGCCTATAGTTGCCCGACTCCTCCCTATTACCTTTCTTGTAAATGGGCACAACATTCGCTAACTTCCAATCTTCTGGGACTACTCCTGTTAACAATGATTGGTTAAATAAATCTGTTAATGGTTTTGCTAGTACACCACTAAGCTCTTTTAATAGCTTTGGGTGTATTCCATCAGGTCCCATTGACTTATTTGTCTTTACTTTTGACAGTTGAAATAGAACCTCTTCCTCTGTAAACTCACGTGTATTAAATGACTCATTTATCCTTTTTCTCAACTGAGGTCCTTTTCCTTCATTTTCATCTGTAAATACAGAACATAAATATTAATTGAGGCAGTCAGCTAGACCTTTATCCTCTTCTACATATCTTCCTTCTTTTGTTTTTAATCTAACTAATCCTTGTTTTACTTTTCTTTTCTCATTTATTTATCTAAAAAATGTTTTGTCCCCCTTTTTTACTGACTGTGCTATTTTCTCTTCTGTGTGTGATTTTTTGGAAGCTCTTATAACTTGCTTAGCCTCTTTCTAAGTCTACTGAATATAGCCCTTACCAAAGCTACATTCTGAAAATGGTATAGATATATTGATGACATGCTGCTCCTGTGGACTGGCTCAGTTCCATGCTTTGAGAGTTTTGTTAGAGAACTCAACACATGTCATTGAGGAAAAGGAACTAATCTTCTTGGACCTTAAGATTCTTCTGATGGAAGATGGTACAATTGAAACACAACTGTACAGAAAATCAACATCAACAAATAGCCTCCTCTACTGGGACAGTCATCACCCTTTCAAATTGAAAGCCTCTATCCGTTATTGTCAATATCTCCGAGCCAGGAGAAACTGTTCGGGAGATCTGGCCTACCAGGAATGTCAACTTCTGAAACAGCGATTCTGAACACTAGGCTACCCGAACAGAGTACTAAAAAAGAGCATACCAATGAGCCATACAGATAGACCATCATAGACCATCCAGTTTAAGGTCTACCAAATGAAAAGACAATTCACCCACACTGAAATGCATGTCTAATATCATCACAAAAAAAATTGGCCTATACTGCAGCATAACCCCATACTCAAACCTAAGTTAACGGACGGCCCGACAATCACTGCCAGGAGATCCCCAAAGCTGAAAATCTTACAGGTACATAGCCACATGGCAAGTATTGCCCCAATATTTAACTGGCTCACCAATACTAAAAGGAACTTTTAGATACAGGCATTGTAAGGCATGTAAGTTCATCACTCTCTCAACCACAGTCAAGTCTACACAATCCAACATCAAGGTACACATTAATGCATTTATTAATTGCAGCACCACCCGGGTTATATATCTCATAACATGCAGCTGTGGTGCTCAATATATAGGTAAAACCATTCAGCAGTTTCAATGTCAGATACTCCAACATGTTGCCTCTATCACAAATGTCATCACCCTGACTCGAGTAGCCAGACATATTCAGAAATTTCAGCAAGGACAAGTTGACAACCTTCACTTTCAAGCTATTGAAAGACTGATCCAAAATCCGAGAAAAGGAAATTTCAATAGATATTTACTACAAAAAGAATCAAAATGGATTTATGCATTCCAGACATTATCTCCCTGTGGATTAAACAAAGAATTGAATTACACACCATTTATCCACAATTGAGCATAGTAATGGCAAATTATCTTATTTCAATACATCTTTTAATCTTCAATCTTTATTTCAGTTTATAGCATCACTTTATTTTTTTTAATTTTCTTCACCTTCTCCTATTACTTTATTAACTTTTGAATTTAGCGCCCAAGGTACATTTATCTTTATAGCCGTATACTATTAATATAGCCTATGTATATTCAATACTTCTTACCACTTATGAATTAGCTTATGAATATTTTTTACCCTTAAAGTATATTTAGTATACAATGATTATATACTAGTCCACCTACTAAGAACTATATGTACTTTTCTCGAATTGATATACACTGATAATTACCCAAACTAATATGGACTTTTTCTGTCCCTTAAATATTCTTAATTAACCTACACTTTCCACCATAACCATGACTTTTTTTTATATAATTGATACAATGTATATTACGTTCATCAGAAACTATTTACCAGTTCATCCAATAGGAATCATTCATGTAATTTCTCCTATTGGATATATGCTGATAAACAAATTAGGGACATCTCACTGTCCCTTTAATGATCGAAATCAACGATTTTCAAAATTAATGGGGACATTCTATTATTACTACATCGGTCGGACTGCTTTTTTTTTTTAAGTATATCTTTAATAAACTTGTCCAACATAACTCATATGTGGGCTACTATAACATAGGAAATAACCAGATTTGAAGACATATTATTATAATTTGGGACCAAATGAGGTCTTTATAATGGTTATCCGTTCACTCAATTACGTCAATATCAGCCAGTACACTGTTAATCATGACATCATCATTGGTACTACAATGGGCCTATCGCATTAATGGGCGCGATATTTAAACTAAAAAACCCGGACATGGGTTTCCCCTTGAAGAGCCGCTTACCGGCGAAACATGCGTCGGGGCCCAAACCATTATCCTGGCACTGCAGGTCCCCTCTTCCTCCCACCCCCCATCCCAAGTTGCTAAAGGGGTTAAAACCCCTTCAGTGACTTACCTGTGTCCAGCGCCGATGTCCCTCTGAGCTGGGTCAGAGTCTGCCCACGCTCCTCCCCCGCCGACGTCATCCGGCAAGGGAGACCTTTGGAGCATGAGCGGCTGCCGGCAGGGGAGACTTAATGCGCATGCGAGGCAATGCCGTGCAAGTGCATTAGACCACCCCATAGGAAAGCATTGAAAAATGCTGAGGACGTCCAGCGACGCTATAGCACACAGAATGTGTGCCATCAACACGGAAGTGCCCTTTAGACAGCCACTAGAGGAGGAGTTAACCCTGCAATGTAAATATTGCAGTTTATGAAAAGGGTTAAGGGTAGTGGGAGTTGGAACCCAGAACACTCCAATGGGCAGAAGTGGTCTGGGTGCCTGGAGTGTCCCTTTAAAGCCTTATTTGTAAGTGGATCAAACGCGGATTTAAGCCGTAGGAACAAACGATAATCCCAGGCTCGATAAGTCAGATTCTTCTGCACTTAATGGCCTATGGGACAAATTGAAAATAGGTATTACTTCTTGTGAGGTGGTCTGCTCCTCGGCACGCTTTTTGCCCTTGTTACCTCTTTGTGTTCTGCGTTTTCTCTTCCTCGGCTCCTGGTAGTGGTACCCATTTCTGGAGCCCTTAAAGGAGGATGAAGGAGTAGGTTCATTGTTTATATCATTGTCAGAGGCAGACTTGCCTGACGTGATGTCAGTAGTTGTTATTTTAGGCTTTATTATTATTCTGGGTTGTCGTCTTGGTTTTCTCATATTGTCCCGCGTTAACCACGAGTAGACTCTATGGTCTTGGTAATCCTGTTGTACTCTCTCAAACTTTTAACCTTATATTACTGGCATGTAATCCATTATCTGTGCACTCGCCTGGAAGGAGTGCATGTTAGAGAGCACCTATTCTGTGCACTGCAACTCCCATGAATAGTAATGATTTAAAACGGATGGATGCCAGAAATAGTCTATTCTTGTGTACTGCTACTCCCATCAGGCAAGACATGAACTACATGCCAGAGGTGACCTGTCCTTCCCTGTATACTGGAACTCCCATCAGCCAGGACATGAGCTGCATGCCAGGTGACCTGTCCCTCCATGTGTACTCCTACTCCAATCAGCCAGGACATAAGCTGCATGCCAGAGGGGACCTGTCCTTACCTGTGTACTGCAACTCCCATCAGCCAGGACATGAGCTTCATGCCAGGTGACTTGTCCCTTCCTGTGTACTCCTACTCCCATCAGCCATGACATGAGGTGCATGCCAGGTGACCTGTCCCTCTATGTGTACTCCTACTCCAATCAGCCAGGACATAAGCTGCATGCCAGAGGGTACCTGTCCTTACCTGTGTACTGCAACTCCCATCAGCCAGGACATGAGCTTCATGCCAGGTGACTTGTCCCTTCCTGTGTACTCCTACTCCCATCAGCCAGGACATGAGGTGCATGCCAGGTGACCTGTCCCTCTATGTGTACTCCTACTCCAATCAGCCAGGACATAAGCTGCATGCCAGAGGGTACCTGTCCTTACCTGTGTACTGCAACTCCCATCAGCCAGGACATGAGCTTCATGCCAGGTGACTTGTCCCTTCCTGTGTACTCCTACTCCCATCAGCCATGACATGAGGTGCATGCCAGGTGACCTGTCCCTCTATGTGTACTCCTACTCCAATCAGCCAGGACATAAGCTGCATGCCAGAGGGTACCTGTCCTTACCTGTGTACTGCAACTCCCATCAGCCAGGACATGAGCTTCATGCCAGGTGACTTGTCCCTTCCTGTGTACTGCAACTCCCATCAGCCAGGACATGAGATGCATGCCATTGCCAGGTGGCCTGTCCCTCCCTGTGTACTCCTACTCCCATCAGCCAGGACATGAGCTGCATCTCCCAGGTCACGTGTTCCTATGCACTGCTATTCCCATCAGGCAGGGCTGGAGTAGGATGCCAGTCTTGTTACTATGCCTGGCAGTGATAGAGTTTCATTAATAACCGAGCTCTATATTATATTTACAGCGAGTCTGCCACCCCTTCCTGTACACCGACGGTACATGGAGTGAGGAGGCAGGGGGAGGGATCATCTATGTACTAATACAGACAGGGAACAGTGCTCTGCAGACAGTTATTACAGGGGCAGGGGGCTCTGCAGACAGGTATTACAGGGGCAGGGGGCTCTGCAGAATGTTATAGGTGCAGGGGGCTCTGCAGAAAGTTATTACAGGGGCAGGGGGCTCTGCAGAAAGTTATTGCAGGGGGAGGGATCATCTATGTACTAATACAGACAGGGAACAGTGCTCTGCAGACAGTTATTACAGGGGCAGGGGGCTCTGCAGACAGGTATTACAGGGGCAGGGGGCTCTGCAGAATGTTATAGGTGCAGGGGGCTCTGCAGAAAGTTATTATAGGTGCAGGGGGCTCTCCAGAAAGTTATTACAGGGGCAGGGGGCTCTGCAGAAAGTTATTACAGGGGCAGGGGGAGGGATCATCTATGTACTAACACAGACAGGGAACAGTGCTCTGCAGAAAGTTATTACAGGGGCAGGGGGCTCTGCAGACAGTTATTACCGGGGCAGGTGGCTCTGCAGAAAGTTATTATCGGGGCAGGGGGCTCTGCAGACAGGTATTACAGGGGGCTCTGCAGACAGTTTCCCCTCACTGCCAGCATGCCAGGACTGAGCTCTTCCCTGGGCATTGTGCTGTGCTGGCTCTGCCTGGTACTCCCCCATTCTGCTGGGGCCAGCTCGGGCCCCCCTAACATGGTGTTCGTCCTGGCCGATGACCTGGGATTTAATGATGTGGGCTTTCATGGCTCCGAGATCCGAACCCCGAACCTGGACTCCCTGTCTGCCCAGGGGGTGCGGCTGGAGGGTTATTACACCCAGCCCCTGTGCACCCCATCCCGAAGTCAGCTCCTGAGCGGCCGATACCAGGTGAGCACCCTAATAATACATATACTACCGGATTATTTCATGGGTGTGATCAATGCTGGGATTATTAATGAGATCAATGCTGGGATTATTGGGTTCAATAATGAGATCAATGCTGGGATTATTGGGATTATTAATGAGATCAATGCTGGGATTATTAATGAGATCAATGCTGGGATTGTTGGGATTATTAATGAGATCAATGCTGGGATTATTAATGAGATCAATGCTGGGATTATTAATGAGATCAATGCTGGGATTGTTGGGATTATTAATGAGATCAATGCTGGGATTATTGGGATTATTAATGAGATCAATGCTGGGATTATTAATGAGATCAATGCTGGGATTATTGGGTTCAATAATGAGATCAATGCTGGGATTATTGGGTTCAATAATGAGATCAATGCTGGGATTGTTGGGATTATTAATGAGATCAATGTTGGGATTATTGGGATTAATAATGAGATTAATGCTGGGATTATTAATGAGATCAATGCTTGGATTATTGGGTTCAATAATGAGATCAATGCTGGGATTGTTGGGATTATTAATGAGATCAATGCTGGGATTATTAATGAGATCAATGCTGGGATTAATAATGAGATCAATGCTGGGATTGTTGGATTTGAGGAGTTGATGGGAATTGATACTTTGTAGCCGCACTAGCTCAATCTGACCATGGAATGCCGTTTACCGGTCACATGACCGCACGTCACGTGACTGCCACTCTCGGCAAATCATGTGATCTTAAACACAGCGTTAGTTACTAAAGGGAGAATTCAGAGTAGTTGAACTGGAAGCAGAGCTGGTTTAAAGGGACTCTGCAGTGCCAGGAAAACGGATCAGTTTATCTGGCTCTAGAGAATCCCATAGTCCTGCCCTCCCAGTGCCCCCCTCCCTCCTGCCCTCCCAGTCCCCCTCTCCCTCCTGCCCTCCCAGCCCCCTCCTGCCCTCCATCCCATGTTGCCGAAGGGTTTAAAAACTACAATAATTACACTTCCAGGGTTAAGGGTGATGGGAGTTGGCACCCAGGCCACTCCAATGGGCAGAAGTGATCTGGGTGCCTGGAGTGTCCCTTTGAATGTCTGACAGTTCTCCATTTAGTAAATAACTCCTGATAGTGAATTGATATCCAGAAT
Source organism: Pelobates cultripes (assembly GCA_933207985.1). Taxonomy (NCBI): domain Eukaryota; kingdom Metazoa; phylum Chordata; class Amphibia; order Anura; family Pelobatidae; genus Pelobates; species Pelobates cultripes. Next base: position 319,680,495 of record OW240916.1, on the reverse strand, counting down.
GGAAAAACTGAGGCTAAATATCCAAACTGCGACTGGAGCTCGGTTTTTCCAGAGTGGCTATTTCAGGCTCAGCATTGTAATTTGGGTTTTAATTACCAAAAACTGGAGCTTAGCTTGTAGGCCTGTGTGAGCATCCAGTAAATGTTCCCTCACAGTAACTGTATAAACATGTTTCTGAGTACAGAAAACATTACGCAAGTAGGGTCAGCCCAGTATAAATCAGCAGAACATTTTAATGATGAATGGACTCTGTATAATAAAATGGCAGTCTGTCTGCTGTGCGGGATTTAAGACATAAATGCAGTATTAAAAACGAGGTCTAGAGATGCTGTGCAGACAGTAGCAGTGTACCCCTAGATCTTCCACTGATTTAGACTACAAGTCCCATCATGCTGCACAAGAGGATTTTTATACGTACCGAGTCAAAGTTAAGTGCTGCTGAGTGCTTTAGGCTGTCACCTAGGTCAATTTAAGCACCATCATCACTACTTCTTGTCCTGGCGCCTCCCCTTTGTGAGTAGTTAAACCATTTTAGAACACTTTGACTTCATCCTGGGCTCCACTTTATGACGATGTAGAGGCAGAATCCCTCAGTATAGAACAGGGCTCAGCCTATTGGCTGAGAACAATCAACTCTGTAGTGGAGGTGTGGAGTGACGCCCGGTGGACCCGAGGTGTCAAGTTTCAGAGCCAGTCAAGTCACGTCCAGTCCAGATTGTTTGAGCACTCCTGTCAGTAAAACCGCTGGTTATAGTGCTTAGAGTGTGTTGTGTTTTTTTTTTTTTTTTTTTTTTAAACTCCTTAACTTCTTAAGGACGGCGGGCATTCTATGTCGTCCTTAAGGGGCCAGACTAAACACCAGAGTGCGGCATAGAATGACCCTGCCGTCATTTATACATACCCGGTTCACCCCTGCCAGCGGTCGAAATAATGGGGACTGCCTGGGAGCCCAGGTCGTCCCCCAACTATTAGACACTTAAGGATTAACATTTGTCTGATGTCTGAATGACAGCTGGCAGGGGGAGGAACACAGTTCAATTATAAAAGTTAATAGTGCCAGTTTCTATTGAAATCTGAAAGATTGAAACATTGAATGAGGACACACTCTACACAGACAAAGCTAAACTGCTTTAGGGGTCTAGACTATCCTTTTAAAAGTACACTAAAATCAGGATCCTTTATCTCCATTAGGTGGTCTGGGTGCAGTGGTCCTATCCTTTTAACCCTGAATTGTAAAACGTTGTTTTTTTACAAACTGTAATTTTTACATTGCTAGGTTAAATCCACCTCTAATGTCTGCCTTCCAGATAAGGAAACTTGATGTGCATCAGGTCCCCAGTGCTCCCCTGTGAAAAGAAATGGTTTGGGCCAGATGTGGAGGAGACCATGCCTCCTTGATGACATCACAGGAGGTGGAGCCTCTGGCTCTAAAACAATTTCTTAATTATTATGGCACATGGCCAGAGGGACCAACAGATAATTAGGACCGGGGGCACTATAAATTTAGTAATCCTGGTTTGTATTTCTAATTCTAGTGTTCCTTTAAGGTTAACTATGGTTGACCTGTGGTTGGTCTGTATTGGTTAGTCCAACCGAAAATCATTGTTTTCAATGCTTCCACACCTCCTCCTCACAAATTTGCAGAGTCCAAGTTCTCACTGAAGTGAGATCCTCCTTGCCTGAAATAATTTTCCTTCACCAGAGAAGGAGAGCTGGGGGGGAGGCAGGGGTTGTGCAAAGTGTTGGGGATCATGCCGCCATGAACTGTCTGGCACTAGCATGCTGTGCATGCTGACGTCCGATGCCAGTTTTACACAGAATTTACGTTACCCATCCCATGCATATACAGACGCTACACATAAAGACTCCATCCATGCACCATGACCACTTCAAATCAATGAAGTAATCATGGTGGTTGCAGTAACCCTTTCATGCTGCTCAGTATGGTGACACAGGTAGTGCCACTTCACCAAATAATGTATATACTATTAAAATGCAATATGTATATGAAAAAAATGGTAAAGCAAAACTTGGCAGATATTGTGACTAAATGGCCTGTTGAAAAATGACTAAAAATGCCCTACAGTATTTCGCAAATTGCATGCCATGAAGGGGAAAAGTGCCCTTGGAGGCTGTTATTTTGTCCCAAATTGGACATGATCTCAGTAAACCAACAGGTGAAAACTGTCAAATGTACAGGGTCATATTAGAGCCACGCCAATTTCAAAGGTCTACATGAGGGCTATTGTTATACTCTACAGCAATCGCAAATAACCGTAATAGGACACACATAGTATTTTGAATTTACTTGGAAAATAAAAAAATTTATGAGAATACAACAGACAAGGCTTTGACAGCACAGTATCTATCTCACCAAACCAAATTTGGGAAGTGTAATTCGGATATGGCAAGAGCTAGGTTTGAGACCAAGGCCCGTTTTTACTTTATGTTTGTAAATTGTTGGCCAGAAGGATATAACTAGAGGAACGGGAATGTTAAAAATAAAGTCTATATTTTCTATCGGAATAATCAGTTTTACAGATTAAATATATCTACAGGAGCAAAGCGGGTTGGACTCTTGTTGTCTCTCCATTCTCCAAGGGACATGTAGCCCCAGGTAATGATTTATAAGTAGTAAAAGGCTACCTACAATCACCAAAGCATTGCGCATGGTTGTATTTCAGACGTGCCTATAGGGCTGGATTTTGCTCCTGGCCTACAAGTCACACACCTGTAATTGTTTGCCAGTTTTGGTTCGCTGAATATTTATCAAACTAGAAATGATTATTTTTATGTATACTTGGTTAGTTCTAGAACAATTACATTTCCTCAAACCCACATTCTAATAAACTGTGCAAACTGTGTAAGTCATCACAATCCATGGTAATATAACGTGTACCATTGTCTGTGTGCAGTGTGTGTGATGGGGTGCGCCGGTGCCAACACTGTAACAAGATAGTTTATAATTAATCCGTTAGTATTGAAATGTTTTTCTTTATCGTGACACGTAATCTACAAGATTATTGCATAGCTGAGAAATTCGATACTTCTCTTTTTACATTATCAGGGTTTATCTGAACTGAGCAGCTGGTTCTGTGTTTTCCTGAACACGTTAAACCCTTCACATGCTGGGGTTGTATACATGGTCTGTGTTCTAGCTTTGCTGCCACCTTTATACAGAATATTGAGATATTAGAGGATTGAGTCTCTTTGAGTACATCACCATGATCCGAGACTCATAATATAGTCTGCCATCAGAGACTCTAGAGGGGTGCTGTATAGCTCCCTAATTAATCCCTGACCATTAGTACCCTCTAACTTTAATTAACCCCAATACATAAGTGCCGCTGGGGACCGACTGGGAACTGCGAAGTCTTCATGCCAAAAATAATTCCAGGGCATTCGCAGCTAAGTCCCCCTAAAGTCTATTCGCGGCTTTGTTCCATGCGAACGGCCGCCAGGGAGCTAGCGTTCCTTCCGTGCGCATAAATGGAAAGTGCCGAACCAGGGGGAATACAATATGGGTCTTTACAGTCGCTGACCTGGTCCATAGACTTTTGGTAAGAGGCTGGCCAGCAGGCCCCTCCAAGCACCCATGGCAAGGTTCAGTTTGTCACACCCTCTAACCTTAATTAACCCCAATCCATAGGTACAATCTCTGACACAAAGTACCCTCTAGCCTTAAGTACCCTATAACCATGTGTACCCTATAACTTTAGCAGCAATGCATTGCTCACACTTCAGAAAATCAGGTTTTACAACAGTTTATATCAATCAATCATTACATGAGTTAAACATTTAAAATCTACGTTCAGATTGAATAATAAGATTTGGAAGCTGTTGTTTAAATAGTGGTATATCCAGATTTCAGTGCTATTTTTGTCCTGTTTTTACCCCCCCTCTTTGGGATGAAACCCTGCGATTTTAGGTTCCCTTCCTGGAGATTGTCTCAGAGCTTCGGAGGGGTCCTATCTTGTTGCATATTAAATACTACAAAACACGCACTAATAACTTCCATGTGCAGAATAGAATAAAAAAAAAAAGATGCCAGGAAGATTTTAAAAAAAATAATGCCCTTCTGTTTTCCCTAGATACACACCGGGTTACAGCATCAGATAATATGGCCGTGTCAACCTCACTGCTTACCACTTGACGAAAAATTGCTGCCAGAACTCCTGAAAGAAGCTGGGTATATCACCCACATGGTGGGGAAATGGCACCTGGGCATGTATAGGAAGGAGTGCCTGCCAACACGCCGGGGATTTGACTCGTATTTTGGTAATATGAAAACTTTCTTGCCTCCCTGCTAGTAATGATATTTATAGACAAAGGTGTAATCACAATGGTATTAAAGGGTTAATCCATCCACCATGACCACTTCAGTGATTGGAAGTGGTCATGGTGGTAGGAATCACTATATGCTTCCTGCTTGAAACGCTGCACATACATAATAATCTGCACTTGTGTTCGGGGCTAGTTACGTGTCTAGCCCTCTGTTCCGCACTGCCTAATGTCCATTCTGGCATATTTTACTGCTTGCTGGCAACGGACGCATTGAGCTTCTCCCTTACAGGCAGAGCATGAAAGGGGAAGGGTTGATGTCCCCTCTCTCCCTCACCAAGATGAGTACTCACCGCCTCCCTATAATGTCACTATTGCTTGGGTTTTTTAAATTCTATATCCCTCCGTACCTCTCCTCATCGGCTCACGTTGTGCGCAACCTCTCCTAAATCTGAGCCGGCAAAGCAAGGTGGACCATGTGATGCCCTTGTTGACGTCCGGTGGAGGCGCAGAAGGCAGCGCCGGTACCTTTGACCAGCGTTGGATTCCAAATAATTAGAACAAAAACCTTTTTGAAGGCTTAATGTAAAATTTAGGGTGGGGGACCTATTTAATAATACCCAATGTGGCATGTTAAATGGAAAACCGCTGCTCATCCCCTCCACCCCCCTCCCAACACAAGGATCATTGGAGCAACCCTTTCAGTATTGCAGAAAGAATTACATGTTTATTGCTCATTTCAGTGTTCTTTGAATTCGATTTGGGAGACTTATCAAATTCCTGTGTTCTGAAAAGTGGTGAAACGTTGTAAATGTGGAGTAATTTCCTTTCTTCAATCCTTAGCGGATATCCTCTTGCTGTTTGCACAGTCCTGTTAAGGAAGAGGTCATGTTTTAGGGCCGTTATTATATATAACTAACAGGATGAAAACATTTTGTGATTCTAACCTAGATAAAGTCGTACAATACATTTAGTCCATATTATGGTTGGTTTCTCTTATTTATAGTGGAATATAACTGAAATAAAGGGGCACAAATGAGGGAAGGGAAAAGTGACAGTATGTGTACCAGTGTGTGTGTGTAACAGTGTGTGTGTGTAACAGTGTGTGTAATAATGTGTGTGACAGTGTGTGTGTAATACTGTGTGTGACAGTGTGTGTGTAATACTGTGTGTGTGTAACAGTATGTGTAATAGTGTGTGTGTGTGTGTGTGTGTGACAGTGTGTGTATAATCGTGTGTGTGTGTAACAGTATGTGTAATAGTGTGTGTGTGACAGTGTGTGTGTAATAATGTGTGTGTAACAGTATGTGTAATAGTGTGTGTGTGTGACAGTGTGTGTGTAATCGTGTGTGTGTGTGTGTAACATTATGTGTAATAATGTGTGTGTGTGTGTGTGTAACATTATGTGTAATAATGTGTGTGTGTGTGTGTGACAGTATGTGTAACTGTGTGTGTGTGATAGTGTGTGTAACTGTGTGTGACAGTGTGTGTAACAGTGTATGTGTGTGACAGTATGTGTAATAATGTTTGTAACTGTCTGTGTGTGTATGTGTGTTTGTGTCAGGATTACTAGTTGATCCAGCACGTAGAATTGTGTCACACAGATGACTAATAGGTAACGTATTACCAGGCCTTAGAATGGCCGGACTTAACGTACCAGAGAATAGTCAGGATACTTGCCGAGGGGATACAGAAAGAGACACAACGATAAGAGAAAGCCAGAAGTCAGGGATACAGAATACAGGGAAGTCAAAATCAAAGCCAAAGTCAAAAACCAGAAGAAACTAGAATCAGGGACGCGCTCTCGGACAACCACTAGGGAAACCACGACAGGGCACTGAGCAGGATGAGAACTGGGCCTAATCGTTGTGTTCAGTCTGAGGGGGCGGGGCCATGCACAGATCACTGTGTTCAGTCTGAGGGGGCGGGGCCATGTACAGATCACTGTGTTCAGTCTGAGGGGGCGGGGCCATGCACAGATCACTGTGTTCAGTCTGAGGGGGCGGGGCCATGTACAGATCACGGTGTTCAGTCTGAGGAGCGGGGCATGTACAGATCACTGTGTTCAGTCTGAGGGGCGGGGCCATGTACAGATCACTGTGTTCAGTCTGAGAGGGGGGGGGCAATGTACAGATCACTGTGTTCAGTCTGAGTGGGCGGGGCCATGCACAGATCAGTGTGTTCAGTCTGAGTGGGCGGGGCCATGTACAGATCACTGTGTTCAGTCTGAGTGGGCGGGGCCATGTACAGATCACTGTGTTCAGTCTGGTGAGGCCATGCACAGATCATGTTCAGTCTGAGGGGCCTGCAGATCACTATGTTTGAGTCTCTGAGAGGCCGAGGGGCCATGCACAGATCACTGTGTTCAGTCACGGAGGCGCAGATCGGTCTGAGGGGGTGAGGCCATGCACAGATCACTGTGTTCAGTCTGAGGAGGCGGGGCCATGCACAGATCACTGTGTTCAGTCTGAGGGGGCGGGGCCATGCACAGATCACTGTGTTCAGTCTGAGGGGGTGGGGCCATGCACAGATCACTGTGTTCAGTCTGAGGAGGCGGGGCCATGCACAGATCACTGTGTTCAATCTGATGGGGCGGGGCCATGTACAGATCACTGTGTTCAGTCTGAGGGGGCGGGGCCATGCACAGATCACTGTGTTCAGTCTGAGGGGGCGGGGCCATGCACAGATCACTGTGTTCAGTCTGAGGGGGCGGGGCCATGCACAGATCACTGTGTTCAGTCTGAGGGGGCGGGGCCATGCACAGATCACTGTGTTCGGTCTGAGGGGGCGGGGCCATGCACAGATCACTGTGTTCAGACTGAGGGGGGAGGAGGAGAGAACATGCACAGAACTGCTATGATTGGCTATGATTGGCTGGGAGCGGTTAGCTGACACTCTGCCAATGAATGAGCGGCAGGATCAACATCTGGCTCTTTAGAAGCCGGATATTGTAAACCTGCCTACAGAGGGGGCCCACTGGAACCCATGTAAGAGGGCAAACTATGACATAGCAGGGGGCCTCATTACCTACAGCACTGGGGTACTCCTGTCACCATAACCACTACAGCGGGCTGCACTTTAAGAGGAACACATGGACCGGCAAAACGCAGAAGAAACCGTCTGCCCTGAATGATCTGTTCCTAACACGGTTACGCATTGTTCGAATTATCCAGATAGAATAGATTAGTAACATTTGTCGCAATTAATGTTCATTGTCTGCAATGTGTGAACAGGAACAATGAGATTATTTGGCCGGGAAGCTCACATTGCAGTCACTGCTTCCTCTTTCTGATCGCTCGTTTTATCTTCGTTTTAGGGTATTTGACGGGCGGTGAAGATTACTATAGCCATCAAAGATGTTATGAAAATAAAACGTTAAATATATCAAGATGCGCTCTCGACCTCCGAGATGGAGAAGCTGCGGCTACTGCTTACTTGAATAAATATTCCACGCACTTATTTACAGAACGAGCCGTGGATCTTATCGCTAATCATCAGATCGAAAAGGTAAGCGCTTATTTAATGGCTATTACTGCACATCTCTTGCAATACCTTATGTTTGGACATCTTGTAAAAATTACCTTTGTCTATAAGATGGAAACCTCTGGTTATAAATTACGATCCAATTTTTTCTTTGATGTTTCAAAATAATACAAAATAGACTAAACAGAATCAATAGAGTCAACTGTTTGCTGGTAGAAAATGGCGACCCTCTCAGGTAAGTTGTGTTTCACACAGGAAAAGTCTTAGATCCACTTTTTGTGTTTTTAATAGAACATTGTATGCACAATATCCGCTATAACGTAGTAGTTATGGTGCAAAGATTCTTTGGGTGCATTCCAGCCAATTTCTGTAAAAGTGTTTCAGTGCAATTTGACAAAAAGGCCTGATTTCTTCCAGCACCAAACCCCTTTGGCTGTAGTTTAGGTAATGGGTTTCACGTCCTTATTACTAGTCCAAGGCTGTCCAGAATTGAACAGCAATGACTGGGTGTGAGCGCTGGGGGCCAGTTTGCAGCTGGAAGTTGCATGCACTGGGACCTCCACGCTTGAGAGACCAGAAGAGTATGGGGTACAGGTTGCTCATTCTGGCTGTTCTTCCCCTTATAGTGACGGGAAGTTGTCCAAACACCACCACAAAGTCACCAAAACACAGTGCGCAGTGTCTGGGGCACCAGTGCTGATTTTTAGATTCCTCTCCCATGTTTTGCAGCCTTTATTCCTCTACCTGGCTTACCAGTCGGTCCATGCTCCCCTGGAAGTTCCAGAGCCTTATGCACAACCCTACGCTTTTATCAAAGACAAGAACCGGCGGCTCTATGCTGGCATGGTGTCCGCTTTGGATGAAGCTGTGGGAAATGTCACTGACGCCTTGAAGAAGAAGGGAATCTGGGACAACACGGTTTTCATATTCTCTACCGGTAAGTTTGCAATATTTATTCATTAATGAATGGTATGTGATGCTTGGATTCTGTTTATTTAACCGTATTTTGCAATTCTTCTTTAGTTCTTCTACATAATACAGTTGTAATCAAAATTGTGCAAACCCCATTGAAAATCAAAATGTACAGACTTTCAGCTGTTTGCAATGAACAAATCCAACAAAAGCAATTGAAATAGCGAAATAGCTCAACACAACAAATGCTTTAAGCGATTTCCCCAAATTCAACTAAAGCATTCAAGCCCTTTATATACCAATCATACTCTTCATTCAGCTCTTACCTATAGCTTTCACACACTGCATACTACATTCACACACTACATTCACACACTGCATACTACATTCACACACTACATTCACACACTGCATACTACATTTACACACCACACACTACATTCACACACTACATTCACACACCACACACTACATTCACACACTGCATTCACCCTGCACACTGCACTCACACACCGCACACTACATTCACACACTGCACTCACCCTGCACACTGCGCTCATACACTGCACACTACATTCACACACTGCACACTACATTCACACACCACAAACTACATTCACACACTGCACTCACCCTGCACACTGCGCTCATACACTGCACTCATTCACACCCTGCACACTACATTCATACACTGCACTCACACTGCACACTGCGCTCATACACTGCACACTACATTCACACCCTGTACACTACATTCACACACTGCACTCACCCTGCACACTGCGCTCATACACTGCACACTGCATTCACACCCTGCACACTACATTCACACACTGCACTCACCCTTCACACTGCGCTCATACACTGCACACTACATTCACACACTGCAGTCTCTGTGTTTCTCCCAAGCAATCTATTCACTTACTAGTTAGAAAACTGGTGAAATAAGAATGTGTGTGTAGTTCTATGTAAATGTTTCTTATATACATTAGTACCTGAACCATGTTTCTTTGGGACACTCCGTTTGTGTTCCCCAAGGTTCTGTCCTCTGTACCTTACTGTCAGTCTATCCTGCCTTCCTAGGTTAACCCTTTCAGCTCCTTTAGCTTGCGATGTAATTTCTCTGCAGATGACACAAATCTATCTGTCCTCTCCTGATCTCTCACCATCCCTCTTTATTCGTGTTTTGGACTATTTCTAACTGGATGGCTGCTCACCTCATGAAACTCGATCTCTCCAAAACAGAAATTCTAGTCTTTCCTCCGTCGAGCGTTCTACCCCGGCATCTGTTTCTCTCGCTGACTGTATATTCTCTTTGATTCCACCCTATCCTACACCCCTCATGCCGGGACAATCTACAAATCCTGACACTTCCATTTCAAAATCATAGCACGCATCCGCCCCTATCTAAGTCCAGATATCGCTACAGTGCTGGTCTATGCCGCTATCCTCTCTCATCTTGACTACTGCTATAGGCTTTTCCCAACATGCCCCACTATAGTCTATATGGTGCTTTATAAATAATAACAATGAGTGCGGGAGCTAGGCTCGTCTTCCTGTCCGCCTATGCCTCCCCCCTCTGTTGGTCTTTACACTGGCTTCCCATAAGATTATAGGGCTCAAATTAAAAGTCTTGTCTTTGCTTATGAATCTCTACATCACACTGCTTCTACCTATCCTCATACACCAGTATTTCCCATCCAGGCTCCTACACTCTGCCGAAGATCTGCGTCTATTCTCTGTTCATACTCTCACGTTCGCCTTCAAGGCTTCTCTATGGCTGCACCGTTCCTATGGTACTCCGTTCCCTGCCTTATCAGGCTTTCACCCAGTCTCCAATCCAACAACTCATTGAAATCTCACATCTTCAGGAAGGAATATCAATTAAACTGTTACTAGCTTTCCCTCCCGCACCTTGGTAACCCACCCTGCTTCCTCTCCTGCTACTGTGCTACTAATCTAACAATCTACTTTCACCATACATAAAATATCTTACCCTTACCTCAATTTACCGCTTGTTTGAGCAGCACCTTCAGCCCTTTCCCTATATGTCCAGCTTGCCTCGTTACACATTATTGTCTGTTAGTCCACCTACTAAATAGCGTGATAGCTTTCCTATGTCATTCCACCCTGGGCACTCCCATCACACTCAGTCTGTCCTTGATGTATATTTATATTTTTATTTATGTATTTATGAACCTACCATATTTTCCTATCTCAGATATTTATGTTGGAGAAGGTCAGTATGTCAGATACGACCTAAAAACTGTTGCTATGTTTGTATTAACTGTTAGCCATTTTTCCGTTAGCCATTTTTCCGTTTCCGTTATCTGGCTTTACGGAAAGATGGTGATGTGGGATTCATAATTTCCTATGAATATCTTCACTTCCACATGGGAATGACTAATTCTGAATAAGCTCCGGTTCATCACACAGCTTTAATGAAAATACCCATAGGACCTCTGTGACCTCTTCTAACCTTTTACTTTATGAAATATGGAACCGACATACTTTGACTATTCAATAACTAACCCCAGTCTCCCTGTTCAGAGCCAGATCGCCCTCAAACCAGGCACTAATTCGGGCCTGGTGGGGGATTCTCAATTTCCTTGTCTCACAGTTTTGTTTAAATGCAGCAGAATTTTCTGAATCTTTCTTAAATTTCCACTTAAAAAAATTGGTTCTGAAACATGAGAATTCTATGATGTGGTTCCTGTGGTTTAGGTAAACTATAACTTTTATATGTTCATATATCATAAAATAGAGTCCGCTGCATTAGTGTGAATTAGCCGTGTTGTCTGAATAATCCACCAGATTACACCAGGACTGTATTCCTGTTACAATATTGGTTAGAAAAATAAACCCGGTCTGTTTTCAATTCAGCCATTAAATTGATGACTTCACACACATAGAGCACTTCAGCTTGCTGTGTACGGAGTATCCGATCTTAAAGGACCACTCTAGGCACCCAGACCACTTCAGCTTAATGAAGTGGTCTGGGTGCCAGGCCCTTCTAAGGTTAACCCATTTTTTTTATAAACATAGCAGTTTCAGAGAAACACACTCTGCATGCACATACTCTTCCTCCCACTAGCTGCATGCACTACCTACTCACATACATATTCACATAATTTAACTTTACCCATTGTAAAGCGCTGCGGAATTTGATGGCGCTATATAAATACCATAATAATAATAACTAGCCACTGACACACATTCACATAATTCACATAATTAGCTACTGACATACTTAGCCAATCACTGACATAGATAACTAATCACACACATATACCTAGATATATAGGCACCCAATCATTCACACACACATAGACAACTACACAACTCCCCAATCACTGAAAGTCCATTACATCCAAACACATAGCTACCCGGTCACTCACACACATACACATTCAGACACTGTCACACATACTGTCAGTGTAATGAGTTCTCTCCTCCCCTGCCAGGGCCGAATTAACATAGGGGCTGATGGAGCTTCCGCTCCAGGCCCAGGCCCATGGAATAGGCCCATTTAAAAAAAAAAAAAAATTAACTTTTTTTTCTCAGTATAAACGGAGATTACTTTGTAATACCAGCACTAACCAGTAGGGGTCACTGTATGTGGATAGAGGCAGGGATAGGAAGTTACAGCATATCCCTTCCTCTCTCTACTCACTGATCCGCAGGGGAGCAGCTACACAGCACAGAGAGTCCAGACAGCAGCTCCCAGCCTACAGAGACAGCCTACAGCTCAGGGAAGTGAAGTATGGAGGAAAGGCAGCAGACATGGGGACACTGAGACACTAGGGGACACTGTGAGATATGGGGATGCTGAGACACATGGGGAATTTGGGAGACAGACTGAAACACAGAGACACATGGGACACAGTGTCCCCATACAAACATAGCAACAGTTTTTAGGTCGTATCTGACATACTGACCTTCTCCCTATTGTCTCAGTGTCCCCCAGTCTCCCAGTGTCTATATCCCCATGTCTCTCAGTCCCCCTAGTGTCTCAGTGTCTCCATGTCTCCCAGTGTCCCCAAATGTCTGTGTCCCCATGTCTCCCAGTGTCCACATGTCTCCCAGCCAGTCCCCCTAGTGTCTGTGTCCCCTTGTCTCCCTGTGTCCCCATGTCTCCCAGTGTCTGTGTTCCATGTCTCTCAGTGTCCCCAAATGTCCCCATGTCTCCCAGTGTCCCCAAATGTCTCCATGCCTGTGTCTCCATGCCTCCCAGCCAGTGTCCCTAGTGTCTCAGTATCCCCATGTCTCTCAGTGTCCCTAGTGTCTTAGTGTCCCCATGTCTTCCAGTGTCTGTGTCTCTGTGTCCCTAGTGTCTGTGTGCCCATTTCTCCCAGTGTCCCCGTTGACTTCCTGCCTCACTGGACACTGCTGTTAGGTGGTATGGATTTACTTGAAAGAGTAAAGCATAAATTAGAGCGAGAGTATGTAGAGTATGGTGTTGGAGTGCGTCCTTTGAGTTTCCCTCCAACACCATCTCCATTAGATACTTGACGCTTGAGAGGTATGACTGTTTTAGTGTCTATGGTCGATAAGATTCTTGTCATGACTGCTAGTGTGGTCCAGCACGCAGAACTATGTAAAATCTACATAGACAGAACAGAAAATGATAAAATGTAAACCGGTCCTTAGAATGGCCGGACTAATACGTTAAAAACAGAGAATGGTCAAGGGAGCCAGAAATATACAATTCCATTTAACAAGCCAAGTCAGGGAAGCCAGGAATCAGAATAGTCAGGAATAGCCAAGGTCAAAATACTGGGAATATCAAAAACAGGACAAGAAACGCACTCTCAGGATTCAAGAACCAGGAACGAAAACCGCGACAGGGCAATAACCTAGGTGTGTGACCCTGGGGGGCAGAGCTATATCTGGCTGCCTCCGCGTGTTTCGGCACCATCTTGAACCCGGGCAGGCAGCCAGGAGAACCCGGTAGAGGGGCTCCCGACTCGCCGCTGAGCAGGTAAGCTCAGTTCGTTGGCGCGGTCACACTGGTCCGGTGCAACCGCACCTCGCGGCGAGCCGGTGGCCGTGACAATTCTGTAATTAGGCCCCATCATAATTGACAGCACCAGGTCCACTGGGCTCTTAATCTGGCCCTGTCCTCTGCAGGGTATCAGGGTACAGGGGTAGGACAGACAGGGGCTCAGGAGAACACCATTCTCTCCCTAATATCTAGAGTAATGATTTCTCAAGGAGAAGCGACTGCTTTAGCATCCTGAATTACAGCTTTCAAAGGAAATTAAAGACATAACATCTGCATGGAATAGGGGTCAGCCATGGGAGAGCTTCAGATATCTTCAAAGTGACAGAGATATAAACTCTCTGTGTGTTGGTGTGTTATGCAGAATGAAGCTGTTATACCTTGTTTCTGCCACAAGAGGTCACATGGCATCCATTGATTCCACATTATTATTATTATTATTATCGCATTTATATAGCGCTAACAGATTTCGTATCGCTTTACAATATTATAAAAGGGGGGATGTAACTATAAATAGGAAAATTACAAGAAAACTTACAGGAATAATAGGTTGAAGAGGGCCCTGCTCAAACAAGCTTACAGTCTAGGAGGAGGGGTATAAACCACATTAGGACAGGAAATATAAATAAAATAGGGTGGGAGTGAAGCAGAGCTGGAGGAGAGAGTAGAGTGCTGCCCATAAGGAGAGAGCAAGAGACAGGTATGTAAGGTAGAGGTTACTCTAGGAGGCCATAAGCTTTCCTAAAGAGATGAGTTTTAAGGCACTTCTTAAACGATTGAAGATTAGAGGAGAGTCTGATGGCGGTAGGCAGGCTATTCCATAGGAAGTAAGCCTCCCGCGAGAAGTCCTGCAAACACGAGTTGGCCGTACGCGTGCGAGCAGCGGACAGGAGAAGGTCACGGGCAGAGCGGAGAGACCGAGAAGGGACATACCTATGGATCTGTGAAGAGATATGAGGGGCTAGAATTGTTCAGTGCTTCATAGGTATGGGTTAGCACTTTGAATTGACTTCTATAAGATACAGGAAGCCAATGTAAGGACTGACAGAGGGGTGAGAGGACCAACCAGAGAGGAAAATTAGTCTGGCGGCAGCATTCATTACAGACTGTAGAGGGGCAATACGGCTTTTGGGAGGGTTACAATAATCCATGCGGGAAATTACTAGAGCATGGACAAGCTCCTTGGTAACATCTTGCGTAAGAAAGGGGCGGATGCGGGCTATGTTTTTAAGATGGAATTTACAGGATTTGGCATGCTTGCATGGATGGACTACTAACTTGAAGGGAGAGCGAAAGAGGAGGATCAGTATTAGGAGGAGGAAAGACAAGGAGCTCAGTTTTAGAAAGATTGAGTTTCAGAAAGCGGGAGGACATCCAGTCAGAGATGGAAGAAAGGCAAGCAGTGACATGTTGCAGGACGGCAGGGGAGAGGTCCGGGGAGGAGAGATATATCTGGGTGTCATCAGCGTACAGGTGGTATGAATCCAAAAGAGGTAATAAGTTTGCCAAGAGAGGCAGTATAAAGAGAAAATAGAAGGGGACCAAGGACAGAGCCTTGGGGGACTACAACCGAGACAGGAAGAGGGGAGGAGGTATCATTAGAAAAGGAGACACTGAATGACCATTGGGAGAGATAAGAGGAAAACCATGAGAGGACAGCGTCACAGAGACCGAGTGATTGAAGAGTTTGAAGACGGAAAGCATGATCAACAGTGTCAAAGGCAGCAGAGCGGTCAAGAAAAATTAGTACGGAGTAGTGGCCTTTGGATTTAGCTGCAATTAGGTTGAACTTTGAAAACAAGTATAGGTTCGGGCTCGAACTTGACCCCAAACCCGAACCCCATTGATGTCAATGGGGACCCAAACTTTTGGCCACAAAAATGGCTCTAAAAAACTTCTGGAAAGGTCTAGAGGGCTGCAAAAGGAAGTAAAATGGGGGTAAGAGTAGGACAAGTGCCCTGCGAACAAATTTGGATAAAGAAATCACTTAAAAATAACATAAAATAAGCAGCCGCTTAGTAGATAATTCACACGGTATTAGGGAGCTATCTACCAAAAGGCTGAAAGGCCTAAATTGGTATATATACAACCAAGAATTCTGCTAGCATTTCCTGCTGATCTATTACATTGTCTGCCTACCTTTAAGTCATCAGAAATAATCACCCCTAAATCCCTTTCCTCAGATGTTGTGGTTAGGACTCTATCAAATATTCTGTACTCTGCCCTTGGGTTTTTATGTCCAAGATGCATTATCTTGCACTTATCCACATTAAATGTCAGTTCCCACAATTCTGACCATTTTTCTAGTTTACCTAAATCATTTGTCATTTGGCTTATCCCTTCTGGAACATCAACCCTGTTACATATCTTAGAATCATCAGCAAAAAGACATACCTTACCATCAAGACCTTCTGCAATATCACTAATAAAAATATTAAAGAGAATGGGTCCAACCCTCTGTTGCCTGTCACTCATCCACTGCGTTACCCATTCAACAATATTGGAATCCAAGCTTAAAGATTGCAGTTTATTGAAAAGCCTTCTATGTGCAACAGTGTCAAAAGCCTTACTGAAATCTAGGTAAGCAACGTCTACTGCACCATCCTGATCTATAATTTTAGTTACCAAATCAAAATAATCAATAAGATTAGTTTGGCATGATCTCCCTGAAGTAAACCCATGTTGTCTCTGATCTTGAAATCCATGTGTTTTTAGATGTTCATCAATCCTATCCTTTAACATGGTTTCCATCACTTTCCCCACTACTGAAGTAAGGCTTACTGGCCTATAGTTGCCCAACTCCTTCCTATTACCTTTCTTGTAAATGGGCACAGCATTTGCTAACTTCCAATCTTCTGGGACTACTCCTGTTAACAATGATTGGTTAAATAAATCTGTTAATGGTTTTGCTAGTACACCACTAAGCTCTTTTAATAGCTTTGGGTGTATTCCATCAGGCCCCATTGACTTATTTGTCTTTACTTTTGACAGTTGAAATAGAACCTCTTCCTCTGTAAACTCACGTGTAATAAATGACTCAAATAGGTCATGGATGGAAGTTGATTTAACGGTGCTGCACATAGAGCGTGCATTCCAGAGGGCAGCTTTAAAAGAGGAATTATAGTGAGAGTTACATGGAATGGATATAAAATTGTTGTAGTTTCTAGTGTTAGTACTAGGTGGCTTAGTGGAGGAGGGACGAGGGTTTGGAGAGACATCACCAGCTGCTCGGAGCAGTAGGATGGTAAGGAAGAGTAGGTGGGAGTAAGATTTAAATGTTGGGGGCGAGCGCTTGTTTTTAGGGGATTTAGGAGGAGTTTGTGGAGAAAGGCTGAATAAATATGAGCAAAGTGCATGTTAGGTTAGGTGCTGTGAGTCCTGGGTGTAGCGGTTTCAATGCTGTATTGGGCCCAGGCTATAAGAGAGAATCTGGGGTTAGATAAGAGATTGTGGGTGGGGAAGCATTGAGGCGGTAAAACAAAATCAGGAAAAAGCAGATGAAAGGGAATTTAAGGATATGACAGAATGGCAGAGATCAGATAGGTAAAAGTCATAAATAGGGAACATCATAAATTAACAAGGCTTAGAGTGCAATAACTAACACTAGCAAAACAAACATTTAACTAAACAAGTTAAGGATGGAGGGTGCAATAGTCATCAATTAAGCAGTGATAATGTCTACAATTTACACTTGCAATTCAAATTCATTTCTGTAATAAGAATGATCAACTTAAAATAATATAAAGAAAACTCGCTTTCTGGAAACTGGAAATGTTTGCAAATGGGAATTTGTGTATTGATCCTGAGTATGTAAAATGCAAATGACGCTTAATCAATTAACAACTATTTGTGTAAAACAAATATCAAATATGTGTGTGTGTGTGTGTGTGTATATGTGTGTGTGTATATGTGTGTGTGTGCAGGGCCAGATTAAGAGCCCAGTGAGCCTGGTGCTGACAATTATGACGGGCCTAATTACAGAATCATATCGACCAAAAACAGTAAAACACTCCCAAGCGTCATGTATCTGATGGAGATGGTGCTGGAGAGAAAGAAAACAGCAGCTATAAGAAAACACATACCCTAGGCTAATCTCTCTCTAATTTATGTTTTCATCTTTCAAGTAAATCCATAACCCCTAACAGCAGTGTCCAGTCAAGCAGGAAGTCAATGGGCACGGTAAAAGGGTGTGCCACTGACACAAATCACGTAACCTGCCAAAAGGGGCGAACATGCCCAAAAAGAGGATATGTCTGCCCAAAGAATTAGAAGGCCAGCCTGGTATGAATGCATGTCAGGCTGCCTGCCAATCATGCAGCTGGCCAACTAAGGGCATACTATGCAGACAGCACCCTGAGCTTGGCATAAATGCATCTAATGATGCGCTCGCTCAACGCTTTCTAAGGACTGTCCCCTAGCACTCGCTGGTCCACTTGTCTCCTTACCTTCTTACTAGCAGGCAGAAGCTCCTGGTATATAGTCTGGGACAGAAAAAAAGCTGTATGTAGTGTAGAAGAAAGGGAACATGCCACAGTGTTAGAGAGACCAAAGTCAGCATTACCTTAAAGGATCACTATAGGGTCAGGAACACAAACATGAATTCATGACCCTATAGTGTTAACACCACCATCTAGCCCCCCTGAGCCCCTCATGCCTCCATAAATATAGCAAAATCTTACTGTATTCAAGCCTGAAGCTGTAACTCTGCATGCTGTTAGACTCAGAAAAACAAGCAGTCCGCTGACATCATTAGAAGTGGTGGCCTAATCCAATCACAGTGCTTCCCCATAGGATTGGCTGAGACTGACAGAGGCAGATCAGGGGCAGAGCCAGCATGATTCAAACACAGCCCTGGCCAATCAGCATCTCCTCATAGAGATGAATTGAATCAAGGAATCTCTATGAGGAAAGTTCAGTGTCTGCATGCAGAGGAAGGAGACACTGAATGTTTGGATAAATTTTAGGCAGCCATGACCCAGGAAGGATCTCTAACAGCCATCTAAGGAGTGGCCAGTGAAGTTATCACTAGGCTGTAATGTAAAGACTGCATTTTCTCTGAAAAGACAGTGTTTACAGCAAAAAGCCTGATGGTAATGATTCTACTCACCAGAACAAATTCAATAAGCTGTAGTTGTTCTGGTGACTATAGTGTCCCTTTAACTATATTCATGGTCAGCCAGTCCACACACGTTTTGTTCCCATACATCCCTCTTAAGTTTCCATACTTAAGTAAGAGTATGTGAAAAGTAGTTAGGGTTGCCACCTTTCTTGGAAAAACATACCTGCCTTGCTAATTTGCATAATTAAATATGTATGGGTGACATCACATGATGTAAATCACAAGGAGTGACATAAGAGAAAATGCTGTAAAATCACCAAAAAACTACTTAGTTTGAGTCTGCTGTATAGATGGATTCCTCCCAGTGGCCCCATGTCTCCCAGTGCCCCCATGTGTCGATTACTCCAGGTCTCAGTGTTCCTATGTATCAGTGTCTCAGTGTCCCATGTCTCCCAGTGATCCTATGTATCACAGTGTCTCAATGCCCCATGTCTCCCTGTGTCCCCATGTATGCCAGGGTCCCCATGTCGCTAGGAAGATGAGAAGACCTGGGGACACGGGGAGACCTAGGGACACGGAGACACCAGTCACACTGGGAGACTAAGGGACTCTGGCTGGGACGCATGGGGACACTGGGAAAATAGGGGACACTGGCTGGGGGACATGAGGACAAGGAGACACCAGGGACACTAGCTTGGAAACATGGGGACATTGAGGCACTGGGAGACATGGAGACAGTGAGACACTGGCAGACTGGGGTCACTGGGAGACTAGGGGGCACTGTGTCCCCATGTGTCTGTGTCATAATGTCTCCCAATGTCCCTTAGTGTCTCAGTGTCTGCCATAATGTCTCCCAATGTCCCTTAGTGTCTCGGTGTCTGCCATACTGTCTCCCAATGTCCCTTAGTGTCTCAGTGTCCCCATGTCTCCTTGCAGCCTTTCCCCCATCCCTTACTTCCCTGAGCTGTAGGCTGTCTCTGCAGGGTGGGACTTGCTGCCTGGACTCTCTGTAGATGCACCCCTGCAGATCAGTGAGTATAGATAGGCAGGGAGGGATATGCTGGAACTTCCTATCCCTGCCTGTCTCCACACACAGTGACCCCTACTGGCCAGTGCTGGTATTGCAGAGTAATCTCTTGTTTATACTGAGAAAAATACCAGCATTTGTATTGCCAGTATCACTGCAATATTGGCAATGCCAGGCAGCCCCAAATACTGGCTGTGCCAATAAAATAAAAGCCAGGTGGAATCCCTAAGAGTAGTGTGTGGAAAAAAAAAAAAGTGAATTTATTTATTTATTTATTTATTTTTATAAATCAATGGGCCTATTTCATGGGCATGGGCCTGGAGCTGCAGCTCCATTAGCCCCTATGTTAATCCGGCCCTGTGTGTGTGTGTGTGTGTGTGTGTGTGTGTGTGTGTGTGTGTGTATATATATATATATATATATGTATCTTTTTTGCAAGCATACTTTACATATTTTTCATTACACCTTAAGGGGACCTTCCGGACACCCATACATTTTAGGTACCCATACTAGGTTTGCCCCAAGCTATGCCAATTTATTCATGGCCGACTGGGAGTCCACGGCCATTTTCAATTCGCATACTTGGAGGGCAAACCTGGTCTCATATTTTAGATACATTGATGACCTCTTTTTTTTTTTATTTGGGATGAATCCGAGGAAAACCTCATCTCTTTTATTGATAATCTTAACGTTAATAATAGAGGTATAATTTTAACATCTGAATTTAGCAGAGAACAAATCAATTGTTTAGATTTAAATATATTTATTAAAAATGGGCAACTACATACAAAGACGTTTTTTTAAAAAGTTTGTGTAAATACGGCCATTGACAAATCAAGCATAAAAAAACTGTATCTTTTTTTCCCCACAAACAAAAGGTTTTTATAAATGTAAATCATGTATAGTATGCAAAACCACTGTACCTTCCAAATTAACTCAATTCACTTCAAACGTAACAAAAAAGACTTACAAAATGAGTTTATTAACTGCAGTACTAAAAATGTTATTTATCTGCTTGAATGCCCATGTGGCTTCCAGTACGTTGGAATGACCACAAGGAGTTTAAAAATAAGACTAAGCGAACACTGCAGAAATATAAAAAATGGATACCCAAATCATTCAGAATCCAAACATTTTATTAACCATAATAAATATCCCAAATTGTTAAAATATACAGATATCAAAAGTTGCACATTACCCTGGAGGGGAGGTGATATAAAAAATGTTCTAGGGCAGAATGAAATGGAATGGGTCTATAAGTTACAAACTCTGATGCCCCAAGGGTTAAATGCAGAATTTGATTTATTCAATTTTTTATAAACATTTCATGTGTGTTTTTTATTTTATTCTTTACCTCCAATAAGATTATAACATATATATATATATATTCATATGTGTAACATATATATGCCAATATGATCTTTGCATTTACAACTGTGTTCCATTTCATACAGAATTCATTTTAAGTGTTTTTACTTTTGATCTTACATGTATTTACCTACCTAAATCGATTTCTATTTGCATATGTGTTTGATTTTCATTAGGATCCATGTTATGTATTTTTATTCTTATCCTATATGCTAATTCATTTATTTATTCACTGCTAATTTTTATTTTATTCTGTTACCCCATCCCTCCCCCCCAAAATGGCGGCCGCTTATTCCCCTACTAATATGTCTCCTATCCTGTGCTCTAAAGCTATTCTATGCGTTAACCCCTCCCCCCCATTCTATTTCACATATCCGCTATTCTATGTTCTAACCACTCCTCCATGTCGGCTGCAGCTTCGTGCCCGCCGTCAAACTCTATGTTTTACCACTCACTCCTTATCCCAAGTGAACTCTTACTACATTCTGCACAATACCCCCGGTATGACGCTTACACGTGTCTTCATTTTGATCCGTCGGCTTACATTTTCGCCGACTATACTACAAGACTGTAACGAGAATATACCCCAACACGCAGGATTCAGCTAAACAAAAGACAACACAGAGGAGAGCTACGTCTACCGGACCTTAGAATGGCCGGACTCGACGTATATGAGAGGAGACAGAGTCAGGAACAATCCGAAATCAAGGGCACAGAGAGACAGCGTAAACTAGGACAAGCCGGGGTCTGGTACACAGTAAACAACAAGCCGACAACCAGAACAGATAAGGATAAAGAGAAAACGTAGTCAGAAACAAAGCCAAGGTCAATACGGAGAAACACAACTGAACACAACAAGCGCTAAAGGGAACTGATACAGAAACCACGATAGGGCAAGGAACAAAAGAAAGAAGGTGAGTATAAATACCTAAACATCTAATTTGATTGGTCCCTGTCACATCCACGCCCCCAAAAGGTAAGTGTATGGGGAGTGTGGCATGACAGGGACCAATGGGATGCCTTTTCCAATTTAGGCACCCACTGTCCCTTTAAGAGCGCGCCCGATACCCGCGGCGCGCTCTTAGAGTAGGTGGAACACGTGACCGCTACTAGTCACAGCGGTCGGCTGTGCAGCAGCAGGACCGCGCGCGGCTCGAACAGAGGACCCCGGCCGGCCCCTGGAAAGGGTAAGTACCGCTACATTACCCCCCCCTGAGGACACGCCCTCCGGGCGGGGAGGGCCAGGCCTGGCAGGAAAACGAGAATGGAAAGAGCGCACAAGACGAGGAGCGTGAACCGCGTCAGCGGAAATCCAACTATGCTCCTCAGGCCCATAGCCCTTCCAATGCACTAGGTACTGAAGTCGGCCCCTAAGGAAACGAGAGTCAAGAACTGCAGAAACTTCAAATTCCTCATGACCCTCCACAGAAACAGGAGGGGGAGGAGGTGCATGTCGGGTGTAGCGGTTGCGTATGAAAGGCTTTAACAACGAGGTGTGAAAGACATTAGGAATACGCAGATTCTTAGGGAGACCCAAGGCATACGAAACAGGATTAACCTTATGCAGAATACGATAAGGACCAATAAAGCGGGGAGCCAATTTCATAGAAGGCACCCGGAGGCGAATGTTTCGCGTAGAAAGCAGAACCCTGTCCCCCACAACATAAGAAGGAGCCGCCCTGCGATGCTTGTCAGCCTGCACCTTCTGGCGAGCAGCGGAATCCACCAAAGAACGCTGAACCTGCTCCCAAGTATTACGCAAATTAGCCAAATGTTCATCCAGAACTGGCATGCCCTGTGAGGAGAAAGCAGCCGGAAGAACAACAGGATGTTGGCCATATACAACGTAAAAAGGACTCTTGCCGGAAGAATCATGAGTAGCGTTATTCCGAGCAAACTCAGCCCAAGGAAGAAGGTCAGACCAATTGTTCTGATGGTGGGATACGAAACAACGAAGGTACTGCTCCAGAGATTGATTGGCACGTTCGGCAGCTCCATTAGACTGGGGTTGGTAAGCGGAAGAAAATGAGAGAGAAATACCCATTTCCGAACAAAAGGCTTTCCAGAACCTGGAAATAAATTGGCTACCCCTATCAGATACAATAGATACGGGAATGCCGTGTAATCGAAACACCTCTCTGGCGAAAACAAGTGCTAGTTCCCTGGACGTGGGCAGCTTGTGAAGAGACACAAAGTGAGCCATCTTGGAAAACCGATCCACTATCATTAGGATAACTGTGTTACCATTCGAGGGAGGTAATTCAACAATAAAATCCATGGACAGGTTAGACCAAGGTCTCTCGGGAATAGGTAATGGATGCAACAGCCCACAAGGAACCCTACGAGAAGATTTCATACAGGCACAAGTAGTACAAGCACCTATATAGTCAGTGACATCCTTGCGTAAGGAATCCCACCAAAAATACCGAGAAACTGCTGACACCGTTTTGGAAATACCAGGATGTCCAGCAGTCTTAGTGTCATGATACAACGACAGAATCTCCCGTCTCTCGGGAACATCAACGAATAGTTTATCAGTAGGTCTCTCGCTAGGTGCCATGCTTTGTTTCGCTTGTATGGCCTGCAAGAGGGACGAAGAAATAGACAAAACAGTGGTAGCGATTATCCTTTCTGGGGGAATCACAGGAGTAACATCAATCTCCCGTTTGTCAGCAGTTTTGAACTGTCTGGACAGAGCGTCTGCTTTAGTGTTGCGGTCACCTGGCCTATAGGTGATAATGTAATTGAAATGGGACAAAAATAGTGACCACCTAGCCTGCCGAGAAGACAGTCTTTTAGCCTCACTAAGGTAGGATAAGTTCTTATGATCCGTAAATATGAGAATAGGATCTTTAGTTCCTTCTAACAAATGTCTCCATTCTTTCAGTGCTAAAATAATAGCAAGGAGTTCGCGATTACCCACATCATAATTCTTTTCTGCTTTGGACATTTGTTTGGAGAAGAAGCCACAAGGATGCAATGGTTTTTCAGGCGACTCTCTTTGGGATAAGACAGCACCTACCCCGATATCAGAAGCATCAACTTCAAGAATATAGGGCAGTGTGGGGATAGGGTGCTGTAAAATAGGTGCAGAAGCGAATGTGGTTTTAAGAAACTCAAAAGCCTGAAGTGCCTCGGGAGACCAGACACGAGTATTGCCTCCCTTTCTTGTCATACGGGTGATAGGCGCTACAATAGAGGAAAAACCTTTAATAAAGCGTCTATAATAATTAGAGAAACCAAGAAAACGCTGAATGGCTTTCAAACCTTGTGGAAGAGGCCATTCCATGACAGCAGAAAGCTTCTGGGGATCCATACGAAAACCTTTAGCGGAAATTAAATACCCCAAAAACTGGACTTCGGATTGGTCAAATAGACATTTTCCCAGTTTACAATAAAGACCATTAGCAAGAAGGGTCTTCAGAACTGTCGTAACATGCCTGTGATGAGTGTGTAAATCTGTAGAGTATATTAATATGTCGTCTAAGTACACAATTACAAATGTGTGAATAAAGTCTCTTAAAACGTCATTGATAAATTCTTGAAATACTGCTGGGGCATTGCATAGACCAAATGGCATAACAGTATACTCGTAATGGCCAGATCTAGTGTTGAATGCCGTTTTCCATTCGTGGTCTTTCTTAATACGTATTAAATTATATGCACCTCTAAGATCCAATTTAGTGAATACAGTAGCATGTTTGAGTCTGTCAAATAATTCTGTGATCAAAGGTATAGGATATGCATTTTTGATGGTGATTTTATTTAGACCTCTATAATCGATACACGGTCTTAAATCACCTTCTTTCTTTGATACAAAGAAGAACCCCGCTCCAGCCGGAGAAGAGGATCTCCTAATAAACCCCTTTTCTAATGATTCCTTAATATACTCCTCCATGACACGGTTTTCTTGAACAGATAAAGGGTACACCCTGCCCTTTGGAGGTATTGTGCCAGGCAATAAATCGATAGCACAATCGTAGGGTCTGTGAGGTGGTAATTTGTCAGCCTCCCTTTTATCGAAGACAGTTTTGAGAAATAAGTACTGAGAGGGTATAACAGTGGACAAAGGAGGAGTTGTAGGGACATTAATAGAATTCAAAGGGGTGACTTCAATAGTACAGGACTCATGGCAGGCATCGCTCCATGATTTTATTTGCCCTGACTCCCAATCAAAAATGGGATTGTGAGTACGTAACCATGGGTACCCTAACACAATGTGAGAAGAGGGAGATGTGATAACCTGGAATTGAATGGTTTCAAAGTGTAAAACCCCTGTATACATGTGTAATGGTACAGTTTCATGAGTAACAATTGGAGAACTTAATGGTCTACCATCTATGGCCTCAATGGCCAAGGGTATCTCCCTTTCTCTGACGGGAATGTTATTTTTCGTAACAAACTCAGAGTCAATAAAGTTCTCAGCAGCCCCAGAATCAACCAAGGCTAATATGCATTCTGCTATACAACTCACCCCCATATGAAGGGAAACAGGGAGAAGCAAACGATTAGGAGGCAATTTAGGAGACTTAGAGATCACACCCAAGGCCAGTCCCCTATAAGGTCTTAGGTGCGAGAGTTTTCCGGACGCAAAGGACATTCCCTTACCATATGGTCTCGCCTACCACAGTATAGGCAGAGTCCATTCCTTCTTCTAAGTAGTTTTTCAGTATCCGAGAGTTTGGCAACCCCTAATTGCATGGGTTCCTCCTCGGGTACTTTAACACTCTCAGGTTTATCAACTCTAGGGTTAATAGATGTGACCAGACGTCTATTCTTGTTTTTGGTATAGAGCCTGTCGCGAATTCTATTATCTATATCAATGAGGTAGTCAATAAGATCCTCTAATGGAATAGGAAGCTCCCTTGCCGCTACCTCATCTAATATAGTGTCAGATAAACCTTCCATAAACGCAGTAGTTAACCCATTATTGGTCCAATCTACCTGTGAAGCAAGGGTACGAAACTGAATAGCATAATCCGCCACAGACCTAGACCCCTGTTTAATCCTCATTAATGCTCTTGCGGCATTCTTTGACCTCTTTGTTGTGTCAAAAGTTCTACGAAAAGCCGCAAGAAAACTATTGAAATCATGAACCATAGGTCCATTGGCCTCCCAAATAGGATTTGCCCACTCTAGTGCTTTGTCAGTAAGTTGATGCATCAAAAACCCCACCTTAGACCTATCAGTGGGAAAGGAATGAGGATACATCTCAAGGTGGAATTCTATTTGATTAATAAAACCTCTGCATGTCTTGGCTTCCCCTCCATACCTAGGAGGAGGTGTTAAATGGGGCGAAGTATTGGGTGAATTGGATACTTCGGGAGGATGAGGTGTAGGAGGGTTAGGTGCGGTTGCAGGAATGGTTCTAGACAAGAGCGTCTGGAGAGCCTGTGCTATCTGATCCATACGGTGATCCTGCTCTACAAACCTTGCCTCGTGAGAAGCCATTTGCTGAGCCAAATCTGCGGGGTCCATGGCCCTATCATAATGTAACGAGAATATACCCCAACACGCAGGATTCAGCTAAACAAAAGACAACACAGAGGAGAGCTACGTCTACCGGACCTTAGAATGGCCGGACTCGACGTATATGAGAGGAGACAGAGTCAGGAACAATCCGAAATCAAGGGCACAGAGAGACAGCGTAAACTAGGACAAGCCGGGGTCTGGTACACAGTAAACAACAAGCCGACAACCAGAACAGATATGGATAAAGAGAAAACGTAGTCAGAAACAAAGCCAAGGTCAATACGGAGAAACACAACTGAACACAACAAGCGCTAAAGGGAACTGATACAGAAACCACGATAGGGCAAGGAACAAAAGAAAGAAGGTGAGTATAAATACCTAAACATCTAATTTGATTGGTCCCTGTCACATCCACGCCCCCAAAAGGTAAGTGTATGGGGAGTGTGGCATGACAGGGACCAGTGGGATGCCTTTTCCAATTTAGGCACCCACTGTCCCTTTAAGAGCGCGCCCGATACCCGCGGCGCGCTCTTAGAGTAGGTAGAACACGTGACCGCTACTAGTTACAGGGGTCGGCTGAGCCGCGCGCGGCTCGTGCAGCAGCAGGACCGCGCGCGGCTCGAACAGAGGACCCCGGCCGGCCCCTGGAAAGGGTAAGTACCGCTACAAAGACCCAATAGCCCTTGCGGCATATACACCACGTGATTAAACTTTTCAGTGCATATCAGGCTCACTAAACTTCGTTTTTTAATATCTATTTACATGAATAAGCTCATACCCCATTAGATTTTCTGTAAATACCAGCTACAATATGTTTTAAAGTGGTAAATACCGTTGTTTTTTTTTTTATGCTTTCTGATTGGCTGACCGTTATTTTGGCGCCAATTTGAATTATCTGTACTCCTATTTAAACCCACATTGCCAGCTAATATATTCTATTCCATTTTTGATAAAGCCCTGTGTGGCGAAACACGTTATATGGTTTTCATTTGTGTATTTTAACAATCAAAGTTTTTTTTGGCTACTTTTAATTGTACCAATTCACTTTTTATTGTATTTTATATGCACATTTTACTGCTGGCATTTTTTTACTGAATCCTAGGTGGGGATTATTCAACCAATGCTACTATAATAGAGCAGTACCTTCTGCTCTATACTTGTGAGTATATTTTATATATTTTATATACTATACTCCTTTTAAAATTGAGAGCACTATTTTTTTTATATATACCCTGGACCCTGGATACCTAAGCCTAACTGACAGACACACCTCGCCATTGTATCCCTTAGTGGGGTTTGTACCGCTAAACGCCATCCATTCCAGAGCTGGCTTAAACTCTTTTAAATGTGAGTCTACTAGCTTTATTTTATCCATTTTACCCTAGGATCTCTGACGTATTTTACTAACGGCTGTCTGTCGTATCTCCCCTTGTCTCTCCTCATATACGGATATTTTATCATCCGGACGGATCAACTCCAGAGGATTGCACCCCTATTCTATCCTGTTATATTACTGAGACTTTTAGATGTATTTTACCATCCCGACGAATCAACCCTTAAAGATTGCACCACTATTTTAGTGAGATTTTATTTAGTTTTTTTACTTACATAGCCTCTTTTTATTATTTTATCATTTAGACCATTAGGTCGGTTTTCTATTTGTATATTTACTTTTACGAGACTTTGGGCGCAACCCTCACCTTCTTTCTGTTTTTACATCCTGTTTCTCAAAGGGTCTTAGAGGGACTCCCTTTTTGGGTTGCTGCCCCCCCATCCTGTTACTTAGCGCTGACTCTCCTTCCTGTTGTATTACCCATACATTTTAGGTGCAATGTGTAGCTTGTTAATTTTTTATAATTTTTTTTGTTTTTTGATTTATAAGCCCTCCCTTTATATTGCTATATGTGATGTCATGTCAGTTTCTAGGATTTGTTGTTGCAACAGAATTTCAACTTCCAGAAACCCAGCGTTTATTCACAGAGTTCTACTGACAGGATAAGCCCGGTACAACAATAAAAAGTGTTTACTGAGTCACTTTGTAAGAGCCTGAGCTCAGTAGAGCCTGGGGAAATGCAGTATTATTATTTTTTTAATCCTCTTATGTAATTATTTAATCCTACCCTTCCCTGTAGCACTGGGATTTCCGGGAACATATTTACACATTTCTCGTACATCATTCTTAGATCATATGTGATCTGCTCATCTCCTGAATCCCTTTATCACCCAGTAACTGGGAACTCAAATCTCACATAATCTCCAAGCAACCCCTGCCTTGGGGTCTCAGGACGTCTTATCGGGGGTCCCTCTGCTATTGGGGTCTATGGGAAGTGGGGGAGAATGTAGTTACAGATATTTTTCTGGTTGCTTCTCTCAGCCTGTGAGGATATATCGGTCCTTATTCTCAATTACAGAACCACAAACCGCTCAGAACTGCAAGTAACTGGCAGCTACATCTGGCTAAATGAGTATCAGTTCAGTATATCTGCTATACACCTTATCAGTTATAGTGCTGTACAATTAAACCACCACTAGAGGGTGACCTATCCCCTCTCATCCACCTGCACATTTTCCTTAAAATGAATCTGTCCCTCCCTCCTTCCATGTCCGTGGTCCTAGTGGCCTCAATTTTAATACTGTTAATAAACTTTTTTTTAAAATTATTTCATACTTAATCATTTTGTAATAATTCAAAATGTTTATATATATATATATAGTGTGTATTTTATTTTTATTTTTTATATGTTAATATGTTGGAAAAAATCATTTAAAAAAAATGTTAAATAATTTGGAAAGCTTATCCAGCCATTTTAAATCAAGGCCGAAGTTTCCAAAAATCCAGGGGTTGACGGGGACCGTAGGTGGCTTTTAAACACCAGACAGGAGGAGGAGGGGTGACTATAGCAGCCTGTGACACAGTGCCAGTGCAGCCACATGTACTGTGAAGGGGTGATACTAGTTTATATGAAAAGTCTCACTGATCTGAACCTTACATACTTTTCTAGCAAATAAAATCAAAATACTAAACTCCTAAAATAAAGCCAAACAAAAACCATTTTAAGATGTATCACTAAAACCATACGAACAGTCTGATCTCTTTAACCAATCAGCTTTGCCAGAAGCTCAAGGAAGCAGGCTGAAGGGTCAGTGTAGGACCCGCTTTAGGGGGGTCTGCCTTGACGTTGGCAGGCGGGCATTCCTTCCAATGGCCATTGGAGCAACTAAATGACCTCCATTTGTCTAAATATACATAGGGATTAAGGAGAGAGCGCAGGTAACTTTTTCTTTGGTTTTTACTATATATTGGGGCTGATGTATACTGTAGTCATTGCTGCCGGCCCAGTAGTGATGGGAGTGAGCGCAGGACTTCTCTTTTTGTAAGTGTAGCCTTGTAACCCTTCTGGGGCTATTCAATTAAATCCTAATTGTAGCAATCTGAAACCCGTTTGACAAAATGTGGGTTCAAATTGTCAAGCTTGTCTGGTCCAGGAATGCGCAATGCATGCCACACCGGGGGCCCTTGGTAAGGCCCCAATTGCCGTGCAGTGACCAGTCTGCCTGTCCAGCATACGAAGGGTTACTGTTCCGGTCTGCACTGCCAGATGCTCGGAGAAGGATTGGATCATGTGAGCTCCATTTTTGGAGCTCACATCTTGCAGCTGGACGCGTGGGCGTTTAACTGCTTCTTCAGTAGCATTTATCTGGATGCAGAGACGGAGCGGGGGATCCATCAAACAAGTTGATAGCTGGTATTTTGCCTTAATAGTATAATGAGACATTGGCAGCTAAATTAGCATCCCCGCGAATTTACAATCTCCCGTCATAATGAAATCGGTCAAGTAAAGAGTCGGTATTTAGAGATATTCTGCGGATAATGGCTGCAATTACTTCTGACAAAGAGGTAACGATTCATTGAAGCCATAAAAATATACTCCACAATCATGGGAGAGAAAGAGAGATGGTTCCTTTAATTTCTCAGAGCCGTGTCTTGGGAGATAATTGCAGATCCGGTGTTTATTCAATAAACACTGAATTACAGTGAATTATAGGAAAAACGAAAATCAAAATACTAAATTCATGCTAAAATAGACAAGCTGTGAATATAGTGGAACTTTGTCCATATTGTGTATTTTGATGTAGATTTTGCATTATTTTGTGAATAGATGCTTCTGGGCTAAAATGTTAAAGGAACACTATGGAAAACCATAACAACTTCATCGCAATTAGGGAAAATTCTCCATTCAAGTCTACTCCAAGCAAAACATTTTTTTTTTCAGTTCTCTACTTAAAGGGAAATTATAGTGCCAGGAAAACAACTTGTGTTCCGGGCACTATAGCTTCCCCTTCTGTCAAGGCCCCTGGCTCAGCTCCACCCACACTTCTTCCCTGCCGACGTCCGCCCGTGGGAGACCATAATGCACGGCTTTTGCCGCGCTCGCATTAGTATCTCCCCATAGCATTACTCATGCTTTCCTATGGGGATTCCGGCGACGCTGGCGGTCCCTCATGCATATCGTGAGGACGACCAGCGTTGTTTAGTCGACCAAAAGTCGTCTAAGAAGCTGGAAGTCACTCTAGTGGCTGTCTGGTAGACAGACACTAGAGGAGGACTTAACCCTGCAAGGTAAATATTGCAGTTTATAAAAACTGCAGGGTTAAGGGTGATGGGAGTTGGCACCCAGACCACTTCAATGAGCTGAACTGGTGTGGGTGCCTACAGTGTCCCTTTAATAAAATGACTTATTGAAATTGCTTTTTAAATAAAGAAATAATTCAGTATTCAGCAGGTTGGACAGGAACAAAATATAGTTAAATGTGTTGGTTCTTAACCTTTAGCTGACTCACTTGGCATCAATTTTCTGACCCACGTGTCACTTGTAATATTGATTCAATAACCCTGTGTGATATATTCTAATTTAAATCCTGGCAAATGCCTTCGTTAGAATGTTCTTGGACTCAAACCTGCTTCCCTTACTGTCAGCTCTGCTACAGTGGTACTTACAGTAAGAGTGGGTAGTTACCTGATCTGAGTCATGAATGCCAGTCTGTGGGCACCCACTGAATCAGTGTGGGTTAGGAACCCGTGAATTAAGGACAAGCTGACACTTATTATTTTATTTTTATAAATGACTTGCACAACAGTTTTGTGTTTGTTTATTTTTAAAGTATACGTACACAGGGCGGATCCTGGTTACATATGATCACAGGGCAGATCCTGGTTATATATGATCACAGGGCAGATCCTGGTTATATATATTATCACAGGGCAGATCCTAGTTACATATATGATCACAGGGCAGATCCTGGTTATATATGATCACAGGGCAGATCCTGGTTACATATGATCACAGGGCAGATCCTGGTTATATATATGATCAGGGCAGATCCTGGTTATATATGATCACAGGGCAGATCCTGGTTATATATATGATCACATGGCAGATCCTGGCTATATATGATCACATGGCAGATCCTGGTTATATATATGATCACAGGGCAGATCCTGGTTATATATATGATCACATGGCAGATCCTGGTTATATATATGATCACAGGGCAGATCCTGGTTAAATATGATCACAGGGCAGATCCTGGCTATATATGATCACATGGCAGATCCTGGTTATATATATGATCACAGGGCAGATCCTGGTTATATATGATCACATGGCAGATCCTGGTTATATATATGATCACAGGGCAGATCCTGGTTATATATGATCACAGGGCAGATCCTGGTTATATATGATCACATGGCAGATCCTGGTTACATATGATCACAGGGCAGATCCTGGTTACATATGATCACAGGGCAGATCCTGGTTATATATATGATCACATGGCAGATCCTGGTTATATATATGATCACAGGGCAGATCCTGGTTACATATGATCACAGGGCAGATCCTGGTTATATATATGATCACAGGGCAGATCCTGGTTACATATATGATCACATGGCAGATCCTGGTTATATATATGATCACAGGGCAGATCCTGGTTACATATATGATCACAGGGCAGATCCTAGTTACATATGATCACAGGGCAGATCCTGGTTACATATGATCACAGGGCAGATCCTGGTTATATATATGATCACAGGGCAGATCCTGGTTACATATGATCACAGGGCAGATCCTGGCTTATTCTTGCTTTGCAGAGGTGGCCATCGCGAAGTCATTTTTGGTTGCCATCACCAAAGGCCCAGACACACAAGCGCTAGATATCTCAATAACACTTTGGGCCGGTTTCAGCTGTGCAAAAATGCTCACGTTATTCGCACGACCGTCTCCTGGCCTTCAGCAGGTTTCGTTATGTGGTCTTAGAATTCATTGTATTCGGTGGGAAATCTGAGCTAATTAGACGGATAAAACATTGTCATGTTATTGAGTTATTTGGAATAATTGGATTATATCCCTGCTGGACATAAAGGCACGAGGCACTATTACACCAACATTTCCAGTTTCATTTCCTCTTTTATTTATAATAAAATCTGACTGCACAGAACAGAAAACACATTGCGCTGGACACGTCTCAGAAACACCGTAGGTAGCGTGGGAAAATCCTGTATTAAAAGGCTGACAGACGGTCATTTCGAATGGTTTAAACTTGCCAAGTTAGCCGTGTTAATGGAGTAGATACAAAGACGCCATTGATAGCACAGTGCATGGAAGTCACAGCTCAATATATTTGATTTATTTTTCTGGAGAGGCTGAAGGTCTTGACAAATATAACACTTTTTTTATTACTAAAATACAGCTCAACGAGCATTCTATAACGTGTGCGGTCCTAATACCTGTCCGTAACATGTCCGAGCAAGTTTGAACGTCTCAAGGTTCGCGCAGTTTGTGCTTCCTTCTCGCCAGAATCATCTGACCCATTTAGAAGGCGCTGATTAGTTCCCATACCTGGGAATAAATAACTTATAACGAGGAAAGGATAAAATGCTGACTAATCACGCTTCTTTAGGCCGTTCCTGAAATAGCCAGTCCTTAGACTGGCTAATAGAGAGATGAAGTGGAATGTGTTTACGTTTCCTTGATGTTTTCTGTTTATGGGGAATTAGAAAATGGTGTAAGTGAAACCTTAAAGGACCACTCTAGGCACCCAGACCACTTCAGCTTAATGAAGTGGTCTGGGTGCCAGGTCCAGCTAGGGTTAACCCATTTTTTCATAAACATAGCAGTTTCAGAGAAACTGCTATGCTTATGAATGGGTTAAGCCTTCCCCCTAATCCTCTAGTGGCTGTCTAATTGACAGCCGCTAGAGGCGCTTGCGTGCTCTCACTGTGATTTTCACAGTGAGAGCACGCCAGCATCCATAGGAAAGCATTGATAATGCTTTCCTTTGTGACCGGCTGAATGCGCGCGCAGCTCTTGCCGCGCGTGCGCATTCAGCCGACGGGGAGGAGAAGAGGAGGATCGGAGGAGGTGAGCTCTCCGCCCAGCGCTGGAAAAAGGTAAGTTTTTTTTTTTTAAACCCCTTTCCTCACTCTATAGAAAACGTACTGTGTTTCTTCTTTAAAAGATCATTAAATGCGCTCAACGACGTGGTCTGGGCACTGTTGCCCTTTAACCCCTTAAGGACCAAACTTCTGGAATAAAAGGGAATCATGTCACACATGTCATGTGTCCTTAAGGGGTTAATCTAAAGCATTGCCATTTAGCAGTGAAATATAGAAATGTTATGCTTTAAGGTTCAAACACACCTCTAGTGATTGAACAGAATTCTCGGGCTGAATAATCCTCCCCTCCTTCCCCAAGGTGCCTCACAGACTGAGGTGGCACATCGTGAGAGGAAGACAGGAGTGTCTGTGCCACCATTGGGCACCAGTGTGTATCAGATGCCAGTTTTGCAGAGGATTAATATTAGCCACTCTGGCTAATGTGCCCAGCGACACAGCAGAGAGGTTGCTTACATGCTACGCATACAGACTCTAGGCACCATAACCACTTCAAATTACTGATGCTTGGAGTAACCATTTTAATATGGAATATTCCTAAACATTCCATAATACATCTTACAATATCTTCATTAATCTTTGCTTCTCTTCAGTGATATCCGTGCCGCCATGAGTTATTGAGTGTTGCACTAATGTAACGCCCTCCCCTGGTCCCTTTTACCTTCCTCCCCACACGGCTTGTTACGGACTATAGCACCCATGATGCACAGCCAGACATCTGCCGTCTGTAACTTAGATTCCCAAGGGTCAGGAGCAATCTAAAAACATATTATATTTAATAGTCTGTTTTATCAAGACACATCCAGAAAATACTAATACAATTAGTTCTTGTAGTCTTGCTTTATCTGTAATTTCCAGGAGAATGAAACAAAAGCAAGATGTTGGCCCCAGATACCGACATTATTACTGTTATCTACCGCTGTCTAGACTGGGGCCCGAGGATCAGATCTACATCTGCTGTGATCTCACTGCATCCATCCATCATCGGTCCCATCTCCAGATCTCTGTCTTAAATCTCACTGTCCGTTTACAAATGACCCAACGGTTCCTCTCACATTGAGTGTGGATAAAAATAAATATACCTTGTTAAAAAATAAATATTATATTTCTGTGATTCTCTGCATGCGCAGCAATTTCACATTCCGATGAAAACGCCGAAAATGTGTCAAAAGTCAGATGTGTTGTTTTTTTTTGCAAAAGATTAGATCGCTGCAGTAAATTAATGTAAATGTTCCAGAATGAAATCTATGCTTGTGACCTAACCTTCAATGTAATATAGTGATAATGCATAAAAAAAAGCAAAAGGAGTCATTAGAAAAAAAATTTATATGAAAAATGAGCCATTCCCAGATTAGGAAATGGCTCTACCAATCAGGAGCTTCTTATTCTAGCCTATGGGATCTGAGCTTATTACTAGTGATGTCCCGAACTGTTCGCCGAACGGTTCACCGCGAACGGTTTGCCGCGGACTCATCATTGAGTAAACTTTGACCCTGTACCTCACAGTCAGCAGACACATTCCAGCCAATCAGCAGCAGACCCTCCCTCCCAGACCCTTCCACCTCCTGGACAGCATCCATTGTGAAGCTGCATTCTTAGTGAGCTGTCCATGAGGTGGGAGGGTCTGGGAGGAAGGGTCTGCTGACTGTGAGGTACAGGGTCAAAGCTTATTCAATGATGAGTCCGTGGCGAGCCGTTCGGCGAACAGTTCGGGACATCACTACTTATTACAATAATCTCTCTGCACCATGAACCACATAGCATTTAAAGTGGCTATATATATATATATATATATATATATATCACTGGAATCACAGATAACAATCCGTAGTATTGTTTTCATTCAGTCAATCGTGGCCAGTGAGTCCACGTCCAATGCGTTATATGACCGGTCAAGAGCGTTACTTTTTATAGTTCTGCAAAACGTTATTTGTTAGTTTCCTCACATCTGCTCATAAAACCTTCTTCATGAATAATGTTTAACAAACGCTTTGCATTATAAATGCTGGCTTCGTTGCTAGGTCACAATAGTCGCTTGCTTGTTTTGTTGCTGCTGTGATGGAGTGCAGGAAAATCTCCTGCAGAATGGTTCTCCTGGTCTTGCCTGTCTCTGAATTGTGATCAGATGAGCCCTTTATTGCATTAGCATAGATAGATGTCTATACTAACAGCCAATTGACATTTGAGTTGACAGGGCATATATTAGAATACATTTTCTGAGAAAATCTGTACATTTGCTAGCACAATATATTATATAGATTATTTGTTTGTTTGTTTTTAACTTTTTTTTTATCATAAAAAGTTGTGTGTACTCTTCAAGGAAACTCACTAGATTGATGCGCACTTGGAGAAGGACAAACAGAGTGTAACACAGTGGGATCGCTGCCATATAGGAGTATTATGAGGCCAGGAGTACTGTATTGGGGACTAGGGCCACAATTTAATATTTTTAGATATGTTTTTAAAATAATTTAAAAGAACACTATAGTGTCAGCAATACAAACATGTACTCTTGACACTATAGTTTGAAACCGCCGTTTCGGTCCCCAGCCGCACCTTTTTTGTTTTTCCAGCACCATGCGGGTCTTGTTACAGCTGGCTCCACCTCCTTGGCTGAGATCATGAAACGTGATAATTTCAGCCAATCCAATGCTTCCCCATAGGAAAGCATTGGGAGGCTATTGTGCATGCATGGCAAAATGCCGCCCAGGTAAGTCAGCATCTCCTCATAAAATTAAATCAATGCATCTCTATGAGGAAAAATTCAGCGTGGAGACGCTGAGCCAGCACTGACCCAGGAAGCACCTCAGTAGTGGCCGCTACTAGAGGTGTTACTAGGGTGCAATGTAAACACTGCCTTTTTTCTGGCAATGTTTACATGAAAATGCCTGCAGGGACAGGCTATAGACACCAGAACAACTACATTAAGCTGTGGTTGTTCTGGTCACTATAGTGTCCCTTTATTATTTTGGATAAACTTTTTTTAAAGTGGTTTAGTATTATAAAAATTGCTTTATTTTTATTTATTTTTTGAAATACTGGTATATTTGTAATGGTGGTATTTTTTTAACTTTATTTCATGATTTAAAAAGCTGATCCAAAAACATTTAATTGAGGCCTAGACATGTTCTGGTTTCACAATCCAGGATTTCTGGTCCCTAGAACGGATTTGGTTAGTATCTGATGCCATGGCTGTTGGATAAGATTTTAGAGTGTCAGCTCTGAGTTATTGAACCACTAATGCTATATATACACCCTGTGCGGAGACCTCATAACTTATATAAGGCCAATGATAAGAGAGAGTCGGGGCTGTACCTTTAAAACACCACCCTGATGATACTTTGCCTTTAAATCATTTTTCTCATCCTGAGATTTCCGTTCTAGTTTTTTGAATGAGCTGCTGGCTGATGTCTTCAGATATCTTCGCTAATCTCTACCTTTCAGGCCTATCGAGTTTCACTCATTTCAAGAATGTCTCACTTGTTTGTTGCCTGACCGGTCACAGTGACCGCTTATAATAATTATTCCATTAAAATAGCTTTGCTATTGCGCCCAGAATTCTTTTGTCCAGATCATTGAGCCTTAACGTTCAGAAAATAATGATTCTGACAGCGGTAAAGTATAAAGATAAGACTGATTTGACATATTTCGACGTGAGTCTGCCATAGAAATAGATGTACAGATATATTAAATATTATTGGTGGGAGTTTATCCTCTATGATTCTAAGATGTTTGCGTGGGGCTTTCTTCATCTCTTGCCTTTGTTAATATTCTGCATGTCCGTTACTTGTTGTCAGATGTCCCCTTTCTATAATTGTAATATGATAAATGCACCAATATCTAATATTAGAAAAACAAAAAGTAGTGTAATAGTTC
Source organism: Pelobates cultripes (assembly GCA_933207985.1). Classification (NCBI taxonomy): domain Eukaryota; kingdom Metazoa; phylum Chordata; class Amphibia; order Anura; family Pelobatidae; genus Pelobates; species Pelobates cultripes. The sequence goes on along the minus strand of OW240916.1, from coordinate 319,642,553 downwards.
CAAGCATAGGAAATAAGGAATGGTAAATAATTCCACTCACAAACACATTTTTGATAGAAGGCCTTTCACCATAAATGAAGAAGCTTGCATCTCTTCTGAATCTCAAGTGAACCATCTATGGAGAGAGGAAATGGACACATAGAGGAGATCCTAAAAGATTAAATCACTCCAAAGATTTTATTGCACTTACACAAATAAAAAGAGTGGTAGGCACATCACCATACAACTCTGGATCTTCCACAGCCAAACTCCAGGCAAAGAAAAAGCAAATATAAAAACAATACAACCAATAAAGTAAGAATTAAAGGGACTCTCCAGTGCCAGGAAAACAATCCGTTTTTCTGGGACTGCAGGTCCCCTCTCCCTCCCACCTCTCATCCCCGGTTGCTGAAGGGGTCAAAACCCCATTAGTGACTTACCAGAGGCAGCGACGATGTCCCTCGTCGCTGCTTCTTCCTCCGCCCACGCTCCTCCCCTTCATTACGTTAGCCGGCGGGGGAGACTGATCATGCCCGCCGGCGGGGGAGACCTAATGAGACCTAATGGGGTGGACCTAAGTACAGTACAGTCTTTTATCAGCAACCAGACAGGGAAATCGTTTAAAATTTTAAAGGACCACTATAGTGCCAGGAAAACGAACTTGTTTTCCTGGCTCTATAGTGGTCCTTTAAAATTTTAAAAGATTTCCCTGTCTGGTTGCTGATAAAAGAGAATTTTTTCTT
>OW240916.1:319556673-319639809 GCA_933207985.1 Pelobates cultripes | reverse complement strand
CTACTAACTCCTCTAGTGACTGTCACTCTGTAACTACTAACTCCTCTGGTGACTGTCACTCTGTAACTACTAACTCCTCTAGTGACTGTCACTCTGTAATTACTAACTCCTGTCGTGACTGTCACTCTGTAACTACTAACTCCTCTAGTGACTGTCACTCAGTAACTACTAACTCCTCTGGTGACTGTCACTCAGTAACTACTAACTCCTCTAGTGACTGTCACTCTGTAACTACTAACTCCTCTAGTGACTGTCACTCAGTAACTACTAACTCCTCTAGTGACTGTCACTCTGTAACTACTAACTCCTCTGGTGACTGTCACTCAGTAACTACTAACTCCTCTAGTGACTGTCACTCAGTAATTACTAACTCCTCTAGTAACTGTCACTCTGTAACTACTAACTCCTCTAGTGACTGTCACTCTGTAACTACTAACTCCTCTAGTGACTGTCACTCAGTAACTACTAACTCCTCTAGTGACTGTCACTCTGTAACTACTAACTCCTCTGGTGACTGTCACTCTGTAACTACTAACTCCTCTAGTGACTGTCACTCTGTAACTACTAACTCCTCTAGTGACTGTCATTCTGTAAATACTAACTCCTCTCGTGACTGTCACTCAGTAACTACTAGCTCCTCTAGTGACTGTCATTCTGTAAATACTAACTCTTCTAGTGACTGTCACTCTGTAACTACTAACTCCTCTAGTGACTGTCACTCAGTAACTAACTCCTATAGTTACTGTCACTCAGTAACTAACTCCTCTAGTGACTGTCACTCAGTAACTAACTCCTCTAGTGACTGTCACTCAGTAACTACTAACTCCTCTAGTGACTGTCATTCTGTAAATACTAACTCCTCTCGTGACTGTCACTCAGTAACTACTAACTCCTCTCGTGACTGTCATTCTGTAACTACTAACTCCTCTAGTGACTGTCACTCAGTAACTAACTCCTCTAGTGACTGTCACTCAGTAATTACTAACTCCTCTAGTAACTGTCACTCTGTAACTACTAACTCCTCTAGTGACTGTCACTCAGTAACTACTAACTCCTCTAGTGACTGTCACTCTGTAACTACTAACTCCTCTGGTGACTGTCACTCTGTAACTACTAACTCCTCTAGTGACTGTCACTTTGTAACTACTAACTCCTCTCGTGACTGTCACTCTGTAACTACTAACTCCTCTAGTGACTGTCACTCAGCAACTACTAACTCCTCTAGTGACTGTCACTCTGTAACTACTAACTCCTCTAGTGACTGTCACTCTGTAACTACTAACTCCTCTAGTGACTGTCACTCAGCAACTACTAACTCCTCTAGTGACTGTCACTCAGTAACTACTAACTCCTCTAGTGACTGTCATTCTGTAAATACTAACTCCTCTCGTGACTGTCACTCAGTAACTACTAACTCCTCTAGTGACTGTCATTCTGTAACTACTAACTCTTCTAGTGACTGTCACTCTGTAACTACTAACTCCTCTAGTGACTGTCACTCAGTAACTAACTCCTATAGTTACTGTCACTCAGTAACTAACTCCTCTAGTGACTGTCACTCAGTAACTACTAACTCCTCTAGTGACTGTCATTCTGTAAATACTAACTCCTCTCGTGACTGTCACTCAGTAACTACTAACTCCTCTCGTGACTGTCATTCTGTAACTACTAACTCCTCTAGTGACTGTCACTCAGTAACTAACTCCTATAGTTACTGTCACTCAGTAACTAACTCCTCTAGTGACTGTCACTCAGTAACTACTAACTCCTCTCATGACTGTCATTCTGTTACTACTAACTCTTCTAGTGACTGTCACTCTGTAACTACTAACTCCTCTAGTGACTGTCACTCAGTAACTAACTCCTATAGTTACTGTCACTCAGTAACTAACTCTAGTGACTGTCACTCTGTAACTACTAACTCCTCTAGTGACTGTCACTCTGTAACTACTAACTCCTCTAGTGACTGTCACTCAGTAACTACTAACTCCTCTAGTGACTGTCACTCTGTAACTACTAACTCCTCTGGTGACTGTCACTCTGTAACTACTAACTCCTCTAGTGACTGTCACTCTGTAACTACTAACTCCTCTAGTGACTGTCATTCTGTAAATACTAACTCCTCTCGTGACTGTCACTCAGTAACTACTAGCTCCTCTAGTGACTGTCATTCTGTAAATACTAACTCTTCTAGTGACTGTCACTCTGTAACTACTAACTCCTCTAGTGACTGTCACTCAGTAACTAACTCCTATAGTTACTGTCACTCAGTAACTAACTCCTCTAGTGACTGTCACTCAGTAACTAACTCCTCTAGTGACTGTCACTCAGTAACTACTAACTCCTCTAGTGACTGTCATTCTGTAAATACTAACTCCTCTCGTGACTGTCACTCAGTAACTACTAACTCCTCTCGTGACTGTCATTCTGTAACTACTAACTCCTCTAGTGACTGTCACTCAGTAACTAACTCCTATAGTTACTGTCACTCAGTAACTAACTCCTCTAGTGACTGTCACTCAGTGAAGTGGAAAAATCAATTAAAGTATTGATTATTTCTTTGTGTATCTGCCCCTGGCCAAATCAATGAAACTATGCGTGCACGCTCCCTGAAGTAATTCACACCAGACACAGGTTCTAGGTTGTTGAATAACTTGAGGAAAGTTTATTCAGAGGGGACGGCAAGTCCCTTTTAAAGCAAAATTACATCATATGCATTGTCAGAGATAACATGGAATAATACATCAATAATTGGTTAGGTGTTAAGTGGTTGCTCTAATGCTCTGCCTACTGCAGGTGATGTCACCGGGACCATGAGGGTCTCCCACGGTTTTCCGGCGCCATCTTGTTACACGAGGTAGTTAGTCGATGTTTAAAAAGGGAGGGGAGGGGAAGGAGGGGTTAGAAGCTTCTAGCAGCCATCTTGATTGAAATATGTGTACTTAGCTTTATATGTGAGATATATATATATATATATTGTAAAATGAGTAAATAGACATTTTCCTTTAACTAGGAAATATGTGTAGACCTTATTTCCACAACAGTCCCCCCTAAAATGGCTATTTACCATTACAACTGCTGCTGTCCCTAATATGTCCCTAGTTGCCCGCAACCTATCTGCCTTGACAAGCATCGAACACTTCACTCCGCGGGTATCCCGCAGTGGCTAACCCACTACATCTCCACACGTGAGACTCACCTGTCAAGACAGACGCTTTCCCTACTCTATCCCTACAAAAAAGCAGTTGTCTGTTTAAACTGATGTGTTTGTAGGGGTGTATGTGGGGTGTCATCTTCAAGGTCTGTGATATCCTGATGTATGAAGGTAGGGGTCACATTATCTACAGTCTTATCTACCGCTTTCTGCAGATATTTCTGTATACAGGGGAGTATACAACAGGCTGAGAACAAAAAGATAATGAATACCATGAGAACAGCTGTCCCTACCTGAAAGAGGGTCTTTTGCCAGCCATTCATCCACCCAAACCATTTGTCCCATATGTCAGTGACTCCCGAATTCTTCTTTAATTCGTCTGCAAGACTATCTAGCTTTTCTATGGCCATAGTCACTTTACCATTGGGCCCCGTGTTGTCTGGAATGTATGTGCAGCATGTCATGGTCTCAGGGAGGATTTTACATACTCCCCCTTTTTCGGCTAGAATCATATCTAGGGCCATTCTGTTCTGAAATGTCATTTGGGTAGTGGCTTGTAGTTGCTCTGCCAGGCCCTGTAGGGCATCCCTTGTGTAGTTGACAAAGCGTTGCTGATTATAATAGATATAGTTAATCCAATTGACATTCTTGTTAGCAGTTATCATTGGGATTAGGGACTCAAACCCTGCAGCCACTTCATCTCTTGCTTTAAATTCGTTAGGCACCCCCCTTGGCACTCCTATGGCATCAATATACACATGGGGGTCGAAACTCCCTCGAATAGGGGTCTCTCGTTTGGTTCTAGAGTGTATATGTGTGAGGTTAAGCGTGTTATGGTCACCATCTGGAATGATGTGGATAGGCATTATGACTTTGGTTAGGGCACACTCCCCCCACCATTGGCCAGCTAATTGGGGCCTTAATTGTTTGTCACCACATAACCAATAGATATCACCGATTGTCTTTGTGTGATTCATTAGCAGTGATACAGGTGGACTATGGTAAGTTGAGCAGTATCCTGATGGGAATTTGCCCAGATACAAACCAGTGTTTTCTGGTATTGAATAGCATGTGTAATTACCTGGGTAGATGGTGACTCCATCGGGTGGTTTCACATGTCCGTGAGTGATTGGGTAAATCTTCTTCCAGGATTCACATGTTGAGGAGTTAGTGGTGGATTGTGCATACAAACTCAGTACACATAATTCTATTTCAGGAGGTAAACTCAGAGGTACTGTACCCAGATGGGGTCTGGCACCTCCGCATACATAACAATTAGTCTTATTGTGTGAGTTGGCGTTGTACCTCATCCATTCTAGCCATAAATTGGTATCTGAAAACCCTGTTTCTACTGCCATGGTATCTTCAAAGGTGGGGTTGGCTATGGCTACCATGTCATGTAGGGTTTTGATGTGTGGTTTCAATGGGTTAATGACCATATGTGTGGTTCCCACCCAATCAGAGGAATTTAGCATATCTTGCAAGTAAAAGGTCCCTAATGCGTTATGTGAGCCACCTCCCTTCCAGTACATTCCCATCACATACTCCCCTGCATCCCTTGGACTAGGGTGTTCTATGTTTAAGGTGAGTTTAATGGGAGTTGACCCTATGGGTTTACTCAGGGTCATTCTAGAGAGCAAGGGTTTCCCGTCTTTGTCAAGCTTGTCTAATGCAACTTGGGGTCTGTAGCCCCATGGTCTACCTGTGTTCCACCCGGCAGCTTTCCATGAACTACAATGGTGTCCCCAACCTTCGCCAGTCACACAAATGTATGGATCCTTTTTGTTAGGTATGTCCTTATATACAGCTGCATGTTGTGTTTGTGGAAATGTACAAGTAACTATGTCACAATAGTCAAAGGTGTATGTAGCCACATCAGTATTAGAAGAATTGTACCAAAAAGTGTAAACATGGTTATCTTTGGTTATGGCCACTTGTTGGGCCCATGCAAAATGTAGCAGCATAAGAAAACACAAGACACATAATAAATTCATTTTTCAACAGGATCAGACTCTTCTGGAGCAGGCACTTTTTTGCAATGTGAAGCGTGTATCCAAGAACTCTTCCCAGCTAGTTTAACTGACGTTGCTGTAATCAGGAGCACTTGGTAAGGACCATCAAATCTCGGTTCCAGGGTGTGTTTTCTGAGAAACTTCTTAACCATAACCCAGTCACCTGGAAGCAGCTTGTGTGTACCTGTGTTCGACTCAGGATCTGGAATAGAAGAAAACACTTGTGCATGTATCTTGGTCAAGGCATGTGAGAGGGCTGTCACATAATCTACCATAGCATCTGACTGGATCTGAAGTTGTTGGGGAAAGTAACAACCTAACCTAGGTGCTGTGCCAAACAAAATTTCATAAGGTGACAGGCTGTATTTTCCCCTAGGAGTGTACCTTACACTAAACAATGCTAATGGGAGACTCTCGGGCCAAGGCATGTTAGTTTCTTGTGACATTTTAAGCATTCTGGCTTTCAGAGTGCCGTTCATGCGCTCCACCTTACCACTACTCTGTGGGTGATATGGAGTGTGGAATGCAAGGGTCACCCCCAGTGCTGACCAGACTTCCCGTGTTAGCGAGGCAGTGAAGGAGGTTCCTTGGTCACTCTCAATTACTTCTGGAACCCCGTAACGGCAAACAATTTCTGTCAAGAGATACTTGGCTGTTGTCCTCGCGGTGAGGTTAGTCACTGGGAAGGCCTCTGGCCATCCTGAAAACATGTCCACTATGACCAGTGCATATTCATGGCGTCCGCTCTTTGGCATCTGAATATGGTCAATCTGAATCCTCTGAAAGGGGTATTGTGGCTTGGCTAGATGATTAGGTGCAGTCTTTATGATCTTTCCAGGGTTGCACTTAGCACATATAGTACAAGATTTGCAATAATTCTGTGTTAAGGTAGTGATGCCTGGTGCTTCAAAATACTTGTCAATCAGTGAATTCATCAGGAGCTTTGATAGGTGGGCTGGCCCATGGGCCCATTGGACCACCGCTGGGTACATACTTCTAGGTAGACAGAACTTGAGATTAATAGTGTAAACTTCATCACGGAGTATTGCTCCTTTGTTCTTCCAACTCTGTTTCTCCTGAGGAGTGGCAGCAACTTGCTGTTCCTTCAGCAGCCTGAGGTCTGTAGGTAATGTTTGCATAGTATAAATTGGTAATGCATCTGTGGCCACTCTTCTGTCCACTTCCCATCCTTGTCGTGCTGCCTCTTTGGCTGCCTGATCAGCCAGGCTATTGCCACGTGCTTCTTCTGTGTCTAATCTTCCATGAGCTTTTACTTTCAATACTGCCACTTCTGCTGGGAGTTCCAATGCGTCCATCAGTTCTGCAATGGCTGCCCCATGCTTTACTGGGGTACCGGTAGCTGTAAGGAATCCTCTGGTCTTCCAGATTAAGCCAAAATCGTGTGCCACTCCCAGGGCATATCTTGAGTCCGTATAAATGTTGACTCGTAGGCCTTCGGACAGTTTGCAGGCCACAGTCAAGGCTATTAACTCGGCCTCTTGGGCAGATTTAGTTGGTTGTAGGGCAGCTGCTTGTAATATTTGACATCCTGTGGTAACTGCATATCCAGTGTGGTATTGTCCTTGTTCGTCAGCAAACCTTGAGCCATCCACAAATAGTGTCTGATCCGGGTTGAGTAATGCAGCTTCATAAACAGTTGGTAGGTGTGTAGTTTCCATTTTCATTTGTTCAAAACAGTCGTGAGGGATATCAATAAGGTCGCAGTCTATGGTGGGTGGGTCCTCACAGGCCTCTATGTGGTACCTGGAGTGTCCTGTTGTGTAGTAGTTAATTGTCTTTTTATTTATTCCTGCAGAAGTCAGTTGTTCTGGAGTCATTTGGTTCCAAGTTTTGGCCTTCGGGCCTAGGGTCTCCCATGTGATGTCGTGGGATCTGGTGAGAGGTATGTGTGGGATAGCTGTTTCCCAATGGTGGTAGAGGTGTACTGCATTGTCTGGAAGATGTACCAGAATGAGCATGGTACCTGTGGAGTCCCAAAACAAGTCAGTCAAGGTAATTTGGATGTCTTTGAGCTGAAATAGTTCTTCCTCATAGTCCACGTCAGGGTTTGGTGTGTCCCTAAACCACAAGACACAGTGGAGTAGGGCCTCTGATTGTTCATCATCAGGGGAAGGTGTAAACACAGGCAATTGTAAATCTGCTCGGACCTCTGGGTTGATGTCCAGGCTGTACCAGTGATGCACTATTCCCCCCTTGGGAAGTGGCAGAAGAGTGGCTGGGTTCAGGGAAAGGCATCTCTGGAGTTTCACATTGTCAGGTAGGAGTAAGGATGTCTGTAGGCGAAGGTGGCGTTGTGAAGAAAGGTGTTTTGGGCGGATTTGCTGTAAGATTGCAGTAATATCGTGAGGGGCCAACACTGTGAGGTGATGGCCAAGAACAAAGTCATTGGTCTTGTCCAGGAGAGCACTGGCGGCAAACACCGCTCGGAGGCAAGAGGGGCTACCCCTTGCAACAGGGTCAAGCATGCAGGAAAAATAGCCAATAGGGCGTTGTCTTGAGCCATGTTTTTGGGTGAGGACTCCGGAAGCATGTCCTGATTTTTCAGAGACAAAAAGGTTGAAGGGAAGTTGGTAGTTCGGTAGGCCCAAGGCAGGTGCAGAAGCAATAGCTCTTTTCAGAGTGCGGAAACAGATGATAGTTTCTTCTGTGAGATGGAAAGGTTCGCTCCTGAGGGCATCATAGAGTGGCTGCATGAGTTTTGATGCTTCGGGTATCCAGGACCTGCAGTACGTGATTAGACCCAGGAAAGCATGGAGAGCTTGGTGGGTAGCAGGTAGTGGAAGAAGCAGAATGGCTTGTACACGTTGGGAGGTGAGATGTTTGGTGCCATGGGAAAGGCAGTGTCCCAAGAAGACCACAGAGGGCCGGCACCATTGTAACTTGGATTTGGAGGCTTTGCAACCAGCAGCAGCAAGAAAACATAGGAGGTCTTCTGAATCACGCTCCGCAGTGAGTAAATCAGGAGCACAGAGAAGGAGATCATCAACATATTGAAGCAGGACGACATCCAAATGAGATTGTTGCCAGGGTTCCAACACCAGTGACATGGCGTGTGCAAATTGTGTGGGGGAATTCTGAGCCCCCTGAGGCATGACAGTCCAGGTGTATTGCTGTCCTTCATGGGTGAAGGCAAAGAGGAAACGACATGAAGGGTCAAGGGGGACACTGAAGAAGGCATTAGCTAGATCCACCACAGTGAATATTGTTGAAGTTGATGGGACTTGGGATAAGAGGGTGTGGGGGTTAGGAACAATGGCAGTGTCTTTGATGGTCACATCATTCACAGCACGGAGATCTTGTACCATACGATATTGGTCAGGTTGACCTTTAACAGTTCTCTTTTTAACAGGAAAAAGTGGAGTATTGCATGGAGACGAACACTTGATGAGGGCACCTTTGGTAAGGAGACTTTCAACTTGTCTGGTAATGGCTTCAGCTTGTGCAGGCTTTAGAGGGTATTGTGGTCTGCGAGGAGGCTGTGCCCCGGGCAGGAGCTGAACCAAGACCGGGGGCACATGCAAACGTCCAATATCATCCGGGCCGGTGGACCAAAGATCAGGTGGGATACGGTCCAGAGCACTGGGGGTTTGTGGGACCCGTGCATCCCCTGAGTTGTCAGTTAGGTTTAACAAAATAGGGAGTGAACAGAGGACAGAGGTATCTTTTTGTGATAAGGGAGTTGTCAACTCAATCTGCCCATCTGCAGTGAAGGTAATGGAGGCCTGGAGGCGAGAGAGAACATCGGCACCTAGGAGGTTAATGGGGCAAGTAGATGAAACCACAAAGCGTGAGAGGATGTGTGAACCTACATGTAGGAGCTTAGTAAGGGGGTTGCTGCGTGGGGTACCATCCACCCCAACACAGGAAACATCAGTGTCAGATAAGAAAGAGGGGTCAGGCAGGTCTTGTTCCCTAAGGACACTACGGGCTGCACCTGTGTCAACCAGGAAAGTGGTGGGGTGGCCCTCCACAGGGAGAACAACAGTAGCTAGAGGGCCCCCCCATCCCCCGCAGACACTGCCATGGCAGGGGTTGCTGACACAGGCTTGCCGGTTACCTATTGTAATAAATCTAAATGGGCCTGGTCTGGTCCCTGGTACCGGCGGGAAGTAGAAGGGGGGTTAGCAGAATGCATGGGAGGGCGGGATGGGCGGAGGGTAGGACGGGGTTGGCCGTCTTGGAAATCATCATTATCAAACCCTTCTGCAGAGTGTGGAGTATACGTGCGAGCTTCTGATACAGGGGGCCGTGCTTGAGTGTATTCAGGAGGAGGAGGAGGAGGAGGAGGAGGAGGAGGAAGCTGAGGCAAATGTGGATGGGGAAGGGCGGGGAGGTAACCAGGGGAAGGGTAGTTATGGCCGGTGACATGGGGACCTTGGTACCGGGGACTAGGCTGGCGGAACACCCTAGGCTGTGGGCAATCTCTTCTGAAGTGGCCTGGTTGATTGCAATTAAAACAGGTCCGGATTGTCATAATGGTCCGGTCCCGGGGGAAAGGGATTGGCGCAGGCAGTGCGTGGGGTGATTGAGTGTACTGTTGGGGGAATACCTGGGGGACCTGATTAGAACTAGCGATAGGTGTGGGGGCGGTGTACATCAGTGGGCTAGCCCTGCGCTGTGTGGGTTGTAAAACAGATTCTAGGCCCTTGGCTACTAACAAAAGAGTGTCTAGTGGAATAATTCTATACTCAGGGCGAGCTAAAATTAACCCCTTGCGAATGTGTTCTCTCAGTCCTGCCACGAAAGCTGCAGAGAGCATCTGGGTGTGTGCCTTGTTATAAGTACTGAACCCTAAGTCCGAGAATGTCTGAGTCAACCTAGAATGGTACTTTTCAACGGTCTCAAGTTTGTCTTGGATTATATCATTAATGCAAGTAGCCTGGTCAGCTAGTTTATCCTGCGCCCAGGCACGAAGTTGTTCACAGAAAATTTCACCAGAATGGAAATCAGTATCAGAAGTAAGTGGAGCATCACTAAAGCTCCGTTCCATGATTGGCCAGTATGCATCTCCGGCCTTAATTTCACATAAACTAATAAGGTCCCGCCATGCAGCGGAATATGTTTTACGGATTTGAGCCACCCTGCGGAAAAAGGGCATGGGGTGCTTCTCAGGATCAGGGAGTGAAGTTACAAGGGTAGCGGCTTGAGAAGGGTTAAAAGTAACGTACATAGGTGGTGCACCATCCGCCCCATGGTTGATCTGAGTATACCCCTGGGGAAGTGAGTGCCGTTGGGGAAGCCTTTCCCCCCCCAGTTGGGGTTGGCTCTGGTCCACCATAACGACCTCCTCGGGCACTATTGTACCACGGTGAAGAATAGCCTCAGGGGTAGCTGTAGCGGGGGCAACTGGGAAGGGGGTGATAGGAGAGGTAATTGGGTGGAAACCCGAGGCTTGGGGGGAGGCACCCATCGCATAGGGCTGGTCCGAGGTCGCAGACACCTCGGACCCAACCACCATGATTGGGTAGCTGGTGCTGGCGGAAGGGGCACGGGGAACTAAAGCCGTGGAAGGAGCCACCATGGGGGACGGCGGGGCTGGCCGTGAGAGGTGGGTATTCAGGACATGGGCAAGGGCAGAGATTGGATCGGAAGACTCGAGGAAATTAACGTGAGACAAGGGAGGAGTTAAAGGCTCGGGAGGAGGAGGAGGAGGTACATCGATGGGAGGCGACGCGGGGATTGCGGAATTAACCAGGGAAGTGACCGCAGTGAAAAGGGCGGAGATTGAAGTTGATAGGTCATTGGACGGAGGTGCGTCAAGGGTCGCCGAGGAAGGGGTTGGAGGGATAGGAACAAGGGGCTGTGGCAAAGCAACGTAGGCGGAGGGTGTGGTCGGCAAATCGGCCGCGGGAGGGAGGGATAACGAGGTAGAGGGGGCCGGGACTTCGGGAGGAGGAGGTAACACTGGAGGAGAGGTGGTAACAGGGGGCTGGGTTAGGGCGGTGAAGGCAGAGATTAGGGACGGCAAATCGGCCGCGGGAGGGAGGGATAACGAGGTAGAGGGGGCCGGGACTTCGGGAGGAGGAGGTAACACTGGAGGAGAGGTGGTAACAGGGGGCTGGGTTAGGGCGGTGAGGGCAGAGATTAGGGACGGCAAATCGGCCGCGGGAGGGAGGGATCCTGGGTCAGCAGGGAGACAGAGATTCGGAGGAATAGGGCAGGTGGGAGGGGCACGGGGTAAGGGAGTTGGATGTGCGATGGACGGAGAGGGTGAAGGAACGGAGGCTATCAAGGAAGGGGTACTCGGGGTTGAGAGAGAAGCGGAAGGGGGTGGTGGGACTTCAATGGGTGAGGTGAGGGAAGCCATGGTAAGGTCCAGAGTGGGGACGGTCACTTGGGGAGGCAGCGAAGGACATGAAAGCGTAGGGGTTTCGACAGGCATGTCAGGAGGATGGTTAACGAAGGGGGTTGGATCATAGGAGGGCTGAGACATGGGAGCAGGAGGGAATGAATGAAGTGGCACTGGGTAATAGTAGGAACCATCTGCACCGAGCACGGGGCACAGGGGAGTGGGAGCTGAAGACACGCCCCCAGTAGGTGGGGTCTGCGTCGTGACGGGGGAAACAGGGCGGGAATTAAGTGTTGCGCTCCGGGCGCCATCATAGGGCGGTGGTCGTGAAACAATAGGAACAACATCATCATTGTGAACACTCCTGTGATAAACATACACAATTTGCCCCTCAATTTCCAGTTCTTCCTCGACCCATCCTTCTCTTTTCAACCCTCTAGCTACTCGGTACCAAGCCTCTGCAACTTTCGTGAGTCCATTATCCAACAACAACCCTTCCTTGTCTATAAGTAACTTCCTCCAAAACTCAGGTTGTAATCTCCCGCTGGGCAACATCTGGAAACCACACACCTTAGCAATCTTTTTAAGTTTTAGCATTGCATCTTCACCTGCCCTTTCTTTCACAATGTCACAAGCTAGCAAGCCCTTAGCAGGTCTAGCGTGTTCCTGTCCCATATTTGAGTAACCAAAGCGTGCCACACGTGGAAGACAAAGAAGTATAGTAAGTGTAGGGGAAAAAAGAATGTCTACAGTGCTCGACTGCCACGAGAACTTGAGCCCCGTGCGTCTTCCCCAAACGTAGACTAGTCACGGAGATCCGCCCACCCGGGGTGGTGGTCACGGACGGGAGCGAATGAGCGTGGGTGACTAACACAGCTCTGGGCAACAGGCACAGGAGAGATAAAGAACAAAGGAGAAAATAAACGTGGCTGCGCTAATGAGAAGACATTTGCAAAAATCACAAACATACAAATGAGCATAAACTCCGGAATCCAGAACTAACCACACAATACACACACACACACCAAGGGTACCCACACTGTAACAACAATTAAACAGAAACCACAGAATGATAGAGAGCAAAATGGCCATGTACATGTTAACACCACCGGTGTCAGATATTCAGAATATAACGATCTCCAGCCTTCACCCACCAGGCTGGTCCCGGCAAAACACTGGTACCAACGGAAATACTACAATAATCAGACAAAAATCTCAGCCCCACCGGCTGTAATGCATTCCCTGCCCGCTAGGCAGTCAAGCTAACATAAAAACCCAGCCCCACCGGCTGTAATGCGTTCCCTGCCCGCTAGGCAGTCAAGCTAACATAAAAACCCAGCCCCACCGGCTGTAATGCGTTCCCTGCCCGCTAGGCAGTCAAGCAAACATAAACCGCGTTCCCTGCCCGCTAGGCAGTCAAGCAGACATAAATTGCGTTCCCTGCCCGCTAGGCAGTCAAGCAAACATATAAAATGCGTTCCCTGCCCGCTAGGCAGTCAAGCAAACATAAACCGCGTTCCCTGCCCGCTAGGCAGTCAAGCAGACATAAATTGCGTTCCCTGCCCGCTAGGCAGTCAAGCAAACATAAAATGCGTTCCCTGCCCGCTAGGCAGTCAAGCAAACATATAAAATGCGTTCCCTGCCCGCTAGGCAGTCAAGCAAACATATAAAATGCGTTCCCTGCCCGCTAGGCAGTCAAGCAAACATATAAAATGCGTTCCCTGCCCGCTAGGCAGTCAAGCAAACATAAACTGCGTTCCCTGCCCGCTAGGCAGTCAAGCAAACATGTCTTAAAGGTATAATAAACACACACACATAAATGAATACAGGAGGCAGATAGACAATCGACAGGTTCACTTAAAAAGGGCGCACCGGATGAGTTAGTTACCTGTCTCTAGTAGCCTTCTGGAAGCCGGAAGTGGACTCGGAGACAGACCGGCACAAAACAGGAGAATAACACAGGCAACGGCTGTATTATGGAGGTGATCAGGCTCCGCTTGTCCCACTTTCCGGAGGTCCGCTCCGGTCCGTTGGTTCCGGCCCTCCGAACCGGCTCTCCGGTGGCCCCACGTTGGGCGCCAATTGAAATGGAAAAATCAATTAAAAGTATTGATTATTTCTTTGTGTATCTGCCCCTGGCCAAATCAATGAAACAATGCGTGCACGCTCCCTGAAGTAATTCACACCAGACACAGGTTCTAGGTTGTTGAATAACTTGAGGAAAGTTTATTCAGAGGGGACGGCAAGTCCCTTTTAAAGCAAAATTACATCATATGCATTGTCAGAGATAACATGGAATAATACATCAATAATTGGTTAGGTGTTAAGTGGTTGCTCTAATGCTCTGCCTACTGCAGGTGATGTCACCGGGACCATGAGGGTCTCCCACGGTTTTCCGGCGCCATCTTGTTACACGAGGTAGTTAGTCGATGTTTAAAAAGGGAGGGGAAGGAGGGGTTAGAAGCTTCTAGCAGCCATCTTGATTGAAATATGTGTACTTAGCTTTATATGTGAGATATATATATATATTGTAAAATGAGTAAATAGACATTTTCCTTTAACTAGGAAATATGTGTAGACCTTATTTCCACAACACTCAGTAACTACTAACTCCTCTCATGACTGTCATTCTGTAACTACTAACTCTTCTAGTGACTGTCACTCTGTAACTACTAACTCCTCTAGTGACTGTCACTCAGTAACTAACTCCTATAGTTACTGTCACTCAGTAACTAACTCTAGTGACTGTCACTCTGTAACTACTAACTCCTCTAGTGACTGTCACTCAGTAACTACTAACTCCTCTAGTGACTGTCACTCTGTAACTACTAACTCTTCTAGTGACTGTCATTCTGTAAATACTAACTCTTCTCGTGACTGTCACTCTGTAACTACTAACTCCTCTCGTGACTCCCTCAGATATATTTGCTTGGAGGCATTGAATGTTCAGTGGAGATACATTGATACAATATATCTTTATGAGAAGATGCTGATTGGCCGGGGCTGTCCTCCCAATGTTTTCCTATAGGATTGATTATCTCCGCCTCGGAGGCAGGGTCAGCCACAGCGAGACCAACACGGTGTGGGAAAAAGTGGAATTAAAACCATTTTCCCACACAGCTTCCGTACCTTTTTTGTGAGCTGGAGAGGATCCTTTCCCAGGGGTCCAGTGTGGCTGCTGTAATCTCCCTGTTCTACTTGCTCTGCTCCCTCGCATGCCGTTTAGTGAAGATTACGGCTCCCTCTCTGCTTGGTTCCATTCAGCAGCCGTTAAACAGGCTGACAAACACCCAGGAGTCTGGACAAAATTCCTAGTCGCCATGGCAACCTGGTGCCTGGGATTTTGTCGAGGCTTGTCATAAGAAAACGCTGTGCCAATTAGATGGTCTCGCTAAGAACAGCTGACTGAAATAGTGGAGTTTTACTCCGTTTTCTCATGGTAGTGGCAGTCATTCATACTTACAGCCACTAGAGGCAGATAAACCCTGCAGATAAAACGCTGCCATTCCTGTAGCGCAGGAATGTTTCCAGGTTTAGGGTTAAAACACGGGGAGGGGACATTGTATCCAGTCCAGTTCATTGTGACAAAGCGGTCTGGGTGCCTATAGTGTCCCTTTAAATGTAACAAAAACTGGAACTTGTGTTTTTGTGGAGTTTGAACATTTCGCCCGTTGTCTCATATGAAAACAGTCCAAGCGCCATGATACCACAGGTCTAAATGGAGACGTTTCTAAGGATGGATTAGTTGGCTGCTACCTGCAGTGTGTGACATCATGGACCACACAATGTTTCCCCATGTTGGGGCTATACCGGGGGCATGTGGAGCGTGTTACTAGAGCAGTTGTAATGGATATATTGTGGATCTTTACTTTGTATGTGGTTTAGCCTTGCATTAGATACATATTTGTATTACTGTGTTACAGTTATGACGTATATTTTGTTTTATTTGAAATCTCAGATTTAGTAATAGTTCACACAACTCAAATACAATATGATTGTAAGGTGAAAGTCCTAAAGGAGCCAATGGTCAGGAGACTATAAACCCATTTCAGCTGTCTAAATAACTTGTTACATCAGGAAGATGAGCTACTGTTTATGTATTTACAGAGCAAGTATTTTAGTGGCTAAACAATTTTTAATATATTTATATAAATTAATGAAATTACTTTAATTTACTTTGTTCCTGTCCTGTTTTAGATCCTCTTCCACTGGCAGTCCATGCTACCTTTCTCTGTCACCTTATTTGAGTTTTTTTGTCCTTTAAAGTTCCTTCTCTTCCCTTCCCCCTCTCTTCGACCCAACTTTTTCCAAGTTAATTGTTAATTTTGTTTTTTCTTTGCATTGGTTCATCAGACCAGGCAACCTTCTTCCATTGCTCCATGGTCCAGTTCTGACACTCACCTCCCCATTGACTGTTCTTTTAACGGTGGACAGGGTTCATCATAGGCACCCTCACTGGTCTGTCACTCTGTCGCCCTATTGGAGTAAACTGCGATTTACTGTTTGTTCTGATGCCTCTCAATCAGGACCAGCATTAAGTTTTTCAGTAATCTGGGGGCGGCTCCTGACCGGCAAGCTGAACGGTCGCACACTGTGAGTGTTCCTGCCACACACGCTACAAAATAAGCACTATGACCCCAATCAAACCGGGACGAGCAGGCCAGCCGTGAAAGGCACACTGCACTACAACACATGAGACGCAGACAAAGCCACAGTTGAACCAGCGGACCTCAGCAAATGCAACACAACCCCGTCCTCTACTCACTGACTCTCGGAGGAGCGGATACGGCACTTGGTACCCAGAACCGGAGGGTCCCGAGCATAAAGCTAGCTGGACTTTGACAGTTAAGCTGCGGACACTCAACACACAGGCAAGGTCTGCGGTAATCACAGCTTAGTTACAGATTACTTACCTCTGGACTCAATTCTCGTTACTTCTTGGACAGTTGCATAGCTCTCAATTGCACTATCTGCCATTAAGCACAGGCCACACTCAATAAGCAAATGTCATTAATCCATTTAAACAAAGATAGTGGAATACCACCTTAAGATATGCTCCTGCGTACATTAAAAATTGTTATAGCCGGTATACATATAGTAGATACTCCATTAATCTGCTAGAATAACCCTAGCCAGCTCAGGCAAATCAATGATGAACCTATAATTTAGCTAGCGTGTTCCACAAACGTAGAACATCAACGTACACTACAACCACAGACAGCAAGACAAGCCTACATGTATATGTTATGTCAATCCACGGTCTATACCCCCTCTCAACATGATCAAAAAAAATGTGCTGTTTATTCTAATGCAATGCCATGCTTGTTATGCCTGTTACCATGCTACTTGCGACTGCTGTTGGGGCAGAACAAGCATACTGTTATTTCATGCACAACACAAAAATAAAAAAATGTAAAAAAAAAAGGGTTTCAGTAATCTGAGCTGCAGTAGCTCTTCTGTGTGATCGAACCAGACGGGCTAGTTTTCGCTCCCAACTTGAATCAATGAACCTTCGGCCTCCATCAACCTGATGCTGGTCCTTCCTTGCATCACTTTTGGTAGTTACCAAGCACTGCATACTGGGAACACCCCACAAGACTCTCCATTTGGAGATGTTCTGACCCAGTAGTCTTGCGATCACTATTTGGCCCTTGTTACAGTCACTCATATCTTTTCGCTTGCCCATTTTTCCTGCTTCCAAGACATGAAATTCAAGAACGGACTGTTCACTTGCTGCCTAATATATCCCACCCCATGACAGGTGCCATTGTAACGATATAATCAGTTATTCACGTTACCTGGCAGTGGGTGTAATGTTGTGGCTGCTCAGCTCTCCTGCAATTCTGGGATATTGAGGGTAGCTCTGCTCCTGGATTTATCATGGCCATGCCTATTGAAACCAGAATCATTTGACCCACAGAAATAGAATGATCAATTTAGTATATTTTTCTTCTGTCAAGTTTCTCTCCCTTACAATTACAATTTGAAGTGGACAGATATTCCTTGGACAACAGTCAAAACTACGTGAAAGGTTTCACGTTAATCAGCCACTGTCACCTAACCCGATTGGATACATAGAAACAAAGAAACAGAATGTGACGGCAGATAAGAACCATCCGGCCCATCTAGTCTGCCCAATTTTCTAAATACTTTCATTAGTCCCTGGCCTTATCTTATAGTTAGGATAGCCTTATGCCTATCCCACGCATGCTTAAACTCCTTTACTGTGTTAAAGTGCAGTGTTAGCAGACAAAACTTCGGCAACGTCTGTCCTGTGTTTCACACAAGTAAAAGCACCTTGTGTACATGTAAATGTTTACTTACTTTGTAATACAGTGGTTTTCTTACAGGGTCCACTATTACAAATCTTGGATTTCATTCCTGACTCAATTTTTCTGATTTAAAGTGACTTTAATGGCCCATAATGTGTGTGTGCGTGCGTGCGTGCGTGCGTGCGTGCGTGCATGCGTGTGTGTGATAAATGTAATAAATAAATAACAAAAATCATTCTGTAAAGTATTTTCACAAGACTCCTATTTTATTGTGCCCTGATGAAATGATGATCAGGGCACAGTTCTAGCTATCGGAGTTACTGAAATATCGCAGTGCTTTTTGGAGACACTGAAATAACATGGGAACCAGTTTTGGGTTCCGACCAAGGCGTTAAGGAACACTCTTTGGGCAGTAGAATGTTGGGGAAGCAATTTGACCCTGCAGGTGCTCCAAATGAAATTTCCTAAATCACAGCAGGTAGCAAGAGGTGCAAATACCTCCCAATTGAAATCTTCCGTTCAGTGTGATTTAATATGAATATGTGAAAATCATTACAATCATTTCACAAGAACGTCTCGTATTAAACACATTTATTTACTTCTTCATGAAATATAGATTTTATAGAAAATAGAAACTGTTGATGTTCCATCAGCTGGGTCTGTGTGTGTCTGTGGTTTTTCCATGCGTAATCCATTGCATTTGCTGTGTCATCATGAAAATTCCGCAGGGGATCACTTGTGTGTTCTGGACCGTGATTTGGATCCCAAGCCTCGCTCCCCACCCCGTTGTTATTGTTGGTCGAGTCTAAAGCTCATTGAGAACACAAACACTGCCCGTTTTGATTGGTCGGTGGAATTGTAGTCGGAATGGCTGTCAGCCGGCTGCCAAACTGTCTGCACAGCCTTCCTGTGCTCTTTGCTGCTAAGCTTCATACGGCAATTGTTCACATTTAGCCTACTTTCTTTCTGTTTTACTTCAAATCTTTTCCAGCTGTATCCTGAGATGGCAACTGGCAAAAGCCTTAAATTGGGCCCAGATTGCTGTGTTTATTTTGCGTGAGATAAGCAACAAAATACCATAAAGTTACCGTTGTACTCCTTAAAGGAGTCGTGCAGTAAGGAAATCCAATCTGCTCGAGGGGATGTGACCACTGACAGATTATTCCCATCGCTATATTTCTAACGAGATACTCTGTTCAGGCCTAAGAAATGCTGAATGCCTCTGGGTTATTCCTGGTCAGACACATAATTAATTAAATGGTGGGCAGTGCTTGCATTATATTACAGATAAAATATATTTGTATCTATTGTCCCGTAGTTGAATAAAGGCAAAACTGGGGGAAATCTCTTTACATTTTGTGTCTTTTTGTGGATGGAATGCGGTGTGTACCCGGGATGATAAGGTGACATTGTATTCACTGAGAGGTTTGAATATCACCAGCCATGACAGCGCAATATATTTATAATTTACCTGTTAAAGGTTTGCTCTTCCAATGTGGCGTATCACATTTTCTGGGGTAGAGAAGTTTGGTTCCAAAACAGTAATATGAGGGACATTGCCATGTTTAAGATCGTGAAATCAGGGATTTCTTGTTAAATGAGGCATGGTACAATAATAGGAGTAGGTCGTGTCTGAGAATGTCTCTGTTTATAGAAACATTATCCAACAGATAATGCCTATCTAACATACATACATAGACACACACACACATAGACACAGACAGACAGATACATACAGACACATACACACACACACACACACACAAGACACACATAAATACAGACAGGCACACATACAGACAGACACACATACATACAAAGACACACATACACACACAAGACACATATACATACAAAGACACATACATACAAACAGACAGGCACACATACATGCTGACATACACACATACAAACAAACACACACACACACATATACACGATGTTTAAGTCACCCTCCTCTTTCCTACCTTTTAGATGCAGGAGGGTGACTTTCCTTGGGGTCCAGTGGTGGCTCAGGTTGATGGGAGTCAGAGTCCCAACTCTGACTTACTCCTCTGCTTCCTCCCGTGCAGGCTCTGTGTGATTGCTGGGAGGAGTGATGTGCAGTCACTTCCTCCCAGCGTGTGATGTCATCCATACCCATCGGGTGGCCCTAACAGAATGGGCCACCAGATGGACCCCTTGGACGGCGGCGCAAGGGTCGGGCCTGCAAAACATAGTGGCGGGCACCCGGTCGCAGGAGTGACGGGCCCAGTCGCAGCTGCGACCCCTATATGTACGCCACTGGTTGCAGCCCATAATAAATTATGCAGTGAGGCTCATCTTCCGGTCTACTCGCACCTCACATTACTCACCCATCTGTCAGTCCGTACACTGACCTCCAGTGAGACTTAGGGCTCAAATTAAAATTCTGGTGCTTGCTTACAAATCTCTAGACAATGCTGCTCCTTCCAGGTGATTCCTTGGCCTCCAAATTCCTCAGATCTCAATCTGATTGAGCATCTGTGACTGCTGGAACAACAAATCTGATCCATGGATGTCCCACCTCAAACCTTGATTTAAGGGATCTGCTGCTCATGTCTAGGTGCCAGATACCACAGGACATGTTCAGAGGTCTTGTAGAGTCCATGCCTCAACGCATTAGAGCCTTTTTTGCGGCTAGTTCAATATGTGTGTATGGGCATTTTGCATGCTCAAAGTTAGCGTTTGTCATTGCGTTTGAAATGGAGGAAGACTCGGTGCTCGGCCGATAGCAGTATGTGATATTATATTGGACGGCCTATCACACTGCTCTGTAACAGTTATTATCTCCTTACCGCTGATTCTTATACCACAATTAGCCTTTTACATGGAGAATGTCTGCTGCTTTGTGTATGTTATCCACAAACAGAACCAACTGCAGCCAAAACATTCGGTTACTGGCAGACAATCAGAGGAAGGCTCACAGAACAACTGCTTCAGTTCTATTTACTGTTTTCCTGGAATAAACATAATTGAAAATCAAACAATTTTTGGGGACTTTGTGAAATATTCAATATTCATAAATAGATAAAGTTTATTGTTAATTTATACATTGAATGAAACAGCCTGTGTGTAGTGAGTTCGACCTGGGGTTAATGGTGAGCCACTCACAGAAGCTATAATGAGACACACAGTTTGCAATGTACTATTTTATTATAAATTAGGTGACCTTTTAATGCAATGTGGGTGGATATTTATTTTTTATTAAACTAACATGTTTTTCACACACCTAAAATAAACTAAATAAAAAACATCACTGACTGTGTAAGAAGGTCATTATAACCATATGTACCGGAATGTGTGCAGCTCTTCGAAGTGTCTCCACTACATCATCCAGTGGCACACAAGCTTTCCAAAATATTTACTTTAAATATCCAACTGGTGCAAACCTTTAACTACTGTGGCGAAACCAGCCTCGCCACTGTTCACTGGAGGAGCCTGGTTGCTCACCTGCTCCCTTTAGACTATGGCCCGGCAGTTAAAACCTTCTATTTTCCCTGCAGAAAAGTGTATTCGTGCCTTTCTGCAGACTGTTAAAGCCATGCTACCCCAGATAGCTATGCCATGGAGCCAAGCCGTATACTGAAAGACTGTATGAAAAAGTCTTTGGCTCCAATGCGATTGAACTGTATGTACGTGATCTGAGCGCCATCCGGTAATAAATGTAACCTTGTGTATTTTATTGTATTTTACTGTATTTTTACTGCCATGTGCTTAATGGAGTTTTGCCTCTGTCCTTGGAGATAATTGGATTACTTCCCAATTATCTCCAGGATAGAAGACTCTGTGGAACTGGTTTTGGCAGAAAAACCAGTTCATTTGGTCACAAAGGACTTCGACCTATCTTTTGAACCATGTGAATGTGATGCATACTTTTCAAGTTCTGAATAATGTGGAAAAACTGTATTGTAGTTGGAGGATTCGTGTAGTTTGCAGTTCGGGAGATTGGTGCTTACAGTAGCTGTCTGTGCATCTGGAAAGGGGAATATCGCCTAAACGTTTTTTAACCTCTTGTGGGCGAAAACGGTCCGTTACAACTACCATAATGCTTTGCCTCTGGATGTTCCACTAATTACTGATAACATGGTGTTTTATCGGTTGCCAAATGAGGTTCTTCCAGCTGGTTTACTGCATATGACTGTTTTGATGTTTTACAGCATCAGATAAGTTAATACACATTTCATGCACGGACTGTCCCTTTAATTCTGTCCGTGACTTGATTCTTGTTGATTATGTCAATTTTAATTTGCGTCAAATGTGACTTATACAATGAGGCTCATCTGTCTCCGTTGCCATTCGTTATTTGCTCCTACTGTATGAATTTTTTTTCCCCTATATTTAAAAATATATATATGTTTAATTTAATTTAAAATACCAGTCTGGACATGAAAATCTCCAGTCTGCTCATACATTCTGTAGCCATATCTAAATATTCAATCATAGAGACCTTCAGGTGCCTACCACCCCCTCTGTCTGGTCATCTTCAGCTACTAAACCCTACATGGTTGTAGTTGCCCACAATTCTTGAATATACTTTCACATTTATTCTGTTAATAGATTCTCAGAGTTCCCCTCCTCGCGTAGCCTCAATCCTGATCTGTTAATACCAGCTATTTGTATTTTATGTATTTTTACGTCTTCCCACATTCCAATACTACAGAACATAATAATTAAGACACTTAAAAACAAGCAGTCTCTAATCTGTCAATATATGAGATTCTGATACCCTAGAATAGGGGTTGGGAGCCTAGGTAGACATTGCCACTGATGAAACCCAAGTAGATGTTCTAAGGCACCTGATGAATGGGCTAACCACCAAATAATCTGACCCAGCTAGAGAGGAGAATGTCTGCAACATTCCACTTTGGAAGGTGCTGGGGGGATACCAGGAACATTTTGGAATTGTTGTCTTAACTGTAAAATATCTGATATGTAGAGGGTTAAGTGCATGCTGAGATTTAACTAAAAACTGTGTGATGAAGTGAGGGAGCTGGTAAGGAATTGGGAGGCAGAAGATGCAATTAGAGAGAGGTGGTGGAAACAAACTGAGGTGGTAGGATGTAGGGTAATGTACACTCAGACAGGAGGTGGGATTGTCTAGAATGGGGAGGCCGATCTATAAGGAGGAACTGAAATGCTGGAAGAGTAAGAAATGGGGGGTCATTTAAATTAATTAATAATAATTCTGTGATGGAAGGTTTTAAACTCTGCCAGATGGATTATTTGTTTCTAAGAATAAAACTGTCAAAACTAGAATTGGTACGCAAACCGAAATAAGAAGAATGGTCGTTAAGCATTTACTTATGAATTAATAATTAAAAACACAACACAAACACAAACCGTGGCGATGACAAGTTAGCGTTCAGGTACTTATACCATTAATGTATACACTGTCCTGGAGATAACACCCCACTTCCAAAGAATGTGTACAGCGTCTCACAATCCTTGGTATGTGGCTGATCACGAACAGTTGGGATTGTGCTGTATTAGTTGGGGGCTGGATGGCTCTATATGCAGCTGGTCCATTGCTGCTATGCCACTAACATAATGCTAACATCCCTGGAGGTCTAATAAGTAAATACCAGGGCACCTTTAAATGTATGCACGTCCTATTCATTTTAGCTAGAACAGTTCTTAAAAGAAGGATACAAATTAAAACCCTATTTAAAGCAGAATTGTCACCTCTCTGGATTGTTCCTTCACCCAATTAAAATAGTTTTCCTGACACTCTAGCTCCCCGTAGTGCCCCCCTCCTCTAATGCTTTCCTCTGGGGTTTTGGGTGACTCTGGATGTCCCCATACATAGCGTTAGGACATCCAGCATCAGTTAAGCGAACAAAAGTTGCCCAACGACCCGGAAATCCACAGCAACTAAATGGGGCGTTTACCCTCAAAGGTAATTATTGCCGTTTGTTAAAAAGTGCAATAATTACAATTGAAGGGTTAAGGGACCTGGGGTAGTGCACCCAGTCCACTTCAATGAGCTGAAGTGGTCTGGGTGCCTATAGTGTCCATTTAAACACTATAAATACATCTACTGGGGTAAGTAGCAGCAGAGGTAAGAAAACTAGGACAACATCCTGTTGTTTGAGTGCACTTGGGCATTCCTTCCATTGTATTGGGGCCAGTCCTATGAAATGGAAAAGGTGCAGCTAATTAACATGCCATGCCCTGGCTGTGCCAGGACAGATAAACATACAATTACAAATAAAACGTATTGTGAGAAAGGTAGTTGGATTTCTGTCAATGAACCACTAGCTGTGTTGGTGATGGAGTTATTAGATGGGAGCTTTCCTCATTGTCTCTGTCCAATCAGAGATAAATGAACCTCAGGCAGTGCGTCTGACAGGTACGGCAACTCATATAAAGCTCAGCGAGGTGTTGTATGTAGCACTGAAACATTTATTTTTTAATATTATTAATTTTTTTGATAATTTTGTGGTTTAAGAGACATGTTTTGAGTTTTTGAGCGGCTACTACAGAACACTTTCTAGAAATAGGACTGGACTGGTTTCATTTCTGACTGTATTGCCGGTGTGGTCATTGCATTTTAACCTGGAAATGAAACAGGAAAAGTGATCAACACGTGAATGCTCGAGGGACGAATTCCTGAGATGGGGAAATGGTTCTTGTAAACTGGGCAAGAATAACGTGGCCTCTTTGCACTGATAGAATGTATTATTATTATCTCGTATAACATTCAGAATATGTCAGGCATTAAATAGTGTAATGCCCAAAAGGAAACATGTAGCCGGTGTCAGTGACCCCCCCACCAGTAGGAAATCTGTACGATAGGGACACTCTATATCAAAATCACGCAGGATGAGAGAATACAAAAAATATATACTTTACTGTTTTTTAGAGATTGTGCTGTTTTTGTGTTATTGCAAACAGAGAATGCATTGAAATAAAGAAAATATTTCGACTTTCCTGCGTTGACTAAAGATACTGCTTTGCAATTAGTTACTCGGCATCTGCAGCTGTCTGTAATGGGAGGGACTAACCTACAGGACTCACGACAAACACGTTTTTTCTAAAAGAACTTATCATTAATCCTTAGCACCGCTACAGATCCGGGAGACTGCACAGTCTGAAAGGGTATGGGGGTGCATAGATTATTTCTGTGAGTGGGTTGGGTTAAATTTGGGATTTTTGAAAACGGATGCAGTTCAGATACTTAATTCACTAAAGTGTGAATTGTAAAATGTTCTATGATGTGGCTTAGACTATATTTGACAAGAGGACCACTTTAAGCAGTCATTCAATTAGCCTTCTCCAAACCTCCTGTAGTAAAAAATCTTATTATTTTGTCATTGGTGAAATTCTGGGACACAGGTCCACCACGAGATACTCTGGCCATGCTTTGTATTTTGAAACTCTGGACTACACTGGAATTTGTTGTAACTGTTCCACATTTATGGCCTTCATGTTTTGCAGATAACGGTGGGCAGACATTGTCCGGAGGGAACAACTGGCCTCTTCGAGGAAGAAAGTGGACCCTTTGGGAAGGTGGCGTGAGAGGTGTTGGCTTTGTTACAAGTTCCCTGTTAAAACAGAAAGGAATAGCCAGTAAAGAACTGATCCATATCTCAGACTGGCTTCCCACCTTGGTGCACCTGGCTGGGGGCTCCACCAATGGCACAAAACCCCTAGATGGCTTCGATGTATGGAAAACTATCAGGTAATCTATTCCTAATTTCACACTACATTGTATCAATCAAATTAACTAACGACAAAAGGTGAGATGTGTCCCCTAGTTTTTGATTCTTTACTTTAGACATTTAGCATGAAATATACAAGTCAATAAAAGTCATTAACATAGTAATTAGACCACAGTAGCATAGTGGAGTAAAATACGTCCTAGTGCAAGTTCTGCTCTGATTATTTAGCAATATTTTCCCAATATCTGGATGTATTGATCGAAATCTGTTGTTGATTTGACACATTTTCCCTTGATTGAAATAAAATGTGTAATCGGATGGCAAGAATGAGCTATCGCAACAAGCAGTATATGAACATTTCTGATTATGTAACTATAAAACCATTTTCATGTCTTTTTCCAGCAATTTCCTACTTTCCTTTCTAAATATTAGGGCTGATTAGGATCTCTTTAATAAAAGGGTGTCATAGAAGGTCAGTAAATAAACAGTTATTTTCGTTTGGAAAGGAATGTTTCTTAGACCTGTTTTGATCTCTCAGTAATATATGAGCACTTCCCAATAAGGACTTTTCAATCATTTCTCAGTAATTGTCATTCCACATCCAAAAACAGTCATTCTGCACATCCGAGAAAAGTTTTTTTTTATCAGCTGAATCAACGATTCACTTTTTCCAAAACTGGAAAAAGTTTGAAGTTACCCCCTTTGTTATATTTCTTTAAAAAAAAACAACTGTCAATATAAATAATAAATTACAATGAATATATTTGAGGAACATGCAATGGAATAATTTCTGTATAAACATGAACCCCCTGGAGACAAAATGCTCCACAATGCTGTCATCGCCTTTATACCATGTGCCGAAATAGAATATTCTGTTTATTTAACTTTAGCAACTCCCTACAGCATACACCCAAGTGTCCCTACTTAGGACGGACAGTCCATATTTTTGAGAGTTCATTCCAGTTTGGACTAGGATCCTTAAAAAATAATTCTTATGATGGCATACACTGTCAGGAAGGAGTTAATAAGGGTTTGACATTAGCAAAGGTAAGATTAAAATCTATAATAAATCAATGTATCTATAATAAATCTTGTGGGCAGTATGTTCATTTTCACAGGAATGCATTTGGAGTTTTTAAAAATAAATGAAAAATCACCTATACCCAAACCCCCCGCATACAGGCCAAGAGGCCAAACCCGACCCCCCCACTTACACCTACCCATCCCCATTTGCCCCGCACCCCTTCCTCCCGATTCACACTCTCCCTCTACCCACACACCAACTCCACAGGGGGTGTGCCAGCCGCCTCGGCCGCGGTTGGGGAGCACGAGCAAGGGACACCCCGCTAAAACATATAAAACAGCCAATATAACCTGCATATCCATAAACTGTAAAGGCCTCAACAACCCTTCCAAGAGACATGAACTCATGCGGTGGGCCAACAGAACGGGCGCAGACTTGATACTCCTGCAGGAAACTCATTTTACCCAAGTAAAACCATTCCCCCTCCTGAACCGACACTATAGAGAAAGCCACACAGCCAACTCACCCCTAGGCAAACAAAATAAGGGTAACTATTTTTGTGCACAAGGCGTGCCCAATACACATAAAACAGGTACTTAAAGGTTCATCACCATCTCCGGCCGTGCAGGCATGAACAACTACGCCATCACAACCAAAGCAGACTGTGGTGGACCGCCTGGCACCCAGACCGGGTGCCTCCACCAATCGCTGCTCCTAGTGCTCACCGAGTACTCCCAAGCTCTCCACCATACACCATCAGCACTGTAGTCCCCACTTCCAGCTCTACAGCTTGGTTGGGGTCTCGCTGTCCTCTACCCCCCCTGGACCCAAGACCAGGAGCCAGCTTCCAGAGGGTAGCAATATGCTCTTAAAAGAGCAAGTGATTATAATCCCAGGGGAGTATAGTGATATAACAATCCCCAGAGTAAATATAGCTATCCCTTCCACACATGAGACGAGGCCCTATGTTGAGGCTGAAGAGGAACTAATTTATTGGTAGCCTTATATGCAAGTCCCCATGAAATGGGCCCTCACCCCTGGACCTGAGAGTAAGCCACAGCAGAAACAAACACACGATTACATTGGCTCTCAGATCCAGGACACTCCCATACATAATAAGACAATCCCTCCCCTGTGCCTGGGAGATAATTGAGTCATGAACTGAACTAAACTCCATTGTCTCCAGACACAAAAAACTAATTTTTATAAAACCCCCAAAATACATTTAAATACGTAAAACCCCCACAAAACTTACATCCCCTGATAGCTCTGATCTGGGTGACCAACATATCCAAAATTCACCCAGATCGGTTCAGGGGTTCCGGAATTTCCTGGAAGTCATTCATTTGACCGACCACATGCATGGTCCCATGCCTAAAACATTTCCAGAGAATTAGGGCTTGAAATCGGTCTAGTTCGGTAGTTTAAAAATAAACATACTACCGAACATAGTCAATGTTCTTACCCTGCAGCTTGTTCCCCTCATCCAGACGAACGATTCCACCAAACAGTGCCCTTCTAAATTGTATAGAACCGAACGCAGGTGATGATGGAAGTTCAGCAGTGTTTGGGAGTTTCTGTGTCTGATTTTGAGTTCCGGGAACTTGACGACCAAACACCACTGCCTGCGTTCATGCGAACAAGATGGCCGCCACCTCGTGGTCGTTCATGCGAACAGCTGACACCCAAACAGACAATTAGAACACCGTGGTTAGAATCGTTACTAAGTGTTAATAGGGTTTAACAAGCTCCCGGGTGGTCTCTGGTTTGCACGGCTGATCAGGAACCGAACCATATAATCCCAATTGCACGAATAGAGTCTTTTTAAAGTATTTTAGCCAGGTCTATTGCAGGGGCCATAGTCCTGGAGTAGGAGGCTGGCAAGCAGGCTCCTCCAAAAGCCCGTGGTGAGGTTCTGTTCGCCACACCGACAAATTATTTGCTTCATTCGCAACACAACTTCCACTAGCAGACGTATGGAGGCTGCACAACCCTGCCACCAGTGACTTCAAATTCTACTCCCACCCACACAACTCCTACTCCTGGATAGATCCCCAATATAGCCCGCCACTGGTCCTGGCGTCTTAACCCCACACTGCTGCGCAACCCACTTCTGAAAGAATCAATACACAAAGAAATAAGCGAATACTTTACCCTTAATAAGAACACAGTCTCCTCCGAGAGTATGTTATGGGCAGCACACAAGACAGTCCTGAGAGGAAAATTCATCAGCATAGCATCCAAACACAAAAAAACACGGCTGGCCGAACTAGCACAATCCCTCACAAACCTTTGAACATTAGAGACACGACACAAGACCAACCCATCTCCGGACATAATGGCCCAAATGAAAACATGCAGGAACACTATAAGGGACTTCATGGCCAGAGACACAACAAAAGCACTCCAATGGTCTAAACAATGATTCTATGAAAAATCTAACAACGCAGACACACTACTGGCTCTGAGACTAAAACGCAGAGGAGCACAAAAACGCATAAAACGAATACAGACCCACGACGGACAAACTCATACACTCCCAGCCAAAAAATAGCAGAAATATTTCAAAATTACGTAACCACATTATATGACCACACCCCACTGCCAGACTGTAGCCAGCACAGACACCACAATCCATAGAGGAATACAAAAATAACATACCACTGCCAGCCCTCACCCCAGCAATAACCAAAAGACTAGTTGAACCCATCATGATCGAGGAAGTAGCCAAAACCATTAAAACCATCAAGCAAAACAAAAGCTCAGGCCCAGACGGCTTCACAGGACTGTATTATAAAACCTTATCCATGCTACTACGACCTCATCTTTGCAACTTATTCAACTCGATGCTCATGCTCCTGGGAGACTCGTTAACCCCAGACATGCTCAGGGCCGACATATGCCTCCTACCCAAACCAAACAAAACCCTCACTGACCCAGGACACTACAGACCTCTCTCTATTGAATGTGGACGTTAAAATGTTCACGAAATTAATGGATAGACTCCACCCGTACCTACCCAAATTAATACACCTGGACCAAGTGGGCTTTATCCCATCCAGACAGGCATATGACAACACCAGACGGACTTTTGACTTAGTATGGACAGCCTCATACAGACAGATCCCAACGGACGCCAAAAAGGCATTCGATCGCGCCTCTGGCCCTTTTTATTTGCTACCCTCCGCAAGTTCTGATTCCCACAAACCTTCATTGTTGCACTCAAAACCCTATACTCAACACTAGTAGCAAACCTCCTCATATCAAACGCACACCCTCCCTCCTTTAGAATCTAAAATGGGACCAGACAGGGGTGCCCCCTCTCCCCACTCCTATTAGCGCTATCTTTAGAACTCCTCCTACAAGCACCTAGACTCAACCCAAACATCAAGGAGCTACAAATCAGGAAGGAGGAATACAACGTGGTGGGATATGCTGACAACCTTCTTCTCACCCTCACAGACCCCACACATTCCCTACCACCACTACTTTACGCACTAGCCCAATACTCAGCAGTATCGGGATACCGTCTAAATCTAGACAAGACAGAAGCACTAGCGGTACAGATCCCCGCAGAGACCCTAACCACCCTCCAAGCACACTACCCATTCCATTTCAACTCCTCACTTATCCACTACCTAGGAACAAATCTGCTGGCAGATGTAACCCAAACTTACACCCTGAACTACACCAACCTCATACAGAAAGCAATAACAATCAAAGTGAATAAAAACCCTAAAAGTGACGAGTGCTACTATCACCTATGTGGGCCACACAAACCACACAATAGTGAAATAAAAACAGATAATAAATAGGTGAGAGCACACAAGAATAATAAAATACTACCCACTCTGTAGTCAATTAATCTGGAAAACAACCAAATAGACAAACATAGAGTAGTATAGTCAAATAAAATATATATGCATTGGATATAAATCACACTCACATAGATTTATTTTGCTATTATTTTAATTCTATAGTTTTATGTGAAAGATGGATATTTTATGTGAAGAAATATTTTTACTGTTTATGTATATATGTTTAGAAGCAATTATATTGAATGGCCTTAATTGCTGTCATTTTCTGGTGAATGAGAAAAATTGGACATTATATGATGCCGTTCCCTTTTTTATGTGTGTGGGTATGTCCGGACTACAAAGCATGTGACCGGAATTAGAAATGATGCTATATGATGCTGTTCTTCTGTCCGGACTACAAAACATGTGACCGGAACCGGAAATTACGTTATGGCGTCGGAACGTAATGACGCAGACGTTCCGACGGCGAACCCGGAAGTAGGAAGCCGCAATCAGAACGGAACGGAATGGGCGCCAATTTCAACTATTTAAATCAAGATGCCTTGAATTGGATATCACTTCGGATTAAGGCAATAGCCGAAACGCGTAAAGTGTTTGGACTCTCTTTTTGGGACTTTTAATTTTACCCTCTGATGTATGGTTTTAATTTTACTTCAAGAATAAAAGTTTGTTTTACCACCAGTTATTTTGCGTCCTGGAGGTTCTACATCTAAAGAGGAAGAAAGTTCCCAGTGGAAGTCCCTGTCTGTATATTCAAGGCATCTAGTTTGAGCCAGCTTTTAAGTGGCTCTATCTATGTGAGTGTGATTTATATCCAATGCATATATATTTTATTTGACTATACTACTCTATGTTTGTCTATTTGGTTGTTTTCCAGATTAATTGACTACAGAGTGGGTAGTATTTTATTATTCTTGTGTGCTCTAACCTATTTATTATCTGTTCTCATACAAGCGATGGGAGACATCACATCATGGGAAGGTCTCTTGATCTCATGGCTCGCCAGACTAGCCTCAATAAAAATGAACATACTCCTAAGGTTCCTATACCTATTTCATAGACTACCCGCCTGATTCTGTGTCCCTGACCTCGGCTAGTATTTTGACTATTCTTGGAGACGTTAAGTCCTGCCATTCTAAGGTCCAGTTATACTTTATCCTTAGTCCTAGGTGTGACACATTTGTATGGGTACATAAAAAAGCAAGGATAGGAAGAGCCACAATGTACCTCCCGACGAGAGCAGGGGGACTGGACCTACTGCACATGCTACACTATTTCCATGCGGCACAACTCGCACAAACCCTACATGCTCCAGCTGGACTCAAGAGATGGGTAGACCTGGAGCATAATCTATTCTTCAGGGACTTCCCTTCCCTATATATCTGGCTCCTGAAACAAGCCAGACCCAAAATCCCACAGACAACTCCGGTCCTCACAAATTCCATCAAAATATGAGACAAACTCGCACTTAAATAAACACTCACAACGCATCCATCACCCCTAACCCCGATACTAGGAAACGAACACTTTGCACCGTGAATGGACCCTCTCGACTTCACACATTATGAAGACGACCTTACTCGAATATACGAGTATTACCGAAACCATCAACTAATCCCATTCACAGATCAACCGCGCAACACACCACTCACTACCCATGACTACTTCCGCTACATACAAATCAGAAATTTCATGGACACAGCCACCTACAAAGCAGCAGGACAAACCGCGTTTGAAAACAGATGCATGCAAAACCCAGTACACAAAGGAAAGATATCACCCATCTACTCCCTCCTAGTCCACACAATGCCAGACACAACACTAACATATATCTTGGCCTGGGAAAGGGACCTGGGACCACCTGAAGACCCTGCAGACTGAGGGGACATTTGGAAAGCCACAGCAACAGTCACAATTTGCATCAACCATAAAGAGCAGGTGTACAAGTCATGAGGTGGTACCTCACCCCTCTAAAATTTTAACAAATGAGGATATCCACAAGCGACCTCTGTTGGAAGGGCTGCGGCCAAAAAGGGACATACTTCCACTTATGGTGGGAATGCCAACAAATAGCCCAGACAGAAATCACAAACCTAGCCTCCAAAATCTTACATACAAACATAGGAAAGGACCCCTGGACATGATTACTATCTAAACCCCTAAAGGACACACCCCGAGCACAAAAGAAGCTCATAGCCAAAATGGCAGAAGAGCCATAGAATTGCACTGGGGAGCAGCAACAGTCCCAACCATAGGAGACTTCAAAAATAAAATAGAGGAGACCAGGCAAATTGATAGCCTCTCAGCCCTTCTACACGACACAACATGATAAAACACTGCAACAAAATATGGGACCTTTGGCTGATCGAGTTCCTGACCCCTAACAAACGTCCGGGCCCCGACGGGGCCGTGGCGCTTGCATCACACGTAAAACCCCCTTTCAAGGAGAAATTATTACACAACACCTATGATGGTCATCATCACCAATCCACAGCCCAACCACACCACCCCCTAGGTCCACGCACCTCCCACACACACAGGGGACAGCCTCTCATAAACACCACAAGTGATAGCACTACGAGGTTCAAAAAACCACAGCAGCACCTAGAAAACTGAACCGAAGGCCCCCAAGGGCCCACCCTGCGCACCTCATAACTAACCAAAAGTCCTCAGGCACAGATAGAGCGCTACCAAATCAACCCCAATACAAACCATAAGCAGAAATCCCGAATACCAGGTAAACGGATGAAAATACACAAAATCTACTGACAACACACACGCGCATCAGAAGTTACAAGGTAGAAACCCGAACAAACCATCTCATTCTACCCGGGAATGAGGAAGCTCACAACCACCCTAACCCAAACCGACCACAACATCTAGGCTGCCATTCAGCATGAAAAGACCACACGACCGAACCTATATACGTTCCAAGCTGTAGGACTGTATGATTGTACTGTAACATCCTGATACACCCCCTTACTACGGTGCATATACACCGATCGAATGTTTTACTGCTTTTCTATAACTCAATAATGCTCTATCTGCTTCTTTGTTGAAAACGCAAAGATAAAGAATTTTAAAGGAAAAAAAAATGAAAAATCATATAATCTACTAATAACCAGAGAGAGTTGTTGTATAGTGTTTTCTAGTACATTAGTATTGAGATTGAAGGGCTAGCAGAAGCTTATTATACTCCCCTGCTGACTGGACCTCTACGATTGGTTGATTTTCAAAACTAACTAATTAATACAACTAACTAACCAATCATAGTATAGCCCCAGGCAAGTCTAACTAAAGGCGCACCAAAACCACTAAAGTCCGCTATAGTGGTAGTGCCAGGAGTCCTCTGGTGCCATCCCACAAGTTTGAACACATATCTGGGTTCTGGGTCCCCGGCTGTCCACGTCATTCTAATTCTGTGATATCACTGCTCCAACAATATCGGTTATGGACAAATTTGGACACGAGTCCTAAAAGGGTCAAAACCAATACTGTTACAGCAGAATGGGAACGTATACCTAGTGATATCACAGAACTCTGGAAGAAAACTATTTTCACAGCTTACCATGGGCCAGCATCAGGGACTCCTGGCACCATAACCACTGCAGCACACTGTATTGCTTATTGTGTTTTGAGGTAAGACTTGTCTGCTAGTGCGTAAACAGATGTTGAGGAATAGGGCACCCAAGGGCTGTGAACCTTCACTCCTTTTCATATTATCACCTTCCATCCCACCACTCGATGATTTTTCAGTTCCTGTAGTTTCCAATGTAAGGGGGAAACAAGATTTTTTTTTAACTTGTTTTGGGGTGATGTTACACTGGTTAGTAAATAGCAATCTGAGTTTAGTAAATAACATCTCGGTGTAACGTAGCAATGAATGAAAACGCATCACCTCCCAGTCATTTGTTACTTACACATTGTGTATAGCTAATTCAATTAAAATAATCGTGCATAAATAATGCTTTTTTCCCCTTGTATATAAACATTTTATGCATGCTCAGTTTAATTGTTTTATGACATTTGAGACTTCGAAATGCAGATCCCTGACTAATAGTGCCTTTCTACATAACTCTGAGGATACCCGTTTTACCAGACCAGAAACTGCGAATAGCCATCAGAAATGAATCCACCCTCTTCTCGCTGTCACATGATTTCTATAGATGTCTATACGGCGTGTGCTGGGATTATCCTGTTATCATGTCCTGCTATGTCTAGCTCAGCTCTCAGATGTTGCTACATTGAATACAAGTTTCGCGGTAGATTGTTGATCTGTCAAATTAGTTATTTCCTAAAGTCCTAACACAAGGAAGTATTAAAATGGAAAATGCAGTTAGCAGATGTTGGAATCGGTAATGTTTTCCATTTCTTTATTCTGCTAGTGAAGGAAGCCCGTCTCCCAGGGTGGAACTGCTTCATAACATAGACCCTCTGTTTGTTGATTCATTTCCATGTAAGTAACCTTTTAACTTTGATTTTTATTGTAACAAGGTAACTTTTTGTATCGATTCTCATTTTATTAAAGGAACACTATAGCTTTAGAATTACAAACCTGTATTCGTACTGCTGTAGTGTCCCGGCCTCTAGTTTTGAAGCTCCCCCACCACCACCATTCGACGATGAAACCCTTTTGTACCTTAACTCTCTCCAGCGCCAAGATTGCTGGCTAGGTCTCCTTCTTCAGGCGATGGTGGGACCTAATGTGCATGAATGGGGAGTGTCACCAACACATTCAAACTTAACATATAGGAAAGCACTGAATCCATGGGGAGTATAGAAGATGTTACATGTCCTCATTAGGGCTGTATTTACCACAAGGCAAACAAGGCATTTACCTAGGGCGGCACTTTCAGGCGTGGGGGGGGGGGGGTTTGTACCAAAAAATGCCATCCCAAGCTCCCAGGCAAATACCTTGTTTGCCCCCCCCTCCCCCCACCCCAGAGGTGCTAATACAAGTCCTCCGCTCTTTTTGCTCGCCCTAAGCAAGAAGAGCTTGTTTCCCTCGCTGCCTCCATTAAGCGCCAGCCCATCCAGCAGAGCCAGCCAGCAGCCCCAGCAGTGCTAGCCCAGCCAGCAAGGAACCCACCCACCAGCTGTCAGGGAAAGGATCCACTCCATCTCTCCCAAAGGTAGAGAGGCTGGGTGGATTTAAATTTAAAAAATATATATTAATAATTGGTGAGTGTATGAGAAAATGTGTGTGTGTCTGTCATTGTCAGTGTGTGTGTATGACTGTGAGTGAGTGTAGCTGTCAGTGTGTGTCTGTGAGTGAGTGAAAGTGTGTGTATGTCATTTTATGTGTATCTGAGAGTGTATCTGTCAGTGTGTGTCTGTCACATTGGGGAAGGCAAATTTAGATTTTGGGGGGGCCTGAATTTAGTAGTGCCTAGGGCAGCACAAATCCAAAATACACCACTGGTCCTCATGCAAAGTGGAGGATAGCAAAACTCCATTAGGAACCTTAAAGGAACACTATAGTCACCTAAATTACTCTAGCTAAATAAAGCAGTTTTAGTGTATAGATCATTGCCCTGCAATTTCACTGCTCAATTCACTGTCATTTAGGAGTTAAATCACTTTGTTTCTGTTTATGCAGCCCTAGCCACACCTCCCCTGGCTATGATTGACAGAGCCTGCATGACAAAAAAAACCTGGTTTCACTTTCAAACAGATGTAATTTACCTTAAAAAATTGTATCTCAATCTCTAAATTTAACTTTAATCACATACAGGAGGCTCTTGCAGGGTCTAGCAATTAACATAGCAGGGGGATAAGAAAATCTTAATTAAACAGAACTTGATAGGGCTCTCTTTACAGGAAGTGTTTATGGAAGGCTGTGCAAGTCACATGCAGGGAGGTGTGACTTGGGTTCATAAACAAAAGGATTTAACTCCTAAATGGCAGAGGATTGAGCAGTGAGGCTGCAGGGGCATGTTCTAGACACCAAAACTGCTTCATTAAGCTAAAGTTGTTCAGGTGACTTTAGTGTCCCTTTAAAGCCACTACAGGTGGAGTTAATGTAATCATTGCAGTTTCTCATGTTTTGATGTTCTGAATGTCATTATGGTCAAGAAGAAATTGTTACCCTTATTGTGACATAATTGGAAACGGCTACAATTGGGGTTTTGTTTTGTTTTTGCCTTCTTTTGGAGCAACAGCATGAAAGAATGGGTTTCAGGGTTAAACTTGATGGACTTTAGTCTTTTTCAGGACCTAGACTATTATGTAACTGTAATAACTGGCTGTGTTTTTCTTTCAGTTGAATAAGTCTTTTATGTATATATATGTATGTAACTGTGTTTATACAGCCCTAGCCACACACCCCTGCATGTGACTTGCACAGCCTTCTAAACACTTCCTGTTAACTGAGATCTAATTTTATTCCTTTATTGTAAATTTCATTTAATGTGGAATTACTTATCTCCTGCGCTGTTAATAGCCAGCTAGAGCCTGCATGAGCCTCCTGTGTGTGTGATTAAGTTCAATTTACAGAGCAGAAGATAAAAACTTATAAAGCAAGTTAACATTTGATTGAAAATGAAACATTCTTTTATTTCATGTGGAATGTGTCAGTCACAGCCAGGGGAGGTGTGCCTAGGGCTGCATAAAGAGAAACAAAAGTGATTTTACTCCTAAATGGCAGATCATTGAGCAATGAGACTTCAAAGCCATGATCTATGCACAAAAACTGCTTCATTAAGCTAAAGTTGTTTTGGTGACTATAGTGTCCCTATAAGTATGGGTAAAAATGAAAACACAACACATTTTCAGAATTATGCTATAGTTTCTTATTAGCCCTGATTGTTAAAATACACTGTATGTCTAGGATTTTAATTTAGTTTTGGCAATTGTAGGACAAATATTGCAGTGAGTGACTTACAATTTTAAAGCTAAACCTTTGCCAAATTTGACCTGCTGAGACGATAAATTTAGTAGCAGTCATGCAATCCACAAAACTGTGACATAACTGTATGTGATTATAGAAAATAGGCCACCTACAATACCTGGGTCTCTCCAATACCAATAGGGATCTAGCTCAATGGTAGATATTGTTAAATGCCATTATTGGGTGTTAAGGCATGACAGTATGGAATATTTTGTGGATCCTAAAGGAATATACCTTTTATATCACTTCTTAACAACTAAGATATTCCACATTTTTATTATTAATATAGTCCACCTACAATAAGGCACCTTGTAGTGATTCATCTGTTTGTATCAGCCTGGAAAGCATCGAACAAACCCCCCAGGACAATCATTTACTTCCTGCGGGATATTTCTCTGCGCATGCGCCACCTCGTATTGTTTCCAATAAACATTTCTCAGTAGGGTAGATGATCATTAGATTCGAAGTGAGTCACCAATCGGCCTGTGATTCATCAAACTGGCTTCTGTCCTATATCAGGATCATGTTTAAAGCGATTACACACCGGAAATTCCCCATAGTTTAACAGCTCCAGGGGATTAATGCTAAGTAGCAGAATGGTAGTATGTTAAATGCTTTTATGAAACAACCAAATTATTTTTGTCAGTTTGTTTGCAAAATGTGTTTCAAGTCATTGAATGGATGGTGTTGCACATGGCCTTCACATTTTGATTCCCAGACACATGTACTATGGCCTTGAATATTTGTTAATCGTTTAAAGAGTCGCTGTGTTTGGCTAGTGGCTTTAGGGAGATTTCCCCAAAATGCTAATATGTGGCCTGTCCAATTTCACTGGTACGTTGTTAATCCCTGCATTTCGTAAAAGGCACAGCTCTTACAGCCGCTGGGCACAGTGACACCCAAACTCTGCTCACTAACTCCGCATACTAAAATTCTCAGTCAACGCTGGTCAGAAATTCTCTAGTCAATGCAGAGTGACTGTAACTGTGATTATACCAGTTCTGTTTTTATTATGACAGTTCTGTTCTTTTGTAGTTAACCTAACTTCATGATTTGGAATAAAATAATTCTGCTGCTAAGCTATGTTCTGGTTACTTTATGCATGTAACTTAATGTCATCCAAAAAATGCCCTGATCTCTTTACTGTATTGTTTTTGTCCATAAAGTATAGTTAATACCTTTAATCTTAGTAAAAGCTTACATCCTCATTTCAATCAATTGCACGTGTTGGCATTACATTTCAGCCTCTCAACTTTCTGAACATTTGTTTTATTTTCTAATCATTTTTGAATAGCCCAAGGCAAATAAACCTTTTTACTAATCTTTCTGTAACCTGTAAAATAACACACCTTTAAACGATCTCTTATATAAGACAAACCAAGGAAAATAGAATGAACTGCCGCACAGAGTGATTCAGTGTTATTTATTCCGTATATCCTCCGACTGGACACATTGTATCCCTCACTTAAAGAGACAGTATAGGCATCAGAATGCAAATTTACAGCTTAATGTAGTTCTGGGGCAAGGCTGTCGCTGCAGGCCTTTTCTGAGAAAATGCAGTGTTTGCACTGCTCCCAAAGGTGACCTCCAGTGGTTGGCACTCGGACAGCCACAAATGAGGCTTTCTGGGTTTGGTCGTGCAAAGATGAGTGACCATGAATGCTCCCGCTAGGGATTCAGTGAGTCAGTGCAACTCAATGAGCACCCCCCTATCGCCCCCCTCGCCCTATTATGTTGATTTACAGGGAAGCATTGAGTTTGCTGAGATAATCAGTATCGGTGACCTCAGCCAGCGATAGCTCCTTCAAGATCTAAAATACTAAAGAAAAAAGGAGTTTTGGCAGATGTACATAGGAATTGTCATAGGCACATGAGTTAAAGTAGCCTCATTTTTTGTTTGGAAAATAATAAAACAAGATAAAAATCCCGTTTGGTTATCAAAGCCGATTGTGTGGTACAGGTAAAACATTTAATTGTAAGAAAGTTGCAACACATAGAGATAAACCAGCTCAGATCAATCGGGCTAAGTGAAGGATGATTAGCTATCTCCCAAGCATTCCGATATAGTAAGTATAAATACTGTGCCTCAAATGGTAATACCTACTTTAATCCAAACTTGCTCTTTTGGAGTACTGAGAGATCTGAAGCCAGCATACAATGAATCTAAAAAGATCAATACCTTTGCATAGCTCTACAGTGCTCGGTGAGCCTATAACGGTTTCTAATTCATGACCCGGCACATAGTGTTGACCTCAGAGACCACAAGGGAAGGAAGAAACTCCTCCTACGTGTTGTGGTTAACACTAATTGGAGGTTAGCTAATCAGACACAACGTGTGTATATACACGCTAACCTCCCCCTTGCCTCAGTGCTCTGTTGTGGTCTGTGTTTAGCCCAATAGCGTGTTATTATCTGTCTGATTATCTGTCTCTCTGTTTCCCTTTGACCTTGGCTTGTACTTTGACTATCCCTTTTTGCATAGCCCGGCCATTCTAAGGACCAGTATTCCAATTCTATGTGTTGTGTCCCGTCTGCGTGCTTAGGTTCCCCTGGTGATCATGACACTTGGCACTCTGCAGTGTGCACAGTTCGGTTAGGTCTTGCATGAGGGCTCCAGCATTATCTTATTTAAGTCTCAGGCCTTTAATATCTTCTTCTGTAGCTTTTATTCAGCCAGACAGTGTTCTTCCCTGAACATCTCCATCTCAGTCTTTAGGGTCGGCCACCATGGTGTCAAGATCCATTTTGGTGGCTAACTGAGGTTCATTCAGCGTTTGGATAAAGCCTAATCGCCCCTGAACTGAGATAAGAGCCTTACTTCATCCTGGTCCTCTTACTCAGAGGCCGATGTAGATCCTCAAGGTGAGTCTGTCAACACATCTGCCATCTTGGGCCCAAGCAGCCATGGGAGAAGTAGGCCAATATCACAGGTTTGTCTCCTGCTAGACCCACGAGATTTATGGGAATGCTTCCCCATGGTTTTCTGCATCAAGTGGTGACCTTATAAGCTGGAGGTCTCTGCCAAATATCGCTATAATGCAGTCTTTCTGCCGAAGCTCAGGGCTCATACATCTGGCCAGAGCGCTGGCTAGCTCCGCCCCCCTAAAAAGCATTATTTAAGGTGTGTCGGCTATCTAAATAGTTAGTGTAACACTCATGTTTATATTCATACCTCTAGAGCAGGGGTCTTCAAACTCCAGCCCCCCAGATGTTGCTGAACTACAACTCCCATGATTCTCTGGCTATCTATGTAATTCAAAGAATCGTGGGAGTTGTAGTTCAGCAACATCTGGGGGGCCGGAGTTTGAGGACCCCTGCTGTAGAGTGTACCTTTAAGATATCCACTGATTTATAGGTTCTCTGACGTTCTAATATGCAGACTACATTATTATTATGTCATAATAATACCATGTTCTAAAAGAATTATAGTGAATTGCAAACTGCAGGCCAAAATAACAGATTTGGATACATAGCTAGTCACAGCTCGGCTAATTTAGCCTGGAAGGAACATGTTTTTAATTCGGCAATATTAGCTGCTTTGTCAGTAAATGTATTGTTGTGTTTCGTATTTCCTTTTACACCGTTCTGTAGTGCTGACATACTCCATCCAGTCTCTTATATAAATCCTATCATATTAGCAGCTGTGGTACCTGTCTAAATTCTTTCATTTTAATGTGGTTTATACTAGGGTCAGGTTAGACAAGCACTCATTAAATTACATTGTGCAAGTTGTCATTGCCAAACTTATCCATTTATTGGTGCTAATTAATGTTTATTGATATTTAGTGCACTGTCTGGTGATATTTATTAATGCTTATTAGTGAAGGAGCATACAATGACATTAAAATAAAAAAAAAAACAGGGAATGACTGGCGTATAGATGCCATGATAAGCTGTACCGGCAGAGAATTCAGCAATATCTGGGAGAGAAATAGGGATCACATTTAGGAAGACTAGTTTGCCTTATGAGACAAGCCAAGCTTGGTAAAACTTGAAAAAACACGGCGCTTTGTCCATCGTGGGATGTTCCATAGCTGTCAGCAGCGGTGGCTGTGACCAATTGGTATTTCTAACCATTTATAAGATGCGTTGTAAGGCCCGCAGGATCCTGCGCATGTGTGATATATGTTTATAATTTACAATGTAGCAAATGGCTTGCTTTAACTTGAATTTGAAATATAAACTACATTTTAAAGTGTTTAGAAAGTGAAATGGAAAAAATAAAAGTGAAAATTTGTATACACTATTTTGGTAGTATACATAAATAATTTATTGTAGATTGCAAGATTTTCCCTAAACAATAGAGCCACAATTGCTCACAGCCAGGTCCAATGTTACTGTGTTACTTAAAGCTGTATGGCAAAGCTAAGCAAAGAATAGACCCCATCAGTTATACAACTATACCTTCCATGAGCCTTACAGCTGGCCAAGTATCATTGGATTTGTAGGCCATGCCTTCCTAGGGCAGTGATGGCTAACCTTCATTTATTAGAGTGCTTTTAAACTCCCCGCTCCTTGCACTTTGTATATTTTATATTGTTATGTCCACCGCTTTTTGAGTTTGATTCTTGTTTGGATTCTTGAGGAAAGTGTGCACATGACGGCCTCACACCTATATACCATTATAAATAGACGTACAAGGAGCGTCGAACATTCAGCAAGTTCACTAAAGCAGCAAAAAATACGTTAAGATGCTGAGCTCTTTGGGAAAGTCGTCTTACATTGTCATTGTTTTGTAAGAAAATAGCATTGCTTTTGCAATAATATACTCCCAGAGGACACAGGAGGGGTCTGAAGTAATCTGTATATGTTAAGTTGCTTTCAACAATGTTAAATGTTATGTTTGAAGAACATTCGATGACCCTGGGCAAGGCCCATCGGGGACCATTCACAGCACAATGATTGGCCTTCTTCAAAGACAGTCGTTCTGCCCACTCCATACTCCCTATTGTGTTTCTGAATCACAAGACATTTTTCGTTCTTTTCTTTTGTTTAAGCAAACCACTTTAAATCCATTCTTACATCTGGAAAGAATTAGTTAGGAAACACTTTTTTTTTTGCTTTCCCCCCATTTACCCTCCTTTGCATTTTTGAAAGTTGGGCCAATGCCTCTGAACTTAAACCTCGATTAACAGAGGTTGGTGGCTTACAAGGCTGAGCTGATATATTTGCTTAATACTTTGATGGTTTGTTTTATAGTACAACAACTCATTTAGCCGAGGTGTAAACCATTCACTTCAGTCTATCCACCAAAAAAACATTGTATTTATTTTGGCAAAGCTTGGAAAGACGAGTCACTTAATGGGTTCAAGAGCACAGCTTTAGCCTAGCGTAATCCGACCTCCCCCACTGCATTCTAATCATCCGAGAATAAAGACATGCTTATTTTATCCTGGCCTGACAATGACTTAAGCGTTTATTGTTTTTTAGTCTTTTAACTCACACAGCATTTAAATACGAAGTCAATGAATGATTTCCATTTATTTAACCTTAAAAAATAAAACCTTTTCAGCAAATGCAAAAATATGTTATCATTTCATTTAAGTGCCAAATTTTTCAGAGCACTGTGCAAAGGTTAAACAAATCATACAAGTAATGGATGACAAATTTAAGTGAATGGGTACCGTATTGTCAAGAGCCCTATTCAAATGAGAAGGGAAGATAGACTGACAGTTTTAAAATCCATATTTAACTCAGCATTACATCTTTAAAATGACATATACATTCGCTGTGAAGCAAAGCGATGTAATCCTGTACAAGACCTCAAGGATCCAAGACTCACAGCCAGACTTCTAGAGACAGACAAATATTAATTAATAATCAAAACATTCACTTAATTAGCCGTACCCTGACAGAGCCAAACTAACAGATTGCATTTGTGGGGCCGAATGCTTGGAAATTTATTATTTTTTTGTATATGTGTGCCTTTGTTATGGGAAAATAATAACGTACTGCGTTCTGGAGACATCATAATTAACCATTGAATGTCACAATGGCATTATTTTTTCCAAATACACATTTTCGCATTATGTATCAAATAGCTGCACCCTGAAGTGCAACTCCCAACAACCTCAGGCAGGACAGTACATGTGTATTCTGGAGTTGCCCTCACATTATGAACTCTGCATTGAACATTGTCAGCCACACCGTGCCTTGTGGATCTTAATTTCTCTTTTTCATTCAAGGTTTATTATAAAATAGCGGACTTTGTACAGTAACAGATAGCAGAAAGTTAATACATCGAGCACATTGGTTCATGCTGCCTGTCACAATTAAAGTATTGAATATATATGTCTTATTACAGCTCCAACGGAGAGCTAATAAATCTGAAGGTTAGGTAAATTAACCAGGAACAGCCTAGACACATTAGGCAGGATTAACCCTGCATCGCCAGGTAACATGACTTGAGGATGAGAGGTGTACGGAGCAGGTACTTAGAGATCAAGAGAAGAGGCAGAATAGAGCGTAACATGCTGTGAGGTCATGCCCTAAACAGTGTGGCAAAAATAAACCGAAAATTCTAAAACGTCCCTAAAAAAAATCCACGCCATTTTTAAACCTGGTAAAAAAAATATAATGGTAATTTTTGAAAGCCCATTCCCAGTTTAACAGCATTCTGTTTTTATTTTAGTTTCCCGTTCGGTGCTGCAGATAGAGACCAGACCTGCAAACACCGCAGTGCCAACAGTCAAGAAGTAAACCTCTATTCTACTACATTAAATATAAATATAAAGTGTGATATAAATATAAAGTGTGTCTAGAACGCGGTTTGATCGTACATTCTATTTCATGATTGCTACAGATTCAGTTGTTAACACATATATCAAATTGTGCATCATCTCCAAATATAACCGTAACGGCAATGACTATCTAATCTAATGATACATGGGTTTTGGAAATGTCACGAGAGGCACGTTGTAAGCTGTTATGCTGTTAAGTTAAGCAAATGTAACATTTAGGAAAAAGTTAAAGAGGGCAAGACGGTCAATCCATTGAATCCCCTGCCCATGGCCACTTCATTACT
Organism: Pelobates cultripes; assembly: GCA_933207985.1. NCBI lineage: Eukaryota > Metazoa > Chordata > Amphibia > Anura > Pelobatidae > Pelobates > Pelobates cultripes. Next base: position 319,595,624 of record OW240916.1, on the reverse strand, counting down.
GCATCCTCAGGTGTGTTTTTGAACTCGGTTATTCTGAAAGTCACTTTTTATGCGACGGAGAAAAGTGATTTCTTCTTTCATAGAAATATTGTCATCCTATTAATAACCTTTACTGGTAACTTTATGATTCTGTTTCCTCCAGAACAGTAATATAAGTGATAAGGCGACATTGAGAGACTGCAGAGATCAAATCCATTTAACAGAAACATTTGCTACCCTTTTTTAGGGTGAACAAATGGTTACATTTTAAAATATTACTTTTGATTTATGTCCATTATTTTCGGGGTGAACTATGCATTTTTCAGAGAAAAACTATTTTGTTCCTGGCCGAGCTACCTTCTCTTATGTGGTACACCAGCCGGCCAGTTTTATCAGGATAGGACCAAATCCATAGATCATCATATAAATAGAAACCTATTAATATCAGAAGCTATGACAATGTAAGATCTTTTTTTCTTTCTTTTTTTTTACAAATTTATGTAATTTATATTCCTAATCTAATTTTGGAGAATATCAGCCAGCCACTTTAAAATAGTGTGTGATTATTTCATATCTGTGTCTCTGGCTTTTACAAACAAAAACACAAGTTTTGGTGCATGTGACGGACCGCCTGGCACCCCGACCAGGTGCCTCCGCCAATCGCTGATTGCTGGTAATCCTTGAGTATCATAAGCACCGCACTGGACACTATAACCACTTTAGTCCCCACAGCCAGCGTTACAGCTTTGTTGGGGTCTCGCTGTCCTCTACCCACCCTGGACCAAAGACCAGGATCCAGTTTTCAGTGGGTAGACCTCTCCCAATCCAGAGAGTAAAGCAGGATAGCTCTTACAATAGCTAGTGATTATAATGCAAGGCAGTATAAGGAGTATAGCAGTCCCCAGAGTGAATTTAGCTGTTCCCTCCACACATGAGACAAGGCTCTCTGTTGAGGGTGAAAAGGAACTCTTTTAATGGCAGCTACAACTGGCCTTATATGCAAGTCCTCATGTCCCCATGCTAGGTGTTTACTCTAACATATTCCAGAGGCATTCCCCACTGGACCTGAGAGGGGACTATGACAAAGAACACACTTTACTTACATTGGCTCTCAGTTCCAGGACACTCCCATACAAAACAAGATAATCACTCCCCTGTACCTGGGAGATAATTGAGTCAGGAACTGTACTAAACTAAATTATCTCAGGGAAAGAAAACATACATTTTAACAACACCGCAAAACACATGGTTCAGAATTTCCCTGGAAGTCATAATTTTGACCGACTGTGCACATGGTCCTATGCCCAAAACAGTTCCATGAAATCAGTGCTAACAGTCAGTCATAGGCGTGCGCACGTGGTGCGCCTGGGCACACCCTAATCCCTGCAGCACGCGCTGTGTGCCTCATTCCGTGGGCCGGTGAGGGAGATCAAAAACCTCCCTCACCAACCCACAGGCAGGAGAGGACCCGGGGAGCTCTTGTCAGCAGCTCCGCCGGGTTCCTCTCGCGCGGTCACCGCGGCAACGCTCAGATCTCGCAAGAGTGAACTCTAGCCCCACAGTGGGCTAGAGTTCACTCTCCACTGGACCACCAGGGAAGGCAGGAGCACGGTCCCCCCTCCCTACATAAGGTAAGAAGGGAGGGGGGGTATTAACTAAACAGCCCCCACAGCCCACACATTACACACAAACATACAGCACACACATATACATCACCATTACATACACAGCACGCACACACACACACACTAACAGCACCCTCGCACTAACACCCTTACACACACAGCACCCTCACACATACACACACACCGCACACACTAACAGCACCCTTACACACAGCACCCTCACACACAGCACCCTTACACACACACAGCACACACTAACAACACCCTTACACACACACACAGCACCCTCACACATACACACAGACAGCCAGGCAAGGCAGGAGCACGGTCCCCCCTCCCTACATAAGGTAAGAAGGGAGGGGGGATATTAACTAAACAGCCCCCACAGCCCACACATTACACACAAACATACAGCACACACACACATCACCCTTACATACTCAGCACGCACACACACACTAACAGCACCCTGGCACTAACAACACCCTTACACACATAGCACATACACACACCGCACACACTAACAGCACCCTTACACACTGCACCCTCACACACAGCACCCTTACACACACACAGCACACACTAACAACACCCTTACACACACACACACTAACAGCACCCTCACACTAACAACACCCTTACACACACAGCACCCTCACACATACACACAGACAGCACACACTAACAGCACCCTTACACACAGCACCCTCACACACACAGTACACACTATCAGCACCCTTACACACACAGCACCCTTACACATACACAAACACAGCACACACTAACAGCACCCTTACACACACAGCACCCACACACACAAAACACACACTAACAGCACCCTTACACACACATCACCCTCACACACACACACACTAACAGCACCTTTACACATGCACACACTAACAGCACCCTTACACACACAGCACCTTCACACACACACAGCGCCTTCACACACACAGCGCCCGCACACACACACAGTGCCTGCACACACACAGCACCTTCACACACAACACCTACACACACACACACAGCACCTACACACATATATATGGGAATGACGGGCTGCAAGCAGCTTAAGTGGACACTCCAGACCCCTAAAGCACTTTAGTTTGCTGAAATGCTTTATATGTGAAAAGTGTGTCCTATCTTTTCATTTTGCAAAAAGGTATTTTTTTTAATAACAATAGAAATGTAAATTGTTACACTGCCTGGCTGTCAATCAGACAACCGGTCCTGTTACTCCTGGTTTGTTTAGCTCAGTGGAGATAAACTCAAGAGGCAGCAATTGCCCAGAGCACCTGCCTTGCAAAGACTTCCCATTGAGCTGCATTGGGATGCCTGTGATTGGACAGCAATAGAAAGTCTGGGCCAGGCTAGAAAAGGAGGGCTTGCAAAGACTGTAGACAAAAGATCTGTAGCTTTTACAGGCTGTTTTTAGATATAAAAGAGGAAAAGGGGGGTGAGGGCTGTGCTAGGAACTAAAACACAATTTATTATAACAGTAAAAACCAGACCAAATGGTCACAATGAATAGGTAACAACAAAAAAGGTCTATAAAAGTCTCTATAAAATTAAATAAAAGAGTCCTCCCAAGTGGTAAAAATATATAAATGAAACGTCTCACTGATATAACTGGATGGGATATGTCTACAGTCCTCAGGACTTGATCCGTCCGGGTCGTAAAATAATCTGTATATGTGAAGACAAACTGCCAATGGTGAAGTATTGCGGATCCAAGGATAAAATAAATAAAAGAAAAAGAGGATAATACACTCACATTTGAAGGAGCTTGGACCAGCTCTAGGATGAAGGGCGTTTAGCGGTATAATCCCCGCTACAGGATGTACTGGAAAGGTGTGTCCGTCAATCCGACCTTGGTTTAGTTGTACTCCAAAATATATAAAAACAGCAATAGTGCTCTCAATTGGAAAAGTATATTTAAAATGAATAAAATAAAATAAATGATACTTACAAGTATAGAGCAGAAAATACTGCTCTATTGGTACAGCGCTGGTGGAATAATCCCCACCTAGGATTTCTTGACTCAGGATACAGATCAAAAATGCCAGGAACAGTAAATAAAAGAGTGCATATAAAATACAATAAAATAAGGATTGGTCCTATAAAAAAAGTAACCAAAATTTTTTTTTATTGTTTAAAATACACAATTTAAAACCATTAACGCGTTTCACCTATAAGGCTTTATCAAAATGGTAGTATAGCATTGTACCTGGCAAGAAAAAGTATTTATAAGAATATGTGATAATTAAAATTGGTTTTAGATATAACTCCAAATAAAAAAAATGCGTAATTAAATGCATGCAAGTTTTTTCATTTGGGGTATATGTGCTGAAAATTGATATTAATTTATTTTGTATTTGGGCACTGGAGTGTCCCTTAACCCGCAGCTCAAATTTGCCACCCAAATGTGGATGGTTTGTATGGATCTGGGGTGCCCAAAAGGTAATATCCCCAGATGTTGTAGAACTACAACTCCCATGATACTTTGCATGCCTTTAATATATTTTTCGAATGATAAAGCATCATGGAAGTTATAGTTTAAAAAAAATCTGGGGAATCTACCTATTGGGCACCCCTGGTATAGATACTGCATATGTTTATGGAGTATAGTGCTTCGAACAAGAATTAGAGGTGGCCATCAACCCAAAAATAATTAAATCTGAGTTTGATCTAATCGTTGGTGTTGTACATGGATTCTGAACAGGTTTGTATTGTGTAAAACGCACAGGAAACTATTAAAAGTTTTGCATGAAAAAATTTGTGTTCTTTACTTCAAACGCAAGGATTTCAACCACCAGGCTTCTAGTTCAGTCTGACCACAAGGCTGGTGCTCCAGATGAGATTTTAAGTGACTTCACGCTGGAGCCACCCAAGATTAGGGCCATAAATGCATATGATTTTATTTAGCAACTTGCAGCATCGGTTAAGGAATTTATATTTTTAACTTCAAAATCCCTCCAGTGAGAATTCTTACAACATAAATCCATGCCCTTTTACAGCATAATTACTTATGGTAAAATAGTCTGTTTTCATATATATATTTATAATTTTTAAATCGTTTCGCTGAGTTCAGAATAATGACCAAAGCTCCCATCAATCCCTCAAACCTGCATCCAATTACCTCTTAAAATATGAAGGTCACGGTGATCTCTCACTTTTTATTTATTTCGATAAAGTTACAGGCAGTGACTGAGCTGCACATAAAATTCATTATCACCATAAAGCTTCGAAAGGTCAGAAAATGTCTCTCGATTGTTTAATAATTCATCTCCCCTGTTGAGACACACAGATGGTTAGCCGCAGATAATTGCACGACTTCGAAAAGGTTCGCAAATTGTCCTAAAAATGACAAACGAGAAGAAAAAAAAAACAAGTGAAAAATAAATACTGTTAGGTGCGATCAGTTCTTATAAATATACACTTTAAAGAAAAAGGAAAAATGAACGTGCCGAAATGTAATGGTTTTGTCTTCAATTGTTTCAACATTTTCCATCATTCAGCACATTCGTTGTTGAGTCATTTGAGTGTCCGCTATAATAAACTGCACAAATATAATTTTAAAAAAATGGACTGGAATAGCAAAACGTGACTTTTAAAAAAATATTTTTGCGGAATGCTTAAAAGGCTGTACGGTTCTGCCCAGCAGTATGTGGAATTTATGTATTTCTGGTGTAAATCAGTTAATAATTACTGAGTGCTCAAAGGCTGTAAATAGATTTAATTCTGGCAGCATACTGTACAGCATGATTCCTGCTGTAGTGGTTATGGTATCAGAACTGCCTTCCGAGATGAGTAGTCATTTGCAAATAGTTTGACAACTTACCTGGACACCACAAGGCTCTCGCCCCTGCCTCCTATGAAGCCAGACGTTCCTTGAGCTAAGCCGACTGGGCAGGGCCTGTTAATTGGCTGAGAGCACCTCCACACACCGCTGGGTTTAGCTCAGTGCAGATACCCCACGTAAGTTGTCAAACTGTTTTGCTACTTACCTGGGAGCACGCAATGGCGCACCTGGCACCATAACCACAAGGTTGGAGCCATAACCACTGCAAATGGCTGTAGTGTTTATTGTGCGTGGATTGTTCCTTTGATGAGTTGATATTCCATCCTGCAGTATTTCAATTCTTCACACCGCAGGGAGCACTTTTCATTCCACCGATCTGTATGTGTAAGATGTTTCCAGACAAATCTATCCATTTCAAAGTGGATATCCACATAGAACATTTATTTATTTACCAGAAATAGAAGAGAAATGATGAGACAGTCCTGATGTTTAGATACATCCTGGATTCCATGTACAAATACAATGTCACATTCACAGAGAGTTCGACTTTAAGACACATTTGATATTTTCCCGGAGGCTGTTCTAAATCTGTGGAGTTCTGTTAGAGAAGGACGCTCGATCGGTGAATTGTGGCGAAATTAATACTGAATTGCAAAATATAGACCAAAGTAGCTGATTTAAATAAGTTGAATAACGTTTTTAAATGGATGATATCATTAAAATGCCTGGGGGGCTGTGTTCAGCCTGCTAAATCGATAACTCACGTTCAAGGTTTTGCTTTTAAATTATTATCATTTTAACAAAATCTTTTTTTATTTTTTTTGTTTTGTTTTTTTAAATTCACTTTCACTTTTTTACTTGTATATAAGATAAAAATAGGGACTCCTTTTTCCCATGGGGAGCGTGATTTTGGGCAATGGGCGGAGCTTAAGCAACGTCCCATTTCAGTTGCTAATTTACCCAGAATCCTTTAGGTCAAAAGAATCCCACAGAAGGCAAACTGCTGACATCATGGACAGGAGAACAAAATGGCGGTGCCCAGATATTATGATCTTGCGCAAGGATTTAAAGATAATAAATATAAATAAAGACAAGTGGCAAATGGGAGAGTATAATCATTAAGATATAAGGGGTAGAAAACAAACACTGTAAGAGAGCGCAATAGAATTATATGTATACTATACTAAAAAAAGTGTATATATTCAATCGTAAAAATCAACTAGCTACAATAGAACCTTCCCAAGTTCCAAAAAAATATCAAATGACAAACAAACACAAATAGTATCAGTATCTTCTAAGAAATATGAGGGGTGTAAGGAAAGGAAAACGGAAAGAAAAATCCAGGAGAGAGCGATTTAAACTTCAATAAATTTAAAATGCAGGAACAGGATTTGGGGAGTTTGCCGTCTACCAATGTTACTTTCTGCAAGTCTTGTTTTAGCCATGAAGCGTTTCTTTAGAGACGGTAATTATAACATTTAAAGTACACTGCAAGTTGCTGTTTCTTTGTTACAATACTCTTTAATTACGCAGCGCTGCTTCCTGTGGTTGCAATGCCCATAGCCTTGTGCTGCTAATATTAGTTCCATTCTAGCTGGCAGCCATATGGCAACCATTTGGGGAAATCTTTGACTTTAACACGAGGTATACGTTTCCCTCACATCATAGCAGACCAAGCCAGCAATCAGATTCCAGAGATTGGACCACAGAGCAGAGACCGCAGCACGCCCAAAACACTTCCCATCCACAGATCTGATCTCTGTGGTCTTCAAATAACATGTTCGTTTAGGGAAAACCAGACTGTTTCATCTCTGTCCATCATAGTAAAGTATATTACAGGCACAAGGCGCTCATCAACATGTTAATCACTGACTGCTTAATGAATATACTGGGTTTTATAACGTTTGTTTGATAAATGTACTATTATAAAATAATTACATCTTTAAAGCTATTTGTAGAGGCTTACGCAAATACTCCTGCAGTCCGTTTGAAGGAAGACCTCAAAGGATTCACTTTGTCATGTGTTTCAGTACCACAATATCTCTGGTCCTTTAATCAATGTCAAATTAGAAATCGAGTTACTCTTAATGAGCCTCAGATGGTGAGAGCAACAGATTTTACCTGTAGAGAGTAGAAAGTCTGAGCCGGACAATCTATCCCCTGCCAAACTCGGGCACGTTACATGGGCACAATATTCTCTTTCCTGCTCCGTCACCTTCTAAAAATGTTACACTTTTCTTTAAAAAGAAGACAAATAATGTGGATGACACAAAAACCATTCTTTAGAGCTGATTCTTCCTGATCGATGGTCCTCCAGCCTATTGGCTTTCCCCAATCCATTCCATGCACCTCACATCCCTTGTTCACCTCTATCGGTTTTCAAACCATCTTTATCATGCTCCGTTTCAAATCCCAATGCCTATTCCAGAATCTGCCAGTCCCCGTGTATTTTACTGGGAATACCCCGTTACCCAATACAGCCCATTTCCGATCCCTTTCTTGCCCCGTGGGCTTATTTTTAACTATCACGCTGCCCACAGAGACTTATGGACCTTTTAGCAGTTTAATTTATAGCTCCTTGAAACAATTCGCTGGCCGGATTCCAAATCTGAGAACAGGGACCGGTCCAGCAATTTCCCTGCACTAATTCTACATCCTGTTATGTGTGTCCAGTCATTTAATGTTGGACTAAAACGTTTTATAATTGTTTCACCACCTCGGTCCAGGCAGGAAGGGTAAATATAGCCCTCGCTGGGTTTCCTTTTTGTTTGTTTGTTTTATTTTTAGATAGAATTATAGTTCGTGTCATTTTTTCCAATATTTATTGGCCTTCACTTAGTTTCCGACAGTGGTTTTGTTTTCCTGTGTTATTATTTATTGATATATACATCACCCTAATTCATCAGAAGAAGCAGCTATTGTGCAGTATGACTCCCATAAATCTCAGCCAATCTTCTGTAAACTTGGTTACATCACAGTTTTCACACTTTTTTAATGTCGATAATAATGTTTTCTGAGTGCTGGAAAATTGTTGTAAAATAAATAATTATTTTGGGACAGTGATCAACTAAATTTCTGCACAAAATATAAGCAAGCAAAATAATAAAAATAAAAACCCACTAAATTGGGTGCAATCTCTGCCCTTTTAATCCCTTAGTGAAGTTATAACTCTGCAAAGATAAAGTGCAACAATCATCTATCTAAATGATTTTTTTCTGTGATGCAAAAAAACTGAGCATATGTTAAAAAATATACAGAAATATCTGATTGTGAAAAGCAAACGATAAAAACCAATGCACCCCTCTGTACCAGCACACAGCAAGTAACAGAGCGAGGCACCGCCACCGTTTCAGCGAGGTGTGCCGGCTTTGTCAAGGGTTTGTGTTGTGTGTATTGCCCGTGTCAGTATTTTTACGTTCTTTACCATAAGCCAATAACATACAATTACATGTAATATGGACTGCATTCTTTGAGCATTATATATTATATTATATTTAATTCATTTTCCACTAGATTATTACACAAGATTTTTTTCTCCTGCACCAAAGACTAAAAAATAATTTATCTATGTTTTCGAATTTCAAAAGGACTGCTCAGTAAGAAATGCAATGAGACAGACACAGACCACATGGGTTTAACATAACAAATGACCATTACGGTTATTAGAAGGAATACGGTAAACGGTTACACCTTGACTGGTCAGTGAGGTTATCGCTCACTGTTATTACTGCATGTAACTGTTGTGTATGTCCATCTCAGCTCTGTCTCTTTGCCTGTCTTTTTATGTAATGATGTTTGTCCTGTGTCTATATGTTGATGCCTTAGTTAGACACATACCTGTGTCTGTTTGTCTGTACTACCTTTGTTTGTCCTTTGCCCGTGTCTGTATCTTGGTTCCTCTGTTTAACCCATGCTTATTTCTATATGTCGGTACTCGTGGTTGACCCATGCATGTCTTTGCTGGTTGCCATTTCACACATACCTATCTGTGTGTTTTAGCTGCCGTTTGACTCGCACCTGTCTGTACATTTGTATTGCTGTTTGACCTGTGTTTCTGTATGTGCTGCTGTTTGACCATTGCCGCTCTCTGTATGTGCTGCTGCTTGACCATTGCTGCTCTCTGTATGTGCTGCTGTTTGACCAGCGCTGCTCTCTGTATGTGCTGCTGTTTGACCTGTGCTGCTCTCTGTATGTGCTGCTGTTTGACCATTGCTTCTCTCTGTATGTGCTGCTGTTTGACCATTGCTGCTCTCTGTGTGTGCTGCTGTTTGACCATTGCTGCTCTCTGTGTGTGCTGCTGTTTGACCATTGCTGCTCTCTGTATGTGCTGCTGTTTGACCATTGCCACTCTCTGTGTGTGCTGCTGTTTGACCATTGCTGCTCTCTGTATGTGCTGCTGTTTGACCTGTGCTGCTCTCTGTATGTGCTGCTGTTTGACCTGTGCTGCTCTCTGTATATGCTGCGGTTTGACCAGCGCTGCCCTCTGTATGTGCTGCTGTTTGACCATTGCTGCTCTCTGTATATGCTGCTGTTTGACCTGTGCTGCTCTCTGTATGTGCTGCTGTTTGACCATTGCTGCTCTCTGTATGTGCTGCTATTTGACCAGCGCTGCTCTCTGTATTTGCTGCTGTTTGACCATTGCCGCTCTCTGTATATGCTGCTGTTTGACCAGCACTGCTCTCTGTATGTGCTGCTGTTTGACCAGCGCTGCTCTCTGTATATGCTGCGGTTTGACCAGCGCTGTTCTCTGTGTGTGCTGCTGTTTGACCATTGCTGCTCTCTGTATGTGCTGCTGTTTGACCATTGCTGCTCTCTGTATGTGCTGCTGTTTGACCAGCGCTGCTCTCTGTATGTGCTGCTGTTTGACCATTGCCGCTCTCTGTATGTGCTGCTGTTTGACCTGTGCTGCTCTCTGTATGTGCTGCTGTTTGACCATTGCCGCTCTCTGTATGTGCTGCTGTTTGACCATTGCTGCTCTCTGTATATGCTGCTGTTTGGCCAGCGCTGCTCTCTGTATGTGCTGCTGTTTGACCATTGCCGCTCTCTGTATGTGCTGCTGTTTGACCATTGTCGCTCTCTGTATGTGCTGCTGTTTGATCTGTGCTGCTCTCTGTATGTGCTGCTGTTTGACCATTGCTGCTCTCTGTATGTGCTGCTGTTTGACCAGCGCTGCTCTCTGTATGTGCTGCTGTTTGACCATTGCCGCTCTCTGTATGTGCTGCTGTTTGACCTTTGCTGCTCTCTGTATGTGCTGCTGTTTGACCTGTGCTGCTCTCTGTATGTGCTGCTGTTTGACCTGTGCTGCTCTCTGTATGTGCTGCTGTTTGACCAGCGCTGCTCTCTGTATGTGCTGCTGTTTGACCATTGCCGCTCTCTGTGTGTGCTGCTGTTTGACCATTGCTGATCTCTGTATATGCTGCTGTTTGATGAGCGCTGCTCTCTGTGTGTGCTGCTGTTTGATGAGCGCTGCTCTCTGTATGTGCTGCTGTTTGACCATTGCTGCTCTCTCTATGTGCTGCTATTTGACCAGCGCTGCTCTCTGTATATGCTGCTGTTTGACCATTGCTGCTCTCTGTATATGCTGCTGTTTGACCAGCGCTGCTCTCTGTATGTGCTGCTGTTTGACCATTGCTGCTCTCTGTATGTGCTGCTGTTTGACCATTGCTGCTCTTTGTATGTGCTGCTGTGTGACCTGTGCTGCTCTCTGTATATGCTGCGGTTTGACCAGCGCTGCCCTCTGTATGTGCTGCTGTTTGACCATTGCTGCTCTCTGTATATGCTGCTGTTTGACCATTGCCGCTCTCTGTATGTGCTGCTGTTTGACCAGCGCTGCTCTCTATATGTGCTGCTGTTTGACCATTGCCGGTCTCTGTATGTGCTGCTGTTTGACCATTGCCGGTCTCTGTATATGCTGCTGTTTGACCTGTGCTGCTCTCTGTATGTGCTGCTATTTGACCATTGCTGCTCTCTGTATGTGCTGCTGTTTGACCAGTAACGCTCTCTGTATGTGCTGCTGTTTGACCATTGCTGCTCTCTGTATGTGCTGCTGTTTGACCAGTAACGCTCTCTGTATGTGCTGCTGTTTGACCATTGCCGGTCTCTGTATGTGCTGCTGTTTGACCAGCGCTGCTCTCTGTATGTGCTGCTGTTTGTCCCAGACAGAGAGGACACGTTGGAATGAGAGTGGACTAAATGTTTCAACAGGAAAAACAATGCAAGTGGTTTGGAAATGTGGCTGCCAGATACTTTGTCTCAAGCTAAAATTTAAATATATTCCTGGGGATTTGCCAGTGCTTGAGATTGGATGAGATTTGTAACATCTGGGGAGAGAGAAAATAGAACAGTAAGTGTAGAAGGAGACGGGAGACGTAACAGATGGGGCGACAAGGGCCCAATGTATGGGGAGGATAGGGGAGACACAAATATGGGAAGTAAGATAGGGAGACGCGGAAAAAGGAAACTATAGACTGGTAAAGAGAAGGGAGATACATAGAACTAGCTCTGTGCTTAGTAGCTAGAACGTAATAAAATAACCTGTATTACGTTAAATTCTTAGTAGGGTTGCTGCAGCCATTAAACCTGATACAGTAAGTAACAGGTGGGGCTCGTTGCCAATGTTATCAATATGTTTTACAACTAGCCGCTAACATGTGTAGGGGGCAAAAACCGCAGAGATCCAGTCTGTGTTAGAGCTGGTTTTAAGTACTTAATATTGTTATTATTTTTATTTATGTTTATAAAATATTTTACCAGGAAGGATACATTGAGATTTCTCTTGTTTTCAAGTATGCCCTGGGTCCACAAATCATTGCATTGATACATTAGGATACAATAAAATACAAAAACAATAATATTACACAATATAAACAAAATTTAACATAGAACAGGTAGGAAATATATAATCAACCATGACAGGTGCATTCTGTTTTGAGGTATGTAGAGAGGGATCTCTTAAAGGACTTTAGGCTTGGGGAAGATTTGAAAGTGTGCGGGAGGTCGTTCCATAATAGCTAGCGGCGCTCTGTATGAAAAGGAGGATCGGGCCGCTTTCTTTTTGTATTGAGGTAGACTAAATAAAGTGCTGGTACCGGATCGGAGGTTATAGAAAGTGGGAACAGCTGAGGAGAGCATTGTGTTCAGGTAGGGTAGGAGCTTCCCAGAAAAGCTCTTAAACACAAGGCTGGAAAGATGAAGGGTGCATCTGGATTCCAGCGACAGCCAGTTTAGTTCTTTTAGCATGTCACAATGATGGGTCCTGTAATTACATTGTAGCACAAATCGGCAGAACGAGTTATACAATGTATTAAGTTTATTAATGTGGGATTGCGATGCAGGTGCATATACTACATCCCCCATAATCAATAATTGGCATCAGCATTTCCTGTACAATATTTTCCTTTACTGTAGGGCTTAGGCAGGATTTGTTTCTGTACAGGGCACCTAGTTTTGGATAAAGTTTAGATGCAAGTTTTTCTATGTGGAGGCCAAAAGATAGATTGGGGTCTAATATCATGCCCAAGTATTTGAAAGAGTGGACTGCAGTCAGTGTGCTATTTGAATTTGTTTTGATGGATAGGTGGGAATTGTGTAATTTGTGTAATTTAGGTACTGTTCCAAAGATCATTGTGGCAGTTTTGTCAGTGTTTAGGAAGAGTTTGTTTTTTGCGATCCAATTTTCTACCTCTGTAAACTGGTCTTGGAGCACAGCCTCAAGCTGCGGTAGATCGGATTTGCTTGCATAGATTACTGTGTCGTCTGCGTACATGTGTACATTTGAGAATTTGCAGACATTAGGCAGATCCTTTATAAATAATGTAAATAGTAGGGGGCCGACAATGGAACCCTGGGGAACACCACACGTGACTGGGAGAGGGAGGGAGTCGCTGTCAGAAATTGACACATATTGTGAGCAATCTGATACATATGATCGAAACCAGGTTAGCGGGACGATCACCAATACCTGAGTTTTTGAGTTTGTGCAGTATTAATTTAATGCTTGCGGATTGATCCATCTTGAATCCTCAATTTCTGGCGATGGAGCTCTGATTTCCGAGGTTGCCATTAATGTTACATAGTCGCATCTGTTCTTACCAATCGCAAGACATATTGTCTGTGAGACGGGAGTTTACATTTCTCCCATAGGAGACGGTAAACACTACTTACCGACTCATTTCTGAATTAGATGCCACCAAAATTAAAACCTGCCTCATCTGTCAGTTAAGTGAAAAACCACAAACTCGCCACACATCTTATAGGAAAAAAATAAATGTTATATATACGTCATTCAGTTTAAACCTTTCTTATAGGATATAAACTACCAATAAAGTTAAAGACACATTAATTAAACAAATAAATCTTTATCTGAAAAAGTGCTAATATTTACCTTCACAGGTGAAGTGTGCATGCGCAGGGTGAGTGTTTCAAACAGTCCAGTTATGATTGCTAGAGCAATGGCTTATAAAGTGCACCTATTTACTACTTTATGTTTGAATTGCTAATAGGCGAACGCTCAGACGCAGTATTTGTTGGTTCCGTTCTGGCAGTCCGCTTTCACCAAATATACAAATCGTTCACAAGCTCGATACACTGGATGTTTACCTGAAACCTGCTTTCTAAATAATCTTACCACACTTCCCCATGTGTATTGTGTTGGAGACTACAATATTCTAGGTAGGAGATTGTGACGAAGTGCCCTTCGCCACTTGGTCCTGGAGAGGCCTACTTGCCAGCCTCCTCCCCTGTGACTATGACTCTTTCATGTATCTGGCTTTAAAGCCCCTATTCTACCTTCAGACAGACTATTTATGTAGGCTGCTTTATTTATCTTATGTTTTAGTCACCCTGTACCCATTATAGGTGCAGGGTGTGTGTAATGTAATTGTTTATTGTGTGTGTACTGTGTAATGTATTGCCTGCTCTCTTGTATTGCTGAGGTTTGCTACCAACTAGTTGGGTTTGGCTATGGAGCTTGTCTAGTGCCCTCTGTTGGTAGCAACAGCAATATGCACTACCTGAATTGCAAGACTGGTTCATTTGCATATTCGGGTAGATTTGCATATTGCTAATTCTGCAGGCAGGTGAGATATTTACTGTTAAATATTGTCTCCCCCCACCCCTTTAAAAATGTGCCATTGTGTTGTGATAAGTCACTGTGTGTTTCTTGATATGGTTTGACTGTTTGTGATTTTATTGAGGTTTCACAACAATGTTATTGTGGTGACTGTATTGGCTGGTCCCAAGGGAATAAAGGTTTTGACAGTTCTTCTTGATCCCTCTAAACGTAGCCTTGTCTCGTTATTGGAGGGAGCTGTTATAATCACACTGGGGATTGCTATGCTCTGCATGCTCCCCTGAGCTTGAGTCACTTAGCTCTTTTAAGAGCTTGTTCCTGACACGCTCTCCTTGGAGGAGGGGTCTTCACCGCACAGTCCTGGATGCTGGAGGTTCATACAGGGTGGAAGGAAGAGTTCTTTCCCACACAGTCCTGGAGGACAGAAGCTGATCCAGGGTGGAAGGAAGACGGCGAGACTCCAGTCAAGATACGGCGGTTGTGGAGTCTGCGGTGGTTGTGGTGTCTGCTGCAGTGCTTAGAGTCCTCAGGAAGCGCTAGGAGCATCCGTCAACGGAGGGTACTCGGTCGGAGTACAAGGAGCTCCGTTACAGAGATTAGCACAGATTAACATCTCTTGTGCTGGGCCTAGTGCAGTGCTCTGAATGGGATTGAATTTAGGGGGGACATAATATCAGTCAGGTTTTATGGGCTTTGTTTTTTTAATTAACTGTAGGGTGATCTACAAGGTAGATGATTATAACAAACCTTGCAAAGCCTGTTTTATCCTGCCGGTCAAACCGATTCTGCCCCCCCAACCGTCCGGTGCGCCCTAAGGCAGCTAGCTGTGCCGCCTTAGGTTGCAGCGGACCTGAGTCTTCACAGGCTGCAGGAAATAATTTGGCGGCCCGTATGATGCGTAGCACTGATTTAGTAGAGACATGTTGGATACCGCACCCACCAAATAACCCAGGCCTTCCTTCTAAGATATGCAGAATAAATAACGGTTTAGGCACTCCGGGATAACAAAAATAGCAGCTTTATTGGGGCAAAAGTAGCAACGTTTCGACCCTACCAGGTCTTTATCAAGCTTGTTAAAGGTAGGGTCGAAACGTTGCTGCTTTTGCCCCAATACAGCTGCTATTTCTGTTAACTCGGAGTGCCTGAACCGTTATTTATTCTGCATAGCCCTGATTTAGGTCATTGGCCCTCCTGTCTGTGCTGTGAAAAGATGTTTAAACACACCTTTTTTTGCCATGCCTTGGCGGTCTCGCCATGGCTGGTCCTGCCTCCGTAGGAAATCATTGGGTGGCTATTTTGCACACGCTGGAAAACACAGTCCTGGCCAATCAGCATTCAATCAATGCATCTCTATGGGGAACGTTCAGCGACTTCATGTATTATGCACAGGCCTGGACTGGCCTTCAGGCATACCAGGGAAATGCCTGGTGGGCCGCGATGGCCATGGGCCGAGGCCGGAAGGGGCGATCACAGGATCTCCCCTGCCAGCACATGCAGAGCCGGCACTATCTGAGCGCCGGTCCTGCTGTGTGCCTTTGTGGGCTGGTGGGGAGATCAAAGATCTCCCTCACTGGCCCACAGGCACTGACATGAGACCAACGACTGGGGAGGGAGGGAGAAGAGGACACGGGGAGCTCTAGCCAGCAGCTCCACCAGGTTCCTCTCACGAGGTCAGCTCGTTGCCGCAGTTACTCACAGGCTAGAGTTCACTCACCACTAGGGCCACCAGGGATAGTAGCAAAGCACCCCTCGAAGGCAAAAGTTAAGAAGGGGGGAGTATAAACTTTTTTTTTTTATTAGAAAAAAAATACATATTTAATATATTTAACTTAATCTGTCTCCCCTCCAACACA
This sequence comes from Pelobates cultripes, assembly GCA_933207985.1. Taxonomy (NCBI): domain Eukaryota; kingdom Metazoa; phylum Chordata; class Amphibia; order Anura; family Pelobatidae; genus Pelobates; species Pelobates cultripes. Next base: position 319,579,292 of record OW240916.1, on the reverse strand, counting down.
TACAATCCCACCAAACCTATTCACACACAGCACCCTCACACACACAGCCCCCTTTACACTGACAGCACTCACACACACACACACCACACTCACAGCACCCTCACACACACGCTGCACCCTTCACACATACACACACGCAATCCCGTAAGCAGGCTCCAAACACCTGGACAATACGCTTTCCTGGCCCTTTTGTCCTCTGGGATCCCACTTATGGAGACACCAGAGACAAGTTAAACACAGCGCAAGCATGTTATTAAATTCGCTTGCGCTGCGCAGAACAAATACAGGGCCTTTTTCTCATGCTAGAGCTCTTCAGCGGGGCTCTTCACATTGAACCAATATGCTGACTTTGAGAGGAGTCATGACAAAACACACCCTCTCTGGCACTGCCCCCTTCTCAGGGGGCCGCTGTGATTGAAAAATGCCTGGGTCAAATTTTTTCAAAGTCCGGCCCTGATTGTGCAAATTGTGCAGCACTGAGAAATGAAGCGCCTGTAGTGGCCGTCTGAGTGACTGCACCTAAAGGTGTTACTAGCCAGCAATGCTAACACTGCCTTTTCTCTTTAAGCTGTAGTGGTTCTGGTGACTTCAGTGTCCCTTTAATAACGAGCTTCAAGTCAGTCGAATTACAATTTGGCATCTAAAAGGCGAAGATTTTAAAATAAATAAATAAATATTATTTGGTTTCAGAAAGAAAAGCTATATATACATGCCTTTGAAAACCATTAACAATTTGATCCACATGTTTAAATAAACAAGGAATGAAAATACGCTAATGAAGGCAATTTGTATGAAAAACAGTTGTGAGAGGTTTAAATCTCGCTCCCTAAATATTTACATTATGATGATTCTCTTCAAATCGAGATAAAGCGAATTCTGAAAAATAATACAGCCCTGACAGTTACCTTTCGTGCAGTACTCCTTAAACTCTTACAAAGTTATAAAATAAAAATTATTTTACAGGCAGCACAAACAACAAAACCGAAAAATGGTCCTATAATCTCACCGCGCCTCACTGGGGACATCCATCTTTTAATACATCCATCCATGCCGCAATACGATATAAGAAGTGGAAACTCCTCACTGGCTATCCAGGTACCTCGTGTTGGTTTTATAAAGCGATTAATACAAAGCAGGTATAGCATCATCTGTCATGAAAGGATTAACTGGGTTGTGGACCCATTTACAGTAGATCTATCGACCAATGATACCCAACTGTGCCACACAGAGATTTTGTGTTTCTCGTGATGTTTTGCAAACCTAAAGACTGCTGTCGCATCGAGGGAGATGTTGGCAGACTAAAGGCTGGAGTATTGGGGAGCGTAGTTTACAAACATCTGCAGTGCCATTGTCTTTTCTATGGCCCCAGATAATCTTAGAATGATTTTTTTTTGTACCAGATTACGAATTGCTTTGGCTTTGATTATTTTGAGCAAACGTTCCTCAGAATTGAGATTTTAGCCCAAAATTTGGTATTTTCCAGATGTTAACTATTGTATTCCATGTGAGGCATAAAACAAAATAGGAAGGCTGGACCACAGAAAGCGAAGTATCATTTTGGTGTTAAAGTGATATAGCCATTTTCCAATACTGTCTCAGCAGATTTATGTAAGCACAGGGTGCATGGAAAGGGGAACGTTTGATTGGCGTATTTTAAGAATTATTGTACAGACACACTTTTTTTTTTTTAGTTGTCCACGGTTTGGGTGGTTTAACATTCCTTGCCACTGAAGTAATATAAGCTAAAATGCTGCCTTTCTGGTCCTTGCCAATCAGGGTCTAAAAATCCAAACTTTTCAGTACAATTCCTCCATTGAGGTGCCCTCGTATTACATGTGTAATAATTCCTGGAGACACGGTGACGGACATGGTGCCCTTAGAGACACGTTGACTTGGGGTTTATTCACTAAATATCAAATGATCCTGGCAAAAATAGCAAAATTGGAAAAGTGGTCCAAGTTGTCCAAGTCACAGCAGAGCTATTTTAAGCCTACATTCTTTCAATTCATTGTTTAGTGAATAAACGCTTTGTCAACAAAACAAGTTTCCCTGAGTACTAGAGAACATATTGCCCACAGACATGCATTATATTTTAGAAATATGTTGGAGCCAGGGTTAGTATCTGACTCCAACGTTAAAATTACTGTAGGACCCACAGATATTGATTGTACTGTGACGTAGTGGTTGGCTTAACACAATATGGCCATATGGTGTAACAAATCCCACATTTATCTGCCGAGATAGGTTATTTTAAGTAGCCTTGTTAAATGTAAAGCTGTATTTTTGTGTGTACTGTTCCTTAAGCTGGATTTTGTATAAAGTTTGGTCTCTACATCAGCATATAGACTGACATTACCACTGACATAGACTGGGACTACCCTGGTAAAAGATGAGCCGTGCCCCTAAAATATACCTATTTTTATCAGTACACAGAATGCTTCTTATTCTAATCATTACTAATTTCTGCCCCTCTCACTCCGGTACAGGCTGCAGTCGCTGGTTTCCGCCACCGTCACTTGGCTCAGATTTTGCGGCTCCCAATTCTGAAAATAAAACCCTATGGCTATTCAATATCGAGGACGACCCAGAGGAGAGGAATGACTTGTCCCAGAACTATCCCGATGTGGTAGAAATTCTTCTCTCCCGGCTAGAACATTATTACAAGGATTCTGTGCCCATCGACTACCCAGATGATGATCCAAAATGTGATCCTGGACCATCCGGTGTCTGGGGACCTTGGGAATGAAACCATGTTGGCAGCAATCTTTAACATAATGTTAATTTCTTTAAATATACAGAAAGCAGCATCTACCATTCATTAAGTTATGGAACTTTTCTAAGACAAATAGACAGATTTCAGTTTTATCATCGTACTTTAAAATCCCCAGCAGTGTTAAAGGTTTAATGCTCAGGAATGAATATATATGTAAAAAATGTTTATATCCAACAAAATAGTGCCTTATATTTATAGTTAGGGTTTCTAAGAAAGCCTGGATTATTTACTACGGTGAGAATTCAAAGTGAATTTCAATTTTGGATCAAGTAGCAACTCTGGAAACATTAGCCAAGTCCGTTATACTTCCATTTCGGTTACTCTGGTGTTAAATCTGACATTCACTTTAAATTCTCACTTCAGTAAATCACCCTGTCTGTTTTCTAGTTCTGTCCAACATTATCATTAACTATAAGATAATTGTGCATTTTTTTGCTTTCAGTTGTAAACAAATGGTGAAATTCGCTAAATTCCACAAACGGCAGTAAATTTATATTTGAATGGTAAAATTTAGGCAAAAATAATCAATATATGACAACAAATTTGTAAATGTTTCCAGATCAATATGTTGCCATTCAGATTTCAGTTCGATAGAGTTCAGGGTTTATCCAACGTTTCCCACCAGAACCTATCAGTAATAGCAGGATAGAGCAGGAACGTTTTGTGTGGTCAGCACCTGAACTCGTAAGAGTCGATTCCCTGACTCGCTGGTGGTTTCCACCCCCTGCTATTATTAATAGTTCAGATTTTAACGGTTTCTACATACCATGTTCGGTGTTTAATTTGCAATTCTTACACACTCAGTCAATGAATTCCATCCAAACATCGTCACTAATGCAGATTTAGCAACTTCTCTTTATTGATACATGAAGAGGGGGTAGTCTGTGGTCCCCAGGGGACTCGGGTAAGTGTAAAAATGTTCCGAAGCTGGGGGTTCCTGGTACCATGACTACTGCAGTGTGTTGAAGTGGTTTTGGTGCTTAGACTGAGCCATTAAGCAGTTGTACACTTTAAATGCAAGTATCTGTGAAGTATCTGTGTGTTTGTGTAAACATTTTCACAACAACAAATTTATTAAATTCTGTTCAATAGCATGCGCTGGTTTTGGTTTATATTGTCTTAATGTTTGTATATTTTTACAGCAGAAGTTAATTTTCTAATTTCGAGCCGTTTATTTAGTATTGACATGAATGTGGGAAGGAGATGCGATCTGTACAGATCAGAGATCACACAATATGTGGAGTTTTATCCTCATACACTTCATTTATAATCAGGAAAAAGTGTTCTAGTATTGATAGACTGTGTGTGGAAATATTAGTACAGGATGAAGATGCCATAGATGGTATATTTTCTTGGACTTACACGGTTTTGGACATGTTTGAGAGTTTGCTTCTCTGTGCTAGTAGCCAGCTTTGTTTGTCTGTCTAAAAGTAGTAGTAATTTTGGATTATAGGTAACAAAGTGATTAAGGAGTCCCCAAAACATCTTTAGCTTAATGAAGCAGTTTTGGTATATAGATCATGCCCCTGCAGCCTCACTGCTCAATCCTCTGCCATTTACAGTACCCCAAAATGCGAGACTGTCTCTGCAAATATGGGAATGCTGGCACCGATACGCTGGGGAGCAATGACGTTGCATGGTTCTTCTAAATGAATTGGATCTCTGACTATGACTATCTCCCATTAAAGGAAAACAAACTCGTGGGCTCAACTCCGCCCACGCTCCTTCCCTGCTGTCAACCGTCAGGGAAGACCTGATGTGTATGCACGGCTGCGGTCACATTAGGATTTCCCCATAGGAAACCATTATTTAATACTTTCCTATGGGGATTCTGGTGACGCTGGAAGTCCCCATGCACAGTGTGAGGACGTCCAGCGCCAGGCAACCAAAAGGTGCCTAACTTCCCGGAAGTCCCTCTAGTGACTGTCTGTTAAACAGCCACTAGAGGTGGAGTTAACCATCAAAGCTAATTATTGCAGTTTCTTAAAAAGTGCTGTAATTACTTGCTAAGTGTCAAGGGACCTGGAATAGTGCATCCAGCCCACTTCAATGAGCTGAAGTAGTCTGGGTGCCTATAGTGTCCCTTTAAGGCCTACGTATACATTCTTGCAGTTACAGCTCTGCAATCTCTGTACATTTGTTACTTTAATGGTTTATTGTCTGTTTGCACTTACTCCGTTCCTGTAAACATTGGCACTAAGTAGCATGCTTTAAACGGCATTAAATGATTTGCCTTTTAACCCACGTCTGTGTAATCACTGCAGGAGCATCCAATCAGAAGCCATCACTTAATCTCGAACAGCTGGATGAACATTACAGTTCGATCTCCAAGTTCTAATAATAAGATGAATATGGCAGGCATGCAGCACACAATACGTTACATTGTACAGGCATGTGTCTCGCTGCACATGTTGGACACATCCATGCCTTTGGCTAAGAATGATGTATCCTGTGATTCTCTGAGCTTCATCCTCTGCCAACTAGCAAGACAGACATTCAAGAATAAGAATAAGTAATATTCAATGGAAAACATGAAGGAATCATTAAATATCACTCAAGCTCTCATACGAAAGCTCAAATTGGGTCTCAAGACTGAACAATCCATGATTTGTGAAAGGGAGACAGGCAGATTGTCCTTTTCAATCCTAATTTCACTGGTTTATAGAAGATATTTGGTTTGTCAGCTCCCCATCAGGGCTGGTAGAATTTAGCTGTCCCAGTGTAGCGACCTCTTTGCCAGCCACGGAATGTGCGCTTGCTGCATTAGTGAATTGTAAAACCAGTTTCCACAGGCTGCCACGTGACACATGAAACATGGGTGGATTATTGCTAGAATACCAGAAGAAAATTGACGAATTAACCATGAGAGTGGTGCTTTATTCTTTTATTCCCCCCCCCCCGCCACCCTTTGTTAGTTTCGTAAAATATCTGTGGCTATCAGTCTGTGTCTATATTACTAATTTCAACAAAACTCAAATACAAATGACCATATGGGCCATCTGCACATCCATGTGAATGGGGGTCCCTGGCATGTATAAATGTTTACAATTTTGTATATTGAATAAAGTAGATTTTCCGGTTTGATCAAGCCACGTGTGGATACATTGACGCCAACTTGCTACCAAGTCTCTTTCACTCCAACTGGTTTATTTCACGTTCTTTACTGTGCACATATTTCCACATTGGGTTTTATTGGTGGACAGGGATGAGACTTGCACAACGCTTTAAGTAAACCTCTCCAGTTCCCCTGTATTATGTGAGCCGGTGTGTGTTGCCCTGACTTGTCCCAGTATTTCCCCGTTGGTGGTAAGATCTCACTGTAATATTGCAGCTGCGATTGGTGCCTGCGCTGCGACTCTGTGAAGTCCTCCTCACATCTGGCTTCAATTTACTGCCTTCAATAACAGCGAGTAACATGAGCAGGAGGTTACGTATGGTGTCTTTGGATATATATGAGGTGGTTTTAAATAATAACCAGCAATAAGAAAAACTCCAAAAGTGCCAAAAGTTCCCTGGAAAAAAGTGGTCAGATTAGATGTTCCTCCTTATTTGCACGCAATAACCTTGCTTTATGGCTTCATCTGATATTAACTGCAGAAATACACATTGAAACATGTTAGTACTTTATAACCAACATAACTTTCTAACCTCAAAGAAACACTCGAAGCACCATAACTACTACAATTCATTGTATCATTACGGCTTATTGTATTCTTACAGCTCATTGCATTACAAATCATTGTATCATTACAGCTTATTGTATGATTGTATCTGATTGCATACTTACAGTTTACTGTATTATTACATCTTATTACATCTTATCGTAATTTTTACAGCTTTTCTTTTAGTGGTTATGGTATACAGAGTTCCTAAATGCAGTTTCTCCATTTTTTGTTTTCTCTGACCATTTTCTAGAGATGATTAAAGAAAACTAACATCCCAGCAGACGAAGCCCACTCACTCTCCTGCTGCCAAGATAATACAGAAATTTCACCTACCATATATACTCAAGTATAAGTCTAGTTTTTCAGCACATTATTTGTGCTGAAAAACCCCCACTCGACTTATACTCGAGTCAGTGTCTGTATTATGGCAATAATACAGACCAGGACCGCCGGGCTCATTACAAGCCTGGCGGTCCTGTTGGGGGCTGGCAGATAGCTGTTACTTACCTTCCTGCAGCTCCTGTCAGCTCCCTTCTCCTCCACTGTAAGTCTCGCGGTGTGACTGCCGCGCGGAGCGTTTCCACGGTAACTCGTGGCAACGCTCTGACCCCGCGGCTCTCACGAGACTTGCAGTGGAGCTGACCGGACCAGAGGAGAAAGGAGCTGACAGGAGCTGCAGGAAAGGTAAGTAACAGCTCTCTGCCAGCCCCCCTCCTACACAGCCCATCCACTGGACCACCAGGGAATGAGAGCCCCCCTCCCTGGCCAGCTAACAAGCAGGGAGGGGGGATGAAAATAAAAATTAAATAATCAAAAAAAAAAATATTACAATAAAAAAATTTAAATATTAAAATTAAAAAAGTAAATAATAAAATAAAAAAATAATACTAAAATAAAAAAATTTAAATATTAAAATTAAAAATAATAAAAATGCCCTCCCCCACCCAGTTCACACACAAACACACACTCATACAAACACACCCTCTGCATTGTATACACACACACTGCATTATATACACACACTGCATTATATACACACTCATACAAACACACACTCTGCATTATATACACACTCATACAAACACACACTCTGCATTATACACACACTCATGCAAACACACACTCTGCATTCACACAAACACACACACTCTGCATTATATAATGCAGAGTGATATGATATAATGCAGAGTGTGTGTTTGTATGAGTGTGTCCGTATATAATGCAGAGTGTGTGTTTGTATGAGTGTGTGTGTGTATAATGCAGATTGTTTGTATGAGTGTGTGTGTGTGTATAATGCAGAGTGTGTGTTTGTATGAGTGTGTGTGTATATAATGCAGTGTGTTTTTGTATGAGTGTGTGTGTATAATGCAGATTGTTTGTATGAGTGTGTGTGTGTATAATGCAGAGTGTGTGTGTGTATAATGCAGAGTGTGTGTATGATTGTGTGTGTGTATAATGCAGTGTGTATGAGTGTGTGTGTGTATGAGTGTGTGTGTATAATGCAGAGTGTGTGTATGAGTGTGTGTGTGTATAATGCAGAGTGTGTGTTTGTATAAGTGTGTGTGTGTATATAATGCAGTGTGTGTGTTTGTATGAGTGTGTGTGTGTATAATGCAGATTGTTTGTATGAGTGTGTGTGTGTGTATAATGCAGAGTGTGTGTTTGTATGAGTGTGTGTGTATATAATGCAGTGTGTTTTTGTATGAGTGTGTGTGTATAATGCAGATTGTTTGTATGATTGTGTGTGTGTATAATGCAGTGTGTATGAGTGTGTGTGTGTGTAATGCAGAGTGTGTGTATGAGTGTGTGTGTATAATGCAGAGTGTGTGTATGAGTGTGTGTGTGTGTGTATAATGCAGAGTGTGTGTTTGTATAAGTGTGTGTGTGTATATAATGCAGTGTGTGTGTTTGTATAAGTGTGTGTGTGTGTATAATGTAGTGTGTGTGTTTGTATGAGTGTGTGTGTATATAATTATAAAAATCACAGAATTTCATAGCCCAAAATTTTACCCTCGACTTATCCACAAGGCATAGCATATTTCACAATTGTTGGTCACAAAACTGCACTGGACTTATACATGAGATCGACTTATACACGAGTATATACGGTACTCGTTTTACGTACAAATCTATCCAAGTCTGGGTGGAAGTTACAGCCTTTAGGCACAGGGTCGACTTAGCCTTTGGGTTTAGTAAATGTACATTTTAGTAAATTCAAAGTAGACATGGTGCACATCTTGCCTGGAGTCAGTTATTGGGTCATAACACACTCCACCTTATATTGGGCTACTTGAAGGATATAATATCTGGAATCGTTTTCTTTGTTTTCCCACACGATTACTATACAGTTACTATCGATTTCCCCTGTAATGTAACATGTTTTATTCCTTTAAGTAGACATAATGCGGTTGTGTGATCGTGTATTTAAAGCAATGTGCTCGCGATGCCCTGGGGACTAGAACAATGGCCAATGTATGGTACATAAACCCAGTACACAACGCGTTCCGACCTAATTTGTACATTACAGTATCAACACTGCCAAAAATCTCCTAAAATACAATGCATTGCTGCGGAGATCCCATAATCTGATTAGCATCCTTAAAACCTTTTGTTTTCTTAGAAATAAAAATCTCCTAGAAGCGGATATTACCCTGCAGACAAGGTCTTACTGAAGCCATATAGGGGAATATGTGAATTTCCTACTATTTTGTATTTTTTCATTTTAATGCATTCCTGCATCCTGTTTACTGTCTCGATGCAGCTGTGTGGAACGGAGCAACATGCATTCGGTCCCCAAAGCAAATGACCATACCTCCCAACATGTCAAATGGACAAAAGGGGCACTTTAAGTTTAGGGGTGTGACCAGGGCGTGCTGTAGTGAGACATTTTATGTTCTATTAACAGTTTATACAAATAAATTGTGATTTAGAAGAACAATGTATCTTATTTACACAGACTGATTTCTAAACACATTTAGTGTAGTTTAAAGACACATTGCTGTGGAGCTCTGTTATACACTCAGACACATTACTGGGAGTATTATTGCTGTGGAGCTCTGTTATACACTCAGACACATTACTGGGAGTATTATTGCTGTGGAGCTCTGTTATACACTCAGACACATTACTGGGGTATTATTGCTGTGGAGCTCTGTTATACACTCAGACACATTACTGGGATTATTATTGCTGTGGAGCTCTGTTATACACTCAGACACATTACTGGGAGTATTATTGCTGTGGAGCTCTGTTATACACTCAGACACATTACTGGGAGTATTATTGCTGTGGAGCTCTGTTATACACTCAGACACATTACTGGGAGTATTATTGCTGTGGAGCTCTGGTATACACTCAGACACATTACTGGGAGTATTATTGCTGTGGAGCTCTGTTATACACTCAGACACATTACTGGGAGTATTATTGCTGGGGGGCTCTGTTATACACTCAGACACATTACTGGGAGTATTATTGCTGTGGAGCTCTGTTATACACTCAGACACATTACTGGGAATATTATTGCTGTGAAGCTCTGTTATACACTCAGACAATATGGAGTTCCTAGTACAGAGAGACAGAGGGGTTTGACCCTAAAACAGGGACGGTCTCTCCTAACTAGGGACACTTGGGAAGTATGAATCATAGCATCATGGTCCCCGGTAGCATGTGTTGCAGTTTTATTGTCTCAGGCATTTAATGCTTCCATTTTCTATCACCATTTGTTACTAAGCATGGCAGGTATTGTAATGGTACAAGCGTTCTCCCATATCCTGTGCCAGGATTACACAATTTTCTATTTCCTGATAGTTTTAAATGAATTCCATCTGTAACATTTATTCCTTTTATACAAATCATCTGTCCAAACACTAACGAATAGCATTTCATTACGATCTCCATAGAAAACTATGCCCCTAGCTTAACTTCCTCGCGGCTGGACTAGCTTTTCAGCTGTTTTGTCGGATGCTCCACCACCCTGATTGCCAAGCTAATAAATGACACGCATCCTGAAACTACAAATGTGGATCAGGCCCCACTAAATTTGCAAAGGCCCAATATAGACAAGTTTATTTTTAGACCTGGACCTATTAGTGTTATTAAAAAACATCTTAATAATCTAAAAATGATCAAATCCCAGCAATGCTGTTGAAGCTCAGTGCGCCGGCAATTGCTAAACCCGTCGCAACCCTAATTAAGGAATCCTTGGTGTCTGGATACATACCCAAACTTTGGAAGACTGCGAGAGTAGTGCCTATCCATAAAAGTGGTGACACTACTTTGGTTTCTAACTATCGCCCAATATCATTGCTTCCGGTATTGCCAAAAATCTTAGAAAAATGTGTCCATTCGCAACTATGTGAGTACTACCAACAATCAAACTATCTGACCCCTGATCAATCAGGCTTTCGCCAGAATCTCTCCACTACAACTGCCCTATTAAAAGTTTGCAATGACATCCAAACTGCCATGGAACAAGGAGCCTTAACTGGAGCTATTTTCCTTGATTTTGCAAAGGCCTTTGACACAGTAGACCACAATATTCTACTGCACAAACTACAAAACTCAGGTATTGGTGATCTTCCGCTAACCTGGTTTAGATCGTATGTATCGGATCGCTCGCAATATGTGTCCATTTCTGTCAGCGACTCCCTCCCTCTCCCAGTCACGTGTGGTGTTCCCCAGGGTTCCATTCTCGGCCCCCTACTATTTACATTATTTATAAACGATCTGCCTAATGCCTGCAAATCCTCAAATGTACACATGTACGCAGAGGACACAGTAATCTATGCGAGCAAATCTGATCTACCGCAGCTTGAGGCTGTGCTCCAAGGCCAGTTTACAGAGGTAGAAAAGTGGATCGCAAAAAACAAACTCTTCCTGAACACTGACAAAACTGTCACAATGATCTTTGGAACGGTACCTAAGTTCAGGGCCGGTGCAAGGATTTTGCCGCTCTAGGCAAAATAAAAAAATACCCCCTTCCATCCCCCCATGTGACATCACAATGCCCCACCCATATGATCTGCCATAGGAACTAACGCCAGTGCTGCACACAGTGTGTGTTTACATTAAAAATCCTGCAAGGACCGGCTATAGACACCAGAACCACTTCAGTAAGCTGAAGTGGTTCTGGGAACTATAGTGTCCCTTTAATGTGAGGTAAATTAGAGATTATTGTCACTAATAATATACTAGACTGTCTACTTACAACCAGATGAGGATGATGATGGGCTGCAGTTTGGCTCCACTGGTCTGGTGTAGAACAGGATCACTGGAGGCTGTTTGCAACTGTGGTTACAAAATTCAATGTTCTGGGAGAATTGGAAGCAGCTCCATTTTTGGGGGGCCCCTTACACAGCTCAAGATCTGGGCCTGATGGTGAGTATGCCCATAAGGCCCACCCATAAATCCACCTACATCTTCCACCCATGAGTTCGCTCACAGTGAGTGGAGTGTGTAGGGGATGTGTTACGTGTTAGTGTAGAGAATCTAATGTGTGTGCTTATGGAATGTAGTGTATAGGGATACCAGTTTGCGTAGGTGATGTAGTGGATGCAGTGTGTTTTTGTGTAAGGGATAGAAAGCAGTGTTCATGTTGAAGGGATGTATTGTGTGTTTCTGGTTGTGTTTAAGGGATGTCAATCTGTGTTTGTATGTGTAAGGGATGCAAGGTGTGTTTCTGTGTATGTAAGGGATGCAGTGTGTGTCTGTAAGGGATGCATTGAATGTGTGTGTGTAAGTGTGTGTGTGTAAGGGATGCATTGTGTGTTTCTGTGTATGTGTGCAAGGGATGCATTGTCTTTGTGTAGTGTGAAAGCGAGAGTTTGTGGGCTAGGATAAGTGCTTCTCTTTCCCCCCTTCCTCAGCCTCTCTCCCCTCTTGTCCGTTGCTGCTCTCTCCTCCTGTCCCTTAGAGCTCTCCCCTTCCCCACTGTCCCTTAGTGTTCTCCCCTGTCCCTTCGTGATCTCCCCACCCCCTTTCCCATAGTGCTCTCCCCTCCTCTACCTTAGAGCTCTCCCCTCCTGTCTCCTGGTGCTTTCTCCCCCCCTCCCCCCCATCCCTTGGTGCTCCCCCTATCCCATAGAGCTCTCCCCTGCCCTTCATGGTCTCTCCTCCCCTGTCCCTTAGTGGTCTCTCCCCAGTGGTCTCTACTCTCCCTCCCCTTAGTGGTCTCTGCTCTCTCTAACCCCCCCGTGGTCTCCTCCTCCCTTTCCATTAGTGCCTCTCCTCCTCCCTTCCATTAGTGGTCTCTCTCCTCCCCCCCTCTCCTCTCCTTTGTTCTCTCTCCTACCTCCCCTCTCTTAGTGGTCTCTTCTCCCCCTCCCCACCCCTCCCTTAGTGGTCTCTCATCCCCCCTTCCCTCCGCATTGGTCTTTCCTCCCCCCTCCATTAGTGGTCTTTCCTCACCCCCTCCCTCCCTTAGTGGACTCTCCTGCCCCTCCCATGGTGGTCTCTCTCCCACCTCTCCTCGGTGGTCTCTCCCCCTCATTATCTTCACCCCCCTTCTCCTAACCTGTGTAGCGTGGCCGAGCTCCGGTCCAGTCTGCTGTACAGGAGTTTCTGTTTCGTGTACCCGGCCGGACTGACAGGAAGTGCTTACTGAGGCCGGGTACAGGATTTAGGCGGCCACCTACATCACCTAATTAGAGAGTCGCCTCTGTACAGGACCCACCATTGTGACATGCTAAAAGAGCTAAACTGGCTGTTGCTGGAATCCAGACGCACTCTTCATCTTTCCAGCCTTGTGTTTAAGAGCTTTTCTTGGAAGCGCCCACCCTACCTGAGCAGAATGCTCTCCTCGGCTGTTCCCACCTCCTATAATCTCCGATCCGGTGCCAGCACTTTATTTAGTCTACCTCAATACAAAAAGAAAGCAGCCCGATCCTCCTTCTCCTACAGAGGGCCGCAATTATGGAACGACCTCCCGCACACTTTAAAATCTTCCCCAAGCCTAAAGTCCTTTAAGAGATGCCTCTCTACATACCTCAAAACAGAATGCATGTGTTATGGTTGATTATATATTTCCTACCTGTTCTATGTTAAATTTTGTATTTATTGTGTATTAATTTTGTTTTTGTATTTTATTGTACCCTATTGTATCAGTGCAATGTTTTGTGGACCCAGGACATACTTGAAAACGACAGAAATCTCAATGTATCTTTCCTGGTAAAATATTTTATAAATAAATAAATAAAGTCCTCTGCAGGCTTAATCAAATATTACTTTGAAAGTAGGAAGCTGGAAGGGACAAAAGTCTCAGATTTGGATTTCACTAAAGATAACAAATGTACTTTCATAAAATGTATTGGGATAAAATGTGGTTTAATACATCATGGAAGCCCTACAAAAATGAATGGCTTAGACCTGGGAATAATTACGTGATTCACAACTGTAATACTGTAGCTTAGGGTCGTAGTTCTTAACACCTAGATGGAGTTCACAAGATAGGCCCACTGCAGCCTTTCATTGTGTCCTCACTGTTTGGAACGGCCATGAGGGGGGCCTCACAGTAATGTGACTTGCGTCACTGGAAAAATCTATGCTCGGCAGCTTCTTCCATTAATGTGACAGGGCACCCACTGAAGGTTTCTGTCAGCCTGGCATTAAGTGTGCCAGGCTGACTCTCAACATTTCTGGCCGCCTCCTAACATAAAGGACCAAGCAGAGAGTGCCACATTGTCTGCATGGTCCTACTGCCCATTTACAGCGTGAGAACATTTGAATGTGCTACCCACAGATTCAGGACACCAGGGAATAAAATGTGGACACATTAGAGACATTGAAAACTGGAGACTAGAACACTGTGGAAGTCAGAACAAATAAAATAATGTTGCCTGATCTGATGAATCACATTTTCTTGTAGATCAGGATGATGGCTGGGTGCATGTGCATCATTTACCTGGATAAGATATGGCAGCAGGATGCACTATGGGAAGAAGTCAGGCCGTCTGAGGCAGTTTTATGCTCTTGGTAATGTTCTGCTGGGAAACATTGGGTCCTGAGATTCATGTGGACGTTACTTTGACACGTACCACCTACCTAGAGATTGTTGCAGACCACGTTCACCCCTCATGGCAGTGGTGTTCCCTGATAGCAGTGACCTCTTTTAGCAGGATAATGTACACACACTGCAAAAATTGTTCAGGAATGGCTTGAGGAACATGACAGAGTTTAAGGTGCTGCCTTGGCCTCCAAATTCCCTAGACCTCAATCCATCTAAGCATCTATGGGATGTGCTGGAATAACAAATCCAATCCATGGAGGCCCCATCTCCCAACTTGCAGGATTTTAAGCATCGGCTGTTAATGTCTTGGTGCCAGATTCCACAGGAAACGTTCAGAGGTTTTGTGGAGTCCATGCTTCGACGCATCAGAGCTGTTTTGACAGCACGATGGGGACCTACACAATATCAGTTAGGTGGTTTTAATGTTGTGGCTGAGCCGTGTATATCAGTATCCCCCCTTGCTTTCAGGGAGTCTCAGAGCATTTTACTGCTTGGTGGAGTCCTTGAAGCAGCACTGGTGACATAATATTAGGATGATGTTATTTATAAGAGAGTTGGATTTTACTAGTAAGGGTTTACTCTACTTATCCTACTTATACGAAAAGTATAAATCTCTTACAGGGTCTGGAACACTAGCCGCCCAGGTGATGGGTGGGGTGAGCTTCAAATCATTAATAAAGGGGGTTGGCATGCCATATGTTCATGTATATTGCTATTCCATGCTATACCACAATGTCATAGTGTGAGTAAGAATATGTCTTTATTAAGAGACTTGTCACTGGTGTCTATTCATTTTGTCTGCACCTGCTAGAGTATAATCGCTTTATAGCCTAAGGGACGTCTTGTTTGTCAATGTGTCCTTTCATCAGACTGATATCACTGACTATTTGGAACGGCGACAGCCAAGCACAGAATTAATGCTCGTGTTGACAGTTTTTCCCATTATAACTTTAGGAGACAGCATTACATCTAACTAATTACAAACCAACAAGGACACAAACTGCCCTTTGGACATTTGAATATCTGTAGCAGAAGAAAAGAGAATCATACATTTATTTCAGCTTGTCTAAAATATTCCGAATTCTGTAACTCACAAACTGTATGTTAGCATACTTTTTAGAATTAAACATTTATATTGTTGACCTAGTGTACTGCACAGCAAAATATCTTGCCACTATATAAATAATTGTAATTGTATTAATTGATATTATCAACACTAACAGTCAACGTTGAGCACTTCTGGCATTTTTGGTTTAATTTCTGTTTCATGGTCCCAAGAGAACGTGTAAATGGGGTGAGATAGTGTGTTGGCAGCATTTATTGGCTGTGGCATATAATATACTAATTTAGCACACCATCCAGGTAAACCCCAATTTTCCAACTCTATGTCTCTGTTAAAATGTTTTTATGTTTATCTGTTACTACACTTAGCAATGAGTCTAAACTGTAATTTTTGCATTTTTACGTTTTGTGTAACTAATATACTCAAGCAGTGGTGGAAGAAGAGAGGGCCCTGGGGAAAGAATTGTTTTTTGACACACAGATGGAAACATTGTAACACACATGCAGATACACAGACATACAAACACACACAGATACACATAGAGACACTTATTCTGATACAATGGAACACATACAGACACACAGATACACATACAGACACATACAAATACACATACAAACAGATACACAGATAAACATATAGATACACATACAGACACACATATACACATACAGACACACAGATACACATACAGATACACATACAGATACACATACAGATACACATACAGACACATACAAATACACATACAAACAGATACACAGATATACATACAGACACACAGATACACATATAGATACACATACAGACACACAGATACACATACAGACACATACAAATACACATACAAACAGATACACAGATATACATACAGACACACAGATAAACATATAGATACAGGGGGCGGGGACTGCCCACCATGCTGACCGGTCGCATGAGGGAGAGGCTCCTGCAGAACCTGGCCTCTCTCGATCGATAATCTAGGCTTACAGCCCCAATCTGAGCCAGAGGGATGCGGGACTGTACCGGAGCTGAGGTGGGCACAATAGCGGGCTCTGAGACCGGGAGCTTTGGGGCCCAATGGGCCACACAAGACTTTGGAGCTTGCAGCCTTCACGGGAGAAGGGCGGGATAGACGGCCGCCACCCTGCCTAACTGCTTGCTGGACCACCACACAGCGGCTCTGAGATGCACCTCACAGGCCCCTACTCCCCCGGGTTATCCCCGTCCCCACCGGAGGACTCAACAAAACCTGCAGGATACACACTGATGCCCCGGACTTAAAATGACCGCCGCACTGCCTCTCCGCCACGCGGCAAGCTGAGCAACGCAGGCAACCACAAGACGACTTGACACCCCACACTTCCAGCTCTCGATCTCCAGCAGACCACCCACAACCCTCATCAAGGCTGGGAAAGGCAAAAGCAGCCACCAGGCAGGAAATGAGACAGGGGGACATTACACTACCAGCAATTACTCAGCCTCATAGAGACAATCAACTACTTACCTCACGAGGAAACTTGAGCCCAGCGGACACACTCTCCACTTACAGAAGCCCGACGGAGCAAGACCGGAGGAATGGAGGGACTCGTCTGCATGGACTCGGTGGAAGTTAAAAAGCTTGCATATTTCACTCACATGCTTATAACACGTTATAAATGTTATAGTTGCTTTATGATTCTGTCAAGCATGACATATTAAGTCACCAACATAGTGTATTCATTGAGATACGCCCTGCACTTACTGCTAGTCTTAAACAACAAGAGGCACATCATAACGTACACCCTTTAACTTCAACAATCCCACGCAGACCACACACAGGCAAACAAAGTCTTACTTACTGTACCTATATGGCTGATGTTCTCTGTTGTACCAACCACCAGGGCTACTAATTTACCTACAATACCTACTATGTTTATGTTTTTCAGCCACATTATTTTAATCTACTCAGGTCACCTATATCTAAAATGACTGCTTGGTTTACTCATAATTACCATGCTATGTTTGACTGCTTAACTAGCTACAATACCTTTAATATAAAATTCCGTATTAACCCCTCAAATGATGGAAAGTAATGGCTAATGTTTTCAATGCTACTCAACATGTATCATTAAATGTACTGCAACCCTCGCATTCGCTGTTGTGGCAATGCAGGATCCACTGTAATTTTATGCACAAGCAAAAATAAAGAATTTTAAAAAACAAACAAACAAACATATAGATACACATACAGACCCACAGATACACATACAGATACACATACAGACACATACAAACAGATACACAGATATACATACAGACACACAGATAAACATATAGATACACATACAGACCCACAGATACACATACAGACACATACAAATACACATACAAACAGATACACAGATATACATACAGACACACAGATAAACATATAGATACACATACAGACATACAGATACACATACAGACACACATACAGACACATAGATACACAGGCACACAGATACATATACAGACAAACAGATAGATATACGGATACAGACACAAAGATAGCTACACAGATACACATGCAGACACAGATAGAAAGATACGCTCTGTTCGGTGGAATCGTTCGCATGGATGAGTTGAACAAGCTACACATTGTAATTATGGATTATGTTCGGTATTTTATTCACTTTTGTACTCCCAAAACAGACAGACCGCTAGCCCTGAATGCATGGAACTGTTTTGGGCAGGAGCCTTGTGAGCGGTTGGTCAAAACTTCCCCCCGGTGGCGTTTCGGCTGTGTTCGTGGGATCTGATCGCTTTTCGGATATGTTGGGCGCTCAGATCCAGGCTATCTTGGGATGGATAGACTGTGGGGGTTCCTTTGTGGGTAATATGTGTTTTTATGTGTTTTTCATGTCTTATGTTTTATGCCGAGTCACAGTGACACTGTATTTCTTGGGCATGTTGTGGGTGTGTTTATGGGAGTGTCTTGGGCGTGTTCACTGTACTCAGATTTTGTATATAAGCAGGCCATCTGGCCACATTTAAACATTCCAGCTTGTACTCCCAGAACTATGTGTCGTCTGGTTACTGGGAGGGGAAAGGGCTCTCAATTCCTCCTAGCGTTGCCATCTCTAAAGGGGCCTGGTTGCGCTGTTAAAGGGCCGCAGCGCAGCACCGGGTGCTTGAAAATACATTGCCATGGGAGGCCCTAAGTGCATGGGCCTACTGAACCCCTGGGAACGGAATATGGAGATCAATTTTACGGTCAGGTTTATTTGTTGTTCATTTGTGATGTTAAGCTGTTACCTCATTAATTCCAGTGTAGGTTGTTTCTATACAATCTGAAATGTTTTGCCTTTGTAGCTACAACCACCATAAATTCATCTGTGCAGAAATTCTAAACAAATACTGTATTACTTAACATGTGCACCATGACCTGCCAGGGCAGCCATATTAGAGAAATATGGTTGTGGTTCTAATTGACCTTTTGTATTCCTTGTAACTCTTACAAGGAATACACTATAGGCAGCCAGACCACCTAATCTCAAAGACGTGGTCTGTGTGCAGTGCCCCTGTAAAACATTGCTGAATTGGAGATTCAGAAATGTTTAGATTGCAGGGCTAAGCACACCTCTTTGGTGGCTATTACACTGAATGTGCAGTGAGAACCAATTCTGAGTCAGTTCTTGACATTCAATGTACTAAGGCAGTGTTTCCCAACCTAGTCCTCAAGTACCCCCTAATAATCCAGGATTTAAGGATTACCCAATTGTGTCTAAGGTGTTTTTGGGAAAAAAACAACAAAAATACTTTAGACACAACAGGGTAATCCCTAAATCCTGGACTGGCAAGGGGTACTTGAGGGCTGGGTTGAGAACCCCTGTACTAAGGCATTGTTTGAGAATGTCAAACATCGTCTGTTGATTTTCATAGAAAAGCACTGGATTCAAGGCTTCCCTGTGAAAAGCATTTGATGGCTGAAACAAGGGGGTTACAGCGCATGCACATTGAGTCCACAATGAACAAGCCTGATGACATCAGCAAAGGCAGAACAAATTGCACAGAAGAGTTGTGCTTTACTAGGTGCTTAGATGAAAACTCCACAAACGTAAAGCTTCAATTTGCTGAAATGCTTTATGTATGAAGAGTACATCCTCTATTTTTCATTCTACAGTGCAGATTCTATTAGAAATTCTATTCTATTAGAAATTAGCACATTTTTTAAATTAACCTTGTTACATCCCCTCTGGCTTTCAATCAGACAACCGGTCCTGTTACTTCCTGGTAGTGTAGCTCAGTGGAGCTAAACTCAAGAGCTAGACTTCACATTGAGCTTCACTGAGAGAAAGAGATTTGCAGCTTTTGCAAGCCTTTTTTTTTATATACTCCCAATGAAAAGCATGCATTATTAAATGCGTGTTTTCATTGGGCATATAGCTACTAAACGGTGATTTATTTATTTTTTTAACTAATTATTTTTTGTGACAGACCACCCGGTCAGCCAGGAATGGCAAATGTCTCCCAACCACCACCTCTCTCTAAAAAAGCTTTATTCACCTATTTTAGCCCTCCAGTTCATGCCTCCTGGTTGAACACCCTTCCCAGCCGCCCCAGGAGCATCGTAGACCCACAGGAAGGTCACAGAAGCATGGCGTGTCTGACCAGGAACAAATAACAATCACTCTAGAACTCCAGATTGGATCACGGACTAGCCACTGTCTGGTAAAACTTTGTCATGAGCACTCTCAGTCTAAGAGTCACCTATCAAAGCACTATTTGGATGTGTGATAGAGGATGTGATGAGGCACCTTAATGGTACTCAGTACTTGAGGGAGCTCCATGTACCCACCGAAAACGCAATAGTTTTAGGTGACCGAGATTTTACATCCAGTTTCATGGAACTCTGAGCTGGATCGAAGTACGGCCACGGCCACAGCCCGGTCAAAACTTTACTTCCAGCTAACTTGGCTCAGCCACCTCCGATCCGAGCACTTTCTATTTGTTTGGGGATGTGGTCACGTAACCACATGTTTAATGTAAAACTGTTAACTGGCCACTAATTAAATTACCTTTTCAGGTACAGACACCTAGCCGCCAGGTATGTTGCAATTTCTATTGTTCTGCTGGAGACCTCCTGCTGAGGACCCAGGTATATAAGTGTCTCGTTTTCGCAATAAAACTAGTTCTATTTAACCCTACACTAAGTCTCAGCGAGTGCTTGGGGGGAATCTGGTTAATGGCTTTAATCCTACAGTATGATAACTGGTCTATAATCACTGAGGGAAAGGGAGTCCTTGACAGCGGCACTCGGGTCCCCTGAAAGTAGGACGCCAAGTTTTAATTTATTAATACGTTCCTATTCGTCATTCTCATTTTCGACTTGTCGGCTCTATATCATGAATTGTGTCAGATACAATCTTACAGAAGATGGCCCCAGCCATTATCATGATCTGATTGACATACATACAGGTATTCAGATTCCATGCACTGATATTAAATGATTATTATTTATAAAGTGCCAATAAATTACGCAGCGCTGTCCAATAGGAGGACTAACAGAGAAATACAAGACGAGTTGGATGCATAGGAACAGAGGGTGATGTGGACACTACTCAAACAAGCTCACATTCTAGAGTTAAAGAGCTATAACTAATGTGGAATATTCTCTTTTTATGCAACACCCAGAGAAAAATACCATCTAAATGTGCTCAAATCAATTCATTGATTTGGTCTTGTGGTGTATGATATATCCACAGACTCTCTGTGACTTTATTTTACCATAACGTGCGACCCACCAGAATGTTTATACTGAATATTATTATTATTTATATAGCACCAGCAAATTCCGTAGCACTGTATACACTCACAGAGTTATTTACTAAAGTGAGGATTCAAAAATGAATTTTAAATTTAAGACCTGAGTAGCCGAACTGAGAACACAGCTGAGTTCCAGTTCGGCTATTCTGACCTTAAATTTAAATTAACTTTGATTTTAACTTTGATTAATCTGACCGTCGGTGTCTTATAAACACTGCTTCCAGCATTGGTTATGAATTTGCCCTCTTATCTCTGAAGCTGTGAATGCTTTTGAAAATGACCTTGCCTTCTTATATCTGAAGCTGTAAATGCGTTGGAAATGACCATGGCCTCTTATCTCTGAAGCTGTGAATGCATTGGATACGACCTTGCCCTCTTATCTCTGAAGCTGTAAATGCGTTTGATATGACCTTGCCCTCTTTACTCTAAAGCTGTGAATGCGTTGGATATCACCTTGCCCTCTTATCTCTGAAGCTTTGAATGCGTTGGATATCACCTTGCCCTCTTTTCTCTGAAGCTGTGAATGCGTTGGATATCACCTTGCCCTCTTTTCTCTGAAGCTGTGAATGCGTTGGATATGACTTTGCCCTCTTATCTCTGAAGCTTTGAATGCGTTGGATATCACCTTGCCCTCTTTTCTCTGAAGCTGTGAATGTGTTGGATATCACCTTGCCCTCTTTTCTCTGAAGCTGTGAATGTGTTGGATATCACCTTGCCCTCTTTTCTCTGAAGCTGTGAATGCGTTGGATATGACTTTGCCCTCTTTTCTCTGAAGCTGTAAATGTGTTGGATATGACCTTGCCCTCTTTACTCTAAAGCTGTGAATGCGTTGGATATGACTTTGCCCTCTTATCTCTGAAGCTTTGAATGCGTTGGATATCACCTTGCCCTCTTTTCTCTGAAGCTGTGAATGCGTTGGATATGACTTTGCCCTCTTTTCTCTGAAGGTGTGAATGCGTTGGATATGACTTTGCCCTCTTTTCTCTGAAGGTGTGAATGCGTTGGATATGACCTTGCCCTCTTTTCTCTGAAGCTGTAAATGTGTTGGATATCACCTTGCCCTCTTTTCTCTGAAGGTGTGAATGCGTTGGATATGACCTTGCCCTCTTTTCTCTGAAGCTGTGAATGCGTTGGATATGACTTTGCCCTCTTTTCTCTGAAGCTGTGAATGCGTTGGATATGACCGTGCCCTCTTATCTCTGAAGCTGTAAATGCATTGGATATCACCTTGCCCTCTGTGAGGGGGAATTAAAGCATTTACCCCGCAGGTTATAGTTCAATAAAGGGCAAACAGACATTTCTTAAAATGTTCCAAAATGCTGG
>OW240916.1:319459853-319556573 GCA_933207985.1 Pelobates cultripes | reverse complement strand
ATCCTTCCCAATTTCTCCCCCCCACCCTCCCCTACCTCTGTTGTAGCTTGGCCGAGCTCTGTATGGTCCGCGGGTACAGGGAGCTTTTGTTTCCTGTACCCGGCCGGACTAAAAGGAAGTGAACACTCAGTGTGTACTTCCTGTTAGTCTGGCCGGATACAGGAGACAGATGCTCCCTGTACCCGCGGACCATGATACAGGGCTCAGCCACGTTACAGTGAGGGAGTGACAGGACAGAGCGGTGATCGCTTCCCTCCTGTCAGCCCCTCTCCTCAGGCTGCGCCCGGGCGGGCAAAGCTGCAGCCGCCTGAGGCTCTCTACAGAGCGCTCGGGCGGCTGCAGCATGAGGGGGGCCGGCGCTCCTGGCGGCGCCCCCTCCCAAGGCCCCCCCCACCCGGGGCGGACCACCCCCTTCGCCCCCTCCTTAGTACACTGTCAGGGAGTGAAGGGGTTACATTGGGGAGGGCAGGCAGTGAAGGGGTTAAAGTGTGGGGTGGGGGCAGGCAGTGAAGGGGTTACAGTGTAGGGAGGGGGCAGGAGGTGAAGGGGTTACATGAGGGAGGGCAGGGGGTGAAGAGGTTACATGGGGGAGGGCAGGGAGTGAAGGGGTTACATGGGGGGGAGAGGGTGATGTCTGGGGGCTGTGTCCTACCTTCATTGAATTCCCTGGTGGTCCGGTGGGGTAACTCTCCGGTCTGAGCTCCGCCGGGTGCAGAGCTGCAGACCGTGTAATAGTCTCACGAGCTCCCAGAGTGTTGCCATGGGTGCTCTGGGTGCTCGTGAGACTTCTATCACACGAGACTTCTATCACACGATCTGCAGCTCTGCACCCGGCGGAGCTGCAGACCGGAGGTGCTGGGCAGACTGATTGGAGGAAGCCCGGCGGCATACAGGGCAAGCCAATGGGCTCCCTCCTCGTGTCAGTCTGCTTGCCCGAGTCCCCTGCGGCCCTGGATGTGTGGGTCAGCGCGACCCACTGGGAATCGCCCTGTGACCCACCAGTGGGTCGCGACCCACACTTTGGGAACCGCTGCCTTAGGTTGTCTTCTTTTAAAAAAATATATACATTTGAAGGGTTATTCAGGGATTCCTGACAGATATCAGTGTTACAATGTAACTTGCGTTAATTTTGAAAAAAAAATTGGTTTGGAAATAGCAAAGTGCTACTTGTGCTTATAGCCCTATAACTTTCCAAAAAAAGCTAAGAACATGCTAACATTGGGTATTTATAAATGCAGGACAACATTTTGAAACTATTCATCATGGGTGTTTTTTGGCGGTTGTAGATGCGTAACATAATTTGGGGGTCAAAGTTTGAAAAGGTGTGTTTAAAAAAAAAAAAATTTTAAAAAATCAGCATATTTTATATTTCTTTTTTTTAGTAAATTATATGATATGATGAAAATAATGGTCTCTTTAGAAAGACCATTTAATGGCGAGAAAAACGGTATATAATATGTGTGGGTACAGTAAATGAATAAGAGGAAAATTACAGCTAAACACAAACACCGCAGAAATGTAAAAAGAGCCCTGGTCCTTAATGGTAAGAAAATTGGAAAGCAGTTAATAAAGCCAATCCTTGTGCCAAAAATACCTTGATTATTATAATTGCTGCCCAGTTTTATTGGTTTAATGTGTAATATATCACATGAGATGGCTGGGACCAGATTTAACAATCATGAGATGGCTGGGACGAGATTTAACAATTTATTGAATAGCACTCAAGGCTTTAATACCGTTGTCTTTCTTCTTTTAAGATCCGTGGAAAGTTACAATGAGCAGGCCTCGTCTAGGCAGAGTTTGCTAACAGTAATAAAACGCAAGCCAAGAATATAATTTAAATGGAAACAAATGCTCAGCCGCTGACTCTACTTCTTCGAGTGGTCCAAGAAGTGCAAGTCATGAGTCTGGGGTTCATCCAGTTCGTGAAGTAGGTGTGATCAATCATTGGCAAAAAGACTAAAAGCTTTTATGGTGCGGCATAAATTTGGGGAAAGTACATATGTAAAGTATTTGTGTAGCGGTAAACAATATAGTGATTCAATTAGAAAGGAAGGAAGGGTTGATTCTGGCAATAGATCTGTATTGCAGAGTCAGATCTAACCTGCTTCTTGTATCCATTTTAACCATATGCTCTCACGTATTGCCGTAAATAAAATGTATTTAATGATGATTAAAACAGACCCTTCATGGCTTTATATGAGACCCATGACCTCGGACACAGAAAAGGCATCAGGGGAGAGAGAACTCTTTTTTTTTTTTTTATAAATTCTTTATTTTCGGTTTTGCATAAGTATTGTTACTAACAAGTAGACAACATGTTGGTACATCGTTTACAGTAGTTCTCGTAACAATTTCGCTTCATTGTCCGTGGATTTAGTAGTGCGGGCTACTAGTTGAGTGTGGCTCTGGGTGTATCTCGTGTCCAACATGTATGTCCCTTTTCGTTGTTTTGTGTTAGGTAGGGGTAAACTGGGGTGAAACACCCTTCATATTATCGTGATTCTTTAAATACCATATCCACCATCACTGCTAGTACAGCTTACTGTGCGACTTATTGTAAAATTTATCTCATTGGTTGTTATGCTTATTGAACAGTTTGTTGTGTGGCTCTATGTGCATTTTATCGTGTCTGTATATGGTTCATTGTAGTAGCTGTTGTACGGATTATTATAGCAGTTATTGTGTGACTTATTTTAATAGTTATTGTGTGACTTATTGTATTGATTACTGTAGTGGTTATTGTACAGCTTATTGTAGTGGTTATAGTACATACATTCGTACTTATTAATCAGGGAAAAGTGGGTTGAGATTAAAATCAAAATTAAGAGAATGAGAACAAATTAAATAATGACTTTTGTGGCAAAACCAGTCACTTCTTGTGTAAAAGACTAAGTTGGTTCGACTATTTTGACTTCACAAACAGAACATGGACATATTGTTCGTGAAGTCGAACAAAATACTGAATGTGATACCACACAGTGGAGTCGTGTGTCTCTAATTAAGAATTGGCAATAATACTCCCAGTAATGTGTCTGAGTGTATAACAGAGCCCCACAGCAATAATACTCCCAGTAATGTGCCTGAGTGTATAACAGAGCTCCACAGTAATAATACTCCCAGTAATGTGTCTGCGTGTATAACGGAGCTCCACAGTAATACTATTACCAGTAATGTGTCTGAGTGTATAACAGAGCTCCATGGCAATAATACTCCCAGTAATGTGTCTGAGTGTATAACAGAGCTCCACAGCAATAATACTCCCAGTAATGTGTCTGAGTGTATAACAGAGCTCCACAGCAATAATACTCCCAGTAATGTGTCTGAGTGTATAACAGAGCTCCACAGCAATAATACTCCCAGTAATGTGTCTGAGTGTATAACAGAGCTCCACAGCAATAATACTCCCAGTAATGTGTCCTGAGTGTATAACAGAGCTCCACAGCAATAATACTCCCAGTAATGTGTCTGAGTGTATAACAGAGCTCCACAGCAATAATACTCCCAGTAATGTGTCTGAGTGTATAACAGAGCTCCACAGCAATAATACTCCCAGTAATGTGTCTGAGTGTATAACAGAGCTCCACAGCAATAATACTCCCAGTAATGTGTCTGAGTGTATAACAGAGCTCCACAGCAATAATACTCCCAGTCTGAGTGTATAACAGAGCTCCACAGCAATAATACTCCCAGTAATGTGTCTGAGTGTATAACAGAACCCCACAGCAATAATACTCCCAGTAATGTGTCTGAGTGTATAACAGAGCTCCACAGCAATAATACTCCCAGTAATGTGTCTGAGTGTATAACAGAGCTCCACAGCAATAATACTCCCAGTAATGTGTCTGAGTGTATAACAGAGCTCCACAGCAATAATACTCCCAGTAATGTGTCTGAGTGTATAACAGAGCTCCCACAGCAATAATACTCCCAGTAATGTGTCTGACTGTATAACAGAGCTCCACAGCAATAATACTCCCAGTAATGTGTCTGAGTGTATAACAGAGCTCCACGGCAATAATAATGGCAACCAATTCCTGAAGCTACCTAACTCAGGCCTCGCACTGTGGTGGAGGTTCGTGTACAAAGCCATTGTGTGTTGCCCGGAGTGTTCCTTTAGCAATGAAATCACCAGCTTGGCCTTTTTTTAAGACCATAAGAAAATGTGTAATTTTCCAATTAATGTATAAGGTTTGCAAGCCTCAGGTCTGGTTTTGCACCAAGGATAAGGACTCAATCCTCCTTAGGTACAATACAGTATTTTTACAACCATAATATTGAATGATTTTAGGAGCAATACTGGCAGAATGATGGTTTGTGAAATATAGGCTTTAATTGCCTTGATAGTTGTGCGATAAACAGTCAGCAGTCATATGGTGAACCAATTTATGAAATATCCTTCTAGGTAAATATAAATCTGTGGAAATGCAGGTATCTGATTGCTTATCTTTGGTCCTGCTTTAAATGATTTCCCATGATGCTGTTCCAGTGATATGGCCGGCTAAGCATCATAGTACTCCTTGTCTTCCACAGCTGTGCAGCTCTCACAGTAAAACTCCTGCTGCAGCGGCCCAGCAAAGCCACATGGAACAAAGCTCTGGAGGCAGGAATGCTTGCTAGAGTTAAAACAGGAACTGCTGGAAATCCCATTAGTATTGTCCAGGGCTGGAGAAGCTGCCCCGTCCCTCTAGGATAATGTTTGTTTTTATTAAACTAGGTAGTATAGATGACTCACCCAGCTACAGACCCGTTTGAAGGTGCCGGGTAAACACATTACTTAACCGTAATACTTGAACTACGGAAGTCAACCTTGGCAATTTATAGTGCTCTTTCCTTTAGAAGGTCAAGGATACGGTATTTATTTATTTCTTCATGAAATATTTTACCAGGAAGGATACATTGATATTTCTCTCATTTTCAAGT
This sequence comes from Pelobates cultripes, assembly GCA_933207985.1. Taxonomy (NCBI): domain Eukaryota; kingdom Metazoa; phylum Chordata; class Amphibia; order Anura; family Pelobatidae; genus Pelobates; species Pelobates cultripes. The sequence goes on along the minus strand of OW240916.1, from coordinate 319,551,650 downwards.
ATGTCCTGCGTCCACTAAATGCTGCCATCTTACTGTATTAATTGGAATGCAAGCCAACACTAATTGTTTTTTGCTATTAATTGTTTTTTGCTGATTATTCAAAGAGACATTGCATTGTGCATTTTTAATACATAAACAAGGTAGTTGTAGCAGACGCCCTTTGCAGGTTTTCCCAGGGATCTGAAACGCCTCCTCTTATTCTCGCCTAAACCCGGAAGTACTGAGATCAACCAATATACCTGTAATATACTTTTTTAGATTACTGTATTTTCTGGCGTATAAGATGACTTTTTAACCCTGGAAAATCTTCTCCAAAGTCGGGGGTCGTCTTATACGCCGGGTATAGGGTCTATATGGCTGCCGGTGGCGCCCTGCGCCCCCATTGCCTGCCCTTTTAATGCTGCAGCCGCCTGATCGCGCTATAGAGAGAGCTCAGACGCCTGCCGCACTGCCTCTCTTCTCACCTCCCCTTCCCCGTGCAGAGTGGGTGGCCGAGCTCCTCTTCGTCCTGTCAGTCCGGCCGGGTACCGCGCGGTACAGGAGAGTCAGTTACCTGTTCCTGGCCGGACTGAAAGGAAGTGCACACTGACAGGACGAAGACGAGCTCGACCACCCACTCTGCACAGGGAAGGAGAGGTGAGAAGAATATAGGGAGGATCTGGGAGGGGAGTAAAAAGAATGGAGGGGGGGAGTAAAAAGAATGGAGGGGGGGTGGAGTAAAAAGAATGGAGGGGTGGTGGAGTAAAAAGAATATATCGCAATTAGCCTACTGTGTGCTAGACCAGCAGGCATGGATTATATGCCCAAACAGCCTGGCACATACCTGGGCTTTAAATGCTATTTCAGATTATCATTATTTAATGTCTTGCTGTGTAGCTCTGTCTGCTCACTGTACATCATGGCTAATTTTTATTTGGTGTGCATTGGAAGAGGGGTAGTCTTATACGGCGAGTATATACCAAACTCTATATTTTAACTGGAAAAGTTGGGGGTCGTCTTATACGCCCAGTCGTCTTATATGCCGGAAAATACAGTAGTTTACTGGGCGAGGCATTTGTGTTCATAAGTCGGAGGCATTCGTTGTACATCTGAGAGAGCGGAGCGCCAAACCTGTAGTCGGATAAGTACAGTAAGGGTTACTTACTATGCTAGGGGGAGGGGTGGGCGAGGGAGCTGTTTGCTAGGGATACAACTTTGTATTCCTAGCACTACAGTATCCCTTTTAAAGGGACTCTCCAGTTCCAGGAAAACAAACCGTTTTCCTAGCACTGCAGGTCCCCTCTCCCTCCCACCCCCATCCCAGGTTGCTGAAGGGGTTAAAACCCCTTCAGTGACTTGCCTGTATCCAGCGCCGATGTCCCTCGGCGTTGGTTCAGGGTCCGACCTAATGCATTAGACCTCCCCATAGGAAAGCATTGAAAATGCTTTCAATGCTTTCCTATGGGGAATTTAGCGTCTGTGCTATAAACCCGGAAGTGTCCTCTAGTTGCTGAAAACTTTTACATTTACAGTTGCAGGGTTAAGGGTAGTGGGAGTTGGCACCCGGACCACTCCAATGAGCAGAAGTGGTCTGGATGCCTGGAGTGTCCCTTTAAGTAACTATTTAAAGGACCACAAAAACCACCACTTGATTTGGCACTTTATTTTAGCCCTGCAATATTAACCGTTGCTGCAATGTTACGATTGCAGAGTTAACAAACCTTTAGCCTTTAGAGTCGTTCTGTTAAGCACTGCATTTGATTGGCGCAGTGCTATGATTCGCCACACATGCACATTCCCTTTGGGGAACCACTGGATGGGCTGAGATCCTCAGTTTTGATGATCTAACCCATGGAGGCAGAGTTTCTTCAGCGAGACTGGTGGAGTAAAAAGAAAAAGTTGAACTCACTTTCCAAACCCTCATGGGGATTTAGGGGGGACGGACACTAAATTAGTTAGGGGGGCACTGTTTGTATTCCTAATGCTATAGTGTTCCTTTAAGTATCCATTCTGGCATGCCTATTAGCGTGATATACTCATTAAAGACGGACCTCCCAAGACTGTCACTTTACGGTGACTGTCCCTGCTTGTCATTGCGGGTGAAGGGGTTAAAAGTTCAATAAACTTTTCTTTTTCTTTTTTTTTTTAACAAGAAAATAAAAGAAATACAATAGATGTTTTATATTTAAGACACTTCCCTTTACTGAGATTTAGATTGAAGAACATCCATTAATGGCAGCCACTATCAGCCTGGAATCTCAGATCCTCTGAATGACCTTATAATGCGAAGACTGGCTCCAAAAACAACGGATCTGAGTCGTGTTTTCTGAAATCCAAGATCATGTTGAGGAAATTTTAGGAGATTATTATAGTCCGTGGCTCCAGGAGTGCAAATCCCAGTGTCCTTCGCACGGACAGTCTGCGCTGTTCTTACCGTTAGTTTACTTTCCATGTGAAGGTCCTTTTTTGGAAAGTCCCAAACCAAACAATGAAGGTTTGACATTGTGTAATATCTCGATAATTGCAGAGTCTGATCCTGAGGGGAGACACTCTTCATTTTATTAAGGATGCTCTGTGGCAAAGTACAAAGACAGTCTGTTACATGTGTCCCATGTGTGGCCCAGTCTGCAGCTTATTGTAAAGCGCAGTGTGCAGATTATTGTACTGTTTGTTGTACGGCTCAGTCTGCAGCTTATTGTAAAGTGCAGTGTGCAGCTTATTGTACTGTTTGCTGTACATGGCAGTGTGCAGCTTATTGTACTGTTTGCTGTACAGCGCAGTGTGCAGCTTATTGTACTGTTTGTTGTACGGCGCAGTGTGCAGCTTATTGTACTGTTTGTTGTACAGCGCAGTGTGCGGCTTATTGTACTGTTTGTTGTACGGCGCAGTGTGCAGCTTATTGTACTGTTTGTTGTACGGCTCAGTCTGCAGCTTATTGTAAAGTGCAGTGTGCAGCTTATTGTACTGTTTGCTGTACATGGCAGTGTGCAGCTTATTGTACTGTTTGCTGTACATGGCTGTGTGCAGCTTATTGTACTGTTTGCTGTACATGGCTGTGTGCAGCTCATTGTACTGTTTGTTGTACAGCGCAGTGTGCAGCTTATTGTACTGTGTGTTGTACAGTGCAGTGTGCAGCTTATTGTACTGTTTGTTGTACAGCGCAGTGTGCAGCTTATTGTACTGTTTGCTGTACAGCGCAGTGTGCAGCTTATTGTGCTGTTTGTTGTACAGCGCAGTGTGCAGCTTATTGTGCTGTTTGTTGTACAGCGCAGTGTGCAGCTTATTGTACTGTTTGCTGTACATGGCAGTGTGCAGCTTATTGTACTGTTTTTGTACAGCGCAGTGTGCAGCTCATTGTACTGTTTGTTGTACAGCGCAGTGTGCAGCTTATTGTACTGTGTGTTGTACAGTGCAGTGTGCAGCTTATTGTACTGTTTGTTGTACAGCGCAGTGTGCAGCTTATTGTACTGTTTGTTGTATGGCGCATTGTGCAGCTTTTTGTGCTGTTTGTTGTACGGCGCAGTGTGCAGCTTATTGTGCTGTTTGTTGTACAGCGCGGTGTGCAGATTATTGTGCTGTTTGTTGTACAGCGCAGTGTGCAGCTTATTGTGCTGTTTGTTGTACAGCGCAGTGTGCAGCTTATTGTACTGTTTGTTGTACAGCGCAGTGTGCAGCTTATTGTGCTGTTTGTTGTACGGCGCAGTGTGCAGCTTATTGTGCTGTTTGTTGTACGGCGCAGTGTGCGGCTTATTGTACTGTTTGTTGTATGGCGCATTGTGCAGCTTGTTGTGCTGTTTGTTGTACAGCGCAGTGTGCAGCTTATTGTGCTGTTTGTTGTACAGCGCAGTGTGCAGATTATTGTGCTGTTTGTTGTACAGCGCAGTGTGCAGATTATTGTGCTGTTTGTTGTACAGCGCAGTGTGCAGCTTATTGTGCTGTTTGTTGTACAGCGCAGTGTGCAGCTTATTGTGCTGTTTGTTGTACGGCGCAGTGTGCAGCTTATTGTGCGGTTTGTTGTACGGCGCAGTGTGCAGCTTATTGTGCTGTTTGTTGTACGGCGCAGTGTGTGGGCTGTAAGCTCCGTTCCCTCTGTCCTGGTTAAGCCATTTCAGTGGGAACAGTGCCCGCAGTATAAGGAATATACATAGGAATGTAGTTGTTATGGTTCCTTTAAGAAATAAGTAGGCAAGTATTTACCAATAAAGTCATCACTTACTTAAAGGGAAACTTCAGGCACCATAACCACTACAGTGCACTGGGCTTCACTCAGACTGTAAAGCAATAGCATTCCACAAATAAAAATGAGGTAAGTGTTACTGCAGTACCCAGACGTATCTAAAAATGACAAACAAACCGTTCCTATTGTGCTGCTGCCACCTCCCTCTGCATCTCCAACTCACAAAATAGAAGGAAAGAATGAGGGCAGCGCTACCAATGGCAAATGTGCGCCCCAAGGGCATGCATTGAGAAAGGGGAGAACCCCAAACATTTGTATTTGTTGTCCTTCCAATAAATCTGTATGTAGAACTTGGGGCGCACATTTGCAGTTGGTAGTGCTGCCCTCATGTTTTCCTTCTATTCTGTGAGCCTCAGCATTCCAGTGAGCTGGGGCTGGGCTGGCTACTTACTGGCAAGTGGTTATAGTGATTAGAGCGTTCCTTTAGTAACTGGAGCGCAAAAACCACATTGTAGTGAATTAAAAAATTGCTACATTTTGGCCAAAATATCTAACTTGGAAAAAATGAGCTAACATTTGCAGGGTTATCCATTAAAATGAGAATTCAAAGTGAATTTCACATTCAAAGTAAAAGTAGCCGAAGTGGAAACACTAATCTTCCAGCTCAGCTAGTTTGGTCTTGATTTTAAAATTCACATTGAATTCTACCTTTAGTGAATAATCCTGTTAGTCCCAGGGTATTGCTGAACTAACAGAATAATCACCACACACTTGTATCTGAGCCGGAAATGAACTTGTCTGACTCTAGAGACTGTAGTAATTTGATTTAGTTCTGCTTATTATTTAAATGTACAGTTAGATAATGCTTGTTTTAATAAGGCCTTGCTATGTCTTTGAGTTATATAACCTCGTTCCTTTCTGAAACAATTTGCCATTTTCCGTGAACTGTACCTCTTCTGGGATTTTAATAATCTTCTGTGTCAGGAAACAAATCTGCTGTCAATTTCCTTTCTGGAAAAATAAAATTAGCTAAAACTTAATGAAAGACGAGGTTTAATTTCTTGCAATGTAAAAAGTGTGTGAGAAGCCATTCGCCTTGATGGAGAAAGCTGCCCTGCGGCTAGCTGTACTGTCGCAGACTGCTGTGATTATGGTCAGGAGATAATTTATCTGAATTTTCCAATAGTTATGGAGTAGCAGATGTAGAATTTGATTTCCAACAATGTAAATATAATGGCTTACATATTGGAGACTTTGTTTCCTTAGTTCTGTATTATCTTAATTTACAAAACCCTTAAAGTTAACATCATGACAACCAAAAAGGAAATATATAAATATATACTGATATAGCATGTGTCCTATTACATATGTATAATATAAATCTCCATCATTTTTATCATACACAGTAGGAAGCCCTATTCTTGAGTAGGATTTGGACACACCGGCATGACAGCCTGGTGTGAATGCATTAGGACTGCTCATGCGCAGAACATTTCTGAAGTGCTCAATGTTTTGGGAGCACTTTGTGCAGGGCAAGCGCGTTATACACTGTTGCTTATTGGAAAGACTCCCCAGTGTCCCTAGGAAAGAGAAAAACACAGGATGGCGGGACAAGGTCCCAATTTGGGACTGTACTGTCTAACCTGGGACTGTTGAAGAATTAAGTTTTTAACTATATGCAGATACCACCGAGGTAGAAATGTCAGCGTAGTAAATTGGGATATATGTGCGTCACTCCTATCATGCCCACTTGACCTGAGACCTTGCTTGGTATGTTTGATTGGTATGTGGTATGCTTGGTATGTTTGATCCCATAATGGGAGGTGTGCATGCATTTCTCTGCTCAGTCCTGAAGCACACTGACAGTACGTTTAATTCAGTGGTTCCCAAACTTTTTAGGTTCAAGGAGCCCTTAATGTCTCAATATGTTTCCAAGGTGCCCCAAGTCAAATATTTCCATGTCAGGGGCAGATCCAGAACCTAATCTCCGGAGTGGCACTTGTATATTATTTAAAGAAACAATCCAGGCACAATAACCACTACATGGTGCTGTAGTGGTTATGGTGCCAGGAGTGCTGTGAATCCCTCCCATGATAAGTAGTCAAACTGTTTAAGAACAGTTTGACAACTTACCTGGGGGTCTGCTGGGATATGGGGCTTTAGTAGAGGATAGGGGCAGTGGTGGATGTAAGGGGCGCAATTTGTGTGGGGTTAAGTGTGTGTGTGCAGTGTGTTTCTGAAGGATGTAGTGTGTGTGTGGGTTGCATTGTGTCTGTGTGTTTGAAGGCTGCAGTGTGTGTGCGTGAGGGGGCAGTCTGTGTGCGGGGGGGGCAGTATGTGTGTAGGGGCAGTGTGTGTGTATTGTGGGAGCAGAGTGTGTTTAACTGGTACAGTGCCTGTGTATGGGGGCATGGTGTGTGAGTGGTATAGTGCAGTATGTGTCTATATGGGGGGCAGAGTGTGATTGAGGGATACAGTGCGTGTGTATGGGGGGCAGTTTGTGTTAGGGATACAGTGTGTGTGTGTAAGGGTGCAGTGTGTGTATGGGGGGCAGTGTGTGTGTGGGTGGGGGGGCAGTGTGTAAGGGGAGCAGTGTGTATATGTAATTAGAGGATAAGCTGGTATGGTGTAATAGAAGGATAAGCTGGTATGGTGTAATTAGAGGATAAGCGGGTATGGTGTAATTAGAGGATAAACTGGTATGGTGTAATTAGAGGATAAGCGGGTATGGTGTAATCAGAGGATAAGCGGGTATGGTGTAATTAGAGGAAAAGCTGGTATGGTGTAATAGGAGGATAAGCTGTTATGGTGTAATTAGAGCATAAGCTGGTATGGTGTAACTGGAGGATAAGCGGATATGGGGTGATTAGAGAACAAGCTGGTATGGTGTAATAAGAGGATAAGCTGGTATGGTGTAATAGAAGGATAAGCTGGTATGGTGTAATTGGAGGATAAGCGGGTATGGTGTAATTAGAGGATAAGCGAGTATGGTGTAATTAGAGGATAAGCGGGTATGGGGTGATTAGAGAACAAGCTGGTATGGTGTAATAAGAGGATAAGCTGGTATGGTGTAATAGGAGGATAAGCGGGTATGGTGTAATTAGAGGATAAGCGGGTATGGTGTAATTAGAGGATAAGCTGGTATGGTGTAATTAGAGGATAAGCGGGTATGGTGTAATAGGAGGATAAGCTGGTATGGTGTAATTAGATTACGGTTTATTGTTGTCCTGGGATTCAGTTCTATGTTTTTGTATACACTTTTTAAGGTGGTTGGTATTTTTGCTGCTGTGTTATCTCTCTAATGTTCTCTCTGTAATCACTTTATTTGTTTCTCTTTACTTTGGTAAATGGGGAGAGAAGGCCACATGCTTGGTGACGGGTTAGGACTCTGCCTTTCTTCTGTTAGAATATCTATGGTCTCAAATTAGGTCTCTTAGAGAAAAAAAACGAGAAACTAATTGTGGAAAATGAAATTACACTTGGATGGAGGCACAAAGACCAATTATTTTTACGTTTTTCATGCTTTTCTTTAAAAAAAAAAATAAAAAAAAAAAATATATATATATGTGTGTGTGTGTATATGTATATATATATATATATATATATATATATATATATATATATATATATATATATATATAGACTGTTACATTCCGCCTTTTGCCTAGGACTGGGTTTTATTAATGATTCTCTTACTAGCAGATGCTTTGTGTACGTGTCTTTTTTTTTTGTCAGCCTTTCTAAATTAATATTTTTTATTTTATTTCTGTTAATTGATATTTGAATTCCATAAATTGTATCTTCAGACAAGGGGACAAAGGTACATGCAGTACAGGCCACGTGCTCAGTGATTGTAAAGAGAATCAGTTCTACTGATGGGACCTTTATGTTCTCTCCTGCAGCCGGTTCAGTCCTTCTCCTGTCCAATAAGCAGCCTTTGTTGAGCTCCCCTTCTTTCATATCAGAGTATATGGAGGCTTTTTGTGACAAAATATAGAGTGGTTAGTTTTGGTCCCATTAACGTCAATGCTGCCCTTTCAGACCCACCTTTTTACAGTGCACTTCACAACGTACTGCAGGCAGGGCCGGACTGGGGATACAAAGCAGCCCTGGAAAAAAAATTTGTGCCAGCCCCATAAGTCATTGCGCCATATATTGTCGCGTGTAATATGTAAGGCTATGTCTTGCCATGACAGATGATTGAGTAATATATATATATATATATATATTGCTTTTTCTAATATAAAATATTGGTCCTTTCAGGGTAAAACGTTTAATTATACAGTAAGCATACTCACATGCAGACACAATTTCACTGACATCTCAATGACACACACAAGCTCATTGATACACAGCCTCATAGACAAACAATCTCACTGATATACATCAGCTCATTGACATAAAAACACCAGCTCACTCACTAGCAGGCACATGCATGCAAGCAAGCTCACTCACTACCGTGTTTCTCCAAAAATAAGACCGGGTCTTATATTAATTTGAGTCACAAAAAACACACTAGGGCTTATTTTCAGGGTAGGGCTTAGAGACAGTCTGTCAGCCGGTGTCCGCGCTGTGTAACCCCCCAGAGACCCTCACCTCCCCCTCCCTGTAATATTCTCCCCTCCCTCCCTGTAATACTCTCCCCCCTCCCTCCCTGTAATATTCTCCCCTCCCTCCCTGTAATACTCTCCCCTCCCTCCCTGTAATATTATCTCCCCCTCCCTCCCTGTAATATTATCCCCCCCTGCCTCCCTGTAATACTCTCCCCCCTCCCTCCCTGTAATATTCTCCCCTCCCTCCCTGTAATACTCTCCCCCTCCCTCCTGTTATACTCTCCCCTCCCTCAGTAATTATCCCCCCTCCCTCCCTGTAATATTATCCCCCCTCCCTCCCTGTAATACTCTCCCCCTCCCTCCCAGTAATATTATCCCTCCTCCCTCCCTGTAATATTATCCCCCCCTCCCTCCCTGTAATCTCTCCCCTCCCTCCCAGTAATATTATCCTCCCTCCCTCCCAGTAATATTATCCTCCCTCCCTCCCTGTAATAATCCCCCCCTCCCTCCCAGTAATATTATCCCCCCCTCCCTCCCTCCCTGTAATACTCCCCCCCTCCCTCCAATCTTCTCCTCACCTCCCCAGTAGCGTGGCCGAGCTCCTATCCAGTCCGCGACCCGGCCGGACTGACAGGAAGTGCACACCCAGTGTGCACTTCCTGTCAGTCCGGGCGGGTCACGGACCGGAGAGGAGCTCGGCCACGCTACAGGGAAGGGGAGATGAGGTACTGCAGCAGCCGTCTGAGCGCTCTCTATAGAGCGCTCAGGCGGCTGAGGCATTTAAAGGGCCGGCAGCCGCCGGCCCTGGCTAGGTCTTATTTTCGGGGTAGGGCTTATATTGCAGCCCAACCCGATAATCCAGCTAGGGCTTATTTTCGGGGTAGGTCTTATTTTCGGGGAAACACGGTAGCAGACGCACACACACAGCTTAATGTAGTGGTACTGGTGTCTATAGGCTTTTCAACGTAACACTGACTTTTCAGAGAAAAGGCAGTGTTTACATTGCTTCAAAGTGACACCGCTAGTGACAGTCACTCAGACGGTCACTAGAGGTGCTACCTGTGTCAGTGCACCTACATTCAGGGCCTCCACACTCTGTAGGTGCTGAACGTTCCCCATAGAGATACGTTGATTCAATGCATCTCTATGAGGAGATGCTGATTGGAGTGGTGTTTTGCAGCCAATCCTATGGCAAAGCATTGGATTGGCTGAGATCATCAAGCTTGATGATCTCAGCTATAGAGGCAGGGCCAGTCGAGGGGAGACCAGCACGCTGCGTGGGGGAAAAAAAAGGGTGAGCAAAAACACTATTTTTAAACACACATATACACCATGACAGACACAGAAACACACATATACCATGACAGATACACACCCCATGACAGATACACACCCCATGACAGACACACACACACCATGACAGACCATGACATAGACAGACCCACACACACACACACACACACCATGACACAGACAGGCACACACACCATGACACGGACAGGCACACATACCATGACACAGACAGGCACACACACCATGACGGACAGACAGACACACACCCCATGACGGACAGACAGACACACACCCCATGACGGACAGACACACACCCCATGACAGACAGACACACACACCCCATGATGGACAGACAGACAGACCCACACCCCATGACGGACAGACAGACACACACCCCATGATGGACAGACACACACACCATCAAGGACAGACACACACACACACCATGACACAGACAGACAGACACACACCATACAGACAGACACCATGACACACACACACACCATACAGACAGACACACACCATACAGACACCACGACACAGACAGACAGACACACACCATACAGACAGACACCATGACACACACACACACACACCATACAGACAGACACACACCGTACAGACACCATGACACAGACACACACACACACCATACAGACACACACACCATACAGACACCACAACACAGACAGACACACACCATACAGACAGACACCATGACACAAACACACACACACACACACACCATACAGACAGACACACACCATACAGACACCATGACACAGACAGACAGAAACACACACCATAACAGACAGACAAACTCACACTGACACATTACTAATACCTGCCAGGGGGAGGTCTTCTGGAGGCCGCTGGGGAGGTCTTCTGGCGGCCGCTGGGGGACTTGCACTGGCGGCCGCTGGGGAGGTCTTCTGGCGGCCGCTGGGGGACTTGTATTGGCGGCCGCTGGGGGAGCTGCGCTTGCTCTGCTCTCCCACCCTTGCACGCTGCTGAATGAGACCGGCGCCGGAATATGACGTCATATTCCGGCGCCGGTCTCATTCAGCTGCGCGCTGGGGAGCAGAGCCAGCGCAGTTCCCCCAGTGGCTGCCAATACAAGGCCCACCGGGAAATTTCCCGGTATCCCGGTGTGCCAGTCCGGCCCTGACTGCAGGAAGTGACTAGGAGGAGACATTTGAATTTCAGGGAAGAGGTTCTGATATCCTGAATATGATGCGTAGCAAAACACGATTCTCTTTGAGTTTACTAAATGCTGGAGTACAGTTAGTGCTCTGTAATGGAATTAATACCTCATCTTTCTCTATCCTACTTTTAGATGTCACACACGTTAGGTTGATGCAGGTAATGGCATGAATTTCTTGCAGTTTAATGCAAGGACACAGAGAAAGAACACTATCTTAAGGTCATGGTTGTGTCAATTTTTTTTAAATTTTATTTTTAATGTAAACCCCCAACTAGTCCATGTGCCCCCTATGAGTTAATTATCCCTCTTGGCCCCCATTGTCACTGTGATTTCATATTTTCTTCTTCTCGGCACCGGATATTTTTCCTATGTGCCGCCATTTTTGTAGTACTAGCAGTGACGATAAGCCCTAGTCCTCTTTTGGCCATACTCCTCCCGCAGTCAAATTCCTGCACATATCGGCATTACTTGAGTTGACCAGGAGCATGAGAGATGATCTGACAAGGCTACAGAGGACAGACTGCATGGTAAGGTGAGTATAGGGTGAAAGACTGGTTGACCTCATAGAGGTGTCTAACAAAGTTTAGGTCTCTTGTTCCATTACAGAAAGAAGCTACACGGTTTGCATACCAGACTGATCCCACTCACAGTCTAGAACAAAATACCAGCCAATCACCTGTGCACAAAAATTACAGCAACTTCAGATCACTGTTGCGGCCTCCCAGTGGCCTATTGTTGATGCCCCTCAAGGTACAGTGAGCAAGGGAGTCTACATCTCAATTACACTTTGGACTTCAGGAGACACTAAAATATGAGAAGTAAGAGAACACTAAAAATTGGACAAAAGCAGAGATTGCATTTGACCAAAAGTTTAATTGCAGAATGTATTCCTGATTCCTGATCAAGAGAAAAACAACATGTTTAAGGTTGATGTTCATAAGTATAACTATCATTACTGATTCCAAACATAGCCTTCACGTATTTGCTGGAGCCCTGGGAACCAGTGAGCAGAAATTTCTGGTGGGTTCCCTGAGCAGGGGCCCGCAGATTTGACATCTGAAGCCTGTCGAGGAAGGATATAGCATCTTATGACTCTTTCTTTCCAAACACTTCTCGATACCTTCCACGGGTAATTGGAGTTTAACACCACTTCCTTTATAGTCATCTGGAAGCCATTAGAAAGCATACTGTTTCTTTCGTAATTGATAATTGTGGTTTTATAAATTCAGGAAAGTGGTTGCATCATGGATATTAAGAAAACCTTATCCCATTTCATAATTTAAACAAATAATCAGGTTTGTCAAGTTTTAATATTCTCACATATTGAATTTAGCTACAATTGTCTCTGTAATTGTAATCTGTCTGAGTTAATCACTAAAGTCTGAATGACCACATACCGAATGGGGCGAAACTATCCATCTTTGTACAGGGTTATTTTTCACGACAGGCAGACACAGTCACTCACTGATAGACAGACACACAAATTCACAATCACAGAAAAAAACACACATGCACTCACTCACAGACACACACTCACTGACTGATAGACACACACACACACTTAGACAGACATACATATTGTCTTACACACCCACAAATTATGTTTGTTTGTTTTTTACCTTAGGGAGAGCTGGAGTGGATCATTTCCCTTGGGTCCAGCTGCCTACAATCTCCCCCAGCTGGCTGCTTCTGTGCTCCCTTGGGCTGACAAACACATAAGCGCCAGAACAAAAGTCCTAATCACCATGGTGACGTGATTTGTCGAGCCTTGGTTATATTATATATATACATATACAGTATCTCACAAAAATGAATACACCCGTCATCTGTTTGTAAATACTTTATTATAGCTTTTCATGTGACAACACTGAAGAAATCACACTCTGCTACAATGTAAAGTAGTAAGTGTACAGCCTGTATAGCAGTGTAAATTAGCTGTCCCCTCAAAATAACTCAACACACAGCCATTAAAGGGACACTATAGTCACCCAGACCACTTCAGCTCAATTAAGTGGTCTGGGTGTCAGGGCCCTTTAGGGTTAACCCTGCCTGATGTAAACATAGCAGTTTCTGAGAAACTACTATGTTTACATCTGGGGTTAAGCCAGCCTCTAGTGGCTGCCTTCCGGACAGCCACTAGAGGCGCATCGGCAGTGATTGAGGCATATTATGCGTCAATCACGCAGAGCGTCCATAGGAAAGCTTTGGCGCCGGTGACGTCAGACAAGGATGCTGACGTCGGCGGGGGAGGAGAGGTAAGGGAGCCCGCCGGGGGGAAAGGGTGAGTAGCTGAAGGGGTTTTAACCCCTTCAGTGCCGTGGGAGGGGTACCCTGATGGTGGGGGCACCCTCAGGGTACAATAGTGTCAGACACTATAGTGTCCCTTTAATGTCTAAACCATTGACAACAAACGTGAGTACACCCCTAAGTGGAAATGTCCAAATTGGGCCCAAAGTGTCAATATTTTGTGTGGCCCCCATTATTTTCCAGCACTGCCTTAACCCTCATGGGCATGAAGTTCCCCAGAGCTTCACAGGTTGCCACTGGAGTCCTCTTCCACTCCTCCATGACGACACCACGGAGCTGGTGGATGTTAGAGACCTTGCGCTCCCCCACCTTCAGTTTGAGGATGCCCCACAGATGCTCAATAGGGTTTAGGTCTGGAGACATTTTTGGCCAGTCCATCACCTTTTCTTTCAGCTTCTTTAGCAAGGCAGTGGTCGTATTGGTGGTTTGTTTGGTGTCGTTATCGTGTTGGAATACTGCCCTGCGGCACAGTCTCCAAAGGAAGGGGATCATTTTTGCTTCAGTATGTCACAGTACATGTTGGCATGTATGGTTCCCTCAATGAACTGTAGCTCCCCAGTGCCAGCAACACTCATGCAGGCCCAGACCATGACAATCCCACCACCATGCTTGACTATAGGCAAGACACACTTGTCTTTGTACTCCTCACCTGGTTGCCGCCCCACACAATTGACACCATCTGAACTAAATAAGTTTATCTTGGTCTCATCGGACCACAGGACATGGTTCCAGTAATCCATGTCCTTAGTCTGCTTGTCTTCAGTAAACTGTTTGCGGGCTTTCTTGTACATCATCTTTAGAAGAGGATGACACCCATGCAGACCAATTTGATGCAGTGTGCGACGTATGGTCTGAGCACTGACAGGTTGACCCCCACCCCTTCAACATCTGCAGCAATGCTGGCAGCACTCATACGTCTATTTCCCAAAGACACGAGCACTCAACTTCTTTGGTCGACCATGGCGGGGCCTGTTCTGAGTGGAACCTATCCTGTGAAACCGCTGTATGGTCTTGCCCACCGTGCTGCAGCTCAGTTTCAGGATCTTTGCAATCTTCTTATAGACTTGGCCCGTCTTTATGTAGAGCAACAATTCTTTTTTTTAGATCCTCAGAGGTCTTTGCCATGACGTGCCATGCTGAACTTCCAGTGACCAGTATGAGAGCGATAACACCAAATTTCACATGCCTGCTCCCCATTCACACATGAGTCCTTGTAACACTAACGAGTCACATGACACCGGGGAGGGGAAATGGTCAATTGGGCCCAATTTGGACATTTTCACTTAGGGATGCACTCACTTTTGTTGCCAACGGGTTAGACATTTATGGCTGTGTGTTGAGTTATTTTAAGGGGACAGCTAATTTACACTGCTATACAGGCTGTACACTTACTACTTTACATTGTAGCAGAGCGTAATTTCTTCAGTGTTGTCACATGAAAAGCTATAATAAATATTTACAAAAATGTGAGGGGTGTACTCACTTTTGTGAGATACTGTGTGTGTGTATATATGTATATATATATATATAATTGAAGAAAATATTTTCTCACCCCTCCTGGGTGGTTTGTTTATTCCTCATTCTCAAGTCCTCTACCAGAGGCCTGGGAGTCTGACGTATCTGCGCAGTATTTTAGCTGTTCCTAGAACTGCACTCTTCTGGACAGCGATCTCAAGTGTCCCATCTGGAATCTGTTGAAGTCACTTCTCCTACTTGGGAGTCATAGCCCCGAGTGCTCCTATATCAACTGGGACTACTACTGCCTTCAGTTTCCACATCCTTTCTAGTTCTTCTTTCAGTCCTTGTATTTATCCATCTTCTCATGTTCGTTCTTCCTGATATTATAGTCACTGGGTATTGCCACATTCATCACAACTGCAGTCTTTTGTTCCTTGTCTACCACCATAATGCCAGTACTTGCTTGTCTGTCTGGATCTGGAAATCCCTCAGGATCTTAGCCCTGTCATTCTAAACTACTCTTAATGATGTCTCCTATCTGGACTTAGGCAGGTCTAGTCTCTATTCTGAGCAGATAGATTGGTACACAATCCCAGGAACTTGGTTATGTCTCTCTGTGTATGCTGTTCCTGCTTACATCTTCCAGCCAGCGACTTTGTGCTTGGTTGTCTCAGAGGCCTCTTTGCACAGTGTGCACCTTGCCTGGTGTGGTAGACCCCAGCTTCTGTTGATCTGGTGCTGAGTGCCTGTTCCTGTGCTGCTAGGATTAGTGCCTCAGTACTGTCTTTCAGTCCTGCCTCTGGTAGGATTTTGTCATGTGAACCACATCCACTATCTGCCAGTGCACCCCATGAAGAGGTCAGTCTTGCCATGGAAACTCCTTATTTTCTGCATCCTCTATCTGTTGAAGTTTCAGGCATTCCCGTAGCAATTCATCTTTGGGGTCCATCTTCATTATGTACTTGTGAATGCTGTGTTTCATCCAAGACTGTGACACTCACCAGGCCCCGACCCCCTTCCTTTCGGCAGGTGTACAGTCTCTGGGTGCTGGATTACGGGTGGAATCCTCCATTCCTAGTAAATAGTTTCCGGTTTTTGACATCCTTGGTGACCAGTTCTTCTCTTGACCAGGTTATTATTCTAGCTGGGTTCTTGATAACTGGTAGGGCATATGTGTAGGGCTTGAATCTTGTTCTTGCCATTGAGCTGGGACTTCAAGACCTGTCTGACTCTGTAGAGGTGTTTGGATTTTGCTATCCTCCTTTCTTCCTCCCCATGGATGTCATGTGTTTTTGGTAGCCCCAGGTACTTGTAGAAGATAGAAGATGTAGATCTTCTATTTTGGCCTTCTGATACCTGAACTCCTTCTGTCCTGATTATCTTCCCTCTTTTTGCTATCAACCGCTCACACTTATCTAGTCTGAACGACATTCCAATGTCCGTGCAGTATATCCTAGTTAGGTGGGTCAGTGAGTCATTGTCCTGCTCATTCTTGGCATACAGCTTCATGTTATCCATGTAGAGTAAGTGGCTAATGGTAGCTCCGCTTTTGAATCTGTATCCGTATCCACTCTTCATGATGATCTGGTTAAGGGGGTTGAGGCCTATGCAGAACAGCATCAAGAGGAAGCTAATGCCACAACTGGAATTAGATGGACAACAGATATATTAGTGTGCCAGTGTGTGTATCTGTGTGTCAGTGTGTGTATCTGTGTGTATGTGCCAGTGTGTGTATCGGAGTCTGTGTCAAGGTGTGTGCATGTGCCAGTGTGTAAATAGTTGCAATATGTTGTGTAATAAATAGTTGTGTTCTGTCATAATAAAATGCCATGTCCCTGGGGTGGTGAAATTAGGTTTTGCGTGTTGATGTCTGCTTTTATATGGTATATGTATATCTTTTAGTGTTAGAGTAAGGAGCAAGGCTGCTTTAATCCCAGGGCACATGGGCATAGAACATGACGCTGCCCATTAAATGGGGTTCCCATGCGACCCGGTGGCCGTCAAATCATGCATTATGTAAATAATTGCAATTACATCACAATCCGTGAAACACTGCATTCCAAAAACATCTGCCCTCCGAAATATGTCTCTGAATGTTTCATGTTTGAGTGCCTCTCTCAAAGCATCTCAGAAGTTTATTTATGCCAGGTCAGTGTGCAGCCACAAATCTCTCTGCTCTCAGACTGGAGACTGAAAAGGTTTTCCTTTCCTCCCCACCCCCATTATTTTTGAAGTGGCTTTGTGTTGTGGTCTGTTTAATTGCTCTACTTCTGCTACAGATCAACAAGAAGCCCTCCCAGCCTTTCCCTTGTAGTACAAGTGGACAGTAAGTTAACCCTTCCAGTGCACTGCAAGGAGCGCTTTTCATGCACAGCCCCACAGTGTACGCAAAAGCACAGCAAATCCTGCACACAGATGTTTTTTTTTTTTTAAATATTTAAATGGCAAAATTTCATTCTAAATGTGCTTATCACCCACAGATTGCTGACCCAGCAGATGCAGAGTTTTATTTAATAGCTGTTTTATTTAGAAAACAAGTTAAATTATACCTTTTTAAAAATGCAGAATAGAAAGTGTCGTGTAATCTCTCAGTAAAACTCATTTGATGATTACATGGCTTATAATAGATAAGATTTTGACAAAGAAGATTTTAAACAGCAGTTGCAATCGTAAATACTTCCGACACTGACGCAATATTTGACTCAGGTGGACGCAATGCGTGATAATTTCTGTGTGTACACTGGTAAAAGAGCGTGACTAATATGTCACTTTTTTCAAGGTTTTTATGACATTCTATATAGAAACATAGCAACATAGAATGTGACGGCAGATAAGAACCATTCGGCCCATCTAGTCTGCCCAATTTTCTAAATACTTTCATTAGTCCCTAGCCTTATCTTATAGTTAGGATAGCCTTATGCCTATCCCACGCATGCTTAAACTCCTTTACTGTGTTAACCTCTACCACTTCAGCTGGAAGGCTATTCCATGCATCCACTACCCTCTCAGTAAAGTAATACTTCCTGATATTATTTTTAAACCTTTGTCCCTCTAATTTAAGACTATGTCCTCTTGTTGTGGTAGTTTTTCTTCTTTTAAATATAGTCTCCTCCTTTACTGTGTTGATTCCCTTTATATATTTAAATGTTTCTATCATATCCCCCCTGTCTCGTCTTTCCTCCAAGCTATACATGTTAAGATCCTTTAACCTTTCCTGGTAAGTTTTATCCCGCAATCCATGAACCAGTTTAGTAGCCCTTCTCTGAACCCTCTCTAAGGTATCAATATCCTTCTGAAGATACGGTCTCCAGTACTGTGTACAATACTCCAAGTGAGGTCTCACCAGTGTTCTGTACAATGGCATGAGCACTTCCCTCTTTCTACTGCTAATACCTCTCCCTATACAACCAAGCATTCTGCTAGCATTTCCTGCTGCTCTATTACATTGTCTGCTTACCTTTAAGTCATCAGAAATAATCACCCCTAAATCCCTTTCCTCAGATGTTGAGGTTAGAACTCTATCAAATATTCTGTACTCTGCCCTTGGGTTTTTCCGTCCAAGATGCATTATCTTGCACTTATCCACATTAAATGTCAGTTGCCACAATTCTGACCATTTTTCTAGTTTACCTAAATCATTTGTCATTTGGCTTATCCCTCCTGGAACATCAACCCTGTTACATATCTTAGTATCATCAGCAAAAAGACATACCTTACCATCAAGACCTTCTGCAATATCACTAATAAAAATATTAAAGAGAATGGGTCCAAGTACAGATCCCTGAGGTACCCCACTGGTGACAAGTCCAAGCTTCGAATATATTCCATTAACTACAACCCTCTGTTGTCTGTCACTCAGCCACTGCCTTACCCATTCAACAATATTGGAATCCAAACTTAAAGATTGCAGTTTATTGATAAGCCTTCTATGTGCAACAGTGTCAAAAGCCTTGTATATAAATATATCTTCCTCATAAAGAAAGCTGCTGGTATCTTGAGTGCTATTGTGTTTGGCATGGCGAAGTCAAAGATAAAAGAACAGGCAATAGTCATAAAAGTCAGTACTGTCTCTTTTTGTAAGGTCTAAATAAAAGTGCTGTCTAGCTGCTTTATTTAGTAGAGGGGCCAGTAGAATGTAGAAGGGAAGAAATCAGCCGTTCAGATAAATTATTAGTATTACCGAGCAGCTCTTCATTCAGGGTGTCTCGTTATTTCATGTGTAAGATTGAGCGCAATTCTGTATAGATAAATTATAATCAATATTTATTTTTCAGCATGTACAAAGATAGCAGATATGTGGACCAATTTAAGCCAACCCATTGCACTCTGCTTATTAAAATCACATTATAAAATTTTGGATGGCAGCACATCTTTAAAGGCCAGTTTTGCTGATACTTGGGGAAAATGGTATCTTTTGTGGTAAATGGCTAACGTCAATGTGTGGATTCTTTGATGGGTATTTCGCTCTCTTTAATGCATGATTCCTTTGGTGGGTATCTTCTATAGCATGTGTCTCTAACCTCAGACGGTGGATCCTTTGGTGGGTATCTCCTGCAGTAGCTGGCTAACCTCAGACTGTGGATTCTTTGGTGGGAATCTCCTGCAGCGGCTGGCTAACCTCAGACGGTGGATCCTTTGGTGGGTATCTCCTGCAGTAGCTGGCTAACCTCAGACTGTGGATTCTTTGGTGGGTATCTTCTATAGCATGTGTCTCTAATCTCAGACTGTGGATTCTTTGGTGGGAATCTCCTGCTGCGGCTGGCTAACCTCGGACTGTGGATCCTTTGGTGGGAATCTCCTGCAGTAACTGGCTACCCTCAGACGGTGGATCCTTTGGTGGGTATTTCTTGTGGTAGCTGACTAACCTCAGACTGTGGATCCTTTGTTGGGAATCTCCTGCAGTAGCTGGCTAACCTCGGACTGTGGATTCTTTTGTGGTATCTCTTGTGTTAGCTGACTAACCTCGGACTGTGGATTCTATGGTGGGTATCTCCTGCAGTAGCTAGCTAACCTCGGACTGTGGATTCTTTGGTGGGAATTTCCTGCAGTAGCTGGCTAACCTTGGACTGCGGATTCTTTGGTGGAAATCTCCTGTGTTAGTTGGCTAACCTCGAATTGTGGATCCTTTGGTGGGTATCTCTTGTGGTAGCTGGCTAACCTCGGACTGTGGATCCTTTGGTGGGTATCTCTCGTAGCTGGCTCACTTTGTTGTGTGAATTCTTTGGTGGAGATTTCCAGTGGCAGCTGGCTCACTACAAGGTATGGTTTCTTTAGTGAGAATTTTGTTTGGCAGTTGGCTAACTTGAACATGGGTCCTTTGTTTGCTACCCACAGAGGCTGGCAGTTTCACTCAATGCATTGAGTCTTTGGTGGCTCAAGAAAGAGTGAGTGTGACAAACTCCCCTTCTCACGTGAGTTTGCCACGAGCTCCTGGAGGAGTCTGCTTGCCAGCCTTGTGTATTTGGACTATATGGTTCGGGAACCGGAGACCACCCGGGAGCTTGTTATGCCTAATTGCTACTTTGTAGCAATTGCCACCGCAGTGTTCTAAGTGTTTGTCTGAGTAGCCGCATTTCCTATATACGACCACGAGTTGACTGCCATTTTGTTCGCACGAAGACAGGCAACGGTGTTTGGTCGTCGAGTTCATGGAACTGAAAACGGACACAGAAACTCCTGAACACCACTGGACTTCCGGCATCACCTGCGTTCGGTTTCTACAACACTTAGGAAGACACTGTTCATTGGAACAATTCCCACGAAGAAGGGAAACAAGCTCCAGGGTAAGAATATTGGCTATGTTCGGTAGTTTGTTCGTTTTTAAACTATCAAACTAGGCCGACCGCTAGCCCTAATCTTATGAAACTGTTTTGGGCAGGAGCCTCGTGTGCGGTCGGTCAAATTAAGACTTCCAGGAAATTTCCAAACCCCTGAACCGATCTGGGTTATTTTTGGATATGTTGGTCACCCAGGGGATGTAACTTTTAGTTGTTTTTTTTCTGTATTTTAAGGTACTTTTGGGGTGTTTGTGAAATGTGTGTTGTTTGTGCCTGGAGATAATTGAGTTTTGTACAGTTCGTGACTCAATTATCTCCCAGGCATAGGGGAGGAATTATCCTGTTTTCTGTGGGAGTGCCATGGGTGTTCTCAACTGTATAAAAGCAGGCCATCTGGCCAGATTAAAGGTATTCCAGCTTGTACTCCCAGAACTCTGTGTCGTCTATTTACTGAGTGGGGAAAGGGCTAATCAGGAATCACTGTTCCAGTGTGGAGGATTCAACAGGGAAAGTCCTTGTAAGGACTAAAGCTCCCAGGATTGAGTGTCGTCCAGTGCCTGGGGGTTGCTAGAGCGAGTTCCCCATTCAGCTCCAGTAGTGGGCAGTTCCAGGGCCCCAGTCAAGCCATGGTGACTGTGGGCAGAGGTGCTGCGGTTTGTCCCCTGTTCCAGCTAGGAAGCGGTCATTGGAAGTGGTACTGAGCCAGGGGTACAGGGAGCTACGTTACAGTGAGTTTTCTGGAAATTATTCTTCAATTATTATAACTTATTTAAAACAATCTGACTTTGTTTCAATCCTCTAGAAGGGGACATTTTATAAAGTAAGTTACTCGGACGTGAGTAACAATACTTTTAATGCACACTCATATGATATTGTTATATGTATATAGACTGGTGAATGTCCACTATGCATGTTCTTTATTGTAATATAAACACTAAACCTTTCCCTCTAGTGTTGCAAACAGGAACTGCAGCCCACAGTTACCAGTAGTAAAGAAAAAGGATTGACACACTTTTTACAGTGAGTTAAGAATTTAACCCTTTCACTGCAAGAGGGTATGATGACTATGGACCACTCATAGTATGTGGTGCCAATAATGTTAAGCAGGAATAGTAAGATGAATTGGAGACTCCAAGCACCACTGAAGACCAATTCAAGGTCAGCTGATTGCTCTCAGCCAATGAGCTAAGCCCTGCACCGCCTGGTGCGGGGTGACAGGCTCTTCAGTTGGTTTGACTACTTACATTGCAGGTGGTGCCCTGTCAGTCCTGCCACTATAACCACTACAGTACTCTGTCATGGTATGGTGCTTGCAGTGTTTAATGGGCACACTCTAAGGACTAAAATAATCCGCTCTCTTTTTGGACAATATCGGTAAATTGATTGCCATTACAAAGCAAAAGGAAGACGCACTAGATATGTATTCAGAATGCTGACTGGCACATTGCAATATTATTGCAAAATGATCAACTCAAGACATTTTCTAGTTTGGGAATTTTCCCCTCAGTTTTGTCGATCCGGTATCAATCCATCAGATTGGACTGTTACTTAATTCTATTTATTTTTCACCCCAGCATTTTATCACATCTGTTGATAATTTTCTCTGCTGATAGCAGGGTGAGTTATTCAGAATACAAAACATTACATTCTGAAAATAATTTCATAATTTTACTGAACGTTTTTTTCTCCTTAAAATGAATGAAAAAAAGAAATGTTTGTGTTTATATATGCATAAAACGGTGTGTATTTTTTTCTCTTTGTGAAAGAGGCACAGTGCGAAACCCTGCTAAAATATACGCTGTTAAGATTTTAACTCGCTTCACCTGCCTCGACTGACTCTCTAAGAACGAAGAGTTAATTTTTATTAGATTGAAAGCAAACTGAGACCTTGCACTTCCGCGAAAGAGATTAAATAAGGGAGTTCCCTTACGCAGCGCTTCTGACATGCTGTCAAAAAGGAAATGGCTTTTCCATTCGCTCAGCCTAGCATTGTAATTGAACCTCTTTAATGAGATGTTTGCTAATGCCAGGACATTTTCTGTAATCCCAACATAATCAGCCTACCATTGCAGCATGATACGTGGCAAATTAGCTGTTTTCAAATACATAATGCCTCCGAAAATAGCCTGAATCACAAGATTCTACTTACTGTCAGATTAGCTGGGTTTCTGGCAAGGTCTGTCTTAAATGGCAGCTTTGAATGAAATATATTGATCAGCTTATCGGTTCAAACTTTTATCCCCTACATGCCCAATGTGAACCTGTTTTGAACTAGTAAAGTCACTAAAGCCTACTTAAAACTCTTTTTTTCCTTTTCTTTCGTTAATCCTTTTGTATTTAAAATTCCTCTTTCTGTTTATATAGTCAACACGTCCTTAAGTCACATTTTGGCTTCTATAGATCTTTACACTGATAAAATCCCACATATTCTCCAACACACTGTCTTGTTCCACACAGCTCTCCACCTCTAATCCCTGGTAAGATATCACAAGGCAGCTTCTGATTTAAACGTGAGACCTGGATAGTCACAGGGGGTCCAAGACCTGATGGCAAATAAAGATAAATAAAGTGAAATAGGGAGAGGTACTCTATATTTGGTGAAACACAGTAATTCAGTAACGAAGGAAATATTTTATTCCATCATTTCTTTTAAAAAGCAGGAAAGGCCGAGGGCCAGGGCAATGTTGGCCCTCTCTAGCCCTCAATCATAGGTCTAGAATAATGTACTACATTAAAGCTATTGCACAAATTTTTAGAGGTACTTTAACGTCTGCTCATTTATCAGCCATTATTATTTAAGAATTAAATAACTATATATATTTTTTATTTATATGAGCAAAAGCGATATGAGCAAAAAGCAAATGTAGAGCAATTTGAATTATAATATATATATATATATATATAAACTGCTCTATATTTGTATCTATTTTTTGGCTCCTATATATTTGCTAATTGTTTGGGTGTTTACTTAAAAAATAAATAAATAAACAAACCATTTTAAATTTCCATTTTATTGTAAATGGAAGCGGGGTATCAAATCATTTTCAGATCTTTTTAAATATGAATGAGGCGAGGCTTGCCTTACATCTTTTAATACTAACAGCGTTATTTACTAACGTAACAATTCAAAGTGAATTTCACATTCAAGGCCAGAGTAGCCGAGCTGATTGCATAGCTGATTTAGGGAATTTTTCCAGCTTAGCTATTTCACCTTAACGTTTACTGTGAATTCTCATTTTAGTTAACAATCCTGTAAGTGTGATGACCTGTATAAAATCATGTTTAATAATTTATGATTTAGTGAATAAACCCTTTGAAAGCTTGTCTGGAACCTTATTAACCTCATAGTAACGAATAGCCAATTTTTTCCCTCTTTTTGCCCTCTAGTCACCACTGTAACCAGTTCCCCATGAAGACCATCCATGAGTATATGTATTATAATGTGTTTCAGCATGTAACACCCCCATTCTTCCTTTTCATTTTTTCCCAGCAATGGCTGCGTTGGTGCCATCTTTAAAGAGCCATTTGAAGAATTCTTCTCAGTGATGTGATGGGTAAGAGACTGTTCGTGTTCAGTTATATTACAAGTAATTTATTGGTTTCACTCAGTATTTTGAAACGGTGTTTGATTAACTGTGGTTGTGGGTTGTTTTTTATTTTTTTGGCTTTATAAATGATACAATACCCAAGAAGAAGCCGTATGCCTGTCCCTCTGCTAGCGCTGATTGCTTGACACGTTATAAAAGGTGCAATAGCGATGTACAATATTATTTTTGTTATCGATTCCTGGTTTTAGCTGCGCTATATGTGTATTTATTGTATGTTGACATTGCTCACACACACAGACCGCTTTCTGGTATGTATTAGATACCTGCAATTCTTAAATTCAAGTAACCCATGTGCAGAATATTTGACAATTCTAATTATACTTTAGTCTCCTGCTTATTATGTATTTAAAATTGATCTTTTCCTTTGTAGGCCAAGTGTCCCATCATCTATAAAGTATTGCGAGAGACAAAATACTCTGTAATCGCTAATTGAGTGTATTTCTCCAATACACTCACAAACAATAGATATATTTTATTACATTTATTATCGTTCCAATAAATTAGAACTGGATAATTGCCATTTATGTTTCATTAAGGTAGGCAACCTCCGGCACTCCAGTCTGTAATGTGCACTACTTCACCTGTGATTGTTTTCCAGCACTATGGGAAATGTAATCCACATCATCAGGAGTGCTGAAGGTTGTGTACCCCTCCTCTATGCCAATCAGTAGTTTCCCATTCATAGAACGAGCTTGAGAAAAATACGCAAGTTTTTCAATGGGGAGCTACTGATTGGCTTAAAGTATCAGCTGACGCTCTGTCAGTCAGTGGCAGAGCTAAACGACGATGGATTCAAAACTTTGCGGTTAAAATGTTTGTGATTGGTTTAATCCCTGAAGGTAAGTCTGCACCACGGACCTCCTGGCACCATAACAACTTCATTCTGATGAAGATGTTATGGTGACCAGAGTGTTCCTTTAACTTATGCTATAGGGGAAGGAGCTGCACAATGCTTTTACTACTGAAATATGGCTCAACAGTAGAAATAACACGATTCTGCTCAACATAGGGTGCACAGACCCAGGCTTAGCCCACAGCCAACAGTAATATTGAAAAATAAAAATACCCAGCACAAACCTTTAAACCCACAGATCCTTTATTTAAGGTGCAAAAGAGAAGGTGACATTTTGGCCAGGTAGGACCTTTGTCAAAACATGGCTGGCAGCATGCCCAATGTCTTTCACCCCAGCACAGGTATAGATAATATACAGTTACAGGCAAAGGTATCAGGAAGGTGAGACATACCTCCAAAGTGTCCATGAATTAGTGGAACAGTCCTGATTTTAGAGTCCTTGTCCTGTACCCCTTCTTATTTTGTTGTTGTTGGTGTCCTCCTCCGAGAAAATAGATTTTAAAAATAAATGCAGTGAGTTCTGTTTCAATATTATTTCTGCATTTTGTGCGTGTCCAACCTGACTGTCTTGATGCAAACTAGTGTCAGATTGGTGAGCTTGCCGAAGGTCCAGTGCATGTGAATGCTGATTACAGTGAGTCTTGAACTTGTTCCCATGAGCTCTTATGGGAGAAGTCGCATTGGGACCTGTGCTAAAACACATGGCAAGAAGGCACTACTGCGCTAGCACTGCCCAGACACCAAGGTACTTCGGTGTGTCCAGCTGACTCTCAATCAGGTATCCTATGCATTGTAGTGCTAGAGGTGCACTGATTCCAGGTTTGGGGAATTCAAATTCTCTATTTGCTTTATTAGGTAACGTTTGTGGTTACTTTTTTTCTCTCAAAATAATATGTACTTAGACATTTCCTAAGCGCAAATACAATGAGAATGGGGGTATGAGTAGGGCAGCAGGTTTGCAGGGGGCATCTGGCACAGGCTGGCACTGACAGTGCCAAGTGCTGCGCTGATCCCTTGTGTGTTATGATTAACTCCGTAGTCTGGCTTGTCTCCAGCATTGTGGTCGAATTATGGCTGTGAACGTGTGCTCCCCTCGCTCACTGTCACATGAGATGTTTGGGGCATTAAGAGGATCAGTTAATCACATTTAATAAATCAGTGTATTATTTTCACAGTGCTGTGTACACTGATGACAGGAATTGTATTTAACAATTGTTAGCTCAGACATTCTCAGTGATACGTGTGTGACATATCAAAGCACCGGGCTGTGCGTGTATTGTGTGTGTGTGTATGCTCAGCGACCTTTCCTGGCAAGGTAAACAAAGCTCCATAATAGCCATGTGTACCCCATCCAGCACACTGAGATATATTTGTGGGTTTCCGGACAGTGTGGGACTGTTACGCTGTATTTCTTTATATATGTACAATACTGTATGTTTGTTTATATGTTGTTACTATGGTTTTGTTTTTTCTTAGTTGTCGTCATTTTTGAGATTTTGACAGATTTCATTTCCTGAAGTATCTCACTTTGTTGTGTGGAGAATGAGATCCCATCTCAATCAGTAGAAAATGTTAGGTGTGTAGGTCAGATGAAAGTGTCGGAGTAAGGGTTTTTGGTTGAAATGTTGACGCAGCCACTTTGTCTTGGCTGGGGATATTGGGAGTTGGCTAGGGTTAAGGTAATTTCCTGGTGTTCAGATTACAGGGTAATATTGTGACACTAAGACAGCCACTCTAAATTGTGTTAAGAACGATTTTTAATTTTTGCTGTCTTGCAATCAGCCATTCACAAACCAGATTTATTCTGCAATGCTTTCCCAACTTTCTTGGTACACCCTACCCCCCAACCCCTGCGCCCCTAAATCACTTTACTAGTTATACTCCTAATTTATGACATTCCCAGATAGAATAACACCCCACCATGATCACCCTAATACACTTCTAACAGTCATATCTTAACATTTTACCCATTTATTTGTATGTTTTTAATTGAATAGTTGGTATGTAGAAAATGTATCCATGTAGTTGTTTTTTTTTTACTAAATGATGGATACAATAACAGTGGTATCAGCCATGATCTGATATTTAGCCAAACTTTGTATTTAGGGAGTGAATGTCTTTAACCCTTTCAGTTTCCAGTAACTTTTTAAAGTTTGACCATTTGCAAACAGACATCTTTTTGTATCCTTTCCTCTTTAATTCCAGTGCAGTTTGCTCTGGAACTTTGCTACACCCCAGGCTTCATGGGACTTGTAGTTTACGGCTCTGTCAGTGCCTCAAGCCATGTTTATATCCCCCAGAATTGAAATGTTGGTGCAGTAGTTGAAGTGGTTTTTGATTTAAATGAAGTTGTGAAATCTTGAGAGCTTCTTGTTTGGCGCAGTATAGCCCGTCACATGTTGTTCTTTGACTTGAATTTTCCACTCAGCGTTTTAGCTTTTTCTTTTGTTCTTTTCGTGATGTGTCCGGGCAGAGCTAGGGCGTATGGGTCTGTTTAATGTAATAAAAAGTGCTGAAGAAGCACAGAGGAAAAACGTGAAAACATCTTAAGCCATAAACTCAGTGTTACTAGAGCAATTCTTTGGTGAACAATTTTATTTATTCATAAAAGAGTTGGTGGTAATATTAAAATGTCTTAATATTCCCTCACAGCAGTTAAAATTATCATTTTTCGTTTTTTCTTTTTATGTAAAATACGCTGATCTGTGAACACAACATATAACACACACTTAAAATTTATTTTTATTCATATTCCGAAGCTGCACGCGGAAATGCTTTTGTTAATTCCACCATATTGTCCGTGGTTGTCCTGAGTGCCTCGCTTGTCGGGATCCACGCTAATTTCCTGTCACTCCACAATTCTTACAGGTGTGAGATTACAAAACAGATCTGGGATAGTCATGCTAAGCACATGCCCAGTTTTGGAAATGCGTGCCCCAACTTTGCCATTGATACTTTGTGTCATGTGACAGTCCTGCATGTAATGTGTATCTTGTTCTGTGAGTTCCTGGGCAGCAACTTACCCCAGTCCGATCTCAATGTGTGAGT
This sequence comes from Pelobates cultripes, assembly GCA_933207985.1. NCBI lineage: Eukaryota > Metazoa > Chordata > Amphibia > Anura > Pelobatidae > Pelobates > Pelobates cultripes. The sequence continues at coordinate 319,523,393 of OW240916.1, read as the reverse complement.
ACCAGCGCTGTGATTGGCAGCTGTACACTGCCACTGCGTATTGTGTGTCTCATTGCATAGAGCACTCTCTATATTACTAAAGCTTTAAGCTCTGCTACTGCTAGCACTTATATTAAACGTGGTTGTTATTAAAACCAATGAAATATTTCTACTCATTATTCCAATTTTTCAACGGTGCCCCAGAATTGTTAATTAAATCAACACTGTAGCGTTAGGAATACAAACCTAAATGTATTATGGTCCTTCTTGTTTGCCATTAAAATTAAGAAATTGTTGACCTGATGCGCATGTGCTGAGTGCGCCATGTGTGCATTCAAGTTTCCTCATAAGAAAGCATTGAATTCAGTGATTTCCTGTGGCTTTCTACGTCACGTGACGTCACGTCAAGTTTTACACGGTCGGTGCAGCGGAAGTGCATCTAGTAACTCTCCCTCTTAAATGGATGCTATTAGTGCCAGGAATACAAAGCTGTATTCCTGACACTATAGCTCCCTCAGCCTCCCACGCACCCCCCACCCGAGTAAATCAAGGGTTAAAAACCCTATATTTACTCACCTTTTCCCAGCGCTGATGTCACTCAGTGCTGGGTCAGCGCTCTGCCTGCTCCGACTGCCTGCGACGACCTCCCCGTAGGAAGGCATTGAATCATTTAATCAATGCTTTTTTATGGGAAGGAATCTGTCGCTGGATGTCCTCTTGCAGAGCGTGAGGATGTCCAGCGTCGGATACCGGACCAAATTCTGTGGACAGAATTAGAGCTGCAATGTAAACATTGCATTTTCTCTGGAACTAAGTGTAAAAGGAACACTGTACCCAGACCATTTCAATTAGCTGAAGTGGTCTGAGTGGCTACAGTGTCCCTTTAAGATAAACTTTACTGTTTGGGTTGCACCCTGGATGCTAGTCTCGTTTCTACTTATGGTATCTAAAAGGTAAAGTCTGATATTGCTGATCCAAGCACTAAATGATAAATACTATTTTTTATATTGCAGGAAACAATGTACTTATGGTGAAAAAAAAATCAACCAAAATTGGGGAAATACTAAACCTCATACATTGCCATAATTAGATGATGGAACTTGGTGATCAAAGCACACTACCTGTTAAATCAGAGCTTTTACCTTTTCGTTACTGTGTCTCATGTGACCATTATTAAAACCAACTGTCTGTGACCATTCTATGACATCATCACTTGTAATGTAATAGGACAGAAATGTTCAGATACTTTTGAAATCTGAAACATTCCTCATCCCTGGCATTGTTCCTCTTCTTTAAGTAATGCCTTGGGAAGTAAATTTAAAGCGACCTCCTATTGACGATGTTTTGTTTTACTTGAACTTGATCTCTTTGCAAGACAGAACGCAAGGAAAAGCGTCTGCCAGCCTTTTGTTTTAGTTTTTGTCTCTTCAAACAATGTATCTTTCTATTCTTACTGTCTGGGCAGAAGTCAAATTATTCCCCAAAAGGCTTTGTCTCGTGACATCAAACGATTCATGTCTGTCTGGTGGGAGGTGTTTCATTGTTCCCAAATCTACAATCCTGTATTGCATAATAAACACGATTTCAAATCAGTTTGTTGTGGAAAGCATCAGTCTTTCAAAATATTTTGGTTTCTGTAGGTTTCTGACAAAATGTCAGAAAGTCCATTATTCCGTGGCCATAAATCAGTTGTTTATTGTTTGAATTCCAAATGTATTTGCTGAAATCATAGCTTCTACGGTTCAAAATGAATTGAAGCATTACTAATGATTTATGTTTTACTTTTTTATTCACAAATTTAGTATTTTAATAATTGTACAAGCAGTGTTTGTGTTCTCTTATTTAATGGGACAATCAGTTGTTATGTGAATGCGTTATATAGAGAATTCAATGAATAATGTATTAAGATACCATAATAATCATCTCATTGAAGTAGTCTGGGTGCAGTGGCCCTGCTGTTTTTTTACCCTGTGCTGTATTAACGCTGCCATTTGGGAGATGTGGCAATGTTTTCATTGTGGGGTTCTGATCACCACTAGATGGAGCTGCCACACTGAAAATCAAATGATTTAATGCGTTTGGCGCAATGCGGTGACTGCAGCACATGCGCATTAAGACTACAATGCTTCCCTATGGACAACATGGTCATCAAGCCTAGTGCGGACCTGGCTGCTTAGAAGAGGCTGCCCTGGTGCTGGATTGCAGGTAAGGGATAACCAAAAACAAGGGCCTGAAATCTAAACAGCCCAACTAATACTAGGCTGAGATCAGAAGTCTTGAAGGCATTGGCAGGCTGTCGCGCATGCGTAGCAAAACGCTGTGCTGGCCAATCAGCATCTCCTCAAAGAGATGCACTGAATCAATACATCTCTATGGGGAGCATACAACTCCTCCATGCAGAGTGTGGGGATGCTGAACATTGGTTCTACTCACAGTGCAGTACAGAAAGAGTGGACTCCCAAAACTAGCTATTATCAATATATATATATTAATTATACACCCAACATAACAGACTATAACCAGCCCTATACATAGCACCCAGGGCCAGGGGGTGCCTTTTATAAATGTTCTTACCTGTCAGCAAACTGATATGAAATGGGGGTACTGCCTATTGAAAGGCATGGGATTAAGAACAATTGTTGCTGTTTTGGGACTGAACTAGGAAGAGTAAATACTGGACGTTGGTTTAAATAAAACAAGATACACTGGTCGGGGTCAGGGCTGTGAATCTTTCAGATACATATACTGCGGGTCTGAGCTATTCATGTAATTAATGTACAGGGGATTCTCTGACATACTGACATAGATTGACTCCAAACCAGTGCCATTCAGCCAAAATAAATGGGGTACCCCATAAATCCTTAAGAACAGACATCAATGCTTTTTGGGGTGTTTAAGTACATAATTAACTGAATTTTGTCGCATGTTTGTTTTCATTTTACATTTGAGTTGGCCTTTTTAAGATATTTAGCCATTCATTTAGTATTCATAGTAGACTTGTTGTCTGGAATCGATTTTACTGCTAAAAAGTTAAATGTTATTATTCTCTGCAAATCTGTCCTCCCGTTTCATTGTGCTTCCCTATAATTCTTTTATAATCCATTATTTGCTCTCCTTATTGCTAAATTAGACTAGTAATTAAGGAGGCAATTATGAAGGGAGCCAAGCAAGTGAGCAGGAATCTGTTGTTTAACCTGCGCCAATCAGATTCGCCAGCTCTGACGCCTATTGTGCCCCAGAGAGGGGCTGCTGAACTGTGCCCTAGAATTGAATAATCCCATACCCAAGGAGGGACACGTTTACAGCGTCAAAGGGAGCTGTCACTTTTCAGATTGCTGCTCTAATTAATATCTAAAGCAAAACATTAATTACATGCTGGGCTTTTTAATGGTATTTATCATTTTATTTACATCCTAAACTGACACCCAGAGCATACCATGGACATTCATTTAGCGCCCCTAGTGCAGTGAGGGTGCATGCGCGTCTGGCACTATGGTGGGACTGCTGTTGCATGCATGCACTTCTGTGTATTCATCTGATTCCCGAACGCAATCAGAGCATTATGTGGCGATGACATTGCCCTGGATACAGAAGTGCTGTACCTCCCAGTACTCCCACCCCATTAAATCGTTCTATATTATATGGATATTACTGGAATGAGATGTCTGCACTTTCAGAGAAGTGACTGTTTCTCTTTTATATTCCACACAGGTTTTAGATAGATCTAATGAGGGAGGAGACTTTAAACTAAGCTGAGTCCAAAACATCTGTTCTATTGAGCACTGTTCGTTCTTAGTGCTTCCATTCCTTGGTCCTGAGAAACAGGAGTGGGAGGCTGTGCAGGAGGGATGCTATCTGGTTTTTAGTGCAATTATTCATCCCAATGTGAACTTCCTACAGTAAACACTTACATCAACCCTTTGCCATTACAATGCTGGCTCATCCGACTGCAACCATTATGGCGTTTATTACCGTTTCCATGAGAGACAATGTGAACAGCAACACGATGTATAATGTGTATATGTGAGAATCCTGTCTATACATAGTGCCACCGTTATCTATGGAAAATAGAAAGACATATATAATACACGTATTATTAAAGGGACACTAGTCACCCACACCACTTCATCTCAATGAAGGGATCTAGGTGCAGTGGTCCACAATGTAAAAATTGTTTTAAAATGGCTTTTTTTTTATGTTCCGAAAATGATGGCAGAAACATCTCAAGGGCAAGGTCAAACGTAGTGTTGCCTGCGCAGAGGCGAATTATGAAAAAGAATAAGCAATGTACATGGGCCTACGCAGAGGCCCAACATGGCTTTACATTATAAGAGCAGTCATTTGCACTTCATATGCTTTCTGATTCAGGCCTCTATCTATGTTACATATTGCTTAAAGAGACAGTTTTTAGTCACATTAAATCATTTTACCTTACCAAACAAATGTGAACATTCAATAACTTACCCCTTAGGGTGTATAATTGCCTGTGCAGAAACAGAAGCTTCAAATGATTTAAGTGGAACGGAGTCCAATACAGTTAACATACATACACTTAAGTACATAGTTGAGCAATGGCTTAATAAATAAGCACAGCTTAGTGCACAGTATAATGCCAGAGCCTGACCGATATGTTTCAAACAAGGCTGTAAGTGGAGCGGTACACTAAAACCATATCTAACGTCGTAAGGGTACTTTCAATGCAGGTAATACAACATAGCACTTTTACAGTTATATAGCTCAGGTAATAGTCACAGCGGGTCTACAGGAACGTTAAACCTTATACCGTTTATTATTATTACAATATTATTAAAGGCAATATGTGGCATGTATGTAAATGATTGCTTGGTTCAAGTTACAAGTGCATATCTTTAAATCATGAACAGGTAAAACATATCAACGTTCGACTACAGCGGGGTAATGTATTCCTCCTAACTGCGGCTGCGCCTTGTGTTTTATCCTAATGCAGATTCATTTATACTAGCAATGTTGTTTCATAAGAATAACATGTCATTAAATGCGTGCGTCCCATGACGAAAAAGGTGCTAATCATATGAAGGACATAAAATAACATAAACAGCACATTCGTTTGTACACTAAATTATAAAGGTATAAATACTCCTCCTATATACTGGGGTCTACAACTCTCACCGCAGCAACATTCCGGCTGGCCCCACCGCCCACGTGTATTGCCTCCAGAGCTCCCCTCCACCTGCGGTTGTCATGTCAACGGGGTGGCTATTTAAAGTAAAGCAGGCAGTCCGATCAGGAACAAGCAGACGGGCTCAAAGTAGGTACCGGTCTTGTAGCGTGAGTAGTATGTGTCCCTTCTTTCCTGGTGCAGTTATCAGGCGGGCCACGTTTAGGCAGCCTTTTGCCTGTATAGGAGATCAGCGTGTTCCCCAGGCGGCGGTTTCCGACCAGGGCGTGCAGCCTCCATGTGGCCGCGATTACCCCCACCGGGAGCCGTGTATCTCGCCCGTGTGGGTCCCCATCAAAGTTCATGGAACCGGCATGCTTGCTCATCCTGTCAGGCGATCAGGTGTCAGTTCACAGTCAGCAGCTGCCCATGTTCAGACTTGAGATGACACGTAGGCCGTGTTCGTCAGCCCCGGTGCTCCTGGTATATTTTCGTCCGTAGTCTGGTATCGGATGGAAGCTAGGGTGAATCCCATAGCACCACGGTGAGCAATCCTGCTTTGGGGCGGATTATAACTGAGTTTTATGCCGTTTTTCGGAGCTTGGCCCCGGAGCCACGTTGCTTTGCTGCCGTGCAGCTTGGCGGCCCGGCCCCCCCCCACCCCAACAATGTAAAATTTGCGTTTTTTTGTTTTTGTTTTTTTAGAAATTAAATGTTAACATTACAGGGTGAAATCCACCTCATACTGACCATGCAAAACTCTGTCATGTGACACTGAAAACCACTGAATTCAATGCTTTCCTATGTGAAAACTTAAAAGTGCGCACTGTCCATGCGCATTAGATCCCCAGTGCTTCCCTACGAGCAGTATTGTGTGGGACCATTGCAGAGTAGGCCATGGATCCTCCGTAAAATCCTGGGAGGTGGAGAGTTGAGCAGCACCGGGTGTGTAGCTTGAGACATTATAGCAATAGGAATATAGGTGTGTATTCCTAACTCTATAGTGTATTTTTAGGAGGCATTTAGGAAATACACAAAGAATGGTAAGTTCATTACAAAAATAAAAAAACTGGTGTATGAAATAAAAGTAACAAGAACTATCATTTATTTCCTCAAATGTATTACTAGTGTAATGTGTAGATAGTAGATATTCACAATTTAAATGCATATTAGGGTGTAAATTTGCATGCAATCATCTATGATCATTTAAACGGTGTATAGTGTACCTACATGTGCAGAGTACGGTTTACGTAGCATAAACTCTGCTAACAACACCACACCATCGTCAGACGCAGCTACCCTTAAAGGAACACTATAGTGTTAGGAATACAAAAGTGTATTCTTAACGCTTTAGTATCTCTCTGCCTTCAAGTGACTGTCCTAAGGCTCTGACTCCGCCTCCTCTGACATTGGCAATTGGAGGGAACCTAACGCATATACGCGGCTTCAGTGCTTTCTTATAGGGTTTTGCAAGATGCTGGATGTATTCATGCGCATCGTGAGGACATCCAGGGTCATCTCACAGATTTAAAGGACCACTCTAGGCACCCAGACCACTTCAGCTTAATGAAGTGGTCTGGGTGCCAGGTCCTTCTAGGGTTAACCCATTTTTTTATAAACATAGCAGTTTCAGTAAATGCTTTCCTATGCGACGGGCTGAATGCGCGCGCAGCTCTTGCCGCGCATGCGCATTCAGCCCAGGAGGAGGAACAGAGGAGGATCGGAGGAGGAGAGCTCTCCGCCCAGCGCTGGAAAAAGGTAAGTTTTACCCCTTTCCCCTTTCCATAGCAGGGCGGGAGGGGGTCCCTGAGGGTGGGGTATGTTTTCCTGGCACTATAGTGGTCCTTTAAACAACGTGAAACTCCAGGAAGCACCTCTAGGGGCAATCTTAACCCGTTAATATAAACGCTGCTTCTCTGGAACTGCAGTGTTTTGAATTGCAGGGTTAAGGGAACTGGTACCGTACACCCAAACCACTTCAATGAGATGAAGTGATCTGGGCGTCTCTAGTGTCTCTTTAACCCCTTAAGGACCAAACCTCTGGAATAAAAGGGAATCATGACATGTCACACATGTCATCATATGTCCTTAAGGGGTTAAAAGGACACTCTAGCACCAAAATCACTTTATTGTAATGGTGTGCATTTGGTGCCTAGATGCCACCCCTGCTGTCATGCATTTTAACTCAATGTCAAATTGAATATGCGTGACAGTCCATGATGCCGGCTGATAGGAAGGAATTTTTGCTTTGATTCTTATATCTGTCTATTTAACATAATTTGGCGTTACTATCCCTTTAAACACCACATGTATAACCCTTGTTAAACACAGTTAATATGACTTCAATTTAGTGCTATAGCTCCAGAGAGGTGGTGTTAGAATGAACAGTACAGATTGTTGCAATTAACAATTTTTGATATATATGCTTCTTCCTATTCTCCTGATGTAATGTCTCTGCAACATTTATTCCCCAGTGGGATAGAGAGGGGGCGTGGGATTTATTCTGCAATTGTTTGCTTTGTAGCTCTCAATCTATCATTGTTTAGAATGGAATTACTCTTAACAAATAGCCAGGTGTCCGGCGGGAGTTTGCATATTAAGAACAGAGCAATCTTAGATTTTTATTAAAATGCTCAAGATTTAATAATAAAAAACCCAAAAGCCTCCAGATGTGTCTGAGCGTTACAGAAAACGTTTTGTGTGCTATCTTACAAGCAGAAATCTGCCCCTTCAGCCTATCCTTGTTATCTCATTGTTTATAGGGAGAAGCACACCTTATAACCAGGTTAGGCTTGTGGGGTGTGTAGTTCTGCAACCCAAGTGGTTTCATTCATTAAATGCTATTTTGCTTTAATCAATCATTCATTTTGCAGCCATTTCTTCAGATGGCATTCGGTTTAGTTTTTACTATGTATGTTTAGAATCCAGACCAGATTCTCCCTCCCCCCCTCCCCCCAGTTTGGATGTGACTACAGGAAGGTTTTTATATGAGGAGGTTTTGGATAGTAATGTCACTTGTATTATAATTTTCATTGAGCAGATATATAATTTGCATTGTGAGTATGTACATAAAAGTTCCATCACTTTAATTGTTTAGTTTTAACATTGCAATTTTTTGAATTGCTTTTATCACGTTAATTTTGTATTATATATATTCACAATGCTCTTACTACAAATTATTAAAGGCACACTATAGTCACCTGAACAACTTCAGCTTAATGAGGTTGTTCAGGTGAGAACTATAGCTCCCTGCAGCCTTTCTCATGTAAATACAGTGTTTACATTTAAAGCTGGGAACACCTCCAGTTGCAGTCACTCAGAGTGAACCAGAGGGACTTCATAATATGCCTCCATCCACTCAGATCTGCTGTGCACGAGCATCCTGTGATTCAGTATCTCCTCCCTCTGTATGCAGACACTGAACTTTCCTCATAGAGATTCATTGATTCAATTCATCTCTATGAGGAGATGCTGATTGGCCAGGGCTGTGTTTGAATCATGCTGGCTCTGCCCCTGATCTGCCTCCTTGTCAGTCTCAGCCAATCCTATGGGGAAGCACTGTGATTGGATCAGGCTATTACATGTAAGCAGACTGCTTGTTTTTCCTGAGTCTAACAGCATGCAGATTTACAGCTTCTGGCTTGAATACAGTAAGATTTTTACTATATTTATGGTGAAACTGGATCCCCATAGCATCTTGATTAGTGATGTCGCGAACCGTCCCCGAACGGTTCGCCACGAACAGTTCGTGGCGAACTCCGGTCAGCTGACACATCCCTGACAATCTCCGGCAGACCCTCCCTCCCAGACCCTCCTACTTCCTGGACAGCATCCATGTTGAAGGCAGCTTCAACATGGATGCTGTCCAGGAGGTGGAAGGGTCTGGGAGGGAGGGTCTGCCAGAGATTGGCAGGGATGTGTCAGCTGACCGGAGTTCGTGGCGAACTGTTCGCGGCAAGTTCGCGAACGGTTTGCGACATCACTAATCTTGATATGCCACACCTGTGAGGTGGATGGATTATCTCGGCAAAGGAGAAGTGCTCACTAACACAGATTTAGACAGATTTGTGAACAATATTTGAGAGAAATAGGCCTTTTGTGTACATAGAAAAAGTCTTAGATCTTTGAGTTCAGCTCATGAAGAAATGAGGGCAAAAACAAAACTGTTGCGTTTATAATTTTGTTCAGTGTATGTATAAATTTCAGTCTTTGGACTACAGTCTCGATGACAATCTACAAACTACAGTCACTGTGCCAGAGTGCTTTATGATTGAGGCGATTGCTGTGCTTATCCTCATTACTTTCTAGTGAGAACAGAGATCTTCAGGTTGCCGTGAAGATCCCAGCTCTTAAACTAAAGTAAGTTTAAGGGATTTAATAGATACTATTTTTTTTTCCCTTTAGTTTTTTTATTCAATATGACAACATTACAATGAATCAGAGTTTGTAGAGATGTCTTGTCTGAGAGTGATGGGTGCTGCGGTCACAGCTGAAGACATGTACTGGAAACCCTATGTCTCCCTAAAGCCATTACCGGACAGAGTACAGGCATGTATTCGCCACGTCTCCTGCTAGCTAAGTGTGATGACAAATCTGTTTCGGAACAAGTGGTTTCTGACCTTAATCTTTTCTAATAATGAAATAATCCTAAAATAACATCCACTCGTAAAGGAAACCCCCTATTATATGTTGAATTGGAGAATTCCTTCTGAAATGAATTGAGTGAGACGGACGCCGTGGATTCTATTGTTAGGTGTGTTTCTGGTCTCAGTGTTGATTTTGGTACTTGTTAAGAGAAATCAGCGTGAGCCTCGGATGATACCATTGTGATGTGTATTAACAATGGGATTTTTTTAATTTATTTTTTATTGCCTGGACAGCAGATTTAAACACCTAACAATTTCCACACTGTGCATTGGGGCCGTTACACTGATTTGTGGCATAGTTTGTAGTTAAGGCCTGTTACGTGCCCTGATTTAGACAGTGGGAGTTTGGAACCATCAACTGTTGCAGTCACGTGCTAAACTGTTTTTGTTGGTAGAAACAAAAAAACACAAAACAAATAATTTATTTTAAAAAATACATAGTCACATAGTGCCTCTCCTAATCCATGTCTATGCCGCTGCACCCTTATCTAATGGAATGTCACCCTTCCTCCTGAGAGCTGGCATTAGGAGGGCACTTCATTAGATCCAGATCTGTGATTGGCTTCCCACATATATTTGTATTCTGTGTGATCATCCTGTCCCAAAAAGAAACAAATGGTAAATACGTTGGCTGTAAGATATCATAGAAAAAGTAGTGTATTTCAGAGGCGACTTTGAACACTCTGCAATAAATAATGTAAATACCACCTTTTATTGTATCATTACAGCTTAGTGTCTTTCTTCCCTTCTGTTTTTGGTTTGTTCTGTTTCATGTTTTTGTGTTTTTTGTTATTTTTACTATAACTGCTTTTAAACCCAAAGCTGGCTCTGCATACGTTTAACTTCTCCATTACCCATGCAAAGTCAGCCAACCGTGGACAGCAATAATAGGACGTACCCAACAGTCATCATAAGACGTAGTGGTTATGGTGCTAACAATCACCTTAGAAACAACTGTGCTGTTAATGCTGTTTGCAGCTTGCTATACCATGCTTTACCTGGAACCTAAATTGCCCATAACTTTGTCTACATTACATTATTTTATGTCTGTGTTACACTGTCTACTTGGAACTTTATTTAAGTATTTGCTTTATTTTTTCTCTCACTATGTTAGGGAATTAAAGGGACACTATAATCACCAAAACAACTTTACCTTAATGAGGCAGTTTTGGTGTATAGAGCATTGCTCATGCAACCTCACTGCTCAATTCTCTGCCATTTAGGAATTAAATCACTTTGTTTATGCAGCTCTAGCCACACCTGCATGTAAGTGTAAAGCCTTCCTAAACACTTCCTGTAAAGAGTAATCTAATGTTTACACTTCCTTTATTGCACAGTCTCTTTTAATTAGAATTTCTTATATCCTGCATTGGTAAAGGGATTCTGTAGTGTAAGGAGTACCAAGTTTAATAAACCCTTTCTGTACTAACCTGATTCCTGCGCCGATCTCCCTTTTATGCTGAGTTGGCACTCAGACGCCATCCAACAGGGCAAGCTCATTAGGTCTTCCCCATAGAAAAGCATTGCTTCAATGCTTTCATATGGGAATTTAATGAGCACTGGATGTCCTCATGCAGAGCTTGAGGATGACTAGTGTCAGGCGACCAAATGTCGCCTAGCAAGCAGGAAGCGCCTCTAGTGGTTGTCTGACAGCCACTAGAGGCAGTCTTAGTCCTGCAATATAATTATTGCAGTTTCTCTAAAACTTAGTGTTTAGTAGATATACCCCCAAATTTAATTCTGCATTTGTTTTCATTGGACTCCTTTCTTAAAACACGTTGCAAAAACTGCTGCCTTTACAAGCCCTCCCCTTCTAGCCCTGCCCAGACTTTCTGTAACTGTCCAATCACAGACTTCCCAATGCAGATCAATGATAAGTCTTTGCAAGGCAGGTGCTCTGAGCAATTGCTGCCTCTTAAGTTCATTGCAACTAAGCTAACCAAACCAGGACCAGTTGTCTGCTTGAAAATCCAGGTGGTGTAACCAGTATAATTTTATAAAATTTTAATTTTCTATTGAAATCTGCACTTTTTCCGATATGAAAAAAAGGCACACACGTTTTTCATATATAAAGCTTTTCAGCAAGTTGAAGTGCTTTAGGCATTTGGAGTGTCCATTTAAGCTAAAGTTGTTTTGATGCCGATAAGATCCCTTTTAATTCACTATTCAGATGAGTTATGGGTTACACCAGCAGCCCTGTCCAAATAGATGATCGTATTTTTTTCTAAGTTAACTTCTGCATATTCTCCCAGCACATGTATTAAGCGAATCTGTCATTTTACTCTACTTTGGGAGGAAACAGGACCAGTGTGTATAATTAAAAGCAGCTGGAGAAAATCACGTGGCGCAGTCTGACCCCTTCTTAATGCTGGTACCTTTCCTGTACATCCCTACAATGCAGCCTTTGTGTTTATATTGTGTGTTCAGGAACTTCCATTATTTTCATACTCTCTGTATTGTGCAATGTCTGCAGGTTTCCTCGGCTGCCCAGAGTTTAGTTAATATACGTGTATTTATTTTATATTTTAATTTAGTAAAAAATCATTCTGTTGATATCTTTTTGTGTCTTTGTGTGTTTATAGTAAGTGTAGACTCGTTGGCTGTTTAGGTCAATTGGAATGTATACCTAAAGTGACCAAATGGTGTCCAAATATCGTTCCATTTCAGTATGTAAAGGATGTAGACATGCTCCAAAGGTGTAAAGGGTCACTCCAAACCACCGTAAACGCCGATGCTCTTAGCTGCATAACACTCTTGTAAAACTGCCTGTCTCGCCAGTGTCAAATCTGAAATGTAACTTTTTCCTTTGACTTCCAAGATCATCCAGATTGCACATACATTATGAACTAACACACCGTACACATTACTCCACTCTTTTCTCCAACTAGGAGAGCCCAAACAGCGGGGAAACACCAATATCAGTCAGGTGTCCACACTATAGAGTTGTGGTTGTAGTGATAGTGGTGGAAGTCTTGTCACCAAGTGTTAAACATTGTTCCAGTCCTTGTTTATCCCTTTATAGCTACGTTTTGTTTAGCCATTTTGAAATCTCTTCTTCCAGCAGGATAATGTGCCCTCTGACCTGACTCACACCGAACGGGTTCAAGGAGCAAGACTGGAAGTTCACTTAGCACCAATGGCTGCACTCATTTCTACATTACGGGAAGTGTGAGGGAGAAGCAGTGTGATGTTATGGAATCAGCATGAACGTTTATATTGGGCAGGGCTCCTTGGGTGCCTAAAGTCCATCAGATCTTCTGGATATCACTAAAGCAGACATTCCTGTTCTACTTTAGAAACATTGATTTTTATTCTTATTTATTTGGACATTGTTCATTTGCTAATAGCAGCAGCTGAGAGATGTAGGTGAGTAAGCGATGAAGGTAGATGAGAGATGTAGGTAGGTAAGAAATGTAGGTAGGTGAGAGATGCAAGTAGGTGAAAGATGTTGGTGGAAAAGAGATGCGGGTAGGTAATATATATGTGGGTAAGAGAAGCAGGTAGGGAAGATAAATGTGGGTAGGTGAGTATGAGATGCGGCTAGGTGAGAGATGTAGGTGGTAAGAGACGCGGGTATTTGAGAGATGTATGTGGGTGAGAGACGTGGGTATTTGAGAGATGTAGGTGGGTGAGATGTGGGTAGATTAGAGATGTAGGTGGGTGAGAGATGTGGGTAGGTGAGTACAAGATGCAGGTAGGTGAGAGATGTTGGTGGGTAAAAGACGCGGATAGATTAAAGATGTAGGTGGATGAGAAATGCGGGTAGATTGGAGATGTAGGTGGGTGAGAGATGTGGGTAGATTAGAGATGTAGGTGGATGAGAAATGCGGGTAGATTAGAGATGTAGGTGGGTGAGAGATGCGGGTATATGAGAGATGTAGGTGGGTAAGAGACGCAGGAATTTGAGAGATGCAGTTAGGTGAGTATGAGATGCGGGTAGATTAGAGATGTAGGTGAGTATGAGATGCAGGTAGGTGAGAGATGTAGGTGGGTAAGAGATGCAGGTAGATTAAAGATGTAGGTGGGTGAGAGATGCGGGTAGATTAGACATGTAGATGAGAGAGATGTGGGTAAATTAGAGATTTAGGTGGGTGAGAGATGCGGGTATATGAGAGATGTAGGTGGGTAAGAGACGCGGGAATTTGAGAGATGTAGGTGGGTGAGAGATGCAGGTAGGTGAGTATGAGATGCGGGTAGATTAGAGATGTAGGTGAGTATGAGATGCAGGTAGGTGAGAGATGTAGGTGGGTAAGAGATGCAGGTAGATTAAAGATGTAGGTGGGTGAGAGATGCGGGTAGATTAGACATGTAGATGAGAGAGATGTGGGTAGATTAGAGATTTAGGTGGGTGAGAGATGCGGGTATATGAGAGATGTAGGTGGGTAAGAGACGCGGGAATTTGAGAGATGTAGGTGGGTGAGAGATGCAGGTAGGTGAGTATGAGATGCGGGTAGATTAGAGATGTAGGTGAGTATGAGATGCAGGTAGGTGAGAGATGTAGGTGGGTAAGAGATGTAGGTGGGTGAGATGTGGGTAGATTAGAGATTTAGGTGGGTGAGAGATGCGGGTATATGAGAGATGTAGGTGGGTAAGAGATGCGGGAATTTGAGAGATGTAGGTGGGTGAGAGATGCGGGTAGGTGAGTATGAGATGCGGGTAGATTAGAGATTCAGGTAGGTGAGAGATGTAAGTGAGTAAGAGACGCGGGAATTTGAGAGATGTACCTGGGTGAGAGAAGCGGGTAGGTGAGTATGAGATGCGGGTAGGTGAGTATGAGATGTAGGTGGGTGGGAGATGTGGGCAGGTGAGTATGAGATGTTGTTAAGTGAGAGATGCGGGTAGGTGAGTATGAGATGCAGGTAGATTAGAGATGTAGGTGGGTGAGAGATGCAGGTAGATTAGAGATGTAGGTGGGTGAGAGATGCGGGTATATGAGATGTAGGTGGGTAAGAGACATGGGAATTTGAAAGATGTAGGTGGGTGAGAGATGCGGCTAGATTAGAGATTTTGGTGAGATGAGAGATGTAGGTGGGTGAGAGATGCGGATATAAGAGATGTAAGTGGGTGAGAGATGCGGGTATAAGAGATGTAGGTGGGTGAGAGATGCGGGTAGATTAGAGATTTAGTTAAGTGAGAGATGCGGGTAGGTGAGTATGAGATGTAGGTGAGTGGGAGATGTGGGCAGGTAAGTATGAGATGTAGTTAAGTGAGAGATGCAGGTAGATGAGTATGAGATACGGGTAGATTAGAGATGTAGGTGGGTGAGAGATGCAGGTAGATTAGAGATGTGGGTGAGAGATGCAGGTATATGAGAGATGTAGGTGGGTAAGAGACTTGGGAATTTGAGAGATGTGGATATAAGAGATGTAGGTCAGTGAGAGACGCAGGTATAAGAGATGTAGGTGGGTAAGAGATGCAGGTAGATTAGAGATGTAGGTGGGTGAGAGGTGCGGGTATATGAGAGATGTAGGTGGGTAAGAGACGTGGGAATTTGAGAGATGTAGGTGGGTGAGAGATGCGGGTATATGAGAGATGTAGGTGGGTGAGAGACGCGGGTATATGAGAGATGTAGGTGGGTGAGAGACGCGGGTAAAAGAGATGTAGGTGGGTGAGAGATGCTGGTATATGAGAGATGTAGGTGGGTGAGAGATGCGGGCATATGAGAGATGTAGGTGGGTGGGAGATGTGGGTAGGTGAGAGACGTGAGTATATGATAGATGTAGGTGGGTAGGTGAGATATGTAGGTGGGTGAGAGACGCGGGTATATGATAGATGTAGGTGGGTGAGAGATGCGGGTATATGAGAGATGTAGGTGGGTGAGAGATGCGGGTAGATGAGTATGAGATGTGGGTAGGTGAGAGATGTAGGTGAGTATGAGATGTGGGTAGGTGAGAGATGTAGGTGGGTGGGAGACGCGGGTATATGAGAGATGTAGGTGGGTGAGAGACGCGGGTATATGAGAGATGTAGGTGGGTGAGAGACGCGGGTATATGAGAGATGTAGGTGGGTGGGAGATGTAGGTGGATGGAGTTAGAGATCGGTAGATTTGGATTAGAACACACTGGGTGGTAGCGGATGGTCTGGCACAATAGGGCAGCGGGTGATGGGACTTTCTGTTTCTTCTTTTGAGCGGAGCTATTTCTTGATTCACACACTGCACCAGTACTACACTACAGTCCTGTGAACACCTGTGAAATCTATCACTGGAATCCAGATTTGTAGTTATCTTATTTTTACACTGTTCACTGTTCTAAAGGAGGGTGCACCATGTAGTATCTTTAACCCTTTGAGTACAAGGGATTACACAAAGGATTGGGCTCATGGCTGGTAATGTCATGTCATTTACTTTACGTCATGGCTCTCTTGTTGTGTATTTTTTTTCCTGGATATCCCTGTATGATATTATATTGGTAACATCTGATCTGTTAGAAGATTTCATTAGACAGAGACTCTGCTGTAATCTGTCATTCTACTGATAGTTATTCTCTGACTCATGTATAGCGCCACTAGGACTTTGTACGTAAAATCCAACCTACTGCAATTCCATGGGATGTCCTGTCTGCCTTAGAAGACAAACTGTTCACTAATTGCTTGATTGAGTTAGGATTGTGTTACCTTTTCAAACATAAAACCTACAATTAATTTAATAGTTTGAAAAGCTCTCATCTTATTCCCAATATGTTCTCGGAATGCAAGTATTAACGCATTCTGATATATGGCGCAAGGAAGATGGAATGTGAAATGAGCTCTTTGTAAAATTAAACCTTGGCTTTAGTACTGAACCCCATCCACGCTCTAAGCCTTGTGAACACAGGGTGTCATTTATAGGTTGCAATATGTTATTATATTTATACATAAATAAATCAATATTCGCCAGAACTTGCACCATATGGGAGTTTTTATTGAACTACTATTCCTATAATCCGCTGCAAGCCAGCATCTGGCAGAGCATTGTTTGAAGTGTAGTCCAACACCAAGTACATTGTCTGCTCGTGTAATATTTAATTGAAATAAATGTCTCTAGCCAGCAGAGCACCGTCAAAGGGGCGTTATCAAACATTGAAAATCATCTATAACTTGTGTTAATATTTTTTTATTTCTTTCATATGAAGCTCTTTTCTCTTTTGAATTAAAGGACTACTAAAGGCGCCCAGACGTTTAACCCTTACATTGCAGGGTCCCTGACAACCACTAGAGGGTGCTTCAGCTACTATGAGGGAGTTATACTCGGTCATGTGATGTGTGACATTTTCATGCATTGCTTGAGGATATTGAACGTCATCGAGTGCAGCTTGTGGTGCTCGATGTGCATGTGCGTATTGTCTGCTCTGTCCCCCAATGAGACTCTGTGATGATAGTCTCCCTTCCTCTCTTGGTGAAAATGCCAGTTGCTTTAAATGTGCCATTTTAATGCAATGATTGCCCAATAATGTGTGTCTCAGAAGGGAGCGTTGGACTGATGCGTCCCTATAAAGGCTCTTACTATCTCTCTAAGGATCATTAATGTTGAGTGAACCAGGATGCCCTCCTGGCTGTTGGCTTGACATCTGCAGGCGTTCAAAACCCCATTCATAAAAGTGCAGATTTCTGTTAAATTCAGTAATTTTATGAATTAGGACAAAGGGGGTTACCTGTTCATCCCAAAAGCACCAGGGTCCGAAGTGTCTACTAAGTTTTTACTTCTATTACATTGTAATGAAAACATTCTTCAGAGCAGCAGGAAATTGCATAGTTTATTATTATTATTATTTTATTATTTATATAGCGCCATCACATTCTGTAGCGCTGTACATTGGGATGAATGGAAAGTTAATATTAGTTGAGTATTCTCCGTATTTCATACAGTTCATTCTGATAAGGACAATGCGTACAGGGAAGTTTTGTAAGTGGGGAGTTTGTAGAACTAATAACAGTAATGCCAATAAATAGCCTCCTCTCTGTAGACTGGCATTTGGGCACCCATTACCCACCTGAATGCTGCCAGTTGATGCAGTGACCTATAGTTAATTCCCCCCCCCAGATTTAACAGATGCCGTGCTACGTCCCCAGTGTCTAACTGTGCTTTCTGTCATTGGAGAGGGCTGTGTTAAAGACACAGCCTGAATTGTAGCTCTGCTTTTCCCTCTAATCAGATTTTGATTGTTAGGTTGCCATAACAGTAAGATAAACACATCCTAGGACCTACGTGGCAGGAGACCAGCTTTTACATATGTTGTTGGAATGGCCTTTCATTTCTGTCATTGCACCTTTATTACTGTAAAATGCGGGTTGATACTGTGAGTGCAGTCTCGATGTCTACTCGATATGAACTGTGTCGCTAATGTGGATATCCATGTAAGAATTATTCAGGGAGCATTTTATATAAACATTAATTAGCTCTATTTAAAGTGCAATGGTCCTGTCTCTATAACCCTGTAATGTAAAACATGTCGTTTTGTAGATTCTTTCATATTTATATTGCTGGGTTAAATACAACATGACATCATGGTACAAGCTGTGCTTCCCGCTCGCCTAGCGCTGTCTGTGTGACATCATGATACAAGCTGTGCTTCCCTCTCGCCTAGCGCTGTCTGTGTGACATCATGATACAAGCCGTGGTTCCCTCTCACCTAGCGATGTCTGTGTGACATCATGATACAAGCCGTGCTTCCCGTTCGCCTAGCGCCGTCTGTGTGACATCATGATACAAGCTGTGCTTCCCTCTCGCCTAGCACTGTCTGTGACATCATGATATAAGCAGTGCTTCCCTCTCGCCTAGCGCTGTCTATGTGACATCATGATACAAGCAGTGCTTCCCTCTCGCCTAGCGCTGTCTGTGTGACATCATAATACAAGCAGTGCTTCCCTCTCGCCTAGCGCTGTCTGTGTGACATCATAATACAAGTGCTTCCCTCTCGCCTAGCTCTCTGTATGATATCATGATACAACCTGTGCTTCCCTCTCGCCTTGCGCTGTCTGTGACATCATGATATAAGCAGTGCTTCCCTCTCGCCTAGCACTGTCTGTGACATCATGATACAAGCTGTGCTTCCCTCTCGCCTAGCGCTGTCTGTGTGACATCATAATACAAGCAGTGCTTCCCTCTCGCCTAGCACTGTCTGTGACATCATGATACAAGCCGTGCTTCCCTCTCGCCTAGCGCTGTCTGTGTGACATCATGATACAAGCTGTGCTTCCCTCTCGCCTAGCGCTGTCTGTATGACATCATGATACAAGCTGTGCTTCCCTATCGCCTAGCGCTGTCTGTGTGGCATCATGATACAAGCAGTGCTTCCCTCTCGCCTAGCGCTGTCTGTATGACATCATGATACAAGCTGTGCTTCCCTCTCGCCTAGCGCTGTCTGTGTGACATCATGATACAAGCAGTGCTTCCCTCTCGCCTAGCTCTGTCTGTGTGACATCATAATACAAGCAGTGCTTCCCTCTCGCCTAGCACTGTCTGTGACATCATGATATAAGCAGTGCTTCCCTCTCGCCTAGCGCTGTCTATGTGACATCATGATACAAGCAGTGCTTCCCTCTCGCCTAGCGCTGTCTGTGTGACATCATAATACAAGTGCTTCCCTCTCGCCTAGCTCTCTGTATGATATCATGATACAACCTGTGCTTCCCTCTCGCCTTGCGCTGTCTGTGACATCATGATATAAGCAGTGCTTCCCTCTCGCCTAGCGTTGTCTGTGACATCATGATACAAGCAGTGCTTCCCTCTCGCCTAGCACTGTCTGTGACATCATGATACAAGCTGTGCTTCCCTCTCGCCTAGCGCTGTCTGTGTGACATCATGATACAAGCAGTGCTTCCCTCTCGCCTTGCGCTGTCTGTGTGACATCATGATACAAGCTGTGCTTCCCTCTCGCCTAGCGCTGTCTGTGTGACATCATAATACAAGCAGTGCTTCCCTCTCGCCTAGCTCTCTGTATGATATCATGATACAACCTGTGCTTCCCTCTCGCCTTGCGCTGTCTGTGACATCATGATACAATGCAGTGCTTCCCTCTCGCCTAGCGCTGTCTGTGTGACATCATGATACAAGCTGTGCTTCCCTCTCGCCTAGCGCTGTCTGTGTGACATCATGATACAAGCAGTGCTTCCCTCTCGCCTTGCGCTGTCTGTGTGACATCATGATACAAGCTGTGCTTCCCTCTCGTCTAGCTCTCTGTATGATATCAGGATACAACCTGTGCTTCCCTCTCGCCTAGCGCTGTCTGTGTGACATCATAATACAAGCAGTGCTTCCCTCTCGCCTAGCTCTCTGTATGATATCATGATATAAGCAGTGCTTCCCTCTCGCCTAGCGCTGTCTGTGACATCATGATATAAGCTGTGCTTCCCTCTCGCCTAGCGCTGTCTGTGTGACATCATGATACAAGCTGTGCTTCCCTCTCGCCTAGCGCTGTCTGTGTGACATCATGATACAAGCAGTGCTTCCCTCTCGCCTAGCGCTGTCTGTGTGACATCATGATACAAGCAGTGCTTCCCTCTCGCCTAGCTCTCTGTATGATATCATGATACAACCTGTGCTTCCCTCTGGCCTAGCGCTGTCTGTGTGACATCATAATACAAGCAGTGCTTCCCTCTGGCCTAGCGCTGTCTGTGTGACATCATAGCAGAAGCTGTGTTATCCTCGCCGAGTGGCGTGTGCGCACCATACTAGTCGTATCAATGTTCAGCAGGAAGTCGTAGTACAGCTGTTGTGTTCTCTGCTCTGTGTAATTTCATTGGCTATATATCACTGGAAGAAAATGTTTTGTTAATTCCCGTACTGGAGTATTGTAGACTGTTTATGGTTAAAGACCAATCAACTCTACCAGCTAAATATTCTGAAGGATAATTAATTTTTAAACAATGTAACATTGTGCCATTCCTGTATTCAGTAACCGCAATCCATGACAAGTCCAATCATCTTCTAGCAAGTGTGAGTGTGTGTCTTTCCAGGAAACGTGAGCGATGTGTGCAAACCAGTTACTGTTACCGTGACCCCCAGGCTGTGCTGCTCCACACGGCATAGCTTCCTGGGGAGAGAGTGGAGGATCTGTATTGATTGGGTGAATGGGACAAATGGACATGCACTTCAAGGTGCAATCTGTGAGCTGTAAGGAAGCCGTTCCAGTTTCATATTCCAAATCCCGGTGATTAATAATGCCTAAGACATCGAGGTAACGGAGAGGGCTTGCTACGTAGCTTTGATTTGCAAACAATGAGGGTTATTCACTTAGTCACAAATACATTATAGATTGCAGAAACTGTGAATCTTTTATTATACGCAGAATTCCAGTTTTGATTATTACTGAAGGCAACTGAAACTCGCAGTGTTCAACTTAGGTTTGGAGATTTCTTTTTTGTCTGCTTTTTGCAATGTTTTTGCTAAATCTGCAATATTCTAGGTACCATAAACACTACACTACAGCTCTCTATATGGGCTTTTGTGCCTGGAGTTCCCTGACGCCATCCCATGAGAAGTAGCTATAACATCAGTCGTGTAAATTCCGCATCCATGGACCCAGGTGAGTGTCAAACCAGCCAAAAATAGTTTGACTACATGCCATGGGACATCGCCAGGGGACTCCTGACACCACAACCAGTGCCTCCTTCTGGATAGGGTGGCCATTCACCCTCCATCATCATATACCCACCCTCCCACTGCCCAAGGCTGGACAGTATTGTCTTACTATTTTAATCAGCAAACACATGTTGCATAATGCAGGAACTATTCCTGGCTCCTGGTGTCAATGAGATCTCCTAATCTAATCACCCTTTAATTTCAATGGGAGTTGCACTCAATGGCTCAGAGAGACCCGGAGAGATTGTTATAGTGCCTGGAGTCACCAGGTGCTGTCCCTCCATTCTGTGTTAAACTGTGCTCGAGCAATTAAACACTTAATGAGGGTCCTGGGCTTCCCATAACTCCGCCCCCACTGGAGGTGTGGCTAAGGCAGAGATTACACACTTCCTTCTAGTCATACCGATTCATACCAGCAATGGGCGTTGTGATAGGCTTGAAGCAGTTTTTTCCTTATTAGCCCAAGCAGCACAGAGGGCATGGGATGCTGTGGAATCGTTTAGCATTAAAACACTAAAAAGTGTTTAACACTAAATGGAAAGACGGTGTCTAACACTATAACCACTTCAATGAGAAAGCAGTTACACTGTTTACAGTGTCCCTTTAAGAAATACCACCATTAGTGCTATCTGTTTCTTTGCCAGCAGTCTGGGTGGTCACCCTGCTTCCAATATACAGCCCTAATTGTTCTATTAGCATCTGAAGGTGGGGGATGGGTTAATGTGTTGAAAATCCTAAATCTTTTTACATCATGGCTAACTTTACATTTTTGTATTATTTGTTTTGTTTGTTGTTGTTTTGTTTTTGACCTGGTGTATCCTTACAGCTTTAAAAACAAACCATAATTTGTTTAAAAGCAAACTCTCAATGTACTGTCTCTGAGATACTAACATCCCCTAATCTTTATTTATGCAGCCCCCTAGCAGTGCAGAGTGGGGACAGCAAATCCTAGCAGATTTGTTTATTTACTCAGGGATCACTGATTAAGTGAAACCTAGTCCTGTTACAGTGTGCGTATCAGTGACTTCCACCCAGTAAAGTAAACAGACCTTTTATTCTTGTATGTTGTGAAACCAAGGCAGACTATCCCTCTTTTACGTAAGCGTTGAGTCGCACAGATCGCTCCTGTTACATCCAAAAACAGAAAAGGTTACAATAGTTTGTGGTTACCCAGTACACAAACTGGCATTTTCCAATCAGTTGCTCTAGGATTCCAGATTTCTCTTATTTCCCTGCTACTAGCCAATGGGCAGGGCATGAAAAGGGCTGGTCTTCAGAAAAATCAAATCAAGGCAGTTCTGGATTATTTTTTGATCAGGTTTTGTTTTTGTTGTACATGATGCGTTCTGCATGTTTTTCATGTAAATGTTGCAGTACTTTGGTTTACAGTACCTGTATCAAATTCTCAAACTAGCAGTGATATCGGTTAGTGTATCAAATTCTCACCCTAGCAGTGATATCGATTATTGTATCAAATTCTCACACTATCAGTGATATCGGTTAGTGTATCAAATTCTCACACTATCAGTGATATCGGTTAGTGTATCAAATTCTCACACTATCAGTGATATCGGTTAGTGTATCAAATTCTCAAACTAGCAGTGATATCGGTTAGTGTATCAAATTCTCACACTAGCAGTGATATCGGTTAGTGTATCAAATTCTCACACTAGCAGTGATATCGGTTAGTGTATCAAATTCTCACCCTAGCAGTGATATCGGTTAGTGTATCAAATTCTCAAACTATCAGTGATATCGGTTAGTGTATCAAATTCTCACACTAGCAGTGATATCGGGTAGTGTATCAAATTCTCACACGATCAGTGATATCGGGTAGTGTATCAAATTCTCACCCTAGCAGTGATATCGATTATTGTATCAAATTCTCACACTATCAGTGATATCGGTTAGTGTATCAAATTCTCACACTATCAGTGATATCGGTTAGTGTATCAAATTCTCACACTATCAGTGATATCGGTTAGTGTATCAAATTCTCAAACTAGCAGTGATATCGGTTAGTGTATCAAATTCTCACACTAGCAGTGATATCGGTTAGTGTATCAAATTCTCAAACTATCAGTGATATCGGTTAGTGTATCAAATTCTCACACTAGCAGTGATATCGGGTAGTGTATCAAATTCTCACACGATCAGTGATATCGGTTAGTGTATCAAATTCTCACACTATCAGTGATATCGGTTAGTGTATCGAATTCTCACACTATCAGTAATATCGGTTAGTGTATCAAATTCTCAAACTATCAGTGCTATCGGTTAGTGTATCAAATTCTCACACTAGCAGTGATATCGGTTAGTGTATCAAATTCTAACACTAGCAGTGATATCGGTTAGTGTATCAAATTCTCACACTAGCAGTGATATCGGTTAGTGTATCAAATTCTCACACTAGCAGTGATATCAGTTAGTGTATCAAATTCTCACCCTAGCAGTGATATCGGTTAGTGTATCAAATTCTCAAACTATCAGTGATATCGGTTAGTGTATCAAATTCTCACACTAGCAGTGATATCGGGTAGTGTATCAAATTCTCACACGATCAGTGATATCGGGTAGTGTATCAAATTCTCACACTATCAGTGATATCGGTTAGTGTATCAAATTCTCACACGATCAGTGATATCGGTTAGTGTATCAAATTCTCACACTAGCAGTGATATCGGTTAGTGTATCGAATTCTCACACTAGCAGTGATACCGGTTAGTGTATCGAATTCTCACACTAGCAGTGATATCTGTTAGTGTATCAAATTCTCACACTAGCAGTGATACCGGTTAGTGTATCAAATTTTCAAACTATCAGTGATATCGGTTAGTGTATCGAATTCTCACACTATCAGTAATATCGGTTAGTGTATCAAATTCTCAAACTATCAGTGCTATCGGTTAGTGTATCAAATTCTCAAACTATCAGTGATATCGGTTAGTGTATCGAATTCTCACACTATCAGTAATATCGGTTAGTGTATCAAATTCTCAAACTATCAGTGCTATCGGTTAGTGTATCAAATTCTCACACTAGCAGTGATATCGGTTAGTGTATCAAATTCTCACACTAGCAGTGATATCGGTTAGTGTATCAAATTCTCACACTAGCAGTGATATCGGTTAGTGTATCAAATTCTCACACTAGCAGTGATATCCGTTAGTGTATCAAATTCTCACACTAACTCATCGGTTATTGTTAATTGTTTGTCTATAGTAGAATGGCCAACATTTAAATGATTTTAAAACTTTTTTTTTTTTAAATCTATTTATAAATATAGTGGGTTATGTTTTTGTTTGTAAGTGATAGGGTTTTAAAGATTAAAGAAAAAATTTTCTACACAAAAAAATATTTCAGATGTTCTAAGATTAGCTGTCCTTAAAATCCTTTAATCAATCCGTTTAAAAGAAATATCTACGGCATGCCACTTGTACTGTGGAACTGCAAGTGTTAAGAGTGTTTTGTCATTGTGTCACCTTGGTGAGTTTGACAGATTGTCTTTAATATATGTTGTCACGTTATGGCCTGTTTTCTCCCAGCGCACTGGGCGATACATGTTGGGGGAGGTAATGATTTTATTTAATTAATTTACATTCCCCTTATAGGTTGAGTTGCCAATTCCGCCATATTTTCCTGGACCCATATGGTGTTTATTCCCTGAATTGTAGAGCAAGGGTGCCCAAAAAGGTAGATCCACCCAATGTTGTAGAACTACAGCTCCCATGATGCTTTGCATGTTTTTAGAATGCTTTTAGAAAGACCTAGCATCATGGAAGCTGTAGTTTTAAAACATCTGGGAATTCACCTTTTGGGTACGCCGGTTAGGAGGATTGAAATTGAAGCAACATTTAGGCAAAAATAGCGGACTTGAAAGCATCCCGCTGTGTTACAAGCAGCAGTTTTGGTTTGTTTATTTTGCCTACACATTTATTAGCAATTCACAACAACTGAGTTAGTTAATAAAAACCTATGCTAGGTGAATATCACTGCCCAGCACTCTGTATACATTATCCTCTTCAGCCAAACGTGAAGGGATCCAAGCAAGGATTATTCTAACCAAAGCCAATGTTTTCTTAAACACCAAATGGCAGTATTTACTAAAATAGCACATTGGGCCAAACTCTCCAGGTCACTCTAGGTGGCTGCTTGTTCCTAGGTTTTACAGTTTGGATTTTTATTTACTACAATTCGGTTATTATTGACTAACCCCTGATACGATGAGGCTTTAAAATCAATGGCCCGTCTCAAGGCATATATAGGGTAATTCACTGGAGGGAGAATTTTAGGTGAATTTAAAATTTAAGGCCAAAATAGCTGAAGTGGGAAAAAAGTTAGGTATGCTTCCAGTTTGACTACTTTGGCCTGAAATGTGAAATTCTCTTTGATTTCTCACTTTGTTGAATAAGCCTGTTAATGTTGCATTTTGGGAACCTTTTTAGCACTGGGATGGCCCATCACAGAAAGCGCTCTCCGCTGTAACAGATTGTTTGATGTGGTGGTTTTCAAAGCATGCAGACAGTGACAGTGTATTGATTAGCTAGCTATGCTCACAAACACACTCATTGTAAAATGTGGCTTCTGAACATGTGTTTTTGTTGAGCAATCATTTTCTAATTAGGGCTTAGCACCTCCCTAATTGATCATAATTTAACCTTCTGGTAGCCTGAGG
This sequence comes from Pelobates cultripes, assembly GCA_933207985.1. Taxonomy (NCBI): domain Eukaryota; kingdom Metazoa; phylum Chordata; class Amphibia; order Anura; family Pelobatidae; genus Pelobates; species Pelobates cultripes. The sequence goes on along the minus strand of OW240916.1, from coordinate 319,497,396 downwards.
GTGCGTTGCGTTTTCTCCCTTCCAGCATGTGGTTCTGGGAAAGCAGAAAGTTAACACTGAGTCAATCTCAAGAAATCAATGTCTGTGTGTTTAACTCTCTCAGTGCTTCCAGAGACAGTGGGGTTTATTCAAGTAACTCTGCATTTCTGTAAACTGAAAGTCTATAGTTATATAAATCCACAGCACTGAATAGGTCAATCCATCCCCCCTCCCAGCCTATTCTACCTGTGTTTTATTTGGTTAGATCTTTTATAGGGATTTGTGAACTAAATTAACACGTTTGTATTTTATTAAACAAATTATTTTGTAACAAATATGTGTAAAGGATTCCATACAATGGTCACACTGACCTGAATTCAGGGTATTTTGCTCATTGGGAAGAGGCACATTTCCCTTTGGATCCTGTATTACTGCCGGGTCCTTTCCGCTAAAAGTCACACATTAATAATATGACGGGTATGGAAAGCTCTAGGTCTGTTTTGGAAAGTCATTAAGCGCCCCCTCCCCCCCTGTTACTAATCCTGGCTGCCCCTTATTCACACAGACCTTGTAGGCTATCATTCATGTAATTCATTTCTCAGGCCGAGAACAGTCACACCTTCATTGCTTCATGCTCATTAACTAGACATAAAAAGTGCTCCCCATCTATAATCGAACTGTGCTGCTGTTGGAATATCATTAATTAATCCCTCCTTAATCAATTACTTAATTTGCATTCTGCAGCATATGATTTCTATGTACTCCAGGGCAGGTTACTACAAACTGAGAAAAGGGATGGGGTTCTGACATTCCTTCCTAGAACCTATGTTTTGAAAATGAGAATCCTAAGACAGTCAGTTTGTGAGATGTGCCCTGTGGGATGGTGCATGCAGAGTGACCCATTATTACATGTTTGTTATGTTAATTTGGGTACATTGTGTCTGTGATAATGTGATCACACAGCTAGCCATTCTTCCCTTGTTTCTCCTGTAGGCCTGTGATGTCAGCCTGGTGGGCAGTGCCTGGGAACTACCGAAACAGCCCTGGAATCATGTTACAGTATCTGTGCAAGAGCTGAACTAACTGCAGCCTCAGACGGAGGAGAAACACTTTCCATTGAGAACAAATCCCTGTCTGGAGGAATAAAGACAAAAAACCCTACGAGTCTGGATTTCTTTTCTGATTTGGGATTTTGCATGGTTGTTTTTTTTAGCCTACCCTCAAAATAAATACATTGCAAAGCATTGAACTTTCTCATTGTGTGCCAGTTTGACCCCACTGGGCAGCAGTCAGCGCAGTCCACCATGTGTCATGTAATCGTAACTTGCCGCTCGATGCTATGGACCATACTGAGCATCGTTGTGGCGTTTGGCGAGCTCATCGCCTTTATGAGTGCGGACTGGCTGATTGGCAAATCCAAAAACACAGAGGTGGACAACAGGACTGGGGGACAGCAGGAATTCAATGGTCCCTCACTGGGCATCTATGGACGCTGTATTAAATTGTCTCACGTACAGGATTCGCGGAGAGCGACACTGTGTGGTCCGTATGCAGAGCATTTCAATGAAATCGCTAGTGGATTCTGGCAGGCGACTGCCATCTTCCTAGCCGTGGGAATCTCTATTCTCTGTATTGTGGCATTTGTGTCTGTTTTCACCATGTGTATTCAAAGTGTGATGAAGAAAAGCATATTCAATGTCTGCGGGCTGCTACAAGGAATTGCAGGTAGGTGCATTCATTACCCTCGCTACTATGTACATATGTCCTAATAATTGTATTTACTTGCTTGTTTAAAGTGGATGATGGGCTGTGTTCTGAGACCAACTGAGGATGTTTCACGCAAAGCCTCAGATTGAATCGGACATTAGTACCCCAGATTGAATGAATCGGACATTAGTACCCCAGACTGATTGAATTGGACATTAGTACCCTAGATTGAATGAATCGGACATTAGTACCCCAGACTGAATGAATCGGACATTAGTACCCCAGACTGAATGAATCGGACATTAGTACCCTAGATTGAATGAATCGGACATTAGTACCCCAGACTGAATGAATCGGACACTTGTATCTCAGTGATGGTACTAACCCAGGTGAAGTAGATTTCCCATGATGCTCATTAGACTTCCAGCTGTTGTAAGACCACAACTATTGTGATGCTTTGTCTGCCTGTTAAAGTATCATGGTTGTAGTCCTTCCCCTTGACTATCTCTGGTGTATGTAGTCTAAAAGAATATGTAGTGCAAAATCAAGCCATACCTTCTATACCATGACATATATATATATATATACCCTTTTTGTCCTACACCCTGACCTATACACTGTTCCATCTTACACCCTAATTTATACACTGTCCAGTCCTACACTCTGTCCTACACCTTAACCATCCTACACCATGACCTACACACTGTCCTGGCCTATACACTGTCCTGTCATACACCTTGATCTATACACTGACTGTCCTACACCCTGACCTATACACTGTCCTGTTGTACACCTTGACCTATACATTGTCCTATACCCAGTTCCATTTTACACCCTGACCTATACCCTGTCCTATCTTACACCTTGACCCTTAGCCTGTCTTACACCCTGACTAGACCCAGTCCCATCACCATGTATACAGCCTATTACAGTATTGTTGGCTGAATTGACTTTGTGTCTAGAATAGAGTTTTGGCTATTTGTCTGTTACCTCCCCCTCCTGTGCTATTCTGAAATAAAGTAATAAGCAATTCTAGTAGAACGTTATTCTTGAAACTGTAAGTATGTTTTCAGGCAAAATAGATAAACTAAAAAACAGACCTTTTAGAATCTTTCCAAATTGTCTATTTTGGCCAAACATTTGAAATTCACTTTGAATTCTATATACATGTTCGTGCATGGCTCAGGATTTCCACTAGCCATTGGTGAGCAAAATTCAGCCAGGGCAAGTAGTAATTTCACCCCTGGTAAGGGTGCTACAGACCTTCCAGGCCTACACTGACAAGAAACCTTTAGGACAGGTTAGTAATTAGTATCTGTAATTGGGATAAGCCTGGTTTATCTGTAAAGCACCCACAGTCCATAACTCATTCAGGGTAATGTGATGTATTAGTTTCCAGTTTGATGTAAAAAGTATAATATCTTTATATTTACAACACTTCCTTCACATTCCTTGCGGCAGTAAATGTTTTATTGCTAAGCTAAACCCCACACCTTAGTCATTTGTACAGTTAAACTGTGAAGTTATATGAGCTGTCCTTACTCTTGTATACACTACACGTTCCATCCCATCATGGTTAGCAGTTACTCCTTACCTCTTCTGATTGCACCGGCTATATATGTCGAGAACTGGTGCAAGACTCCACACTCTAGTATAGGTCCAAGACCGCTGATATGACACCTTGTTCCAATATCTAAAGAAATTCTAAACTAGTAAAGTAGTATTATCACAACACACTGATAACTGCACAGCAGCTCAATAAAGATCTCATTTATTACATTTATTGTCCTTTGTTTAACAAATTTGTTAATTTCAAGGAGAAGCCCAGTTTTATTTTAGTGACCCCCTGATTCACCAACAGTGTGAGAACATATCAGAACTCACACTTGCACATTGGCAGCTGGATGACTTGGTAAAAGATGCCGAAAACCACTTGTATGTTTTCCTCTACAAAATTAGCTTCTCCAATGTCCTTTCAAATATTTTCATTGAAAAGTGGTTGTTTTTAATAATACAAAAGCAAAATATATAAACAATAACAAATACTCCAACCCCAATCAACTATACAATATACAGGGAAGTGAAGACCCGATATAGAAGTGACCATAAAACAGGGTAATATGCAAACATAGAAAAATATGGATTTTTACATAAACATGTTACATATATTATTAAACGTAATGTTTCAAAATCAAAAATAACCAAAACGTAAATCCCGACCAGGAAGGAGCATAAAAAACAAAAATACAAAAAAGGGAAAACAGTCCCAATAGAAAGAAAGTGTATATACCGCAAAACAAGGGCCATGGGGGATGGACTTCTAAACCTCTCCCAGAAACCCCTGCTATTGAGATCTAGTAATAAACATCTGTCGATTGACATTGATTGATTATATGTGAATGTCATTTTAGGGCTGCACTTGTGACAGCCAGTATAGCTACAGAGCTGTTATAGGACTCTAAATCCAGTCATTCTCATCCAGCCACAGACAGGCTCCTTTTCATATTGGGTGCTGCCATCTGGGGACCTATTATTATTTATTTATTTATTTATTTATTCAGTGTTTCGGATCTTGTAGCCCGAATGTGAATAGGTGTCCTGGGGAATGCTTTGTACATATTACACCGTACAACGTTATCTCCTTGGCCTTTGATCTCATCTGGCGTGTCCCATAAACAATGCTCAGTATCAAAGAGGCAGAACATGTAACATTGCCAATACACCATTCTAGAAATTAATCTCATTTTAAAATTGTGGAATATCGGAACAGATAGAGCGCAGTACACAATGAGCAACAAGTTAGCAATCCAGAATTCTGACAGCCCTTCACAGCTGTAAGCATCTGTGCTGCCACAGTGATAATGGTGTCTGAATCCATCTTAGCACAACTGTCACGGAGATTAGCTGCAAATATTGACTTGCACATCTCCCATAGCTACTGTTGCTAAGGAATAAACTGAATGACCTTTAAATATATTGTATCACCTACTTCGATTCATGGTCTGACAGACAATGGCTCATCGATCAGGTACTAACTTCCCGTTCTAGTTGGATTTTTTAAAAAAAGGGAAAAAACGTTCAACAGCTAAAACTAAAGTGTGCTCTGCATTATTGAACTTGTTAAAATAATCCGGATAAGAATTCCAGGCGTCCACCCAGCGCTGTAGTGATGGCTGGCGATTGGCCTTTGGCATTTTGTCTTCCCTGGTTAAAGAAAGGCTCTACTAATCCAGGGATTACCAAAAAGAAGACCCCCTGCTTTACAGTTGATAATGCACATGTAGCTCTACAGCACAGGATTCACCTTTTAGTCACCCGTACTCTGACCCCATGAACAGGCCAGGATGTCACACTATGCCTACTTTAGCACAGGTCGACCAGTCATTTGTCATTGAGACACCTGGGCACCAGGTAGGAACACAGCAGTGGGGGTGCACTGACAAAATGACGGGATGTCTGCACCTGACCCGTCAACCTAGACTGATACAGTTTCTACATGGAGCTCTGTATTTAATATTTTATTTCCAGTCTGTGGAGAACTTTGTATCCAGAATGTGTGTGTGTTTAATATGTTACTCTAGGCAAGAGAAGGGAAAGAGTTGGAAAAGTTAGAACTTTACCAGTATGTTCATCTGAACCATCTCTATATGAAGGCTATTCCACGCTCAGCCCCCCTGGCAGTACGGGCTAGAGGGCACTCTCTGCCCCCCTGGCAGGACGGGCTAGAGGGCACTCTCTGCCCCCCTGGCAGGACGGGCTAGAGGGCACTCTCTGCCCCCCTGGCAGGACGGGCTAGAGGGCACGCTCTGCCCCCCTGGCAGGACGGGCTAGAGGGCACGCTCTGCCCCCCTGGCATGACGGGCTAGAGGGCACTCTCTGCCCCCCTGGCAGTACGGGCTAGAGGGCACTCTCTGCCCCCCTGGCAGGACGGGATAGAGGGCACGCTCTGCCCCCCTGGCAGGACGGGATAGAGGGCACGCTCTGCCCCCCTGGCAGGACGGGCTAGAGGGCACGCTCTGCCCCCCTGGCAGGACGGGCTAGAGGGCACGCTCTGCCCCCTGGCAGGACGGGCTAGAGGGCACGCTCTGCCCCCCTGGCAGGACGGGCTAGAGGGCACGCTCTGCCCCCCTGGCAGGACGGGCTAGAGGGCACTCTCTGCCCCCCTGGCAGGACGGGCTAGAGGGCACTCTCTGCCCCCCTGGCAGGACGGGCTAGAGGGCACTCTCTGCCCCCCTGGCAGGACGGGCTAGAGGGCACGCTCTGCCCCCTGGCAGGACGGGCTAGAGGGCACGCTTTGCCCCTTTGGCAGGACGGGATAGAGGGCACGTTCTGCACCCGTGGCAGGACAGGATAGAGGACAATCTCTGTCCCCCTGGTGGTATAGTGACGGCATGCCCTGTTTCTCTGCCCCCTGGCAGGAAGGGATAGATTTTAGGGGAAGCTTTCCAGCAGGGTGGTTGAAGTGAATTTCCCTGGCACTTACAGCATCCCCCGGCTCCGAAGACAAACTCATAATGCATGTAAGCTCATTAAGCAGAGCTCTCAGCCCCTCTGTTCCTGTGCATCCAACTCGTCTGGTTAATATTACGTGTTTGTCAGTCCACCCATTGTACAACGCTGCGGAATTTGTTGGCGCTATATAACTAATAATAATGTGAACAAAGTCGTATCCCTGCCTGCTCTATAATACTGAATATAGGTAATAGCTTCTATGTAGAGACCTTTTCACATACCATGTCTACTTAGGAAATTGTTAAGGATTTCCAGAAGGCAAACTTAAAATTTTCTAGAATCCTATATGGCGTTTAGTGGAATCATGGTAAGTATAGCTGTTTGTGTCCCGTTATCATGTGAAAGATTAACATACATCGGGTTAAACGTCCTGCTCACACTTATTACATCAGTCTGCATGCTGTAGTGTTTAACTCCTAGTGAGCCAATTCTATATCTCACAGCTTGGACACCTTATATCAGCATGAAGTGACCCTGCTGAAAAATCAGGACATTTCATTAGAAAGACAGGTAGATTGTCGCTGGTCCTGAAGGGGTTAACCAAGAAAAGACTAAGTGATTTATTCGTTTATATAAATTTTTATTGTTTTATTCCTTTGGTTGAGCGAAGACGCCTGTCTCTGTCACTCTGCCATCTCGGGGGCCTAGTTGGATATCCAGCCGTCCTGGAGGCCCATTTAGTGTTTGATGTAGAGACAGGTGCTAAAGGCTGGTTAAAGAGCAGGGAGAGGAAATTAGTTTTGCCCCGACTTTGTTGTTGTTAGAAGTGTTTGAGTGATAGCAGCGCCGTTCCATTCTAGGTTTCCTGAGTTTTCAGAAGAATGTCCGTGGTAATTCATATCAGCATCAGCCTCACTAGGCTACCCTAACCACATGTCACAGACTAATGAGATTAGCTTCTCAAATGAGCAGGATCTGACATTATCTAACTGTGGGGAGACACATAACAGGCAGCCGTCCGCCGCACTGTCTGCTAACATTAATGGGAATTTCAGAAGTTTTCTTTCAGTGTGTGAATGAACACACTCTGCAACTGTTGCTGTTAGTAGACATTTTATTTCATCCCATTTAGACCTTGTGAAATGCACAGTGGATAAAATTCTGGGCTGGTTCACAGATCCACCTCATTCATCATAATGGGACATTCAATGAGTAAACCTTAGTTCAACCAATTAGTTATGCTTTAATAAAAAAAATTTAAACGAACAGTATTTGGACTTGTATCCAATGCAAGGATGGGTTGGCATCCAATGCAAATTTAAAAGTTCCATGATCCTTTGCAGGCAGAAAGGAGCCATGCACACACACAGAGCTTCTCATAAAGATGGTGGCACACCAAACCCCAGTTAATTCTTCCATAATGTGATGGGTTGAAGAAAAGAAAAAAACAAAAATGTGACAGTTTCTCTTTAACAGGACATGTGATAAATGGGCTAAATCCCATTAAATTCACTTAGACTGTCTATTCAACTTTTACAACTTTGTTTAACTACGATCAATTTTCAATTCACAGTGAGAAATTCCTTCTATTTTTACAGCTGTTGCTAGCTTACACCAATGTGCCAAAGTTTATCTCCTATAACAAACCGTTTTCAATCGTTTTACACTAAACGGGCTGTACATACCGCCCAGCAATATGAATCGCTAAACTGGGTTATATTTGCTGTGTGGAGTCTGCCAGGACCACGGTCTGTGGCTCAATCAGTAGTGAGTGCCATTTCCGTAATATGGAAAGTAAACACGAACACAGAATTGACAGAAAAGAATGTATTAATGCATTGTTGTGATATATTTGTGTGATCCGTGATGTACAGTATAGTATATGAGCTAAGAAGCACAGCACGGGGGAGGGCAGGGGGGATTTGTGTCTGCACGAGGTATTAATCTTCCAATATCGGAAGGTTTCGGAGGCATGGTGCAATAAGTCAGCATTGCAGTTACTTTGCACAGATGTTCAATATAACAAATAGTTCTTTACTGACTCACTAACACCTTATCTATTACGTGCTCTCTGTCAAAGGTCTCCACTCTATTACCTTTTTAAGATTTATTGCGGCTATGTGTCTCCGCAGCTTTCTTTATCTGTAGGAGAATGTAAAAGGGCAGTCTAAGCATCATAATTACTACAGCACACTACAGTGGTTATAGTGCCATCCCATAGTAAGTGGTTTACCAAATGATTCCCCCGGCACCTCCAGTCTAGTCTCCTGCTTAGATATTAGTAATGTGGAAGTCGTTACTCCCAAATTGGTGATGTCAGTTCTGCTCGTGTTTGGACAGAATTCACTGGCTGCGAATGTCCGCGCATGCGTTTCTCTCATTTATACAAACCGATTCCAGAGTCTGCGGAGACTATAGAAACTGCTATGCCAGGGTTATGGGAAACACATTGTGCATGCCCCATCTTCAGTCTACTTCCTCTTACTGATGGTAAATAAAGGTATTGAAATCGGAAATACAAGAGGGAAGCAATGGATGGAGCAGGAGTTGGTTGATATTTTGTTTCCACGTGTGATGTCATGCAAAGAGAGAGCCATTTACTTCACTTGGAGTATGGAGGGTTTAACTATTTTGTGTTATTAGTCTATTGTATTCCAAACGTTTACTGTTCCTTATCCCATCCTGCCGTTATCAGGCCAATCACAGATAAGCAGAGGGCAGCAGGGCCGGACTGGGGATACAAAGCAGCCCTGGAAAAAAAATTTGTGCCAGCCCCATAAGTCACTGCGCCATATATTGTCGCGTGTAATATGTAAGGCTATATCTTTCCAGGACAGATGATTGAGTAATATATATATATATATATATATATATATATATATATATTGCTTTTCTAATATAAAATATTGGTCCTTTCAGGGTAAAACGTTTAATTATACAGTAAGCATACTCACATGCAGACACAGGCAATTTCACTGACATTTCAGTGACACACACAAGCTCATTGATACGCAGCCTCATAGACAAACAATCTTACTGATATACATCAGCTCATTGACATAAAAACACAAGCTCACTCACTAGCAGGCACACGCATGCAAGCAAGCTCACTCACTAGCAGACGCACACACACAGCTTAATGTGGTGGTACTGGTGTCTATAGCATGTCCCTACAGGCTTTTCAACGTAAACACTGACTTTTCAGACAAAAGGCAGTGTTTACATTGCTTCAAAGTGACACTGCTAGTGACAGTCACTCAGACGGTCACCAGAGGTGCTTCCTGTGTTAGTGCCCTCCCTTCATGGCGCTGCTAGAAGACTAGGACTGAAGATATGGCGCAACTCATCGGCCGCCAGGACAAGTCCGCCAGCGGCCGCCAAAAGACCTCCCCAGCGGCCAGGGGAGGGCTGGCAGCCATAGGCCTGGGGGGCAAAACCAGTCAAGTAGACTGGTGCACCTGCCCAGGATCAGAGCCGGTGCAAGGATTTTTGCCGCCCTAGACAAAATAAAAATTTGCTGCCCCCACGTCACATCACAATGCCCCACCCATATGACCTGCCATATGAACTAACGCCAGTGCTGCACACAGTGTGTATTTACATTAAAAAGCCTGCAGGGACCAGCTATAGACACCAGAACCACTTCATTAAGCTATAGTGTCCCTTTAATGTGAGGTAAATTATAGATTAGTGTCACTAATAATATACTAGATTGCCTACTTACAAGCAGATGAGGATGATGATAGGCTGCAGTTTGGCTCCACTGGTCTGGTGTAGAACAGGATCTCTGGAGGCTGTTTGCAACTGTGGTCACAAAATTCAATGTTCTGGGAGAATTGGAAGCAGCTCAATTTTTTTGGGGCCCCTTACACAGCTCAAGGTCTGGGCCCCAGGGCCTGACGGTGAGTATGCCCATAAGGCCCACTCATAAGTTCCACCCACCCATGAGTTCGCTCACAGGGAGTGGAGTGTGTGGGGGATGTGTTATGTGTTATTGTAGAGGATCTAATATGTGTGCTTATGGTATGTAGTGTTTAGGGTTACCAGTTTGTGCAGGTGATGCAGTGTGTTTGTGTGTAGTGGAAGCAGTGTGTATTTGTGTATAAGGGATGTATTATGTGTTTCTTGTTGTGTGTAAGGGATGCATTGTGTGAATCTGTGTTTGTGTGCATGAGATGCATTGTGTTTCTGTGTGTATGTAAGAAAAGAAGTGTGTGTGTTTGCATGCGTGTGTACGGGTTTGCATTGTCTGTTTCTGTGTATGTGTGCAAAGGATGCATACACATTTTCTTTGTGTGTAATTGATGCATTGTGTGTTTCTCTGTGTGTAAGGGAAGCATGTTGTGTTTCTGTGTATGTATAGGAATGCATTGTGTGTGTGTGCGCGCGTAGTGTGAAAGAGCTCCCTGTCTTGGCCCCTGTCCTATAGAGCTGCCCCTTCTTCATATTCCCCCCTCCCCTCTTCTTATTCCCCCCTCTTTTTATCCCCCCCTCCCCTCTTCTTATTCCCCTCCCTCCCCTCTTCTTATTCCCCCCCTATCTTAATCCCCCCTCCCCTCTTCTTATTCCCTCCCTCTTCTTATTCCCCCTCTTTTTATTCCCCTATCTTGTTATTCCCCCTCCCCTCTTCTTATTCCTCCCTCCCTCTTCTTATTCCCCCTCCTCATCTTATTCCCCCCCTCCTCCATCTTATTCCCCCCTCCCCTCTTCTTATCCCCCCTCCCTCTTCTTGATTTCCGCCCTCCACTCTTCTTATTCCCCCCTCATCTTATTCCCCGTCCCTCTTTTTGTTCCCCCCCTCCTCTTCTTATCCCCCCCTCCCTCATCTTATTCCCCCCCCCTCCCCTCTTTTTGTTCCCCTCCCTCCTCTTCTTATCCCCCTTCTTATTCCCCCCCCTCTTTTTATCCCCCCTCCCCTCTTCTTACCCCCCTCCCCTGTTCTTACCCCCTCCCCTGTAGCGTGGCCGAGCTGCACTCCGGTCCGCGGTGGCCGGCCGGCCGGAGTGATAGGAAGGTGCACACTCAGTGTGCACTTCCTGTCAGTCCGGCCGGTTACAGGAAACAGAAACTCCACGCGGAACAGGAGTGCAGCTCGGCCACGCTACAGGGGAGGGGAGGGGAGCAGCTGCAGCCGCCTGAGGCTCTTAACAGAGCGCTCGGGCGGCTGCAGTATTTAAAGGGCCGGCCCAGGAACGCGGCCGGCCCCTAGGTGCCGCGGCCCACCGGGAAATTTCCCGGTATCCCGGTGGGCCAGTCCGGCCCTGGAGGGCGTCTCAGAAAGGATAATATCACCCAGTACAAAGCTGAAAATTAGCATTATGGAAAATGTATGGGGTGTCCGGTTTAGCCAGTCCTGGCAATCCACTCACTAAGGTCCCGGTTGGTAACTTGATAAATATATAAATCCTGGCACATATGGTCTCTTGTATGTATTGTGTGCAGCTCTGTGTATTTCTGTGAAAATACTCTAAAAATGAATAGGACACAGAAATGTATTCATAGAATGCTTTGACAATTTGAGAGTATATCCAAATAGATTCTGCCCACCCTTTGTTTAATCACCAATGAGATCCTGTGAATTGTATGGCAGAATTTGTATTTGTCTTATTGATTTCAGTCTGTATATTATATGTTGTGTGTATTGTGTATATTCATGGTGTGTGTTTAGGTATTCGGTACATTCAGGATAAGTATTATGTATTTGGTATATTCATTGTGTGTGTGTAATGTATCAGAATATTCAGTGTGTTTGTAATATGGATTGAGTATAGTCAGCAGGTTATGTATTGGGTATATTCAGTGTGTGCGGGTTATGTATTGGGTATATTAAGGGTGTGCGGATTGTGTATTGGGTATATTCAGGGTGTGCGGGTTGTGTATTGGGTATATTCAGGGTGTGCGGGTTATGTATCGGGTATATTCAGGGTGTGCGGGTTGTGTATTGGGTATATTCAGGGTGTGCGGGTTGTGTATTGGGTATATTCAGGGTGTGCAGGTTATGTATTGGGTATATTCAGGGTGTGTGGGTTGTGTATTGGGTATATTCAGGGTGTGCGGGTTGTGTATTGGGTATAGTCAGGGTGTGCAGGTTATGTATTGGGTATATTCAGGGTGTCCAGTTTATGTATTGGGTATATTCAGGGTGTGCGGGTTGTGTATTGGGTATATTCAGGGTGTGCGGGTTGTGTATTGGGTATATTCAGGGTGTGCAGGTTATGCATTGGGTATATTCAGGGTGTGCGGGTTATGTATTGGGTATATTCAGGGTGTGCGGGTTATGTATTGGGTATATTCAGGGTGTACGGGTTATGTATTGGGTATATTCAGGGTGTGCGGATTATGTATTGGGTATATTCAGGGTGTGCGGGTTGTGTATTGGGTATATTCAGGGTGTGCGGGTTATGTATTGGGTATATTCAGGGTGTGGGTTATGTATTGGGTATATTCAGGGTGTGCAGGTTATGTATTGGGTATATTCAGGGTGTGCGGGTTATGTATTGGGTATATTCAGGGTGTGCGGGTTATGTATTGGGTATATTCAGGGTGTGCGGGTTATGTATTGGGTATATTCAGGGTGTGCAGGTTATGTATTGGGTATATTCAGGGTGTGCGGGTTATGCATTGGGTATATTCAGGGTGTGCGGGTTATGTATTGGGTATATTCAGGGTGTGCGGGTTATGCATTGGGTATATTCAGGGTGTGCAGGTTATGTATTGGGTATATTCAGGGTGTGCGGATTATGTATTGGGTATATTCAGGGTGTGCGGGTTATGTATTGGGTATATTCAGTGTGTGCGGGTTATGTATTGGGTATATTCAGTGTGTGCGGGTTGTGTATTGGGTATATTCAGTGTGTGGGGTGGGGGGGTGGTGATACATTATGTATGATTTTGCTTTACTGGAATTCTATTAGGAGTGTATTAGTGTGTTGACGTGATGATGTTGGCTCCGTGTACCATTATATTATGTTATGAAAGTGCTGTTTAATGCCAAGATGCAGTGATTCTATCAGGTGTCTGACCCTTGGGCGTAGAGAGAAAGTGGTGATTTCGTCAGCAGCGAGTTCCGTCTTGCTGTGTTACGTTCTTACAGCAGATATTAACAGATGTGTCAGAGGACAGGGTACAGGAGTAGTTATGACAAATCCAGCATTCTTCCCATCCTGAGTCTGTATCACATTTATAATCTGTTTGTAGAGACGCAGTCCAGAGTATGTTTAATGTTTAACCCAATATCACCCATTGTCCCCCCAATTTACAGCGTTTTCATCATCTTTGTCCTGGAACACGGAGACAGTTACAAAGCTTCATTACATACTTACCGCTACATGTTTACCATTACATACTTACCGCTACATGTTTACCATTACATACTTACCGCTAAATGTTTACCATAACATACTTACTGTTACATACTTACCACTACATGTTTACCATTAAATACTCACCGCTACATGTTTACCATTAAATACTCACCGCTACATGTTTACCATAACATACTTACTGTTACATGCTTACCACTACATGTTTACCATTAAATACTCACCGCTACATGTTTACCATAGCATACTTACTGTTACATACTTACCACTACATGTTTACCATTAAATACTCACCGCTACATGTTTACCATAGCATACTTACTGTTACATACCACTACATGTTTACCATTAAATACTCACCGCTACATGTTTACCAATACAGAAGTGACTGACTGTAATATCTGTAATAACATTGAAGTCCTTTCATTCTACATCACATTTGTGAACTACATCCATAAATGTGGCGAGTTGAATCTGTTGTGTTAATGTCCCACAACAAGCCTAGAGTGAAATTTGGTCCAAAGCAGCTGGCGTGTTGAGGGTTACTGTGTCCGACCTGGAGTACTTAGAGACTGCTGGATGCTTTCTGAGTTAGCTCACCCCGGCTGATGTCACTCTAGCACACACAAAGAGAAGGATTAACATCCAGGGTTTGATAGTGGGACCAAGTACATTCATGATTCTGGGGGTCCCAGGCAGCCACCAAGGTTACCATATGGTTAATCCTGCTCTGCACCCACACAATCTAGGCTGTAGCTCAGAGAAACCTCAAACTGTGCCAGTACTGGGCATTAAATTCATAGCCGGGTTCTGCGCTGGTTTGTGAGCTACACTTCTCATAATGCTCAGCCAGCCCTCACACTGCCTCAACAAACGGTCGGTATCCTTCGCTCAGCATCTCCGACATCAGCTGCCTGGATACTGCTTGACAACCACTTACTCCAAGCACTCCGTGTTGTCAGTTTTAATTCATGTTTAGAAAGTGTCAGTTTTTGTAGATATAAAACTCCATCTATTCCCGCAGCCTGGGATCCTAGTAATGGCGTCCACGGGGTGCACTCGATGACCGTGTGGGTCCTATTGGTATCTTTGGTTGTTTGAAGGGGCCCTCCTGCTGGGGGGCAAGTAACAGTGTGATCTGATAAGAACCCTGGGAACTCAATTCACGGTAATCCTTCTAGACATTCCTTGAAGATCTGTCACAATAAACTGAAATCCCCAATAGGTCTCCACACAATAAATAAATAATATATCCTGGTTGCTAGGATACACAATAATGAAGCACTATACACAGCTTGGGTATATCTGGGAAACTGCCGACCTCCTATTAGAGCTCTATAGTGGAGCATATATCTGGGAAACTGCTCAACCTCCTATCAGAGCTCTATAGTGGAGCATATATCTGGGAAACTGCCGACCTCCTATCAGAGCTCTATAGTGGAGCGTATATATGGGGATCAGTCTGATCTATAAGAGCTCTATAGTGGAGCCTATATCTGGGGATCAGTCTGATCTATAAGAGCTCTATAGTGGAGCCTATATCTGGGGATCAGTCTGATCTATCAGAGCTCCATAGTGGAGCCTATATCTGGGCATCAGTCTGTTCTATCAGAGCTCCATAGTGGAGCCTATATCTGGGGATCAGGAGAGGGTGACAGAGTGACTGAGGGAGGGGGTGACTGGTGGCAGAGTGAGGGAGGGGGTGACTGGTGGCAGAGTGACTGAGGGAGAGGGTGACTGGTGGCAGAGTGACTGAGGGAGAGGGTGACAGAGTGACTGAGGGAAGGGGTGACTGGTGGCAGAGTGACTGAGGGAGGGGTGACTGGTGGCAGAGTGACTGAGGGAGGGTGACTGGTGGAAGAGTGGCTGAGGGAGGGGTGACTGGTGGCAGAGTGGCTGAGGGAGGAGGTGACTGGTGGCAGAGTGACTGAGGGAGAGGGTGACAGAGTGACTGAGGGAGGGGGGTGACTGGTGGCAGAGTGACTGAGGAGGGTGACTGGTGGCAGAGTGACTGAGGGAGGGGTGACTGGTGGCAGAGTGACTGAGGAGGGGTGACTGGTGGCAGAGTGACTGAGTGAGGGGTGACTGTTGACAGAGTGACTGAGGGAGGAGGTGACTGGTGGCAGTGACTGAGGGAGGGGTGGCAGAGGACTGGTGACTGAGGGAGGGGGTGACTGGTGACAGAGTGACTGAGGGAGGGGGTGGCAGAGTGAGGGAGGGGGTGACTTGTGACTGTGTTTTCCCTGGTGGTCCAGTGTCCTGGCTTCCTTGTGGTCCGGTGGTCTGTCTCTCCAGTCTGCAGCTCACACCCGGCGGAGCTACAGACTGTCCTGGCTCTCTCCCCGGGCAGACGGGAGAGTCCTCGCACACGGGGCAAGCTGGTTGCCTATTTATGGCAGATATGCCACCATTTTCAGCCAAAAACTTTGGTGCATCCCGTGTGGGAGTTGTAGTTTCACAACATCTGGGGATCTATCTTTTGGTCTAAAAGGTGCTATTGACTCCTTATAAGAGATAATCCTGACAATGTGTTTTGATATCAGTGTTTGAGATCTAGATTTACAGGAGATTTAATAACTAGTTTCCCAAACTCCTCTTGTCATAGTTAAATAAACGGTCAATTTGTATTATTGTATTACTCAGCCCCCAATGAAAGGTGTCTGTAAATAAAACAGAAAGCACTTCCCCCCACCCTGATCTGACTTACCCCCACACGGTGCCGGCTTCAACCAGCGCTTCTCTGCCAAGACAAACCACATGAAAGTGACAGGGTCTCCCGGGGCCTGAGGTTTTCATTTTACCACTGCTAAAATATTTTTACAATGCGATAAGGCCAGCTTTGCTGTAATGTGGGCTGTGTTTATTTACATGGTGTTTGTAGTCTCTGTGTAGATCTTAGAAAAAATGGGAGGAAAAGAGCCTTTCTGGGACGCTGGCAGAGCAGCAGACGCTCCATGTAAATCCGGATTTCATGACCCAATAATCAAGGTTGGAGAATGCAGAGGGTTTAATAATGTGATCAGGGCAGTTCTGTGTGGATTCATCTTGGTACCAGAAGTGCTGATCTGATACGGGCTTTGCTCACTTTTCTGGCTCTAATTAGAGGATTTGAAACACTTGGTTTGGTGAGTGTTTGGTTTGACATTAGACTTCCAAAATCCATGCAGAAATAAATAATGTGAATAAAATAATTAGGATTTGGTCGAACTAAGCATCTTTTTGCTTTAAAGGGACACTGAGGGCACCCAGACCATTTTGGCTAATTGAAGTGGTCTGGGTGCTGTGTCCCTATTGCACTTAGTGCTGCAATGTTAAACATTATAGTTCCAGAGAAACTGCAATGTTTATATTGCAGCTCTAAGTCTGCCCTCTGTGGCTGACTACCAGACAGCCACTGGGGCGCTTCCAGAATCTAAACTGACTTTTGGTCCGTTATCTGACGCAGGACGTCCTCACATTCTGAATGAGGACCTCCAGTGTCAGACTTTTCCCCATTAGAAAGCATTAATTCAATGCTTTCCTATGGGGAGGTCTAATGCATTTGCCGCGCAGGCACATTAGACCCCACTCGTCGCGGGATGGAGGAGGACCGGAGCTTCGACCCAGCGTCAAGTGACATCAGTGCTGGGATAAGGTATGTAAATAGAGGGCTTTTAACCCTTTATTTAACGTGTAGGAGGGGGTGCGAGGGAGAGGGGAGGCAGAGGGATTGGTGGTGCCAGAAATACGGCTTTGTATACTATCCCTTTAAATCTATGGGACATAACGTATACCAGGAGGACTGACCGAGTCTTTCACCAAAGTGAGAATTGTTGTGAATTCAAAGGAAATTTCAGATTTAACATTAGATTAACTGAACTGGAAGCAGAGCTGACTTGGAGGATGTTGCAGCCTTACATTTAAATTCACTCTGAATTCCTGACAATGCTCACTGTAGTGAATTACTCTGTAAGAGTGAAATCAAGTTTTTCACGCACCCTGGTTATTCCCACCTATTTCGCAATGGTTTGCCCCATTACCTGGATACCACAATGTTCCAATGCTGCTGGTCTGGTGACCCAATTTTGGCTTCTTCAGAGCTGCGGAAGCGAGAGGCCACGATTATCGCCGTTCAGTGGTTGAGCATGTCAGCTGACCATTCTTAGCCAATGACTGACATTCTGTGCAATGAAAATGTCACAGAATTGACATTGGCCAGCCTGAGACTCTAGCACTGCGTTGGCTGATGACACCCCAGAGACATGTTGATGGCAGAGTTACAGCTGTGGCAGCAGAGGGGTTAAACTCTGTGTATACAGACCCAGACACCATCACCACTTCAAATCACTGTGCAGTAATCCTTTAATTTACTAGATTTGTATTTCATTACCTCGTGTGTCACTTTACCCCACTCCCCCCACAAGCCGCTTTGAGCAGGGCCATTCTCATTCTCTGTTCCTTTACATCCAACTTGACTTGTTGCAAATCTGTTAGTCCCCCTATTGTACAGCGCTGCGGAGTTTGTTGGCACTTTATAAATAATAATAATTTATTAGATCACAGAGTGGATGGATTTGAGACATTCTCTTCCTCATTTATCTTCTGTTTCAGATTTTCTTTTTAAGTATTGCAGTTAGATTTTTCCATTTGCCAGAATTGGCAATTTATTTGATAAGCCCCTCTGAGTGTAACGCAGGGATTTGTAAAAACAAATCTAGATCCGGCATTCGCATTGGTTCCTTATTCTTTTCCTCTTTGTACTCCTGTTCTCATTTTCTATGAATGTACAGCATTGTTGTATTAAAAGCCGCAGTACGACATGTTTAAAGGGATATTCCCAGCTTGTTCTTTGCTACCATGTGAAATATAGACAGTCTTAGACTGAGTCTGCCACGGTTTCTCTTTTTTTGTGGACATTTTCCCTGTTGTCAAGGCTGCAGATTGTGCATCACTGTACATCTCATAAACCAGTTTTAAGTACTACACCACACTATTATTATTATTATTATTATTATTATTATTACCACGGCGCTGTACAATTGGGGCAAAGATAGTAAAGTATACACAGACCAATACAAAAGCTGACAAGGGTGTTGATCCAGAAAGCTTTACAATTTGTACACACAAACTGATACAAAAAGAGTTGTTTCCAAACTGGTTTACGTAAATAAAAGCTCCCACGTTCTCAGCCGATGGCTGTAATCATGCTCTGATCTCGGCGTCTCACATATATAGAGTGTGTAAGATTTATTTTCTTCATAAGCCCTGCTTTAATCCCCAACCAGACTTGTGACTTATTTGCTGAAGTCTATTGATTTTAACAAAGTGTCTTGGTTAAAGCAGCCAGTTACAGTTTGTCTCCTGAACAGTTGGAAGCCTGTGAGATTGCAGCCATAAATGACACATAAGGAAGTAACCCAACCTTCCCATTTGTTCAGATTTTGAGAAAGGTCATGGCCGAGGGCAGCTTTTTCTTCACTGGTAGTCATACTAATAACATCTGGGGCTGCGGAGAGAATTACGCGCGCTCTGTGACTAATACGCCTTTTGGAAGAGTTCATCTAATGCTGATTATGTGACAGCAGTGACCACAACCACGAGATTCGAGGGGAAAATTCAGAACGCAGAAACGGAAACTTGGCCGCGGTTACCAGTAGGGAACCTAGTAAAGACGCCCAAACACTTGGACCAAGTCAGAAGGTACATAGATTGTCCTGCTGAGCTTTCCACCAACACATAGCTATTTTAGGTTTTTTCTAAAGCCCCCTCGCAAATTCACAAGGATTTCCTAGATGTCTGTTTGTAATATAAGGTGCAGATTCTATCATTATTTTATCCATTACAAATGCCTGGATGTAACTAGCTGTGTATGCCACTTGCTGCCAGTCTGTGTGCCTGTCTGATCCCACTCATTATAGACAAGGGCTTAGCATGCCCCAGTAGATGGATAGATTAAGCACTGTCAGGGTATTTCACAGATTCGTGAATTGTTATAAAAGTACATTTCCAACTTTAGATCAAACGAGCCAGACTCAAACCATAGCGTACTTTATATATGTGATCAGTGGTAACCAGTGTCTGACAAACCCCGGGTAAGGGGTTTGACTACCTCCCCCATGAGTGTGCTCGGGCACTCCTGGCACCATTACTGGGACTGCAAAATGTAGTGGGTAATTTGCTTGGAGTGTCCCTTTAATGGAGCTAGTTAGGTTGGCACCTTCTTAAACTGTAATATTATCTTATTCTACATATGTAACAATAAATACTAAAATTTATTACATTTTTCGCAAGATCAGAGGCGTCTTCATGTGGGGCCTAATCGGTATCACAGGGACCAATCCATTATCCTATTTTCAGTATGTGCCATGTCGGGTACAGAATAGGGAAAACCTAACCAGAACTGCAATTTATCTATCTCTTCTTATTAATGGTATTTATATAGCGCCAACTTATTCCGCAATGCAGTACAATATTGTGAAAGGGGTATAAAGCTACACTCCTGTGTTTTCTTTATTCTTTTATCAACAGATTGTGTTTCAAAGCTTGTTACATACATATTACAGTTCTGACTTATTAAAAGAAACTTGGAAACCTCTTCATGCTTATATTTTAAATAATTTAAAGTTTGGTTCAATATAAAAATCGTCCGTCACATATTGTTTGCCATAAAGAGATTATAGTTCTCCTTAGTTGGAGGGCAGTCTATAGATAGTCCTGTTTTGTTCTGTTAAAGGATTTTTCTGACTTCCCCCATTAATCGTGGGTCTGTTTTGTAGTCCAGATCATCAGCTTCGTCAGAACTGACTCACTCTATTATGGGAGAAGGATTAGTTGTCCCCCAGAGCTCCCCGAATCATCATACTATGGTTCACTTGCAAAATCCCAAGGGCCCCAGACTTATTTCCCAGCTTCTCACCCCTTCATCAGCCTCCTTTGCTGCGTTCTGTGTGATGGAGAGGTCAAGGTGTGTGATCTGTGTGTGTGCTGAATTCTCCTAATTGGGCATCGTTCATTGATGGAAAATGGAATGTGATGAATGGATGGATTCACACTTTGAAATAAAAGGTCCTGGACAGTGTCGGCCCACCATACTGCCTCCATAGACGCCTATTGAGATCATGTGATTGGGCAGCCTCTGGTGTGGTCCCGCTTTAGTTACACAGAGAGGGGCATTTATTAACAAATCACACATACTGAGCTGCTGGTAATCAGAGACCTTGAACTTGTGGTCACTGTGTGACGATAACGAGCCACTTGGGCCACCCTCTTAGTGATTGGATCACAGCTGGCCATGCAACTGTTACTCCAATACAACTCCCAACACCATCTGCCAGCCACGCTCCATATGAAGTTCAGCAGAAGCTAGAAGATGTCCTTATCCGGCTTTATATTTATTCATTACTGGCATTTATAAAGCGCCAACAAATGCTGCAGCGCTGTACAGTTGGGGAAAAAGACATACACCATAAGAACAGACCGATACAACAGGGAGAGTACCCTGCCTGTGAGCTAAATCAAATGCATTACTATTCTAGTGATCTGTTTATTTACTGAGTAACCCTGTGTATAATGGAACATTTTCATTTTGTCCATAGAGTGTTTTTAAGTTGGAAATTGGTGTCCAGCGCTGGGGAAGATGTTAGACCCTGACAGATGCACAGAATGTCAGGCGTTGATTCTTTCTGTAACAGTAGCAGAGTCTGGGCTGACTTCCTGCCTGCAGATTTGTCACCCCCTGGGAAGTTACAGATCCCCTGGTGTCTATAAGATCCACTTTCACCAGCTGCAATATGACTAAACCACTTCAACAGTTTAACTACAGATCACTTTGTCAGGAAAAGCGTTACATTACTGACTTTTTAACTTCATGTGTAAATCAAGATTATTTCTCCATCAGGGATGGCAGTGAGAAGTAACAGAGCAGATCTGTCTCTCATAACTCCCAAGTGTCCCTGTTTTAGTACGGACAGTCCCTATTTTTGGCCCAAATCCCTCTGTCCCTCTTTTCTAGGAGCTCTATACTGTTGGTGTGTCTGAGTGTATAACAGAGCTTCACAAAAATAATACTCCCAGTAATGTGTCTGAGTGTATAACAGAGCTCCACAGCAATAATACTCCCAGTAATGTGTCTTGTGTATAACAGAGCTCCACAGCAATAATAGTCCCAGTAATGTGTCTGAGTATATAACAGAGCTCCACAGCAATAATACTCCCAGTAATGTGTCTTGTGTATAACAGAGCTCCACAGCAATAATAGTCCCAGTAATGTGACTGAGTGTATAACAGAGCTCCACAGCAGTAATACTCCCAGTAATGTGTCTGAGTGTGTAACAGAGCTCCATAGCAATAATACTCCCAGTAATGTGTCTGAGTGTATAACAGAGCTCCACAGTAATAATACTCCCAGTAATGTGTCTGAGTGTATAACAGACACATTACTGGGAATATTATTGCCGTGGAGCTCTGTTATACACTCAGACACACAGGGCTGGCCTTAGGCCATTAGGCGCCCTGATCGAAAAGTCTTCATGGTGCCCCCCCCACCACAAGTTGCCTTATATATACAGTCACACACACAGGCAAAGGCAGACAGTCAAACAAACAGTTACAAGCAGACAGACACGTTCAGTTACAGGCAGACAGTCACACACACAGTCACAAACAAACAGTCACACATACTCCTTTACAAGCAGACAGTCATACACACTCGGTTATAGGCACGCTGATAGGCACACATACAGGCACACACAATGGCACAGCTACAGCGACACACACAATTGGAGTCACACACAGGCAGACAGTCACACACAGACAGTCACACACACACACACACACACAAAGGCAAACCGTCACACACAGGCAGACAGTCACACACACACACACAGGCAGGCAGTCAGACAGACAGTCACACACACAAAGGCAGACAGTCACACACACACACACACACACACACACACACAGGCAAACAGTCACACACAAGCGGGCAGTCAGTCACACACACACACAGACAGACAGTCTCACACACACTAACACACACACACACACACACACACACAGGCAGTCACACACATACACACAGGCAAAGAGTCACATACAGGCAAACAGTCACACACACAGACAGTCACACACACACACACACACACAGGCAAGCAGGCAGTCACACACACACACAGACAGTCACACACACAGGCAGTCAGTCACACACACACACAAGGCAGGCAGTCAGTCACAAACACACACAAGCAGGCAGACACAAAGACAGACAGTCACACACAGGCAGGCAGTCACACACACACACACACACACACACAGACTTACCTCTTTTCATTATGGCTGGAAGGGGGAGTGGAAGCAGTTAGATGTTGGGGAAGCAGGGACTCCTTCCTGCTTCCCTCTTCCTGTGTAGCAATTACCAGGGACTTCTGGTAGGTATAAGCCCGCCTCTGCCTCGCGATAAGCCCCACCCCGCCGCTCGGTAGGCCCCGCCCCCACAGCGATTTTTTTTTTTTTTTTTTTTTTTGCTCCCCTGTCATCCGGCCATGTGTGAGCTGTGTCGGCCGCACGGCGCCCCCCTGCTCCATGGCGCCCTGTGCAGCTGCACAGCTCGCACACCCCTAAGGCCGGCCCTGCAGACACATTACTGGGAGTATTATTGCTGTGGAGCTCTGTTATACACACAGACACATTACTGGGAGTATTATTACTGTGGAGCTCTGTTATACACTCAGACACATTACTGGGTGTATTATTGCTGTGGAGCTCTGTTATACACTCAGAAACATTACTGGGAGTATTATTGTTGTGGAGCTCTGTTATACCCTCAGACACATTACTGGGAGTATTATTGCTGTGGAGCTCTGTTATACACTCAGACACATTGCTGGGAGTATTATTGCTGTGGAGCTCTGTTATACACTCAGACACATTACTGGGAGTATTATTGCTGTGGAGCTCTGTTATACACTCAGACACATTACTGGGACTATTATTGCTGTGGAGCTCTGTTATACACTCAGACACATTACTGGGAGTATTATTGCTGTGGAGCTCTGTTATACACTCAGACACATTACTGGGAGCATTATTGCTGTGGAGCTCTGTTATACACTCAGACACATTACTGGGAGCATTATTGTTGTGGATCTCTGAGTGTATAACAGGCTCCCTCTCATACTCAGTATATTGTACAGAGAAACTGCTATGTTTATACTGAGGTTAATCCAGCCTCCTAAAGCCTCTAGTGGCTGTCTCATTGACAGCGGCTGGAAACTAGGTTCTCACTGTGAAAATCACAGTGAGAACATAGCGATCCATAGGAAAGCTTTGTGTAAATGCTTTCCTATGAACTGTCTGTCTAATCATGTTGCTCATGCTTATTCAACCAATAGCTGTCGCTAGGAAGAGGAGGAGAGGAGGAGGAAAGCTCCCAGCCCGGCTGGAGAAAGGTAAGATTTTAACCCCTTCCTCTCTCCAGAGTCCGGGGAGGAAGACCTTGGTGGCACCCTCAGGGCACTATAGTTTTCCTGGCACTATAGTGGTCCTTTAATACCATGCCCTCCTCCCTCAAATGAATACACTGCCACTCCATCCCCTCTCTAAAATTAATACACTGACTCCCCCCCCCCCCCCAATTAAACAAACTACACAGGAAGGTCTTCCAAGCCCCTCTTCCCCTACCTTAAGATGAGCCATCCATCGTCCTCCAGTTCTAGCTCTGTTCTTCTCAAGCAGGCCAGACGCTGCTCTAGCACTGCGAGCAGTAGGGAAGGGGATTCATTGGGGGGCCGCAAGTTTGACATGCTTGCTGTAGCATGTTAAAATTGTAGCGTTGGATACATACATAGCGCAAACAACTGACAGCCCTGCTTACAAGTTTACAATCTAGGACAAATGTAGTAAAAGGAGAACTACAGAGCTTTTGTACAAAGTGTAACATGTTTACATTTTATTTTATTTAAAGGGACACTATAGTCACCAGTGCAACTACATGTATTCCTGACCCTATAGTGTTAACACGACCATCTAGCCCCCCTGGGCCCCTCATGCCTCCATAAATATAGTAAAAATCTTACTGTATTCAAGCCAGAAGCTGTAAATCTGCATGCTGTAAGACTCAGGAAAAACAAGCAGTCTGCTGACATGTGATAGCCTGATCCAATCACAGTGCTTCCCCATAGGATTGGCTGAGACTGACAAGGAGGCAGATCAGGGGCAGAGCCAGCATGATTCAAACACAGCCCTGGCCAATCAGCATCTCCTCATAGAGATGAATTGAATCAATGAGGAAAGTTCAGTGTCTGCATGCAGTGGGAGGAGATACTGAATCACAGGATGCTCGTGCACAGCAGATCTGAGTGGATGGAGGCATATTATGAAGTCCCTCTGGTTCACTCTGAGTGACTGCAACTGGAGGTGTTCCTAGCTTTTAATGTAAACACTGTATTTACATGAGAGAGGCTGCAGTTCTCACCTGAACAACCTCATTAAGCTGAAGTTGTTCAGGTGACTATAGTGTCCCTTTATGGCCTTATTCACTTTTATTTATTCTCATATTTGCTCCAAAATATTCCTCATGCCTTACTGTGCATTTTCCATTTTTTTTTTCTGCAGGTTTTTTATTTATTTTTTTGGAGAGGGTTAACAAATGCCTATTCTAAGAAAAGCATTGGATTGGCTGAGATTGTCAATTCTGATGATTTCAGCCAAGGAGGCGGGGGACAGGGGTGGAGCCAAACATGTCATGGTAAATTAGTATCTACTCATGGAGATTCATTGAATCGATGCATGTCTATAAGGGAGAGTTCAGTATCTCCATGTAGAGGGTGGAGACACTGAATGTCCATCACACTGTGCAGCACTGCCCCAGGAAGCACCTCTAGCAGCCATCTGAGGAGTGGCCAGTGAAGGTATCCATAGGCTGTAATAGAAACACTGCATTTTCTCTGAAGTATTTACTGCAAAAAGCCTGAAAGGACTGACTGTACTCATCAGAACTACATTAAGCTGGATACTATACATTATTTATTTGTTTATAATTTATTTATAAAATATTTTACCAGGAAAGATACATAGAGATTTCTCTCGTTTTCAAGTATGTCCTGGGTCCACATTAAGCTATTACCGTACATTAAGCTATATACTGTACATTAAGCTATATACCGTACATTAAGCTATATACTGTACATTAAGCTATATACCGTACATTAAGCTATATACTGTACATTAAGCTATATACTGTACATTAAGCTATATACCGTACATTAAGCTGGATAGTATACATTAAGCTATATACCGTACATTAAGCTATATACTGTACATTAAGCTATATACCGTACATTAAGCTATATACTGTACATTAAGCTATATACCGTACATTAAGCTATATACTGTACATTAAGCTATATACCGTACATTAAGCTATATACTATACATTAAGCTGGATAGTATACATTAAGCTATATACCGTACATTAAGCTATATACTGTACATTAAGCTATATACCGTACATTAAGCTATATACTGTACATTAAGCTATATACTGTACATTAAGCTATATACCGTACATTAAGCTATATACTGTACATTAAGCTATATACCGTACATTAAGCTATATACTGTACATTAAGCTATATACCGTACATTAAGCTATATACTGTACATTAAGCTGGATAGTATACATTAAGCTATATACTGTACATTAAGCTATATACCGTACATTAAGCTATATACCGTACATTAAGCTATATACTGTACATTAAGCTATATACTATACATTAAGCTATATACCGTACATTAAGCTATATACTGTACATTAAGCTATATACTGTACATTAAGCTGGATAGTATACATTAAGCTATATACTGTACATTAAGCTATATACCGTACATTAAGCTATATACTGTACATTAAGCTATATACCGTACATTAAGCTATATACTATACATTAAGCTATATACTGTACATTAAGCTATATACCGTACATTAAGCTATATACTGTACATTAAGCTATATACCGTACATTAAGCTATATACTGTACATTAAGCTATATACCGTACATTAAGCTATATACTATACATTAAGCTATATACTGTACATTAAGCTATATACCGTACATTAAGCTATATACTGTACATTAAGCTATATACCGTACATTAAGCTATATACCGTACATTAAGCTATATACTGTACATTAAGCTATATACCGTACATTAAGCTATATACCGTACATTAAGCTATATACTGTACATTAAGCTGGATAGTATACATTAAGCTATATACTGTACATTAAGCTATATACTATACATTAAGCTATATACCGTACATTAAGCTATATACTGTACATTAAGCTATATACTGTACATTAAGCTGGATAGTATACATTAAGCTATATACTGTACATTAAGCTATATACCGTACATTAAGCTATATACCGTACATTAAGCTATATACTGTACATTAAGCTATATACCGTACATTAAGCTATATACTGTACATTAAGCTATATACCGTACATTAAGCTATATACTGTACATTAAGCTATATACCGTACATTAAGCTATATACCGTACATTAAGCTATATACTGTACATTAAGCTATATACCGTACATTAAGCTATATACTATACATTAAGCTATATACTGTACATTAAGCTATATACCGTACATTAAGCTATATACCGTACATTAAGCTATATACTGTACATTAAGCTATATACCATACATTAAGCTATATACTGTACATTAAGCTATATACCATACATTAAGCTATATACTGTACATTAAGCTATATACCGTACATTAAGCTATATACTGTACATTAAGCTATATACTATACATTAAGCTATATACCATACATTAAGCTATATACCGTACATTAAGCTATATACTGTACATTAAGCTATATACCGTACATTAAGCTATATACTGTACATTAAGCTATATACCATACATTAAGCTATATACTATACATTAAAGGGACACTATAGTCACCCAGACCACTTTAGCTCAATGAAGTGGTCTGGGTGCCAGGTCCCCCAGGTTTTAACCCTTCAGGTGTAAACATAACAGTTTCAGAGAAACTGATATGTTTACCTTTTGGGTTAATACAGCCTCTAGTGGCTGTCTTCTGGACAGCCATTAGAGGCGCATCTGCGACTCTGGAGGCGAATTTCGCATTCTGCTCCAGTGACATCAGATGGGGGAACTGACGTCGGATGGGGAGGAGAGGTCACCAGCGTCGAGGGAGCCCCGCGCTGGATTAAGCTAAGTGGCTGAAGGGGTGCCACGGGTAGATGACCCTGAGGGTAGGGGCACCCTCAGGGCACTATAGTGTCAGGAAAACCGCTTTGTTTTCCTGACACTATAGTGATCCTTTAAGCTGTAGTTGTTCTGGTAATTATAGTGTCCCTTTAATAATTTCAGCCAGGGAGGTGGAGCAGAAGCATAGAGACGGTCACGGCAGTGGCTAAAAGGCAAGTAAATTGCCTTTTTATATTGCAAACGAGTGGAGGGGGGAATAGTTCTGGTAATTATAGTGTCCATTAAAAAAATAATAATAACTGCAAATACCCTCTAAAAGCCTAGTCCATTGTAAGACTTTTATATCTGATTTGATTTCCACAATATAATTCTTGTGGTTGATTGAATAAATGATTTATGCTCCTAATTCGCTCAGCACAAGCTTTTGGTTACTTGTTTATTTAGCCTAATTCTATTACAATGTATTTCCAAGCTAACTGATACTGCGCACGTGAAATTCGATGCTGTATTTTATGAGAAACCTCGCCATTTCAGAACTGCTGGTATTTAGCTGGAAAATTACCCAATGGGCATTGACTTCATGCTGAGAAAAGCAATGAGATCGTGTGCATGTGTGTAAAAATCAGGATTATATATACGTAAATTAGTTTTTCAATGTGCAAAGATTGCGGCCTAATGGCCAATAAGATTTTTACCGTTAACCCCCCCGCCCCCACCTCCACAACGCCTCTCACTCATCTAGTAACCCAGGCTGTATGTGTAATGCTGTTACATGTGTGATCTTCCAATTAACCCATTAGGCACCAGTGATGTACCATGTCATTCTAGACATCTGATTTTTAATGAACCATTCCAGCGTGAGACATCCCAGTAAGCGTCCACAATCAGATCTTCTGAAGCTATGATCGAAACGTAAAATGCTGGCATAACGTTTATAGGAGTCTGGGTGTGAAACGCCATTGAATGTCAATTAAGTGGTTAACAAGCTGTGCCATGTTTGGTTTTCGAAGATTATTATTGTTATAATTGGTATTTATATATTACCACCTTATTCTGCAGCGCTTAACAAATTAACATTGTTTTCCTCAATATTATATTTATATAATGTGTGTGTGTGTGTATATATATATTTAGTTCTTGCTAAGACATAGATTATTCCATTGTTAATATATATGAATTTTTATGGAATATTTTTGTTTGTTTCCCTCACAGGTCTTTTCCTAATCCTGGGCCTGATTCTGTACCCTGCCGGTTGGGGTTCTCAGAAGGTGGTGGCGTACTGTGGACATTATGCATCTGCCTACAAGCCTGGAGAGTGCTCTTTGGGGTGGGGATTCTACACCGCCATCGGAGGCACGGTGATGACCTTCATTTGTGCTGTTTTTTCAGCGCAAGCCGAAATTGCCACATCCAGTGATAAAGTGCAAGAAGAAATCGAAGAGGGGAAAAGTCTTATATGTCTACTATAACCAACAGGAAATGTCAGATTTCCCCTTAAACTCTGAAAGACTTTCTAAAGGGATCCGCTTTGTTTACACGGCCCACACTTCTCATGAATGAACTTGCCTATTACAAACATTCACACCATGTCACGTCTCCAGGCTCCCCGTTCTCTAAAGGATAAAGAACAGGGAAGGCAACTCAGACATGGAGTCACGGCCTCAAATACCTGTATGAAAGACATGAACATGTAAACGCGGTGGGAACTGACTTGATTTTGTGTAGGAATGCATTTCTGATCCTACATTTATCCAAAGTCACTTTAAAGCAAAAAACAAACGATATTTGTCCATTCTCAGACTAAAGACCTTTTCTGGGGATTTGTTTTAACAGACTTGTTATAGATTTTCCATATCTTGTTTCAAGCCTCTGCTTGTAAAAGCCATTTTTTTTTTATATAATTAAGTTGTTCAGAAAAAAAACAGCAAACCACTAATTCTTATGGAAGATGTCTGTAAACTGGAAAAATGGAAGTCTTACCAAAGTGTTTCTTTCTGTGGTGCAAACAAACTCATTTTTTATACTTTTAAATGTATTACGATATGGAGAGGACCACTGTGATCAAGCAAAGGTGATTTATATGAAAACGGGGGAAATCTAAACAGACACCTGCAAGGTTTGATTGTTTAGAGGTTAAAAGAGAAGACGACAAACACAGTGCATTGCGTGTCTTTTATAAACTCCCCATGCTTGTTTTATTAAAGGGACAGTTTAGGCACCATAATGAATGAAGTTATTATGGTGTTATGGTGCCATATGGCTCACTCTTACCTGAAGGGGCTCAGTTTAACTCCAAAGTTGCCTACAGCACTGATTTCACCTCCCCCACCCCAAGGAGGCATCCAGCTTCTGAAATTCCAGTTTCAGGAAGTGCGGACTGCCGCTGGGCAGGGTCACCACTCATTGTCTGAGAGCAGTCAGCTAATGCTCTCAGCCAATCAGTGACTACCCGTTCAGTATGTCTCTTTCCAAGCCAGTTTTGTAAATGGGCAGTCACCGATTGGCTGAGAGTGTCAAGTGACCACTCTCAGACAATCAGCAGCACTCTATGCTCCCTGAATATGAAATTTCAGAAGCCAGATGCCACCATGGTGGAGCTGAGATCGACGTTGGAGGCAACTTTGATGTTAAACTGTTCAAAAATGGTTTGACCTCTTGAGGTAAAAGTGAGCCCTGGGGTCTCCTGGCACTATAAAAACTTAAAGGACCACTATAGGCACCCAGACCACTTCAGCTTAATGTGGTGGTCTGGGTGCCAGGTCCAGCTAGGGTTAACCCTTTTTTCTATAAACATAGCAGTTTCAGAGAAACTGCTATGTTTATAAATGGGTTAATCCAGCCTCTAGTGGCTGTCTCATTGACAGCCGCTAGAGGGCTTCCGCGCTTCTCACTGTGATTTTCACAGTGAGAAGACGCCAGCACCCATAGGAAAGCATTGAGAATGCTTTCCTATGGACTGGCTGAATGCGCGCGCGGCCCCTGCCACGCATGCGCATTCAGCCGAAGAGGAGGAGGGCTCCCCGCCCGGCACTGGAGAAAGAGGTAAGTTTAACCCCTTCCTCCCCCAAGAGCCCAGCAGGAGGGGGCACCCTCAGGGCACTATAGTGCCAGGAAACGAGTATGTTTTCCTGGCACTATAGTGGTCCTTTAATTTAGATGTTGTTTTGGAACCTGGAGTGCCCCTTTAAAGTAAACCACATGGGCGAGTCTTACCAAGCGGTTATTTATTTAAGTGGGTAGGTTTCCTTTGGAACTTAAAGGCACGGTGATATCTTTCCAGCTTAACCCGCTTATGAAATCCACCCCATATGTCACTGCTAAGATTGTTAGTAGCAAATAAAACATGGCACCGTGTCCTAGCAGCCTCTAGTGAATGTACGTTTAGGCAAAATCTAATTTACTGAAGAAGCACAACACCTCCATCCATCTGATTATTAGCCTGTGAAAACGAAAGTAGCATCTTAATTACATGAACTATTACATTGTAATTAGTATACTGTGACGTGCATCTAGGATGGGGGCCTTTGAGTACAGTGCCTCTGAAGCGGCTCTATTGCTTTTATATAGATGTATGTATGTGTGTGTGCCCATTTTTTCCTTTTCTTTAAATGCCCTCTTTTTTTTTTTTCGTTATAAATTAGCAGCGACTACTTTTACTGATGGAGTAACAGCGGGTTGACAAAGCATGGAGGTTTAGTCATGCTCCACGGCTATTTTCAACCTTGTCATTGGCTGTTTGTGTGTATACTCGCCTTCCTCCAGGGGCACGTCACATATCCCCTAAGTTGACATTTCAGATCGTGAGCGTGAACACAGGTCCTTAGGAAGGTACCGTGAGTCCTTGTGTGTGAATTCAGGAAAAGGAAGTATTTCCAGGTGCCATCGTAAACATTTTGATGATGCCAAGAAATAAGGTCCCAAGGAACTACAAAACCATTAAAAATGCCCACCCCCTCCCTCCCAAAAAAGGTTGAAAGGTGTTGTAATAGAGGAAGTTTTCCACACAAGGGATCCATAAAGTGACAGAGCTGCTTTAACTTCTGCATCAAAAGCCAAATCTTGTCCTGTACTGGTTGGAACATGTGCATCGCACCCATCAGGTTCCAAGCCACTGCCCACAATATATTGTTTACCGTAGCAGAGCTTCTGCCTCAGTATAACAGAGGCCCCTCTGACATTGTGAAAAGACTGATGAAGGTGCTTCTTTTAATTTATTGTAGCATTTTTTCAATTGAAGGATGGGTCGCAGAGCCAATGGCATGTACAGTATTTTAATCATGTGTCAGAAAAGGTTGAGAACCACTGTCATATGTATATTTTATGCATATCTTGAATGCTGATGGCGTGCATGACCTTTCGTGCCAATATCTTCACTGTATTGTTTCTGCTATTCCCCTGGACATTCCAAATTATTAGAGGAGCCTGCTTAGGTGTGTAAGAGAGATGGGTTTTTTTTGGACATATCACTGCTGTTCTTATCAGAAGCTGTATGTGCGATGGGAAGCCGTGTTGCCAGTCTATATATAGGGGTTGTTATACTCCCTCCATGCTTAGAGGGGTCAGTCAGGGGGCTAAGCGTGCCAAAACTTGGCCAGCACTGGCATCCAGAAACCTAGTATAGAACCTTTACAATGAGCACTAGCTGTACTTTAAAAGTAAAACTGATGTGGTTCTCTAAAAAGATGTAAGTTCGACTGGTGTCTGTCTATCCTGGACCTTTTTATCAAACCTTTTTTGGAAGTCTACTAAATGATTTAATAGGAGAAAATGAAACCTCTGTTATACTGATAGATTACCTCCTTCGAGAAATATGACCGATTTGACCTGTGCTCTATATGTCACATCCGTACATAATCCACACGTTTGTCCAAATAAACAGTAGTTGACCCAAATTAAGGATCTGAACTATATCCGTTCTACTGAAAAATATGATGAAAATGTATATCATTTGAGATTCATAACAGAATGAAAAAGCCAAAACAGGGGATATTCACTTTTTCAAGAATTCCGCTCACCTAATGTCTTATGTCATGTTTGTGTCTGGTCTCCCCAGCGCACTCATAAGCGCACCCTGAACTGCCGCTATTCTCATACAAATTATTATGGTCATTGCTGTCATGGTCATTGAACATTTACATAAAGGAAGAACCACAGATTGTGCCAAGGCTTCTCCAGCAGGATGAATCAGAAACCACTTTGTTCTCCATACGGTTTATAATGTAAAGTGCCATATATATTCGCATGTTTAAAAGCCAATCATGAACCAGTGACTGTCTCTATAAGATTATGTGCAATAAGATGCATTTGGATTATTGTGAAATAGGCCTTGAAATGCTCTGTGTCCTGTGTGTGATATACAATATATCACACATACATATTTAATGGAATACACAACTCCATGTACTGCTTTGATACTGTGAGTTTAGATTAATTTTTGATGAAGAAAACGAGTCCTCTTGTTGAAATATAAATAAATATTTGGTTTGTTTTGTAATTACAATGTGTCCTCTTCGGTTATATCAATTAGATAGTCTTACTCCCAGTTGTAGCTTCAGACTCTCATTATCCTACCCTGGAGAAACCCTTTTTTCTGGGCGGGCTGGGTTAATCGCTAGCCTGGTCTCCAAAAATGGCCCCTCCAATTATTTTGGATGCAGGACAGTCCATTCATAGTATGCACTACTTGTCGTAGGTCTTTTATCCCAACAGGAATCCGCAGGACGAGGTCCGATGCATAGGTATAACTTGTAAGTTATAACAGGAAGAACTATGGCAGGCCTACAATAATGCTTTATTACGACACTGAATGATATTTGTTTTACAAAGGGAGAATGTGCTGTGCTCTCCATCGATGAGACTGCATAAAAGAATCAACCATAACTGCTTAAAATGAATTTCATCTTCAATGGGTCCTAAAAAAAAATATATAATTTTCACATAGTTCATATTAACCGTGGCTCACAGAACTACTTGTCATTTTGTTTTGATGTGTTTTTGTCTTTTCTAAATAAACATTGTCCAGTAAATCCTAAAATAACTCTTAATAACGCACTATGTAGTCATTAATTAAATATAAAACCTAGAATATGGACAGTTTCAGGATGTAAATATGTGAGAAATAGTGTAAAGAATAAATCTTTTCTTCATAAAGCATTACGAATGACGGTACTAGATAGAAGGTTTATACAATAAACGCTGCTCTAAGATACAAAGTGAAATGTCCGTGCTATGCCTTGGGGTAAAGCTCTCTGTGTCTGGGATTTGCTACAAACAATACGGGAGCCTGTTTCTCAAAACGTAAGAACTATTACTTGTTCCCCGTCTCCAAAACCAGAACCTTTCTTCAGAAAAAAATGAAAAAATGAACATAAGCTGGCTTTTATAATGGCACTCTCTGAACGACTCGTTAAAGCCTGGACAAGAATAATCCGGCTTGATAGGGAGCCACAAAGAATAGAGGTTATTCTTTTTTTGCCCGGAATGTGGAAACTAAGAGGTCAGATGGATACATTTAATCCTCCGGAAACTGATCTGCATTTGGTGATATTGCACTTGTCGTGTCACTCATAACTGCGGTGTGGACAATGCTGTCTGTCAGACGTTTAGTGTGAATTGTGGGTCATCCAGAAACAGACATAACACTGTTCAGGGTAGATCAGGTGCCATCGCAGCAGATAGGATGTTATGTCCTCGTTATATCATCTGCTTTTTGATCTTCATAACAAATGACTGAGAAAGATCAATTGAACGCAGACATTTGTTAAATGCCAGGAAAGGCCTTGTTACATGTGACATTCCCATTGCAAACACCCAATCGCATCATTCAACTATCCCCTCGTAAAATGAGATTTAACCGTTACAAGCATTCCTCCTCCATTTAATTTGCATCTCTGATCTCTGGAATAGTTTTCAAAGAGAAGAAAACAAGTGATTTTATCACAACCCATGTTTGGCCATACGTCTTCATTTCACTAGTATACAATGTCTAGGTTAAAGTGTTTCTCCAGACATCATACCATTACAGTCTGCCGTAGTGGTTATGATGAGATTAGTATCCTGGCTCCAACGGATCGCCCTTTTACCTGGTTTTGCCAGGCATCCAGTCATATTCAAGGCTGCTGCCAATCCTTTCAGCCATTTATTGGCTGAGTGTCAGCTGACCACTCTCAGCCAACGATTGCAGTTCTGTGCATAGTAATATACACAGAATTGACATTTAGTCAGTCCGAAACTCTAGTTCCCGGTGGGCTGATGTCACCCCAGTGACTCTGCCAGATCTCTGATAGTGAAACACTGCACATACTGACTCCAGGCACCATGACACATGCCAATCACTGAAGTAATCATGGTTCTTGTAGTAACCATTTAATAAACAACATTCAGGAGAAAATGGCTTGTCGTGTGAAAAGGAAATGGTGACTTTTATAACGTCAGCCCTTAAGTCCCAGTACAATGGGGGATGTTGAGGATGCGCTGAGTTGGTCTCCATGCAGATATCTGTTTCCATCAGATGGTGCCTTGCGGCACAGATTGGGCTGAAGGCCAGGGCAGCAGGCCTGTTGAGCCCTAGCCATCACAATGGGGGTCGTTATCCGATGCTGAGCATCATGATGAATAGTGCAGCAATAAGGTCTAATAAATGTTCCAGTCTCTGCCTCCTGCAGCCTATGGACACCAGCCCACATCGTGCCTGTGATTCCGAACATCTTATCCATTGGAGGCCTTCTTACAAGAGAGGAGTTGATGGCTATGTCAGTAAAGGTCGATTGTGACGCTTTCCATTTTGCACGTGTGGATCTTCCATCTATTCTGTCCATGCTGGTCCTAGTGACGGAATATTTCAATATGATTGAACAAGTTGTCTGGGGTTGGGAAGGTGGCGATCAATAGGTAGCTGAAACAAAAAAACTTTACTCTATATTTAATTACATCCCCCGTTTAATGCAAAACACAGTTTGTGCTTTCACCAGCAAATATACAAAACAAATTCTTTTTTGTAGAAAATCCACAAAAATTCCCAGTGCTTCCTTGCTGTTATCAACCTCTGCAACAAGTTGGAAGTGACTGGAATACTTTCGCCATACATTTGTGGGTGTCCATGCTTTCCGCAGGTCACTTACTGATCGCTAAAATGGCAGCCACCATCACTTGCTAGTACAATTATATATGTAGCACCAACATATATTGCAGCACTGTACAATAAGTAAATAAAGCAGGCACTTCATTCTAACACGAGTTAAGATGAAGAGTAGGTAAAGAGAGCCCTGCCTGAACGAGATTACCAGTAGCTTCCTGACTACAAAAGGACTTCCTCTGACAGTCACATTCTGATTATGAAAAGGTTAATGTCCCCACTGAAACCAATAGGAATCACTGAATTCTTCATAGCACCCGGTGTTAAACATTAACTGTTCCACAAGATGCAGTCACTACCTCAAATCTTTATTAGTTCAGCCTGATGTAAATGGAAAAGAAATCCACAGCAACTGAACAATACCTATTAGTTAAAGGGACTGCAGTCACTATAATCATTTCATGTCAGTGAAGTGGTTATGGTGCCTGGAGTCCCCTGGCGCTGTCCCTCCATTTAGTGTTACCATTATCGAGCAGTTTAACACTGAGTGAAGGTTCCTGGCCACCCATGACCCCACCCCCACTGGAGGTGTGGCTAAGGCAAAGAGTACAGCCAATAACAGCCGTGCATTTCTGCCCATGCTAATACTTCCTCATTAACCCAAGCTGCACAAAGGGCATAGGTTATAGACATTTAAAGGGACATTATAGTCACCAGAACAACTACAGCTTAATGTAGTTGTTCTGGTGAGTATAGTCAGTCCCTGCAGGCATTTTACTGAACACAGGCAGTGTTTACATTGCTCCCTAAGATCACCTCCAGGGCCAATCCTCAGACGACCACTAGAGGTTCTTCCTGGGGCAGTGCTGCACAGTGTGACTGAAATTCAGTGTCTCCACCCTCTGCGTGGAGACACTGAACTTTCCTCATAGAGATGCATTCATTCAATGCATTTCTATGAAAAGATGTTGATTGGCCAGGGTAGTGTTTGGCTCCACCGCCACCCCTTCTCATTGGCTGACATTATCTGAATTGACAATCTCAGCCAAATCAATGCTTCCCTATGAGAAAACAGGGGATTGGCTTAGATGATCAATTCTGCTGATGCTAGCCAAGGAGGTGGAACTGGGGCAGGGCCAGAGCTGGCAGACCCATGCGGCACTGGAATAAAGGTGAAGCTTTTATCCTATTTAGTGGATGCAAGGGGGGCTGGTCAGCTAAATAGTGTTTTTAACACTGTAGGATCAGGAATACATATTTGTGTTCCTGACTCTATAGTTTTCCTTTAATGTATATCTAAGTAAAAGATGAAGTACGGGCATGGTGTGGACATATATCCATTCTCCAACTTACGTCCAAATCACAAATGGTGATGTAGAACCAAATTCCTAAGAGGTACTCCTGATTAACCAGTGGGCCGACATACACCTGGGTCTGAGAAGGACAGGTCGCGGCAGTGGCGTACTAAGGGGGGCGGGGGGGGCGGTCCGCCCCGGGTGCCAGCAGGGTGGGGGGTGCCATGACCAACCCCGCCGCCCCCCCCATGCTGCAGCCGCCCGAGCGCTCTGTATAGAGCCTCAGGCAGCTGCAGCTTTGCCCGGGAGGTGCGTCCATGAGAGCGGACCGCACTGCCCGGGCGCAGCCTGAGGAGAGGCTGACAGGAGGGAAACGCTGAGCGCTCAGCGCTCCCTCCTGTCAGCTTCATTTGCTGTAGCGTGGCCGAGCCCGGCAGCATTGACAGTCCGACGGGTACAGGCAGCAGCTGTCTC
>OW240916.1:319400523-319459753 GCA_933207985.1 Pelobates cultripes | reverse complement strand
GGGTGCCAAATGCTCTAGGTACGCCCCTGGGTCGCTGTAAGTTATTTTAACCTTAACAGGTGAGCACATGTCTGTCATCCAGAATCTCTGTAGGGGAATGTGAGTTTGTTAAATTCAGGATCGGACTGTGTAAATCAAACTGTGAGATCTGAATTGTTTTACGGTTTATACTTCCATTAAAAGCAGCACAGAAACAAAGCTACTGGCTAAAGTTTTTAACCTAACAAACACTGTCCTGAGTTTTCTCTGTTTCAGAGATTTTTGTAGAAGTTGGCAGTTTGCAACATTGCAGCTCAGAGATCTTGGAAAAATTTTATTATCAAGGGGTAAAGACTATAATCACTACAAAGAAATAACGAGAAAGCATCACGTCCAAGACTGGTAGAATGTTCTATTTAATGGTGTAATATGCCTTTTATAACACAGAAAGACATGGAACGATAATACAATCACACATTCCCTCTCTGGACAGATTGCGGTACAATAATTTCATTATAGACATTATATCCCAACACAATGAGTGAGTTAGTTGATATTCCAGTCGTTATAATATTATCTGAGCAATGCAATCACATGATCCGAGAAACGGGTTTCTTTACAAAACAACGTATTGTAGTGAATTTAAATCTGAATTGCAAATTATAGGCCAAGCTATGACTGGCGTTTGACACTTTATTTTAACTTAATTTGGAAGTTTGTTTTTCTGCCACGTTTATTTTTAATTGGCATGCCTAAAATACACAGCAGATTGATAAAAGATGGATCTTCAAACATCCTCCATGTCATTTGTTATTGGATGTCAAGCCCTTAAGTTAACTCCAAAAGCATTGAGTCACCTTCTCACAGCTTTGAGTCTTGTGGGATCAAGACCTCGTTAGGTTCTACGGTTAGGGCGGTGTTTAGGGGCCCAATCTGATCAAGCAAGGAGAGTTCCAGCAATGGAGAAATTTAAAGCCGGTGCTTTAAATCTAGACCTGGCCAGGCCGGCAGTTCATTAAAATCTGTAAGTAAAACTGGTCCCTGGGCAATCAAACCGCATTTAGAAGCTTAGGAGTACAAAAGCTATTAACACTTAATTACTGGGGTTCCCTCACTAAATCCTGACTTTCATCTGGGATGGGATTTGTTGGGACCTTGAACTGTAGGTGGACCAGGATTTGGGTGGACCTTAAAATAATTCTCCAAGCACTACAACCACTAAATAGCACAGCAGTTTAATGGTACCTCCCCATTCTAAATAGTTACATAGCTGAAAAGAGACCTGCGTCCATCAAGTTCAGCCTTCCTCACATTTGTTTTTTGCTGTTGATCCAAAAGAAGGCAAAAAAATAAAAAACAGTTTGAAGCACTTCTAATTTTGCAACAAATTAGGGGGGAAAATTCCTTCTTGACCGCAGAATGGCAGTCAGATTTATCCTTGGATCAAGCAGCTATCACCCTACATTGAAAAATTATATCCTTGAATATTCTGTTTTTGCAAGTATGCATCTTGTAGCTGTTTGAACATCTGTATGGACTCTGATAAAACCACTTCTTCAGGCAGAGAATTCCACATCCTTATAGTTCTTACAGTAAAAAAACCTTTTCTATGCCTTAGACATACATAGTACATAGTTACATAGTTACATAGCTAAAGAGAGACTTGCGTCAGCCTTCCTCACATATGTTTTTGCTGTTGATCCAAAAGAAGGCAAAAAACCTAGTCTGAAGCACTTCCAATTTTGCAACAAGCTAGGGGAAACAATTCCTTCTTGACCCCAAAATAGCAGTCAGATGTCTCCTTGAATCAAGCTGCTATTCCCCTACTAATTAGAAATTATATCCCTGTATGTTATGTTTTTGCAAGTATTTATCCAATTGCAGTTTAAACATCTGTATGGACTCTGATAAAACTACCTCTTCAGGCAGAGAATTCCATATCCTTATTGCTCTTATTCTAAAAGACCTTTTCTTTTCCTTAGATGAAATCTCCTTTCTTCCAGCCTAAATGTGTGACCTCGTGTCCTATGTAAAGCCCTGTTTATGAATAGATTTCCAGATAAAGGCTTGTACTGGCCCCGAATATATTTGTATAATGTTATCATATCCCCTCTGAGGCGCCGTTTTTACAAACTAATGAGATTTACATTTTTTAACCTTTCTTCGTAACTAAAATGCTCCATTTCTTTTATCAATTTTGTAGCTCGTCTCTGCACTTTTTCTAGTGCCATGATATCTTTCTTTAGAACAGGTGCCCAAAATTGCACAGCATATTCAAGGTGTGATCTTACCAGCGATTTATAAAGAGGCAAAATTATATTTTCATCCCGAGAATTTATGCCCCTATTTATACATGACAAAACCTTACTGGCCTTGGCCACTGCAGATTGACATTGCATATTGCTGCCTAATTTGTTGTCTATAACAATTCCCAAATCATTCTCGTGTGTGGTTCTCACTAATTTGCTTACATTAAGGGTATAAGTTGCTTGTGCATTCTTTACGTAGAAGTGCATTTTTCAACATTAAATTTTATCTTCCATTTGTGCTCAGTCCCCAAGTCTATCTAAATCCCTCTGCAGCAAAGTCATATCTTGCTCACATTGTATTACTTTACAGAGTTTAGTGTCATCTGCAAACACTGAAACATGACTTTCAATAGTTTTTTCAAGATCATTTATAAACATGTTAAATAGAAGGGGTCCCAGAACAGACCCCTGAGGGACACCACTTGCCACCTCTGTCCAGCTTGAAAATGTACCATTAATGACAACTCTCTGTACTCTATTTTGCAGCCAATGTTCTACCCAAGAACAAGAATGTTCATCTAGACCGATTTCCTTGAGTTTGTAGTCTAATCTACTGTGTGGAAATCTATCAAATGCCTTGGCAAAATTCAAATAGATCACGTCCACTGCAACACCCTGATCTATACTTCTACTTACTTCTTCGTAGAACGCAATCAAGTTAGTTTGGCATGACCTGTGCTTCATAAAACCATGCTGATTTTTGCTGATAAACATTTTCTTTTAAATGAATTCTTGAATATTATGCTTTAATAACCTTTCAAATATTTTACCAGCCACAGAAGTTACGCTCACAAGTCTATAATTTCCAAACAAGGATTTTGAACCCTTTTTGAATATAGGAACCACATCTGCCTTCCTCCAATCCTCCGGAACACTTTCTGAAA
The DNA here is from genome assembly GCA_933207985.1 of Pelobates cultripes. NCBI lineage: Eukaryota > Metazoa > Chordata > Amphibia > Anura > Pelobatidae > Pelobates > Pelobates cultripes. Next base: position 319,456,581 of record OW240916.1, on the reverse strand, counting down.
GAAAAGAATCTTGAAAGATTAAAAACAGAGGTTCACTTATTTCTACACTTAGTTCCTTAAGCACTTGTGGATGAATACCGTCAGGCCCTGGAGCTTTTGTTTATATTAACTTTATTTAGTTGCTGCAGCACCTTGTCTTGAGTTAACCAATTACAATTATTCTGCACATTTTTAGCAGCAATCATTTGACCATCTATTGCCATGAGTTCTTCCTTAATATATACGGAGGAGAAATAGTTATTTAAAATGTTTGCCTTTTCCTGGTCTTCATTAACTAACCCCCCATCCCAGTTTTTAATGTACCTACACTTTTCTATACATATATATTTTATTTTTATTTTTTTATGTACTTAAAGAATGCTTTGGGGTTGGTTTTGCTCTCTTTGGTTATCATTTTTTCATTTTGAAGTTTAGCAAATCTAATTGCCTTTTTGCACGCATTAAAAAGAAAAGTAATAGACATGTAAAACATCCCACAATAGCTTTGTGTTGGAGAATAACGGTTGAGGCATTTACAGCACTTGTTTGCTAGAGGCGACTGGTTGGACGCGGCCAGGAGTGAAATTGTAGATTATAATGAGAATAACATGTCTGAATGACTCACACAGACAGATAATATTAAAAAATAAGGGATATTCCAGAGGAAATGACTGAATGTTGTGAATCTCTTGCATTGTTATACTTGAAGGAACAATAGAAGTATAATCAACAGAAACAGTAAATGACCATATAGCAAGTGTAGTTAATAAAGTATATATAGTATATACATACACCGATCAGCCACAATATTAAAACCACCTGCCTAATATAGTGTAGGTCCCCTCGTGCTGCCAAAACAGCTCTGATGCATGGACTCCACAAAACCTCTGAACGTGTCCTTTGGTATCTGGCACCAAGACATTAGCAGCAGATCTTTTGAGTCCTACAAATTCCCAACATAACAACCCACAGATGCTCAATCGGATTCAGATTTGGGGAATTTGGAGGCCAAGCCAACACCTCGAGCTCTTTGTCATGTTCCTCAAAGCATTCCTGAACAACGTTTGCAGTGTGGCAGGATGCATTATCCGGCTGAAAGAGACCTTTGCCATCAGGGAACACTATTGCCATGAAGTTGTGTATGTGGTTTGCAGCAATCTCTAGGTAGGCGGTACGTGTCAAAGTAACATACACATGAATGCCAGGACCCAAGGTTTACCAGCAGAATATTGCCCAGAGTATAACACTGCCTCCGACGGCCTGACTTCTTCCCATAGTGCATGCTGCTGGCATCTTTTCCCCAGGTAAACAACGCACATGCACCCGGCCATCCACCTGATCTAAAAAAAACGTGATTCATCAGACGAGGCACCAGGTAACCTTCTTCCATTGCTCCATGGTCCAGTTCTGACACACATGTCCCCAATGAAGGGGCTTTCGGCAGTGGACAGGGGTCATCATGGGCAAGCCAGGCAGTCCTCCTGCAGGCATTGATGTAATTTGACCAATCCGAGTCATGTGACCAGTGGTTTGCTGCAGGGTCGGCGACGGTTGCCGATCGGATCTGGCGAGAAAGATAAGTATCCTTGCTTAGTGGAAGGTTGGATCATCAGGGCATGATCCTTTTCTAGGACGGCATAGCACTTGCTAATGGCATTAAGGGGTTAACAAAAGTAAAGTTTAAAAAAAAACTTCCACTAACTTTGCGCAATGACCTTCAATCCAAGATGGCTGCATCGTGGTTCCACTCTGCAAGAGGGTTCCTCATGTCTACCATTGCCTGTCACCTAGTTTACTCCTCGCATGCATTAATATTATTATTACTGGCATTTCTAGAGCACCAACATATTCCACAGCGCTGTACAATTGGGGGAAAGGACAGTACAATATACACTGATCAATGCAAAAGGCAGAGAGCTCTCCAGCTGTGAGCAGAGATCTAATCCTTGAGCTTGTTTATTTAGATAACAATTTGCCAAAAAGAGACAAATGGCTCATGACCCTCCTTTGGAGGTTCCCCCCGCAGTTAGCAGATTAACCCAGATAATGGCAGAATTATATTTGGTTTTGTTTGGAGTCCAGACAGGTCCCCTGGCTTGGGACCCAAAATTACACAGAAAGGAAGTCAAAACTACATCCATTTATTAACGTGCCATTAACATCCCATTGACAGATCATGTAGGACCTCATATATACCAGTGGCCAAACTTAGCTAGACACGTTTCACTCCTCAATTGTGTTTAATAATAAGCAAAGACTTGTTGAAGTGGAGAACCCTGGACATAGATTGTGTTGTTGTCCCAAGGAGAAAGTCATAATAGGTGAACTAAGCCTCAACTAAGTTTGTACTTCTAATGCAGTCCTACATATGCCTGGGGGTCTCACAGGATGAAATGCAGGTACGTCAGGAGGGTTCTTTAAGGTTCCTTCACTCTGTAAAACATTTTCATGGAGAAAAACTACTATTTTGGGATTGAGCGGGGAGTGAATCACCCCATCTATTGGAGATAGGCTTACAGGTCTATTAATAGGAGGCTAGGAGACATGCTATATACCTACAACTTTAACCCTCATCAGTCCTAGCCAGCATACATTGTATTAAGATATAATGTGCCCTCTCTCCCTCTACCTCCCCCCCACCCCACTCCCGTCCATATCACCAATGTGACTGGGACCCGGCAGAGATCTAGTAGCTGCAGTCCATGACCTCTGGGATTAAGAGGGTTAGATAATGTGCAGAGTGATGGTTTCAGCACATGAAGCCGTGTCTTTGTTTTCATATCAGAGGAGCACTTGGTGGGTGATGATTGAGACTCATTCAGTAAAATGGTGTCTCTTCCAAACAGCTGATCTAACTCCAGACCTGGTAATCTTCTTTAATCATGGGGAGCCTAGTACGTGCTGAAACTCCTCACCACATGGAATGGAAGAGGAGACCAGTCGCTCCGTAGAAACATGTCAGCCATTTCATTCTGTGTCCGCCATAGCTCTATAATATCAGCAGTAGACAGAATATTATTGTATACAGGGTTGCATAGAGATAGGCTCAAAAAAGGCTCAAGACCAGCAAGTTCAACCTTTAACATATCTCGATTTCAGCTGCTGATCCAAAACAAACAAATCTGAGCGATTTCAAATTGTGTTGGATAAAAGGGAAAAATTACTCCAAATGGCATTCTGATTTCAAATTGGATAAGTAGGCGGTTCATACCCTCTATATTGGCTGGTATAGTCCTGAATTCCATGATTTATAAAAATAAATCAACACTTTCAACTTTTTATAATCAGATTTTGTTTGTATTTCAAAACAAAGTTGATTCTTCATTGCTCTTACAGAACTCTTTCCTCTGCTGTTGGTGAAATCGTCCATTCCCCTTATTAATTTTCTAGTCTATCATTTCAATTTTTTTCTCAGTTAAATGTGCCTAATATTGCACCACAGGAGCTATACGAGAATCAGACAAGCCTTATACACCTATATACACCTATATACACCTTATACACCTATATACACCTTATACATAGATACCTCATTCATGTATTTGGTATAGGTCATGTTGCTGCTGTTATTCCCACCCTATGGGTAAGTCATTGACCTGGGCTGTTGCTGCGGTTGGAGTTCCGGCCCTGAAAACTCCAGGTCTATAGTGAAAAGCGGATTACATAATGTGTGGCAGTGCCAGTTTAATGCATTATATTTGGTGTTAATTATGTACCGCGCAGTGTGATGGTATCGATGTGAGTGCAGGGTTTTAATGCTTTGGGGAGAAGGGTTAAGCAGCATGCTTGGGGTTAATTCAGAAATTGTGGAGTTTATAAATAGAGGTTCATGTAGTACTCTGAGTTCTAACAAACATTTGGAGCCATAATGTGATTCACACAATACAGTGGTTATGGTTGGACTTAGGGAATGGCATAGGGTGAGGTTTTGGCAGGGCCCATAAAATATACCAATTTGTCTTTCTGACACTTCCCAGTATCCCTTATAGAGGAAAAAAATAAAAAAGTCTGTTATGCATAACTTGCATATTATGAGATTGACTTGATAAACCTCTCATTGGGCACAGAGATATATAGAAAATGCATAACAATAATTTGGGGTACACCCTAAACTGAGTGTCTTATTAACTACATAGAGAGATAACATCTAGATTAAGATGTCATGTTACATTAGAATGGAGAGAATCCTGGAAAATATTTCAGGACCTATAGAAAGAGCATAAACCAAAACAGAGAAGATTCGGGATATGGCTGTGTAAATCTACAGAGAAAGCATAAAACAAAACATAGTGTGATATTGTTATAAAACACAATATTTCATGCGCAGTAATCTTGTGCACTCACAGGATGTAGGCAGTAAAAGCGCTCTTAGGGTGCCTTCCCCAATGAAATGGGGGGCTAGCTGGTGTTCCTTATCACCTCTGGATCCTTGTTCCACCAAAAGACATCCACAGGTCAGGGTTCAGTAATAAAAAATTTATTTAGATAAAAAGTGTAGTCACCAATTCAGCATAGGATACAAATAACAAAAGGTTGTCCTACGCGTTTCGTTCTATAAGAACTTCCTCAGGGACCACAATTAAAAACAATAATAACAATGTATCAATGTACAATACATGAACATATCCTATACAAATCCCCCCTCCCTGTGTCCTTAAATAGGGCTAATCCCTAAAGTCTATTGGTGGATCCAGTAGGTGTGTAAATCCTCCTTGGTTCTAATTGGAGGACTGGTCTTCCTGTGGCAGCTGTTTTTCATCCATTCATTTTCTATAATTTATAATTCGCGCCTTTTTCGGTAAATACCGGAAGTAGTCATAATTTGCCGAAACCGGAAGTGACGTCGCGGGAACGTCCGCGTTCCACATGCGTTCCACCAGCAACGTCTCCATGGCAACCGGATGCGATCAGGTAATTCAAAGGTCAAATGGAACACAGGACAAATAAAAGAGCCCCATTCTGCTTGAGAAAAAAACTGTTAACCATGTTTAACACATTTAGCCATTATTTATATATATATATCTGTTGAGTATCACCCTCCTCATTAATCCCATCACACAACATAATGTTAATCCTCATATTATACCCAGTAATCATAATACCTCAATATATTATAAGCCTAAGGCTTCATATTACAAAGTGATCATATTTCCTATGTCTGTTATTTAAGAGTTTTTTTTTTTTTTTTATAAAACTTTATACATTGTTAATCAAAGTGAACACCGTAATCAATTCATCACTGTATCAGTTTAAACTTCAATTTGTCGTGTTATTATTTGTGCTCCCCATAGAAATCTTTGAGATAAGCCTATTAAACACATTAAGGTAATCCATTGCTATGGTTACAAAAAAAGGGGATACTACAAAATGACTACTTCCCATATAAACTTTATTTAGTGAATCTACCACATTCGATTTATACCAGCTCTAAAAATCCTTAGAACATCTTAATAATATCAGAAAGAGACTGACGACACACTCAGTCCCAACCCATTGTACATCATGTCCCCTCTTTTCATTTAAGGATTTTAGATGTTGGGGAATTGAACGAGTCCACCCCTTTTGGCGTGGGGGCAATAGAGTACAAAGACTAGCCCAGAGGGAGACGTTCTGGATACATAAATTACAAACCCTCTCACCTAAGGGTCTTAATATAGATATTGATTTAATTTGTTTTCTAGATTAATATGGCCTAAAAGCTTCAGAACAAAGAGTTAGGATATGTGTGTTTGCCTTTAATTTGGGTTGTTTCTACAGCTGAAAGCTAATCCCCATTTAGAGAGAGGATTTATATATATATCAAATACCAAGTAGTTATTTCATACCCCTTATATTTTATTTTATTTCTTTTTGTACAATTTGTGATCTATTGTCCTATATGACCAAAAATCACAAAAGACTATAATAAAAACACAATAACCGATTATTCTAATATAAATAATGGGTTTGCTCTAAGGATTTTTAGAGCTGGTATAAATCGAATGTGGTAGATTCACTAAATAAAGTTTATATGGGAAGTAGTCATTTTGTAGTATCCCCTTTTTTTGTAACCATAGCAATGGATTACCTTAATGTGTTTAATAGGCTTATCTCAAAGATTTCTATGGGGAGCACAAATAATAACACGACAAATTGAAGTTTAAACTGATACAGTGATGAATTGATTACGGTGTTCACTTTGATTAACAATGTATAAAGTTTTATAAAAAAAAAAAAAGAAAACTCTTAAATAACAGACATAGGAAATATGATCACTTTGTAATATGAAGCCTTAGGCTTATAATATATTGAGGTATTATGATTACTGGGTATAATATGAGGATTAACATTATGTTGTGTGATGGGATTAATGAGGAGGGTGATACTCAACAGATATATATATAAATAATGGCTAAATGTGTTAAACATGGTTAACAGTTTTTTTCTCAAGCAGAATGGGGCTCTTTTATTTGTCCTGTGTTCCATTTGACCTTTGAATTACCTGATCGCATCCGGTTGCCATGGAGACGTTGCTGGTGGAACGCATGTGGAACGCGGACGTTCCCGCGACGTCACTTCCGGTTTCGGCAAATTATGACTACTTCCGGTATTTACCGAAAAAGGCGCGAATTATAAATTATAGAAAATGAATGGATGAAAAACAGCTGCCACAGGAAGACCAGTCCTCCAATTAGAACCAAGGAGGATTTACACACCTACTGGATCCACCAATAGACTTTAGGGATTAGCCCTATTTAAGGACACAGGGAGGGGGGATTTGTATAGGATATGTTCATGTATTGTACATTGATACATTGTTATTATTGTTTTTAATTGTGGTCCCTGAGGAAGTTCTTATAGAACGAAACGCGTAGGACATCCTTTTGTTATTTGTATCCTATGCTGAATTGGTGACTACACTTTTTATCTAAATAAATTTTTTATTACTGAACCCTGACCTGTGGATGTCTTTTGGTGGAACAAGGATCCAGAGGTGATAAGGAACACCAGCTAGCCCCCCATTTCATTGGGGAAGGCACCCTAAGAGCGCTTTTACTGCCAACATCCTGTGAGTGCACAAGATTACTGCGCATGAAATATTGTGTTTTATAACAATATCACACTATGTTTTGTTTTATGCTTTCTCTGTAGATTTACACAGCCATATCCCGAATCTTCTCTGTTTTGGTTTATACTATATATGATATAGGTCGCTTGTTTGGGTAACGACCTAGGGAGGCTGTCATACATCTTTATAAGCTAAGTACTATCGCTTTTTATATTATTTATCGATTGTATATTGTTTGGGATATACTCATAACCTATAGAAAGAGCGTTTTGAGATTTTCACAAAAAACTACAGTTTCCTATGTGGAGTTCCCTAAATCCTAATGACGGAGATGTCGCATGTTATTCCTAGGTGAGTCCCATCTGATTGACATGATGATAAAAAGGCCCATAATATTCTGGAGAATTCAGGAGTATTCTATAATAAGGTAAGTTGTTTCTATTGGCCACATCTGGAAGCTGTGTGTTTATCTGTGTGTTTATCTGTGTGATTGTCTGTGTGTGCAAGTTTAAACCAGGACAGAGCCCAGCTGGAGATTAAATGGAATCTACGATCTATCTAGGAATGATAACACAGAAAGCCTGAGAAGTATTGACATGGGAGTTTACTTTAGATAACGGGAGGTTAAGGATTAAACCTGTGTGTGCTTCCAAAAATACACTGAGCAAAGACTCCGTTAAACCATAACTTAATAAACATAATGAAATTAAAATAACTCTGAGCAGGGAAATAGAGGAAATTAATTAATACGGAGACAAATCTCTTAATAAAAGTCTAAAAGGAGAAATAAAGTTCCTGAGCTTGGCGTCTATTCTTTTAATGAATAAAGACAAAGTGTAGCAAGAGCCACCAGTCCCAAATATCCAGATAAAGACCGTAATTAGAAACCTAACTACAGACCTGGATCTATGATCAATAAGGTACTCAGATCTACCCTGAGATCTGTCATCCAGGAATACGGTAATTAAAGGCAATTGTCATAGAAATTAAGATAATTACCCCACGTATTATCTGTACTGACCAATCAGGATTAGTAACTGAATGCTTGAGATACAGATATAATTACAAATAGGAATAGAAGCCGTATGCTGTGGCCAGTTAGCCAGAATTTAAACAGAAACACAAAACTGTTAGATATACAAACCTGTGCTCCTAACATTTTAGTGCTACCCCCTCCTCGCCCCCCGTCCCCCTTAAAGATTTCCAGCGTTGAGGCTTCCTCGGTGTTACCTCTTCTCCTCCCACGATGTCCAACCCAGTGCTCCTCTATCAGGAGAATTGGGGACCTAATCCGCATGCGCCCCCATATTCAGGATTCCCCATAGGAAATTATTGTATTTAAAGTCATGCTTCCACGTCACGTGACAGAGTGATTGGGTCAGTGCTGTGGATACACCTCTAGCGTCTGTCAGTATGAGAGGTGGACGTAATCCCGCATTGTACACATTACAGTTCCTAAAACATGGCAATGTTTTATATTGATAGTTAAAGGGACAGGGACACTGCACCAATTGAGATGAAGGGATCTCGGTGACTATAGTGTCCCTTTAAAAATAATGTAATACCATCTTACCTCCTGCAAGATTGGCTCATAGTATAGAACAAACTACTTTTCACAATCTATCAAAATCAATGGATGAATGTTGGCAATAAGGTAAGTTATATGAAAATCAAGTATCCCTCTAAATATTCATGTATTTCCTTATGATTAGCGTTAGAATGCCAAAACCATGATAAAAACTAATTTCAAACAATTAACTGAGAGAAAAAAATATAAAACAGAACAATTTCACATAATATGATGGCCCACCCTAATAGAAAGGAATGGCTTCAGACGCCGGATGCTCCCCGTAGAGATTCACTGAGCTAATGAGGCGAGACTGATTGCCACAGTGTGATAATTGCCGCACATGCGCACTAGGCCCCCGATGTTTCCGTATAATCAATTAATGGTATTACCAGCTGGGCGAAGCACTGATACCGGCACGGTGAGAAAAACAGTGCCATATAAACTGTCCAGAGGGGCCAAGAAATCCTGTGTGTTCCTATAACCTCAGTTTACACAGCAGGTCCATCCGTAACCTACAATGACCGTCACTACACGGAGTGATATTAACGGCCTTACAGTAACAGGAATGTACTGGAAGATCTATTATTTAGAGAACAATATATTCCTTTTCTAGAATGCATGTCCTATCGCTTGGATTACTTATCATTGCATGATGTCCACGCCAGGTCAGCCCCGTAATACAGTATATTGTCTCAGAAATCCCTTCTCCTTTAGGTCCCCAGTACTCCCTCTCCTGGTTAATGGCAGTCTTAGAGCCCTTAATATTCTCACTTGTTTGAAAGATTCTCAGCACAGGTTGTTTTTTTGGGGGTGGGGGTTAAGTAAATTTTGTAGATCCCCTCTGGTTATGCGGAGGTCCTGCAGACCCATATGTTATAAATTTATTTATTTATTTCATTCAAGAATGCTTGAATTTATTTTCATTCAAGTACATTGAATTTATTTATTTTCATTCAAGTCCATTCTTCATCCGCCACACATTGACAGCAATCTTTCCTTTGTGTTAAATCATAGTAAAACTGACATTTAGCACCCTCTAGTGGACACTGCTCATTATGCGCACATGTATAAATATATATACTGAAAATAAAATGAATTATTATATAAAGTCTTCGAAATAGTGCAGTATTCCTAAAGGTCAAGCCTTCAATCCACATGTTAAAATATAAACATTTGTTTGTGTTTAACCCCTTAAGGACCGCTGACGGTTCAGGACCGTCATCGGAAACAACCTTGAGGACCGGTGACGGTCCTGAACCGTCATAACGTAAAAGGAGCGGCGGGAGCGATCAAAGGTCACTACCACCGATATCCCACAGTTATGCCAGGCAGATAGCAACAGCCAATTACGCCTTGTGAGCAACACGCGATCGCTCACAATTGGCTGCTGTTAAAGTGGGTACAAACACTCACTTTGTCAGTGATCTCTGCCGCTTTAAACTTTAGACTTTAAAAAGTATCAAAATTTAATTAACAAAAATCCTTTTTAATCTGTTACAGCAGTGCATTTGTACTGTCTGTATTTTTGTTTTTGGCCTTAAGGGTTAAATTTGTGTTAAAAAGCTGTGTTTTAGTATGTCTTAGTCTGTTTTAGTAAGTCAGTTTCCTTCCCCCAAATCTCCATTAGATTCTTTTAACAGGAGTTAGTTTAGGGATTGCTGATTTATTCTGTTTTAATCTGTTTTTTCTGTTTTAAAATATAAAAATTGTGTGTTAGTAATTTGTTCGTTTAGTCAGTTAGTGTGTTGGTGAAACATGCAGTGCATGTACAGCTTGGAGCAGGCATATGCCTTCTTGACGCCACTGACACTGCATCCTATTTTAACCCAGGTCAGTTTTCCGACATGTCTAGTGACATGTCATCTGTGTGTGAGCCGGCTGCAAAAAGAAGCTGTGTTTTCTCTGCTACGCCAAATGTGGAGGAAGACTGGGTACCTCCACAGGTAGCTGAGCCCAACATCCCCCCTTTTAGTGCCAACGCAGGCATTAATGTCAATGTGGATGACTTCTCCTCTATGCAATTTACGGAGCTATTTTTAGGGGATACCATCTGGGAGGTGAGTGCTTCCCAGACTAATCTCTATGCTACCCAATTTATTAATACCAATCTGGATAGCTATGCAGTCAGGGAGCATGCTTGGCATCCCACAGATGATGCTGAAAATTCTGGGCTCTTACAATGCTGGCGATTTTAACCCCTTAAGGACCGAGGACGGTTCAGGACCGTCATCGGCATTTTTGCGTTGCCGACCGATGACGGTCCTGAACCGTCCTAACGGTCAGAGCTACTTACCTGATCGCCGTCATTCCCCCGGCGGCGATCAGCGTGGCTCCGGTTGTGGGGAGACTGCCTGCAGCCCAGGCAGTCTCCCCACGGCAGATTAGGACCCCTGTGGCCATGTGATCGCTTAACAGAGCGATCACATGGTCACAATAGGTGTCCTAGTGTCTGCCTGCAGGGGGGCTGCCTGTGCTGACAGGCAGTCTCCCTGCATGTGTAAAATAAAAAAATAAAATAAAGTTAATGTTAATAAAAAATAAATAAATAATTATATATGTGTATATATGATATATAGACATATATTATATCTATATAATATATGTCTATATATCATATATATATATATATAATGTCATACTAAGTGTATTTTTATATTAATATGTACTTATATTAATATAAAATACACTTATAATTAAATTACACACGTATATATATAATATATATAATAACTATATATATTGTATATATATATTATTATAAAATATAAATAATAAGTAATTTAAATTAAATAAAAATTTTTTTAAATAATAATAAAAATTTTAAAAAAAATTATATAGCTATATGAAATTTTATTCTAACTGTATTTTAAAATTAATATATATATATTTATATCAAAATACACTTAGAATGAATTTGTATATATATCTATGTATATAAAAATAAATAAAAATAATAAATATACATACGTCCATATACAAAATTAAATAAATAATTATATAAATATACACGTAGACTTCAAATATATAAATATGCATATATATTTAAATTCTACGTGCGTATTTATGTAATATTTTTACATAATTCAGTAATTTTATTGATTGGAATTTGAGGGACCTTCCTGCCAACCCAGGCCGAAATTCCAGAGAATTTAATTTGCTAGCACTGTATTTTACCCTGTAACGTTCTACGACACCCTAAAACCTGTACATGGGGGGTACTGTTTTACTCGGGACACTTCGCTGAACACAAATATTAGTGATTCAAAACAGTAAAACATGTCACAGCGATGATATTGTCAGTGAAAGTTACTTTTTTGCATTTTTTACACACAAACAGCACTTTTACTGATGATATAATTGTTGTGATACGTTTTCCAGTTTTTAAACACTAATATTTGTGTTCAGCGATGTCTCCCGAGTAAAACAGTAACCCCCATGTACAGGTTTTATAGCATTTTTGAAAGTTACAAGGTCAAATATATGGGTCAAATATTTTACATTGAAAATGGCCAGGTTGGTTACGTTGCCTTTGAGAGCGTATGGTAGCCCAGGAATGAGAATTACCCCCATGATGGCATACCATTTGCAAAAGAAGACAACCCAAGGTATTACAAATGGGGTATGTCCAGTCTTTTTTAGTAACCACTTGGTCACAAACACTGGCCAAAATTAGCGTTCAATTTAGTTTTTTTACTTTTTCACACACAAACAAATATGAATGCTTACTTTGGCCAGTGTTTTCGACTAAGTGGCTACTAAAAAAGACTGGACATACCCCATATTGAATACCCTGGGTTGTCTACTTTAAAAAAAATAGGTACATGTGGGGTGTTATTCAGAGATTTATGACAGATAATAGTGTTACAATGTCACTATTGATAAATTTTAAAAATTTATGTTTTGAAACCGCAATATCCTACTTGTACCTATAGCCCTATAACATGCAATAAAAAGCAAAAAAGCACGTAAACACTCGGTATTTTTAAACTCAGGACAAAATTTTGAATCTATTTAGCAGTTTTTTTCATTCGCTTTTGTAGATGAGTAAAAGATTTTTCAAGTAAAAGTCAAAAAACATGTATTTTTTCAATTTTTCATCATATTTTTTTATTTTTTTAAAATTAAAATACATGAGATTATATAAATAATGGTATGTAAAGAAAGCCCCTTTTGTCCTGAAAAAAACAATATATAATTTGTATGGGAACAGTAATTGAGAAAGCGGAAAATTACAGCCAAACACAAACACCACAAAAGTGTAAAAATATGCCTGGTCGCAAATGTACAACATCGCAAAAACAGTCCAGTCCTTAAGGGGATAAAGAAGCCATCAATTCGCTCTTACTGGAGCACCAACCCAATCTGTTCTAGTCCAGTGTACTCCCAAACCATGTCTACAGCAAGATGAGCTGCTGCTGAGATACTTACATTTCAATGACAATACCCTCTGTCACCCCAGAGATCAACCCCAATATGATAGGCTTCATAAAATACGCCCACTGGTAGACCATCTTCAACACAAATTTTCTGAAGCTTATTTTTCCAAAATGTATCCATTGATGCATCCTTAATGAAATATAAAGGGAGATTAGGATTCAAACAATACATCCCCTCAAAGCGCTTTAGGTATGGTGTAAAATTCTACAAACTGTGCGAGAGCGAAAGTGGTTATACATTTGCCTTTTGTGGATATTAGGGGAAAGACTGGACCCTCCTGGCTGTCCTGACTCTCTGGGGACAAGCGGGAAACTTGTTTGGGACCTACTGATCCCCTTGTTCAATAAAGGTTACCACCTTTATGTGGACAATTTTTACAGCAGTGTCCGTTTGTTTCAAACTCTTTATGGTTTGCAGACACTGGCCTGTGGCAGTGTGAGAAGAAATGCCAAGGATTTCCCCAGACCTTTTATAGAGGCCAAATTAAAAAAAGGTGAATGCAAAGCTACGCGCAAAGCTGAAGTGCTTGCAATAAAATTTAAGGGCAGGAAGGATGTTAGCATGCTAACCACCATCCATGACGAAAGCATGTCAGACGTCACTGTCCGAGGCAGAGTACAGACCAAACCTGTTTGCATCAGGGCTTAAAACAGGCACATGGGGGTGTTGGTTTGGCTGATCAGCTGATGCAGCCATATCTTATTTTAAGAAAGACAAAAGCCTTGTATAAAAAGGTGGCTTTCTACCTGATGCAAATAGCAGCCTACAATTAATTTTTACTTTAAAAAAAAATGAATCCAGGTAAAACCACCCTTCAGCTTCCAATTTCAGCTCAAGCTGATTTCCACAATCATTTATGGAGATGGTCAAGTTCCAACAACGGTGCCAGAGGAGTCCAGACATTTTATTTTTAAGATACCGCCAACTGCAAAAATAAGCCAATCCCCAGAAACGTTGCCGGGTCTGTTAGAAAAAAGGCATACATACACACATACACTGGCATACATACACTGGCATACACACATACATTGGCATACACGCATACACTGGCATACATACACACATGCACTGGCATACACACATGCACTGGCATACACTGGCATACACACATGCACTGGCAAACACTGGCATACATACACTGGCATGCACACATGGACTGGCATACATACACACATACACTGGCATACACACATACATTGGCATACACACACTGGCATACATGCACTGGCATACACGCATACACTGGCATACATACACACATACACTGGCATATACACATGCACTGGCATACACACATGCACTGGCATACATACACACATACATTGGCATACACACACTGGCATACATGCATACACTGGCATATATAGACACATACACTGGCATACACACGTGCACTGGCATACATACACACATACACTGACATACACACATGCACTGGCATACACTGGCATACACACACACATACACTGGCATACACACATGCACTGGCAAACACTGGCATACATACACTGGCATACACACATACACTGGCATACATGCACTGGCATACACGCATACACACATGCACTGGCATACATACACTGGCATACACATATACATTGGCATACACACACTGGCATACATGCATACACTGGCATACATACACATACACTGGCATACACACATGCACTGGCATACACACACATACACTGGCATACACACATGCACTGGCAAACACTGGCATACACACATACACTGGCATACATACACACATACATTGGCATACACACACTGGCATACACACATACACTGGCATACATACACACATGCACTGGCATACACACATACACGGGCATGCATACACTGGCATACACAAATGCACTGGCATACACACGCATACACATACACTGGCATACACTGGCATACACACATACACTGGCATACATACACACATACACTGGCATACACACACTGGCATACATGCACTGGCATACACTGGCATACACACACTGGCATACATACACACATACACTGGCATACACACACACACATACACTGGCATACACACACACATACATTGGCATACACACACTGGCATACATACACACATGCACTGGCATACATACACTGGCATACACACATGCTCTGGCATACACACATACACCTTATTTTCAGCCACCCTCCTCTCTCCCTTACCATTTCATCACAGGAGGGTGGCTGGGGATGATGGGCGTCGGCTGCGTCCTCCTTCCCGCACGGAGTAAAGTGGGAGGAAGTGACCGGACGTCACTTCCTCCCAACAGCACTTGCTACCGGCTGCATTTTTTTTTTTAAAGGGGCCCGGAGTGTGTGGGCCCCGGTGCAGATGCACCGGCTGCAGTTCCGCTGATACACGTGGGGCCGGGCCCCCCAGGCCCATGACAATTGTCACGGTTGTCATGCCCTGATGGCGGCCCTGGAGGGTTGCACCTGTTTGCTCTCTTTGTGTGGTGTAACAAACCACCTCTTTTACTGGTAGGAATTTGTCACAGATCTTACAGTCTCCACAGCCTTCTAGGGTATACAAAGTCCAGGACACATCCAGTTCAGTTTTCCTTTTTTATTTGATGAGAAAACAGGTGTTTTAACCCCTTCAGGACCGGTGACGGACAAGGTCCGTCATGGCATAAAGTTAACCCCATATCGCGGGGTAAACGGTGCTCCGGTCTGCCTCTGTATTAGAGGCAGACCGGGAGCACCCGATTACGCTGTCCCTGCAGCAGTGCTCGCTCTGATAGGCTGTCAGCGCGAGCACATGTGCTCCTTATACTTACCTTCCACCTCCCTGCACTTCCGGGTTCTGTGTGAAGTACAGGGAGATGGATCAGCAGTGATCTAGTTCTCCTGTATTAAAAAAAAAAAAAATAAAGCTTACATTAAAATACGCCCCTTACCCATCTTAATAAAAAAATTAACCCCTTCCCTGCCAATTGATCACTGATTACAGTGATCAATTGGCAGGGTATACATTTTACTGTGATCTGATTTTTTTTTTTTTTTAATCCTCACGGGTTAATTTTATTAATTAATTTAGAAATATTAAAATTATATATTTAGCTAGCTGGGATGGGTGGAAGTTAGTGGGGAATTGGGGAATTTGGTGTTAGGCTAGCTAGCAGTTAACGTTAAAAAAAGTTCAATTTTTTTTTTAAAGTTACAAAAATGTTTTAATAACATTTTTAAAAACGTAAAAAAAAACCTACAGTGATCAAAATACAGATCATATAAAATTATTATTATATGTTTTTTAACCCTCAGGGGTTCAATTTATTTAATTCATTAATTTAAATACCAGTATTTTAAAATGATATATTTTGCTAACTGGGGTGGGTGGGAGTTATAGGAAATTGGTGAATTTACCGTTAGTGCTGCTTACTGCTAGTTAGGGGTTAACGGTAAAAAAAAAAAGCTTATACAAATGTTAAATCTTTAAAAAAATAAAAAAGAGAAAATAAATTTTAAGAAAGTTTAGGAAAGTTTAAAAAAAATTAATAAGCAAAAGAATTGTTTAAAAACTAGTTTCAAAAAGTAAAAAAAAAACACATTTAAAAACGCTTATTACCACTACACCTGGAACAAACTAGAGAAAAAATGATCCCACGCTAAGGTTCAAAATATGCCTTTTGAATTACCCCAGGGAGTATTCTTTAATAAATAGTATGTGTTTCTGGGGAAGTTTCAATAACCAACCGTCTAAACTACTCCAAACTGGAACATGGACACAGCGCAAAACTTCAAAGTTAGAAAAAAACTGAATGGCTGTGTCTCACATATATACCTGGCAAAGGTACATACGGTGGTATTGCTGTACTCAGACGACATAGCTGAGCAACATATGAAGTATTATACAGTCGTAGCACACATAAGGTTTGCAAAATATACTGTGCAAACTCACTTTGTGTGTCAAAAAGGCAGAAAAACACTTATCACTACACTTGGTACAAGCTAGCGGAAAAATGATCCCACGCTAAGGATCAAAATATACCTTTTGAAATACCCTGGGATTTCTTCTTTAAGAAATGGTATGGCTTTATGGGGTATTTGGATTATATAGCCTGGTAAAATACTCTAAAATGGGACATGGGCACAGCATAAAAATTAAAAGTTTGAAAAAAACTGTAATGGCTGTGTCCCAAATGTGCCCCTCCGATGTCCACACATACCTTGCAAAGGTACATACGGGAGTATTGCTGTACTCAGACGGCATAGCTGAGCAACATATGAAGTATTATACAGTCGTAGCACACATACGATTTGCTAAATATACTGTGCAAACTCACTTTGTGTGTCAAAAAGGCAGAAAAAAAAACGCTAATTACCACTACACTTGGTACAAGCTTGTGGAAAAATGATCCCATGCTATGGTTCAAAATATGCCTTTTGAAATGCCCTGGGATGTCTTCTTTAAGAAATAGTATGCCTTTATGGTGTAGTTGTAATATGTAGCCTTCTCAAGTGCTCCAAAGTGGGACACGGACGCATGAAACCCTCAATGAAAATTCACACTTAAAAACCTGAACTTGTCACGTCTCTTTTACAGCACTGTAACTTCACAAAATAGTGTCTAGGTCATACATTGGGCATATTGTTTTACTCAGAAGACGTTGCTGAGCATTATTTTTTCGGGTTTTTGAACTTTGTGGTACATATGAAATATACAAAATGCCCAGCAAAAATGTAATCCGTATGTAAAAAATGCCCCTAATTATTTTTTACCACATACTTTGGCATATATTGGTGAAAAAATGGGGGCATGTTAAGGCACAATATGCACCATATGAGATACCCTAGAGTGTCTACTTTTACAAATGGTAGGCCTTTGTGGGTTGTTTTTTGAACAGTCAAACTGGTATAATACCCCAAATTGAAGCATAGGCCCATTAAATCCGTCTCTCAAAATTCTACTGTAAATACTGAAAAGGACAGGTCTCCTATATGGCACTGTAACTTCACAAATAGTGCCAAAGACATACAATGGGGGTGTCATTTTACTCAGCAGATGTAGCTGAACACAAAATAAAGTTTTGTACAGGAATAGCACACACCAACTTTACAAAATACACATGAGAAGTTCTTTGTTATAAGTTTGTGTGCCAAAACCCCCACAATTTTACTCCAATATTTATCAGAGGTTGGCGGTGAAATGGCTATGTAGAAAGTGTCAAAACAACCTTAAGACAATAGCCTGTGATGTCTACTTCCAGGCCCGGACTGGCCATTGGGCATACCTGGCAAATGCCCGGTGGGCCGCGATGGCCATGGGCCGAGGCCGGCAGGGAGATCACAGGATCTCCCCTGCCAGCCCCTGCAGGGCCAGCGCTATCCGAGTGCCGGCCCTGCATAGTGCCTACATGGGCCGGTGGGGAGATCACAGCACCCAGACACACACAGCACCCCCAGACACACACACAGCACCCAGACACACACACACAGCACCCAGACACACACACAGCACCCAGACACACACACACAGCACCCAGACACACACACAGCACTGGGGTTGAGTCCCCGCCTAGTTAATAGGGTTCTGAGGTACATTATGAATTTAGCTGTAGTGAGTGGTTTGCCCTGCAGTTAAATAGGGGCATATTGAGATTTGGTCCAGTGAGTGATAACCTGTAAAGGTCTGACATTTTGACTGGCACCTTATTGTCCGTAGGATGTTTCCTTATGTCCCTACGTACTACCTATGGTAAGAGGATGTGAACTGTTTGGTACTAGGATAGGCACATAAAATATGGTGTTGTATTCCAGCCAGGTAAGTTTTGTAGTGTTAAGAGAGATTTTTAAATTGTGTGGGGAAAAAGGAGAGGAGTGTCGCAATGGCAACTAGTGAACGAATATCGGTATTATGGTAATCGGTGCTAAACTTGTTGTAAAGGTGAAATCTCTATTGTATGCTCGTGATGTATAATCAGAGAGGGCAGCTCAATCCAGAAATCTGCCAAATGCCATGAGGCGAGTTAGTGCAGGATTAAGCCATGGAATGTGGGTATAGCCAGCTGCTTTATTGTCGGAGAAGCACTTGACAGGTTCCCCTATCCACTCATACTTGCCCAGGCCTTGTAGGCGGCCACTATGGGGTAGATTCCAAAGAAATGTTGACGAGGAATGGAAAGATTATAATTTTTTTTTTTTCCTCAAAAGTCTCAACTGGCCAGGCATCTCAGAACCAAAAGTAACCAAATTGGTTGTGAAATCAGTGTGCGCGGACGCATTGGTCCATGTAACTGGGAAATGATGAGAAATGTCGGGAATAACCTGGCCTCCTATTCCAGTGTGGTATGAACCTGAGCCGTATGTGTAGGTCTGCTTACAACTAGTGCCAGAATGCAACTGTCGGTGGGAAGAAGACTCAGCGGTCGGGAAATAAATATGCAGAATAATTCTCATGGCGAACTTCAATGTGCCCAGTAGGACTGTAGATCCATCGCCCCCCCTCCTCCCCCCACGTGTTCTTCAGAAGAAACGGTTCCCCAGACTCCGATGCGCTGTACCTTCTCTGTAGGTGGACATATTCCGTAGCGTATTAGTGTCAAGATGAATGCCTAAGAAGGTCAGTTTGTGGAAGTGGAACCCCTAGTGATGAAAAGTGCCATCGTCTTGTGAATACTAACCAGAGCGGAGTGAGGGCGTTCTATCGCAAGGATGTTATCTATGATAACGGGTGACTGCAGGACATTCGCTAATATTGAGTGTTAGTCAACACAGTGTGTTAGCAAATAAGACAAACAGCTTGGGGTTACTCTTTGCTCTAAAAGTTACACGTGTGGGAAAGTCATGACAATCCCTCCATAAAATGCCACGAACATGCCCTCGGGATGGCTGAATAGGTAGAAGCTTGGAGGCATAGGAAATGTCTGTTTTGCCCACCCAAACTCCGGTCAACCCCTTTGGCATAGTGCTGGGAGAATTTCTTAGAGGAAATCAATGAGTTGAGGCTAGGTGTGGGTAATTAATATGGTTGTCAAATACCTTCTTAAGCAACGTGATTGTGTTGCGGGGTCTATTAATGTGGACTGAAGGTTCTGACACTTGTGAATACCGGACAGGAGTGTGACCAGACCTGTGTGGAACTGGCGTGTGGAAACCTTGATGTAGAAGTCGACTGAGTGACGGAAAGGGTGTGCTTAGAGGTAAAACTACAGGGTGTCGATGCAAACCTTCTCTATGGTGAGGAGAAGTAGAGCCACTTACGTCACAAACGTCTGAAGGCTATGATGAATTCTGAGATAGTGAGATTGAGTCTGGAATTCTAGTGTATAGAAAGACGTACAGATCATCTTAGTAGTAAGACTGTACTCTAAGACATTGTGGGAGGCAATCAGTAAGGAGACTAAAATTAACCTTTCCAGATGTCTTTGTGTATGGTCAGGGACACAAAGTATGAGGGAGTAATAATGTAAACCGATGTGCTAGGGGCGGGATTTGAAAGGATAACATAACCATGAGAGGGATTTGGGAGTCCCGTGGCTGGGATGTTTATCACTGCCTATGGAGATTCCAGTCTCTGTAGTCCATTGTTGATGTTATGTATGGAGGCAAGTAGAGTGGATATCAACTGTTTGACTTCATGTGATTTGGCCTAGTGGGCAGGGGGCCACTGAAAGGTGTGGCAAGAACGTTGGCCTCTCGGGGACTGTAAAAGAGTCAATATAAGAGGCCATGCTGGGTGAGGCCCTAACTCGTAACCTGGAGAGGTTGATGTGAGGCGTTAGCAATGTGTTGGGCCAAGGGGCGTATACCTCCATATGCGGATGAAGATGGGTGTTGGCCTCACGGAATTGATACTGATGAGGCTAGTTACTGGCATAGCTGGGTACCAGGCCGTCAGTTGACATACCGGATCCGAGAATGGGGCGGGTGATGGGTAGTAGCGAGGTGTGTATCCATATCTTGCTTGGGGTAGAATGTGGTTTCCTTGCCAGAGGAATGAGATATTGGTGAACCTAAAGGGAAATGGTGGTAGGAGGCAAGTTGGAACCCGAATTGGGCTTGACTGACTGTGAACAAAATACGCCTGTATAATCGGGGTGGTTGATCTTGAGGTTGGTCTATGAATAGGTAACCTGAGGACATAGTTGTTAGAATCCTGACTATGATGGTGGGTACAAGATTCATAGGACATAAATCAAATATCCCTATAAGTGAGTAGAACAGTTAGAGGATCCTAGGCCACTACCAGAGACCATGGGGAGTGTTTAACCAATACTGCGACAATAATGGGGGATAGGTAGAGTCATGAGTGACCGCTAATTGGTCCTGTGACTTCTGTAGCTAAAATAAATATAGGGGGATATGGAATACCAAGCTATGAGGGCAGTTTTGAGCTATCCCGGTAGGACTTAGAATATTTAATTATGGTCGTGCCCGCATCGGTATGTGTGGGGAATTAAGGATCCCGGGCGTGGGCCTGTGTACGGCCTGGCGGAGGAATTGCGTGCCAGCATGTGTTTTCAATAAAATTCATTCCTGTTACATCCTTCATGAAGTCTAGGCTCATGTTTGGGGGATATTCTATTTGCTGGGGAGAATCATCTTGGAAACTGCATTCATCTACACTATTCCTCTACTCCCTGCTGCAGCTATAATCAATCACTTATGCTCAGCTATTGGGAAAGGACTAGAAGACTGCAGTACCATAACCACTGCAGGTCTTAACAGGCTTGAATATCACAGAGCAGAAATCACAGACCCGTGATCCAAACTTGTTTTTATAAAAGAGACATTGTTAAACTAAACTGCATTCTATAATGAAGATTTCGATAAAAGTATAGTTCCATTCGCAAGGATGCAATGAACATCACTTGGTATGGACGAGAGAGCTGGTTCTTAGTTTAAAGATGGATTTAAAAGAGCAATCTACAAACCTTTAACGTTAGAGGTACGTCCTTACTAGTTATTGCTATTGCTAGGACCTTTAAGTTTTACCATTTAGCCCTCACCATGCAGGTCTTGCCACTCTACCACGGCTGAGATCATCAGTGACGATAACCACCAGCTGGTTACAGACACCACCCCAACAATTCCAAGTGTGGGTGCCAAACTATAAGACAACTATTTGACGGACAAATTTACTGTCTGCAATAGCCTCTCCTCGCAGAACCTGGATCATTATACCTCAGCTAATTATTTACATGCTGTTTTTGTATTGAGAGCACAAAGTATATCGCAGTAGATGGGACATCCTGTTTTACCCCTCCATCCCTTTCTTACCCTTTCGTTCTGTTAATACTCTGTTTTGTTCTTTAATATTGCAAAATTAGGGATGATATATACACATTGTGCTACTATTCTGCATTGTTACACACGTAACCCAGATAAAAATAATGGAGATTTAGTAACAGGATATGATCATACATTGCACAATATGGTTTTGTTACCAAATACCTCCTGCCCCTCAAAAAAACCAAATACCCAATCCAGCAAACTCTTAAATTAAGAAGCATGTGGTCCACCTCCAGTCTTGAATGCACCTTCAAGTAGACTGCATTTCTACCTGATTTGCAGACACCACGATTGACCGTATAAATAAAGTTGTACAGATACAGACATCAGCAAATATTAATTTTATTCTATGACACACTCTGTGTTAATACAATAAATATACAAAACATCTGAACTACTCAGACATGCAACACAGAGTGGGAAGAGTACATTTGTACGGGAAAATGACTTGCTTTTACCGTGACAGCAGTGCAGTTTTAGTAATTTACAAAATATACAAACACCCTTCAGATAAATAAAGTCCAAGCTTTAGGATAAAGAAAAGAACAGAACAAAATCCCAAAGTGCAGACCTTCCAGTGTTTATCTCACTGAGCTGCAAACGATGCAAAAGGAGCGTTGAAAACAAATAGTGCATAAAATGGAACAAGGTGTAGCACCGGCCAGTTTAAATAGACATGGATAACCCTTCAGGTAGAGCATGCTCCTGGCAATCCACAGGCTACATTTGATTTTGCTGGAGTGTACACAATGTATTCAGGGGGCTCATGCAGACCATGTGCACTGTGCCCCTACACACTACGACACGCAGAACTCTCAAACCCCAACATACGAGGGGGGATTTATATAATACTTTATTTATTAAGGAAGGTGATAGAAGATAAGACAAATTGGTATTAAACATAGGGAGGCTTGATTTAGAGATTTAAATAATTGAAGGTGCTCCCTGTTACCTAAAAATAACATTGTAACATGGTAAAAACTGACAGGGTTATTTACTAAAGTGAGAATTCAAAGTCATTTTCAAATTTTAGGCCAAAGTATACATCATTTTTCCAATTTGGCTATTTTGGTCTTAAAATTTTAATTACGTTAAATTCTCACTGGTTTCCCTATATATACGATCATCCCTGCCTGGTTCATCTTTTGTGTACCGCGTCCACTTCAGCGGTCACTCACAAAGGCTCATGGGAAATGGCGAGATGGGTCACATCTAAATACAATTAAACAAATAGAAACAACCCCCATAATAGAATGAAGTCCCTTACTCTAATGATTCCAAGTTTTCCATGGATTCCCTGAAAGTGACAGCGCAGAGTTTAGCTTCTACTGCTCTAGTGATGGATAAAACACTCCAAGAAAAACCGAGATGAATTCCGGATTGTGGTTAGCATCCTGGTGTAACTGCACGTATATCATGTAATCTATACATTGGCTAATGATCACGCTAGCACAATTTGTTGATTGATTTTAATATTTTAGCAGAATAAAAACAAACCAACCTTATTTAACATTAACATTAACTAATGCAGAATGTCAATGTAAAAATAGTCCAACCAAAATACTGACTCAATTCCTACAATATATTTATCATCCACAGATACAACTGCATGTGCAAAGGATAGCCGGATTCATTTCCCACTCAATTACTCATTGCACAAATATCTCACCAATTGGTGGGGCCTGGTGAAATGCTTATAAAATCTTCTGTTGGGCATTTTGCAGCCAAACGATTTTCAATAAAAACGTATTGTGCTGATGTATCCCATTACCATTGTAACCATTTCTCAATGATTATTAAAGTCAATACTGCTCCATGATTAGTCCGACCACAGAACAGAACATCCTCCTAAAGTGCTTCACACACAACTAAAGGAAATTAAAGGCTTCACTCCGTTCAGTAAATAACCCCGACAAGCATTTAATGGGTTAAATACATACCACTTCCTTGTGTCTGTTCTGAAAATGTTCTTATAGCTGTACGTTGGAAGTAAATTAAGTTTATAGAGCTAAATAAGAATAATACAAAGATACTTTGCAGAACATGCTTTGATCTTGATTAAACATTGTAACAGCTGGATCAAAGACACAAATCGGAACTAACAGAGTCCCACATTTGGGTTGTTTACGGAGAATACTTCTGACGGCGTCAGTTAGTGATTCAGTTTTAAGGTTAGAAAGTGACACGCAGCATTTAGCTTTCTGGTTTGGTAACAAGAGGAATCACGTCCAGTGTCAGGTTAATCACTAAACTACCAACTACTGATAATTACAATAAATTACTAAATTAAAGCTAAATAAGCAGAATTGAAGGAAAAAAATAATCACAGCTATGTTTCAACTTTTGATATTTTCATCTAAAAATTGAAATGAACTTTGAATTCCCAGCAATTCCCTCTTTAATGACTCTCCTCGGCGACCATTGCTCTTGCTAGCTCGCAGTGTGAAGTTAGTGAAGTCCTGCCCCACAGTCTGGACCGACCGACGCGTGAGCAGCCAAGTTTGATGAATCATTCTTCCTTTATAAATGAAAACCTGGCAACCATATTTAATTTAAAACTGCTCTCTAGATGACAATCACTTCCAGTCTGTTAAAACATTGCATCACTTCATCTAATCTTATCTTTGAATTCAGCCATAATCAATACTGCATTTAGATCAATGTTCATAGGCTTCACATTCAAATGTAGAAA
This sequence comes from Pelobates cultripes, assembly GCA_933207985.1. Classification (NCBI taxonomy): domain Eukaryota; kingdom Metazoa; phylum Chordata; class Amphibia; order Anura; family Pelobatidae; genus Pelobates; species Pelobates cultripes. The sequence continues at coordinate 319,431,609 of OW240916.1, read as the reverse complement.
GAAACGAAATAATAAAATCATTAAACAATTCATGTCCAATTGCTTGTTCCTTTAAATAAAAATGAATGGACACTTGAATTGTCAAGAGAATGTATGATTTAAAAAAAAAAAAAAAAAGTATATTTACTAAATTGAGAATTCATAGTGAATTTCACAACTCTGACACCATCCCCACCCAAAACCGAGCATTTCATAAAAAAAAAAAAAAAATCTTTAGGAAATGCTTACAAAGTCTGTGTTGTCATTTCATTGAAATTCCAAGTAGTTCCAAAAGACATCGTAAGACAAAGTATGGACTTTGACTTTTGGTAAATTCTCAAATCGACAAAAGGCGTAGCTACTGCCATCAATCCTCGACCCTTTCCCTCAGCAGTCTCAGGCAACGGCTGCAGGCATACAGCAATGTCGCGCTCATTATGAGATAAAATCTATGGAGGTTCTCGCAGTCTTACAGGATGCTCCATAAACAGTAGTGGTGTACATGTGTGAGAATACAACACTGATGTAGGCTCCTCGTACATGAAGACCGCACCGGTCGTCGAGCCACCGCACACCATGCTAACCAAAATATACAAAGACCCCAAGGGGTGACATAGGCGCTTTTATGCCAAAATAGTCGAACTGCATACTCTGGCTTAAATGATAAATTCCTATTTAATTCTCAGTTTAGCAAATAAATCTGGAAATATATGATATTACATATTTATAAAAATTAGAGTATATCACTGAACTAATAAGGTATGCAATGTCTTCACACCTGTGACAAAATCATGTCATTAACAAACCGTTTAGTGCAGCAAGAATTATTCTGAGGGCATATTCACGCTACATACCTAACGCAGAACTGCCACTTATCTGATGCAGTGGAGGTAAGTATAAAATGTACTTACCACCTCGGCACTTCCATACATGTGGTGACATAGCAGCCGATAATGTTCTGGATGCGATCATGTGTGCTCAGGTGTTTTGCAGAAAAAAATGTTGATTGAGCATGTGTGTACGCTGTGGGACTTTCTCCAAAAGAGCCATAAGCGCACACATAGCAATTTAGGGGGTCAATCTATTTCACATAATATGCCATGGTTGTGTCAGAACAGCCAGACACAGAGTGAAAACAAAATGGCCAACAACACAGCTAACGTATCTTAGCTACAGTTGTGTGAAAATCAAAGAAGTGAAAGTTTTGCTCTAAAGTAAAGGTCCATTTTATTCTCTCAAACATTACATATCCCTGCAGTCAGAACAAGACTGTTTATGGAGGCTGAATGACCTTACCATATTTGATAATATTCAGCCATGACAGCCTTACTGGTTAATGACAGGAGAGCCTTATACAAGAAATGAAAGGCTTTTTACAGAATGCAAGTGGTATTTTAAATATGAACTTCAATAAATACATAGTACAGTACGGAGGTTAAACCTGTCACTTTAGAGTGCTGTTGGAGTTCTATTTCTTATATTATATACATTATTTATAACAGATTTCTCATTTTTCAGAGAATGCACTAACTAGATTGTAGATTAATAATAACCAGAAAAATAAAATAGGTTTATGTTTTCCTTTCTGTTTAATATACAAATCCTGGGTTACCCATTTAGACAGATAATTCTAGCTGCACAGAACGATTGTATATATATATAGATTGTATAGATACCCGTTTTTTGTTAGTCACAAGTGTTTTTCCTGCACTATGCTTAATTTAATGGCTGCTGTATTTATTAATTCATGCACCTAGAATGAATTTGCTTCAATGAACAGACGTGAGCTATAATGGGGGAAGCGATCTACATAAAAATCAGCTTATAAAATGAAACCAAAAGTGCATAACAAAATAACGAAACAGCAAACAGGAGGTTTTACAAGAGCTAAGAAAATGTTCTGCACATACACTACAAAGACACGTCCCTTTCAATTTGCCTAAATTAACTGTACATTGCATTAAACATTCTACATCAGAATGTGTGTACCGACATTATTCAAGGAAGTCTAAAAAAAAAAATATACATTATATATATATATATATATATCATTGTGAAGAGGCCTGCTACAATACACAATTCACACTTGTATGCTGAAATGAGTTTTCAGGAAATTTCACTAAAATTGAGTCACTTTAAAAGTAAAAGCCACAATAATTTAAACTGTAGGATCATAGCAATGATTTGTATTCTTGTTTTTAAACAGTGTTGCTAACTGAAAGTCAAATGTCGTGCAAACTCTGATTGGCTATAATTCTGTACTTTAAATAGACTGTGAATGCTACTACATCTAAAACAAAACAAAATTTAAAAAAACCTAAAACAAAACAAAATTTAAAAAAACCTAAAACAAAACAATGCACACTTTCAATAATAATACACGCAATACTTTCAGGATTCCAACTATCCAGATCCAGCTACTTCCTACTTATGAATCCATTTATCCATGAGGGTTATTTAAATAATAGGCGGCTGGGGGCATTCTGAAGGAGTGGGTGAGGCGAGGGAAAGGGAAACAGCACTGCTGGTTTTGCCCATGCACATTATGTGCTGCAGAACCTCTTATAGAACCACGATGCATTCCAGTCCCCACTGGCACTAACTGGGCTGAATAGAGCAAATACACAAGGCGAGTGCAATTTAGTCTTCAGTGGGTTTTTATAAAAAAATGGCTGAGGGGAAGGGAGAAAGACTGGATGTCGTGTGTTGACAGTGGTCATGGTAGCTTCCAGACGGCTCTTCTTACATCTGGTTAGCCTTAAAGGCGTTTTGAGCCGCACTGCTTGCTGCTGAAGTGGCTGCGTTTGCTGCAGCAGTCTGCACCGTCTTGTTAGACATCACGCCTGTAGCAAACTCTTGCTGCGCTTTTTCAAAACTGGCCCCTGTTGTTCGGTATAGTCCGTGCACCTGGAATTCAAAACACAGATTCGGTTATCGATCTTTATATTTATTTCTATGCTCCATGCTATTTGTTAACATATCCTGATACAGCACAGCAAGGCTAGCCTTGTCACAAAAGACTATACAGATACAGGGCAGAATGGTTTAGGGACTAAGTAAGGGAACGTAAAAACAAAAAACAAGCTGGAAGCATTTGTTAACAATAATGTAAACAAACATTTGATAGTCTAGAAAATGCACCAGCAATTTCCGTGTTTGTGAAACGCTTTCAGTCAGTGCCTGGTGGAGGAAGGCACCATTCCCTCACCTTTACAGAGGGGAACATGTTACCTATAAGAGGCCTATTCAATAAGCCTAGGTAGCTCTATAAGAAAGCACAATTCTAACCATTATTACTTTATAAAGTGTTACATGATACAGCCACACCCAACATAGTGTAAAAGGTAAATAGATTTGCAGATACTACAATTGCTTCTAAATAAGACTAATTCCAGTCAGCAGGCATTACGTGTCTTTAGGCCATGGTCACCCATTTTCCCCAGTACGGTGTGCTCTGGCTGAAGAATGAAATAAAGCCTGCAGGTATCCATGTTCAGAGCACATATTATACATATAAAGTGTGTAATTATTACCCGCCTTCTTGTCAAAGCAAGCGCAAACAACATTTTTAAAGAAAATTATATAAAACAGCTTTTTTTTTTTTCAAATAGCTTTTTCATCAAAATAGGGCAAAACATACACACTTTATATGTATAATATGTGCACTATTCATTTTTTTTTTTTTATAGTTTGGTGAAATTGTAGCGATTTATTTCAACGGTGAACATAGCTGTGCGAAATTGAGTCCACAGGTTCTTCTTTAAACTAATTGTTTTGAGCTCCCAATGCACCTTCTTTTTGGTATTAATGTTTAGAAACACTATGTCCATTAAAGGGAAATCCACATGTATTCATTATAAGTTGAAATTCCCCTCCTGGCGGGTATTCAATGGCTTACAGTGGAGAGTAGCTTTTAAAGGGACACTATAGTCACTAGAACCACTAGAGCTTAATATACTGGTGTGTATTGTGACTGACCACCAGGTCCCCCAGGACCACCACATTCCTTTAAAAAGTGCTGTTTTACTATAGTTACCCCTCCAGCCCGTGCCTTACAGCCCAGCGACCATATAGGCGGCCACAGAAGCAACCTAGGCCCACAAGAAGGACAGAGGCACGACACTCCTGACCGGAAGCAACCTCCAACACTCCTGAAACTCCTCATTGGATCGCAGAGTAGCGGTAGTTCGGTGAAACTTTGTCAAGAGCACTCTTGGTGCCTGAATCACCTAGGGGAGTACTATTTGGAGGGGTGACAGAGGAGGTAGTGAAGCTTTCAAAGATACCCTGGACTTGAGTGAGCTCCATGTATCCACAGAAAGCACTGTGAATTTTGTTGACCAGGATTCTCCACCCAGCATCATGGAACTCTGTTCTGGATCGGAGGATAGTTGTTGCCCGCTAAAAACGTGACTTTTTGGACAGAGTGGGCGCTCACAAGAGAGCTTCCTAGGGACACTAGTTGTTTTGGAATGTGGGCATGGTAGCCCTGTATTTTCACTGCTTTTGTTAACCGTTGTTGAAGGGTCTTGCTGCTAATTAAATAATCCATCTACTGCTTTCAGGGTCAGTGCTGCACAATAAGAAGCACTGACATAGCGTCTACACACAGTTCATAGAGGCGCTGAACGCTCCCCATAGAAATATATTGATTCAAAAATCTCTCTGAGAGGAAATTATGATTAGCGCAGTGCGGCATTTTGCAGTTTGATGATCTCAGCCAAGGAGGCAGAGCGAGGGTGAGGCAATTCACGAGGAGACCCACATGTCACTAGAATAAAGGTGACTAAAATCATCTTTTACTTTAAATTCTCCAATTTATTGCTACTTACAGGTTTTGCAATCGCAATACATAACTTTATATATTATGAAATTGTGCCCAATTTTACTTTTAGATTGTAAACTGAAGGCTCTTACTACCTCCTTTTTCTGTATGCAAAATTTGTGAGTTGAACTTTTTTCTATGTATTTTGGACCCATGAGATAGCACTGTAGAAAGTGTTGGTGCTTTTAAAATAATAATATAGGTTTAGTTTGTGTGTACACAACAAGACGTTCTCTAAACAGAGAGGCTCAACGATGACAATATTAGCAGGTGTATAATTGGCAGCTGCTTACTTTGAGTCAGTCTTATGTTCACAGGCAGTGGGGAATATAGCCGTGCACAGCAGGTTAGGATCAGGTCAAGAGATTGAGTGACCAGCTGTTTACATAATAAAATGACAAGATTGCTATAACCTTCAAAGTGTCTTCAACATGTCTCTCTGAACCCCTGGCGGGCCAAGTCTAAATACCCGGGGGGGAGCAAAGACTGATCCCAGCCGCTCGCGAACTCTATTTAGCAGACCTTGCGAGTGGTGTGTGAGCTGCTGGGATCAGTCTGTGCTCTGACTGCACAGCTCCGTCAGTCCCCTGTACTAATACTGAGATCAGAAATGTAACATCATCCTAGCCCTGGTTTCACTTACTGGGAGTACAGACTGATCACAGCAGCAAACACCTAGAAACCAGCGTCTAAATAAAAATCAAATGTGCGTGCGGTGTTTGTAAGAATGTGAGAACGTGTGTGTAAATAAATTTGAGTATGTAGCTATGCATGTGATGTGTGTGTATGACTGTGAGTATATAAATCTAAGCATTTGTCTTTATGCATGTTTGTGTGAGTGCTGTGTAATTTCCCTAACAAACAGGTGACAGGGTCAGTGCAGAGAGAGAAATTTACAGTTTGGTACGCCTTTTCTCCAACCATTTCTTAACTCTCAGCCAATGCCTCTCACTCCAGTAGTATATCTATATCCACCAAAATCCCGAATTTACTCAACCTACATGTACTCATTTCCATTGACCCATCCTAGCACCACACCACTGACATTTGCAAACAGAGAATCATCCAAAGGTTGCACAGTGGACAAAGTACATGGCTTGGCCACCATCTCAAAATCTCTGCTCTTTTGTCATGTGAAGGGCTTTCAGAATGTGAGGTCATACCCCAGTGGGAGCAATTTAACCGAGGCCTAGCACCTCTTCTCAAGACACACGGAGACACAAGTGAGCCATGGTACTCTTCATCATCATAGAAAATAATTAAGGATGCACACTCCAATAACAATCTAAAGTATAACACTTTATAATAAATCAATAACAATATATACAAAGTAACAGAAAATATATGACCCAATACAATGTATCAAAGCGAATATATTTAACATAGAAATCATCCTTACTTATTTTCTATTTTGAGTTTTCCAGGCATTTTTGGATTTGCACCTTGCTTATGATTATATTAAAGTGATAGATGGTACACCCTCCGTGCTAGATTAGAACTGATATTGATTATTCATCATCATGCCAGGTCCTTGTACGATGCCTGTAGCACGCCCATCCTCTCTCCTGCCCTCCCAGCTAGCACATGGCTAGATCTCACAGCTTCTTCCCCAATCCTGTTCTCAGGCACCTGGGCCAACATGCAATGGAGAGTTTCTTCAAAATGCACAGAGATATCATAAAAATCTGACTACATAAATGGCATTGATAAATACGGGGGATCACCTACCTTTTTGAACATCACTAGTGATATTACAGCAGAGGCTGTGAAGAGGGCTGCTATTATGATCATCATTATTCCAATTGGGATATTTTTGTTGAGTCCAGTTAGTGCAGAAATCCATCCACTGCAAACACAAAAATGTATCTAATAACTACATGTTCAGAAAACCACGTGTACTTACTGGAAGGAACTCTTCCTATATAACCACTCAGTAGGCCAGCTTCTTATGAATGATCTCCCTTTGTCCTACGTCACAGTATGAACACTGCTTTCCTCAATAACAGAAGTAGAGGCCTTCACCCTACATACATCACATGCACTGAGAGTCATATGGACCAAATATAATCTATGTGCCGAGGACAGAAAAAGAGACTGGTGTATGAAGGGAGGAGGGACCTTTTATATACTCAGTCTCCTTTTAAAAAAAATTTCGTGTCCTGATCCAGCGAGGATGGAGCTAACCCATAAGTGACGCTGCTATGATTAGCCAAGAATATATAAATATATATATATTCTTTTTTTCTTAGAGGAGGGTCTCTGTAGGAGCACACAAAATATCCATACCATAATAATTTATGAAGCACATTGGCTGAAATAAATAGTCAGCATGCCTTATACAGGTTATCCTGTATTTTGCCGGTTATTGAAATCTGTTAAATTAATTTACCCGACAGAGCTTTCTTTAATAGGGCAGTAAGTGGGATGAGATGAAATAAATGAATACATGACTACACAGCAAGGGTATGAGCGGTCTAAGAATAACCAACTGCTTTGCATGCCACAGGCCAATATTAAAGAAATACTCCAAACACCATGACCACTTTAATGATTTGAAGTAGTCATGGTTCCTGGAGTCTATATAAGCAGTGTTTCTCTATGAAAATACAGAGTTTTACCTCTATGCTGCCGGAGGTGTAACCCCAACTCCGGCCATGTAACATGCAGCCCAGAACAAGATTTACAAGTGACTAATATGAATTCTTTGCAAAATTCGCACAGAATGCTGGTGCCAGACAGCCAATGGTGGCCCACCCCCTTCTAACCCACTCTCCATGACATCTGTCTTACTGGAGGGAGAACTTGGCCTAGGCGCTGGAACAGCAGTACGTTTTAGTTATTGTCTCTATTTTTTTGTTGATTTAACAAGGGTTACTCTAACCACGAAAAACTTTAACGCTTTAAGTGACACGGTCATTTCTCTCATGGTTGTCAACATGTGCAGCGTATTAGAATTTGAATTATTGTGCTTTTTAAACTGTGACTTTAATATGAGCGTGGAGAGGGGCTATCCGAGGGTGCATAGGGGCTATAACTCACCAGTTTCCCCATCCCTGAAAGCCTGCCGCCTGCAGGACGTGCACAGCAAACTGACAGATATACACAAAGAAGAATACGAAGAACCGGAATGAACTGTCGCTCCTAGAAAAGAGAGAGAAGCATCAACAACAATATCTTACAAAACAATTCAGCATTATTAACGAAGGTAAGAATTCAGATTCACTAAGGTGAGAATTGTCAGAACTTCAAAGAGAATTACAATTTAAGTCAGTTATGCTTCCAGTTCGTTTTTTGAATCCACTTTTAACCAAAACTGGAAAAAAAAACAATGTTATAAAACTGTCAGTACCTGAAGGCGCCGTAGAGTGGTCGGTACCAGCAAACAAAGGAACATGGTGTGAAAAGCAAGAACCAAAGGATAGCTAATCCAAAATCAACTCCTCGAGACGAGTCCACAAAGAACCAGGCCAGACAGCCAAAGACATTTACAAAGAGAGTGACCGTATGAACTGCAGGAGAGAGCACAGTACAAAACATGTTCACGTACAGTAATCAGTTGCCAGGGCCACTTCCTCTGTAATACAACCTAAAACAAATACGCTACAAATTAAACACGGAATTCCCCACTAGCTCAGATTATTCTAACACACATAATTTACGGTTAGATTTCAATGAAATTAAAAAACAAAACATAAATCTCAACTAATGTGTCTTGTGGGAAGCCAGTAAATTTCATGTTAAACAAGAAATCCTATTACGCCCATATTCTAATTAGATAATCGGATTAAATCTGTTACCCAAACATGAAATTATATTGGGCAATGTCCCTGGGGAGACATGTATCTACACTTTGCTCCCCATATCTGCCGAAATCTGTGCAGACCAGGAAGTTGCACTACCACTGCTTTAGGTAACACTGACCCAGACAGGTCACTCGGAATTCTCATCTTTTCTGTTCTTGCTTCAACTCAGACCTTGCTCCTGTATTTTTTCCACTTTGGGTGAAAATAAAGCAAAAGTCTAATATTCGTTTTAAAAACAAAAGGTGAGTCAAAAATTGCAACTATCCAATTATCCATAAGATCCGTCATGTTGGATAATCTTAAATAGAACATTAATACCCTTAAAGGGACACTATAGTCACCAGAACAACTACAGCTTATTGAATTTGTTCTGGTGAGTAGAATCATTACCTTCAGGCTTTTTGCTGTAAACACTGTCTTTTCAGAGAAAATGCAGTGTTTACATTACAGCCTAGTGATGACTTCACCAGCCACTCCTCAGATGGCTGTTAGAGATCCTTTCCGGGTCATGGCTGCCTAAAATGCATCCAAACATTCAGTATCTCCTCCCTCTGCCTGCACACATTGAACTCTCCTCATAGAGATTCATTGATTTAATTCTTCTCTATGAGGAGATGCTGATTGGCCAGGGCTGTGTTTGAATCATGCTGGCTCTGCCCCTGATCTGCCTCCTTGTCAGTCTCAGCCAATTCTATGGGGAAGCATTGTGATTGGATCAGGCTGCCACTTCTGCTGATGTCAGCAGAACAAAAGGAAACAGGCACAAAGCATGCAGCTGCAGACTTGAATACAAGTAAGATTTACTATATTTAGGGAGGCATGAGGGGACTACGTGGCTAGATGATGGTTTTAACCCTATAGGGTTAGGAATACATGTTTGTGTTCCTGACTCTATAGTGCTCCTTTAATGTTGTATAATGACAAGATTATTGGAACACGAAGTAGTCCTACTCAGGGTCTGTCAGCAGAAATCAAAGCATTTTAAAACTTCGTCGTTGAACAGAGTATAGATTTCCGATTCTCGCTCATACAAACACACTCTGCAATGCTGGGTGGTAGTCGGCCCAGAAATCCATGGCTTCTAAATTGGCTGCAGACAGAATAACTGTTAATTTTTAACCTGCCACTGGCATGGTGATGGCAAGACACTTCCTGTAATCAGGATGGATGAATGTAATACATACCTATTACTAAACAAACTATTGAAGAGCACAGGTAGTGTAATGTATTACTATGACTGCAATTCGTATTTAAACATACATCTAATGGAATAGAGAGATTTTAAAGAGTTATCATAAATAAAGAAAGAAATGAACATTTACCTAACATAGAAGACTTTAACCCCTTTAGGACCAAACTTCTGGAATAAAAAGGAATCATGACATGTCACACATGTCATGTGTCCTTAAGGTGTTAAAGGGAATATTAAAGCAGCGTGCTGTAGTGGTTATGGTGCCTGCAGTTCTCCAGCTGAGTTCAATGGTAAGGAGTCAAACCCTTATTTTTTAACAGAGAGGTCCTTCCAGCCCTCTATGCTGAACTGGAAGTTCCTATTACACTTTAATTGCATCCATTTTATCCAGTTCTGTATGTAATTCAGTGGATGAGAATGTCAGCTGACCCACTACAATAGAGACAAAATTGATATTGGTGAAAGCAGACAGGGTACTTGCAGTATTCTGTGATACTACTAAAAGTGGACGGACATAGGTCAATGTAAAACCAGTGGAAAGGTGTTAGACTCCGTACCGTGAAACAGCATCATCTAAACAGAACTACAGGTTACGGTTTTCAAAACTTCAGAAACTGTGTTTAGTAAACTAAGCAAATCCCATAGATATTGATTAAACGTGTAGGAGCATGTTACATTAAAACATTTATTCCTAAATACGGAGCAAATTTAGTTAATTCACAAATTTAGGGAGATGGGCGTTTGCCCTCCATCGGCTTAAATCTTAAAGGTCATTGGTGAATTTATCACATCCTATTTTACTCAACATGACATTTGTATACCGTGATATATACATATATCGTACATACATCCAAAATAGAAGGGAAATTCGTAAATATGTTGCATAGGTAATTGGTGTCCATGAACTTAGCCTTTCGGTAAGTATAGGCAGCTACGAACTGGGTGTTTTTTTAAGAAGCTGAATATTCCAGGGGTCAGGGACACTCACACATCCATAGGTAGTACATAATCTTTACAGTCTTCTGAAATTCGATAGGGATGTCTACTGAAAAATCTTGATAGAAACACGGTCCAACAGGAAAATTACTCGGGAGAGGCGGCCAATTATTTTTCCTTCCTAGGAAAAAAAACATTGAAATGATGTTTAAGGAGCACATCTTCATAATCTAAACAGATACGAAAAGGACTATTTTACTATCTCACATGTTAAACCAGCAGCAGGAAAGAATAGGAAAGGAATAGGGATTATTAATAAAACATTTAAAGGGAGACTACAGTGCTAGGAATACAAAGCAGTATCAATGCTTTCCTAGGTGGCTTTAGCCGACTCTGGATATCCTCAGTTAGTTGACCAAAAGTTAACGCTACAAGGTAACTATTGCAGTTTCTCAGTAACGGCAATAATTTCAACTGCAGGGTTAAGGGGACAAGGCACTGCACCCAGACCTCTTCAATGATCTGAAGTGGGTAGGGGGCCTGTACTGTCCCTTTAAAGGGACTCTCCAGTGCCAGGAAAACAATCTGTTTTCCTGGCACTGCAGGTCCCCTCTCCCTCCCACCCCCGGTTGCTGAAGGGGTGAAAACCCCTTCAGTCACTTACCAAAGGCAGCGACGATGTCCTTCGTCGCTGCTTCTTGGTCCACCGCCGCTCCTCCCCTTCATTACGTCAGCCAGCGGGGGAGATTGATCACGCCCGCTGGCTGGGGAGACCTAATGCGCATTGCCGTGCACACGCATTAGACCTCTCCATAGGAAAGCATTGAAAATGCTTTTCAATGCTTTCCTATGGGGATTTTAGCGACGCTGGAGGTCCTCACACAGCGTTAACTCCATGAGTGTCAGTCTGAACTCCTAAACCCTTTGTACAGCATTACAGAGTATGTTCTAACAAGTATTTTAACCATTTTGTAAATGACAGAGTTAAAATGTGATAAGGGAAAACAGAGGCAGGAAGTTATTGGCTGTTATACAGCAAGCATTAAAGATACAGACTTTAGAAGATACGTGCAGGCAGGTCTTGTGCAGACACTGATGAGGTCAGTCAGCAGTTTAAAGAGCGATTTTGTGCTGTGAATTGAGCAGTGGGTGGTTTGTTGCAAACACTGCACAATTATGGGGTTAATGATCCCTGGATCCCAGACATATAAAGTGTGGTCGTTTAGTCAACAATGTATTTACAAAGGTTGTTTCATTATAACATTATCACCAATAAGTTTCCAAATTTATAATGCTTGTTTAAATGAGACCAGCACTGACAATGTCATGTCACGTTACGATGAACACAAACGTAGGGCTGGGGGGGGCACTAAATGTACCTAATACCCTTCTGTTTGAAGTGCCAATTCTGGCCAGATCAAAGCATACCTCCGCGTGGGGGTTGGGGGGGTCTGGGCGGTGCCTACTCCTGCGCTGCTCCCCCACCCCCCGTGGATGGTCCCACAAGTATGCAATAAACATATTTAGGGGGGGGGTTTGGAGGGATAAAAACCCTGGGGAGGGACACCACGCACTTCAAGTACAACCCCATAACTCAAAAGCTTGAGAGATATATATATATATATATATGGGACTGGCGGGTCTCGCTCCGGGAGGGACAGGGGCATGGGGCGGAATAGCGGGGGACGAAGGGGGAAGGGACATCGTGTGCTGAACCCCCGGATACCCTCAAACTGGTGGTCGGGAAAGGCAGAAAGGGGGGACCTGATGGGGGACATACCTATACATACATGTATACGGCTTAGACAACTTAGAGGTCAATTCAAATTGGCTAGGCGCCTACGTGACGGAATCCAGGGATCCTAAGTTTCTCCTTGCGTTGACCGTGGAAGGGATGAGGGAACATGCTCCCCACAAGACCCTGGCAAAGGGTAAGACCAGTGTTTTTCCTTTTATTCATCTGACTGGAATCAGATGCCATATTTTTTCTTCACTATTTCCTCTTTTCTTTCTTTCCTCTATGTGGTGCAGCTTTGGGGAACGGTAGAGGTGGTGGGGAACGGTAGAGGTGGTGGGGAACGGTAGAGGTGGTGGGGAACGGTAGAGGTGGGGGGGCCCCCGGGGACACACCAGACCTAGTACTGAGACTCACGTTGACAAAACCCGGGTCCCGGACCTATGCAACAAAGATAAACAAACACGTTGCGATGATTAAAATCACAACACTGAACGTAAAGGGCCTCAACGCCCCTAAGAAGCGCCGTCTCCTGTTCAAAGAATTAAAGAGATTAAAGACGGATATAGCATATGTCCAGGAAACCCACCTATCAAAACAGGCCAATGTCTATCTGAAAGACCATACCTTCAGGGGATCATATGAAGCAAGATCGCAATGTAAGCACAACGGAGTGGCTATCCTAATCAGAAACAGTTGCCCATTTCAGAAGACGGCCCAGGAAACGGACCCAGAAGGCAGATACGTTATCATCTCGGGCATTTTATACTCGCATACCATTCACCTGATTAACGTGTATGCTCCGAACCAACCGGACCCCTCGTTCTGGAACACGCTCCGGGAGAAAATCTCATCACTCCCGCATGGCATGACCTATGTGGGAGGGGACTTCAACGCCGCCCCGTGCCCGGCGGTGGACAGGAGCACAAGAGACGGAACACCGAGGTCCCAGGGAAGAGGAGGACAAGATCGATTGTTTAAAAAATTCATAGTAGACACGGGCTTAAAGGATGTATGGCGAGCACACCACCCGGGATACAAAGACTACTCATATTATTCGGCACCTCATGGTACGTACTCCAGGAGAGACCTCTTCTTGACTAACGCGACGGGCATGTCCAGAATCGTGGGGTCCAAGATTGGTAATATATCATGGTCGGACCATGCCGATGTGTCCATTACGTTGGGCAATCTGTGCGTGGCTTCGCCATGGACGTGGAGACCGAACACGTCGTTATTACAGGACCCGGAGTTAAGAGAACAGATACGGACTGAAATATTGGAGTATTTTGATAGAAACAACACCCCAGACGTCAGAGCAAGCACGACATGGGCGGCCCATAAAGCGGTAATAAGGGGGACCCCTATAAAATTAGCCACCAGAAAGAAGAGATTGAAACACTTACAACTGGACACCCTGATGGGTCAACTAGGGACCCTTGAACAGAAACACCAAACAACCCCTGACAACAAGATCTATAGGAAACTGGAATCGGTACGAAGGAGCATTCGAACGCTACTGCTAGATGATACAGCTCGATCCATGGTCTGGTCGAAACAAACGAAAAATCCAATAAAATGGATTCACTCCTCGCCCGAACATTGCGACCTAGACAAGAACGATCCCACATCACGGCCATCAAACATCCAGATGGAACGATGAGATAGCAAAAGTTTTTGAGGGCTTCTACAAACGATTATACAATCATACACCGGATACAAACACTTGCGACGGACACGAAGAAGAACATATCCTCGGATACCTAAATAACCTCGGGATGACCAAACTTGGGAGAGAGGCGGTAAGTAACCTGACTGCTGAAATTACTGAAGAGGAAGAATATAGAGCCATATCAAGCTTGAAAGGTAACAATGCTCCAGGACCTGATGGATTTGATGGTACGTAGTATAAGACCTTCAAGGAAGAACTTACACCTCAATTGATGAGACTTTTCGATTACATGAAACAGGGAGGACTTCTAAACCCAGACATGACCCTAGCCACCATCGTATTGATACCCAAGCCTGACAAAGACACGCCCCAACCAGAAAACTACAGACCTATATCACTGATTAACCAAGACCTGAAAATATTGGCGAAAATCCAAGCTGATAGATTGAACCCACTACTAAACTCACTCATACACGCAGATCAAGTAGGCTTCATTCAGGGCAGACAGTTGTTCGAGAATACCAGGAGGAATATAGACCTAATCTGGAAATAAGTGGCCTCCGAGATCCCCACTTTAGTGGTCTCCATCGATGCGGAAAAGGCCTTTGATAGGGTGAGGTGGCAATTCATCTTTACGGTGCTGAACCACCTGAGATTCCCGGAAGAATTTATAACGACCACGAAAGCGATGTACCATGAAGTAAGACCACAGGTACAGATTACAGGTGCTCCACTGAAACCATTCCGACTCTACAACGGAACCAGGCAAGGGTGCCCACTCTCCCCCCTTCTGTTTGTGCTAGCACTGGAACCCTTGATGCAAGCGATAAAACAACATCCAGGAATTGGAGGAGTACGGGTAGGAGACAGAAAGTTTACAGTCTCGGCATTTGCAGACGACGTTCTTCTGACCATTACGAAACCCTTGGAATCTATGTCGGCTTTGCAAGAAGTTATAAAAGACTATGGAGAACTGTCTGGATATAAGGCTAACATGCAAAAATACAGCGCTATGCCAATTGACCTGAAAGAAGATGAAATAAGTCAGATACAGAAGACCTACCGAATCAGGATGGAAAGAGAATCCTTGAAATACCTGGGTATACACTTAACAGCTGACCCGGTACGCCTACACTCCACAAACTACGGTCCCTTGATCAGGACGTTGATAAGAGACTTAGAAAGGTGGACGGATAAACCCATTTCATGGATAGGACGGATTAACTCTGTTAAAATGAACATCCTCCCACGGATTTTATTCTTATTCCAAGCTTTGCCTATCCGCGTTACTGAAACACAATTGACGCCGCTACAAAGGTCGATAGGAGACTTCATTTGGCAGAACAAGAGGCACAGGATATCTAGACAGGTTCTCTATAGACGTAAAGAGAGAGGGGGATTGGGCCTACCAAACCTATATTTTTATTACCTTGTAGCCCAGTTGACGCAGGGGGCTATGTGGCACTCCCCGCCGGAAGAGAGGAGATGGGTCGAGATAGAGTCCATGATGGTGGGCTGAGACGTCCCCCAATTCACTATGTGGGTCTCGAAGGATCATAGACCCATGATACGGGTGACTTGCCCGGCCATACTCAACTCGCTCCAAATATGGGACGCAAACAAAATCAAGTATGGACTGGCAGCCTCCCCCTCCCCCCTGACTCCAATACTTAGAAATAGGGAATTCCAACCTGGAATGGCTCCTAGAGATTTTCGAAATTTAGAAAGAACAGGACTACAAGGGATTCACCAGCTATACCACATTGGGGACTTCATTCAATTTGCGTCCTTCAACAAGATAACCACCTAACCCCAACAGACTTCTTTAGATATATTCAGATCCGGGACTTCGCTGGGAAACCACACATAAAGGCAGCAGCTCAGGGACGAATGACTTTCTATGAGAAACTATGCCTAGATGGGGCATGATAACACTGATATACGCTCACCTTAGCACAGAAACCAAAGAATGGGGACGGCTTGCTTATACCGACCAATGGGAGACAGAACTGGGAGAGGAGCTAGAAGGAATTGAATGGCAAGAAATATGGGAAGCAAATAAAAATGCTTCTATATGTGTCACGCTACAAGAACAGACGTGGAAAACCATGCTTAGATGGTATACCACTCCCGTAAAACTCTATAAAATGCACAAAATGGATACAGATGATTGCTGGAGGGGCTGTGGAGCCCGAGGAACATACCTCCACATGTGGTGGGAATGCCCGAAAATTGTTAGATTTTGTAAAGCAGTTGAAGACTTACTGAAACAAATATTTAACAGGCCCCTAACCAGGGATCCGTGGGTATATCTACTAAATAGATCTATCGACGGATGGACAAGGTGGGAGCAGAAACTAATCCATAAAATAACTCTAAGCGCGCGACGAACAATAGCAACTGGGTGGCTATCACCAGATGGACCAGAGTTTCCGGGAGTGATATCCAGGATCTGCGAATGTAGGATAATGGACGACCTGACAGCAAGAGTGAAGGGATCGACAGAAACATTTCTAAGACTTTGGGAGCCATGGGATAATAGCGTAGTGGGATCCAGGGATGACAGATAAGACTGAAATGGAGAAGTAAAGGTGACCTAGCAACGGAGGTCCCCTCCTACCGAGGGATAAAGTCATCACATATGGCATAAGGGGTCCTTGAATTATCATCTGTCCCCACGGCTCTCGCCCCCTGGCCTCTATCTCGCCGCTTCCCGGATGCTGCACCCACTCTCTTATCTTCTTTCTCTCGTACTATCTACTCTGTCTCTCTCTTTCTACTCTCCTTTCTCTCACTTCCCGACTCCTAACAGGAAGATTTTCTCGAATTAATATATATTTCGTATAGAAATCTCCTCAGGCATGGTCAACGTAACGAAGGAAATGGGAGACCTAGAACTATACCACAGATTTTGGACTAGGACTCCTATTGTTATACCTAAAAGTCTGAAAAATATAAAACTCTCGATGGGAGACTAACGTTAAAGATGTAAAGAAAAAGTACCACAAGGTTCAAATGGAACATATTCTACACTTAAATGTAATACCAACGTTCGCTTCTGCGCAAGCGACATTATCACTGCACACTTGGTTACTCCTGTCGAGTTGGAACAATAGGGAATTATATTACATATATAAAAACCCTTAATAGACGCCAGGTCCTAATGGTTTTATCAAGAATGGGCATGTATTGTATTTGTTGAACTGCATGACGCTACCAAAAATTATATTCAAATTGGCTTCTGCGTAAGCCCAAAAATTGATGTTTACTTGCTATGTCTGTTGAGTAAAAAAATAAAGAATAAAAAAAATAAATAAAAAAATATGAGATCAGAAGTGAGCATGCGGTGACTACAGACACCCAGACATGCCGCAAACAAATCATAATAATACTCGCCTCCTGATTGGTTGAGGCTCTGAATTTCACGTTCCCTACGATCAAGCTCTGCAGCTTTTCTCTCAAGCTCTTCCTGGCGTTTCAGGAGCTCAGCCTGGGCCAACGCGTGCTCCTTAAAAAGAGAGAATAGTCTAGTGTAGAACATAAAAGTGTACCCAACATCCGTAACATCGTGCATATCTACATCTGAGAAATGCTTCTTCTGCGCTCAGTCTGAATCCGTGTATACCTGGGGAAAGCTGTGTACCTTTGCAATCTGATTGTACGCTGGGGATTCCTCTGTGGGTTTCATTATTGCTGGCTGGGTACTGGGTGCTGCCGTCGGCATTTTAACTTTTGGCGGTGGAGCCTAGGACAGAAAAATAAATAAATAAATAAATATCAACATTTTAGCCTAAATATTTGAGGAAAATAAGGATGGATATTTATTGTAAGTAGCTTATGATAAATCAAATCCCCTCCTTACCAGAGAAGGAAAGTGCTGCTGTTACAGGAAAGACAGGGAGTCAAAGAATGTTATATTTAGTGACTCTAAGGCTGTTCTGAAACTTTTTTGGGGGGGTCGGGAGGATTTAAATTTAAATTAGATTTGTGAAACCTTGCATCTTTTTCCTCATGATTATTCAAATAACCATAAGCAACATTGGGTAGATGAGGTGATGACATCACGCACCAAGGATCGTGATGTTTGTGGAGAATTTGAAAAATACGTCTCTTAAAAACTAGCTTAAGAGATGCTTACTGCAGGTAACATTATTACTGCACTGTTACATTATCTGCCACTGTATTAATATTAACACTCTCGTCAACAGAGCCCTGAACCAGTTAAACATGTAATTTAACATAATCTGCCAACACAGATGCCCATAAAACAGGGACATTATTTAATTTTCAAAAGGGAACTTTTTGCATTACAGCACTTCATATTTTAACATCAGAGTCCTCCATGGACCACCATGTTTTTAGCTCTATCAAGGAACTGTGCTGACCATACAGAACTAGGATGGTTCAGCGAATGGTATACCAGCTGTTGATTGAGGATATTAGTTACACCAATCACAGCTCTGTATGCGCATACAATGAAAGAGCACAGTTCAATGATGGACAGATACTTTCAACAACACATCAGGAAAGAGCAGCCAACATGCAGAATAATGCAGAGCTCCTCTAGGCTGGAAGCTCACGGTAACAGGGTCCGCATCAACCTATTGTTCCTGAACCAATTTGTAATGATCTCACTTGTTGATAAATCACTTCAATTTATCATTTTGTAAAGTGCTGCAGAAGAATTTGGTGCTATATAAATCCCAATAATAAAATTAAAGGAGCACTATAGGGTCAGGAACACAAACATAGATTTCTGACCCTATAGTGTTAAAACCACCATCTAGCCCCCTGGCCCTCTCTTGCCTCCCTAAATATAGTACAATCTTACTTGTATTCAAGCCTGAAGCTGCTGGCTCTGCCCCTGTCTACCTCAGAATAGCAAGCTCTCTGCTGACATCATCGGAAATGGTAGCCTGATCCAATTACAATGCTTCCCTATAGGATTGGCTGAGACTGACAAGGAGGCAGATCAGGGGCAGAGCCAGCATGATTCAAACACAGCCCTGGCCAATCAGCATCTCCTCATAGAGATACATTGAATCAATGAATCTCTATGAGGAAAGTTCAGTGTCTGCATGCAGAGGGAGGAGATACTGCATGTTTGGATGCATTTTAGGCAGCCATGACCCAGGAAGGATCTCGGAACAGCCATCTGAGGAGTGGCCAGTGAATTTATCACTAGGCCGTAATGTAAACACTGCATTTTCTCTGAAAAGACAGTGTTTACAGCAAAAAGCCTGATGGTAATGATTCTACTCACCAGAACTTATTCAATAAGCTGTAGTTGTTCTGGTGACTATAGTGTCCCTTTAAGAGTGTATGTTTGTTACTCTATGAATAAGCAAAAAGGTTTGTTTTATATAAGCTTATATTTTGTTAGGTAAGTAGCTTATCTCACGGAAAAAAAATAAAAAATTATACATATATATATATATATATATATATAATAAACAAACATTTCCTTTAACATTTTCATACAAAACAACTTACGGTTTTAGAATCAGAGAACGGATTATATTCTTCTAATGCGGGAGGAACATTTCTTGTCACCTGTGTAACCGAAGGATCCTGAAAAAGAAAAATTCAATTTAGATCTTATGATGTTCTAACCATAGATGGTTTTATTTATAAATACCCCCCACCCCCCAGAGTGCTGTGAAGGGTAAATTTAGAGACTTACCTGTCAGAGCACTCTGATTGGTTGGCTTGGAATCAACCAATCAGAGTGCTCTAAGCTAATTGCAGGGCTTGGGAAGGCTTTATAACCCTCTTCCCGCCCTGCGGAGCTCAGTGTGTGCGGTGCCCTCGCTGAGTAAAGATGGATTACTTCTTTAGCATCCGGTTTTTTTTTCATCTGATTTTGGGGGGGGGGGGGCGCTCATGTTTATTTTATTTTCAAAGTTCGACGGGTATTATGGATTTTTATTTGGCCTTTTTTGGGACTAAAAAAAAAAAAGATTTAAAAAAAACAAACAAAAAAAAACCCCTTCTTCCATTGCTACATGGTCCAGTTCTGACGCTCATGTCCCCATTGAAGTAGCTTTCAGGTGTGGACAGGGTCATCATGGGCCCACTGGTCGGTCTGCAGCTACACAGCCCCATAGCAGTAAACTGCAATGCACTTTGAGCTTTTCCACAGTAGCTCTTCTGTGTGATCGGTCCAGACATACTCGCCTTTGCTTACCATGTGCATCAATGAGCCTTGGGCGATAATACCATTGATGCCCATTCTCCGGTTGTCCTCCTTGCAACACTTGCCGTTTTGGAAATGCTCTCACCAAGTCATCTAGCCATCACTATTTATCCCTTGTCTAAGTCAATCAGATCTTTTTGCTTATCCAATTTTCCTGCTTCCAACACATTAAATGCAAGTACTGATTGTTCACTTGCTGTCTACTATATCCCACAGGTGCCAATGCCAGTATAACAATATAATTTATGTTATTCACTACAGCTGTTAGTGGTTTTAAAGGATTTCTGACACTGCAGTGTTAAAATATTTAGGTCTCTGGCACCCCCTTGCATCGCATGGGAAAAGTGGTATTACGCACCTTTTTACCCCCCACACCGCGCTGGTGTCTCTGCAGCTGTCCACGGCTGAGATAATCAAACTTGACAATCTCAGCCAAGCCAATGCTTTCCGATAGCAACATATTGGGAAGCGACTGTGCGGCAGAACACCATGCTGCACCAAGCAGCATCTCCTGATATGCATATCCATAGGAATTGCGGCCACCCAGACGAACACTTATAACACTGCAGTGGAAATTGCTACAAAGTAGCAATTAGGCTTAAAGCGGCACTGTCATGCCGAATCCCGTTTTTTTTTTAACCCGCCTCCACTACATCCAATTGACCCACTAGTCACCCCCAAATGACCCTAAGCCCCCCACATTACCTATTTTTTAATCCTTATTTTCTGCCCCGATCTATATTCAGGGCGCCGCCATCTTTGTGTGGGTAGATGAAGTCCCTGTGGGACACGTCATCAGCCCACACTAGACAGACTGTGAAATTCCCGCACATGCCCAGTGAAACACCTGGACATGCGAACGGGAATTTCATCTATTCACTCATTCATCAGACAGACTAATGAATAAATAGAAATATCAGCCGAACAAACTAACACTATGTATCAGTGTTAGTTAGTTCGTTCAGTTTATTACAAGGAGGGAGCTACCGGCATGCAGCTCCCTTCTTGTAATATGTAACTATAGAAGCGGCAGGGAGCAGTGCTCCCCACCACTTCATAAGCCCCCCCCAGTTCCCCCTCTCACTCTATGGGGGTCAATATGACCCCCATAATAGCAAAAGGGAGGTTAAAATCTAGGGGCATGTCTACTAGATTATTATTTTTTTGCGTTTTTTTTTTTTTTTAAAGTGCGACGGGTATGATGGATTTTTATTTGGCCTTTTTGGGGGATGAAGAAAGAAGATTTTAGAAAAAAGAAGACG
Source organism: Pelobates cultripes (assembly GCA_933207985.1). Classification (NCBI taxonomy): domain Eukaryota; kingdom Metazoa; phylum Chordata; class Amphibia; order Anura; family Pelobatidae; genus Pelobates; species Pelobates cultripes. Next base: position 319,410,009 of record OW240916.1, on the reverse strand, counting down.
TCAAATGGTAAGTTTATTTTTTTTTTACAGGTTAGTTATTTTATTCCCCCCTCACTATTTTTAGGGTGAGGGGGGTAGGTAGGGGATAGGTTTTTTAGTGACTAGGGGCTTGGGACCCCTAGTCACCTTGATTGGGGGTGTTTCATTTAGCCCCCACCACGCTCAGGGGTGGGAGGACAGTAGGTCCCCCTATTGTTTTATTAGCCCCCACCCACCGCCAGGGTGGTGGGGGAGGAGTAGGTCCTTTTATTGTTTTATTAGGCCGTACCCACCGCCATGGGGGCTGGGGAGGACGTTCCCCCCTATTGTTTTATTAGTCCCCACCCACCGCAGGTAATGGGAGGGACAGAAGTTCCCCCCATATTTTAGTTAGGCCCCCACCCACCAGGGGTGGGGCCAGGGGGAGGACAGTAGGTCTCCCCCCTTACCCACCGCCACAGGTTTTATTAGGGGCTCCCTCACCGCTCAAGGGGGATCAGGGAGGACAGTAGGTCCCCCTTATTGTTTTATTAGGGCCCCCACCCACCGCTATAAGCTGCTCACTGCTTACTACACATGCCCCTACTCGCGGTATAGCGAGTAGGGGCATTTAATTTACTAATACTAAGTAATCTTTACTTAGTATTAGTAAAGTTGGCTAAAAGACTTTAGGTCCCTTTTAGTAGATAGCTCCCTGATACCGTGGGAATTAGGGAGTTATCTACTAAGCGGCTGCAAGATGCAGCCGCGGCAATGAATAGGATCGGAGTTTCATTAATTAGAATGAAATTCCGATCCGAATAAAGTGCCGAATTGCGTTCTAAAAGAAACGAACATACTGTTCTCATTCAGTTAGAACGCAATTCGGCAGTTTTGTGTAAAGTGACAGGAAGCATTGTGGGAACACAGAGGGAAGGTAAGGATCATGGGAAAATTGCTCTGACCAGCGGAAATGAAGCACACTTTGCTCCTCCGCTGGTCAGAGCTGGTCAAGCGGAGGAATCCTCCATAAGGCAAAGAGTCCCTACTTTGTCTTATGATTTTAAAGAAAACTAAAGAAGACAGGAAGAAAAGAATAACAGATCCTGAGAGAGGGGGATAAGAGGAAGAGATTGAGGAAAGGTAAGTTCGGCATGACAGTGCCGCTTTAACAAGCTCCAGGGTGGTCTCCGGTTTGTGTGGCTGTTCGGTTCCCAAACTAAATATAAAATCCCACGAACCAAGTCTGTTCACATGGTTTTTTTTAAAGGGCCCATAATAGTCTTTCGGTAAGAGGCTGGCTAGCAGGCCCCTCCAAGAAAACGTGACGAGGCTAAGTTCGTCACACTATTGTCTGCCCCCACCCATGAGTGGCAGGTGGGGGGCCCTAAATGAAAATGGGGGGAGGGGATCTATTGTCCTCCCCCCCGTCCCCACCCATGAGCGGTGGGTGAGGGCCCGAAATTACAATAAGGAAGGGGATGGGGGACCTATTATTGTCCTCCCCCCATGCTGTCTAAATTGGCAGAGAGCATTCTGATTGGTTGGATTCCAAGAGTGCTGTGACAGGTGTGACAACAATAGCCATCCCCCCCATTTTAATTTAGGGCCCCAGTCCCCACCTGTCGCTTATGGGTGGGGGAGAACAATAGGTCCCCCCCATTTTCATTTAGGGCCACTCATGGATTGGGGCCAAGGGGGAGTTGAATAGCGGGGCACACACACAATGTCCTCCCCAGGCTAGTTAAGAGATGGGGCCATTTATTATTTACAAGAGTGAGGAGCCACAGACTGCTCACTGTTTACAAGACATGCCCCAACTCGCAATATAGTGAGTAGGGCAGATTACTTACAAATACCAAGTCATTTTTATTTTGTATTAGTAAAGTTGGCGGAAAGCCCAATCTTGGTCTTTCAGCCTTTTGGTAGATAGCTCCCTAATTCCCGAGGTATCAGGGAGCTATCTACTAAGTGGCTGCAAGATGCAGCCTCAGCACGAATAGGATCGGAATTTCATTAATTCAAATGAAATTTCGAATCGACCTTAAAGTACAGATTGTCGTCCTAACACGAATGAACAAATTGTTCTCATTCTGTTAGGGTGAAATTCTGTAGTTTTCCCGGCGTTCTGACAGGAGGTTCGGGAATAGTGACAGGAAGCATCGCAAGATCACGGAGGAAAGGTGAGAATTGTGGGAAATTGCTCTGACCACAAGAAATGGAGCACGCTTTGCTCCTCCACTGGTCATAGTTAGTCAAGTGTAGGAAATATACATAAGACAAGTAGTCCCTACTTTGTCTTACGTTTTAAAGAAAACTAGAGCAGACAGGAAGAAATGAGAACAGATCTTGACAGAGGGAGAGAAGAGGAAGCGATTGGGGAAAGGTAAGTTCGGCATGTGCCGCTTTAATGCCAAAATCAATAATCTGGGAAAACAGACACTGCACAAAATGGGATAATGCATGCTGTTTCATTACGTCACTCAGTAACTAAAGGGTAAAAATACCCCAAATTAAAAGAGAAGGTTTGCCTAACACATTTCATGCACCACTCCACACCTAAAGCACTGCAGCTTGCTTTATGTGTCAGGATCAAATTACTTCAACTGCAGTTTGTCAATTCATATTTGAATTTGGCAATTACATAAATCACCACAGTTTTCTTCCCCTTTTATACATTCAACAGACCTAACCGAAGACGCCGGCGCGTTCTACTGGAGCACGCCTGCCTTCTCCTCCAATTCCTGATGTGTCTGCCCAACTAGGACCTATCATTGAGCTCTATTACAGCTCATTGAGAAATTGCAACGCCGCACATGCGCAAGCCTGCTGCTCAAAACCATAGGCTTCTCCAGGAGAAGCATGACTGGGTAGTTTCACGCCACGGACTGAAGAAATTTTATTTATTTTACTTTTTTTTTTTTTTTTTTTTAAAGAGTATACACTCTTCACACTAGCTAAAGTGCTTTGGAGTTTGGAGTGTTCCTTTGATTCTTAAAACATCACAATTGTGTACTTTTTTTATTTTACAAAAACTGCAGATTTTCATAGAAATTTAGACTTTTAGAAATGACCCTTGCTACACCCCTATGGCTGCCAATCAGATAAAAAGGAGATCAGGCCCATCTTCCTGAAACATGCTCTTCAGTTGTAGTCTGAAGGCATTAGCTGAAACCCTCAAGTAATTACTGCCTGCTCTCCCTACCATGGAGAGCGTGCAAACATATATAACACTCTCAACCTACCCGTATATAGTATGGTGCAAGGCAGACCTACTCTTATCAAAGAGTCATTGGGTGTCGGGCTTTAAATGCTGAGGGACCATGCATCCCTGTGAAATGATGAGACAACAATATGATGGAGACGTGGCAGATGGCACCACAACCACTTCAAGACAGCTGAGGCATGCACATACACACATGGGCATTAAACAGAAAATTATATACGCACGTTTCAGAAAGTAACAAAATAAACACACACAAATCCCCCATGTTTGCACCATAACATTAACAATTTACTACAGTGTGAATGCAAATTGAATTTCAAATTTAAAGGATCATGTATACCTGTCCCTTCACCCACCTGTAACCTGTGGAAAAGGTGAGTTTATTTATCTTTATTCCACCAGCTGCGCTGGCTCTGCCCCCGATCCACCTCTTTGACCAATCCAATGCTTTGTCATAGAAAAGCATTGGAAAGATACTGCGCGTGCACATTAAGCTGTAGCTGTTCTGATGTATAGTGTCCCTTTAAGGTCAAAAAAGCTGAAATGCTCTAAGACAGCGATGCCCTTAGTTCAGTTAATCTGGCCTTAAATTTGAAATTCACTTTGAATTCTCATTTTAGTAAGTAACCCTGTTAGACTCGCTCTAAACAGTTCTCCCAGAGGATGACTGCTGCTGTTTATACAGAAATATTCTACTTCAAAAATGGCACAGGTATGTAGGTAAATCAACCGCCATTAAACATCAGATTGACATCCAGCTAGATCCTTGACAAAATTGCAAACCGCCACGCAAATTTGTGTGGAGAAAAATATAATGCAATGTAGCAGAGCCCGAGTCCTAGCAGGGACTCTCCTCCGCTGGGTACTCCAAGATTGGCTCAGGAACAAATAAAATACTCCAATAGATCAGCCAGATATAATAAAGTATTCTAGGAATCTCCCACCTCATCCCCAGCAACAGGACGACACTCAGCTCTGGGGGTATAACTGGTTTTAATGGAGCCACACACAGCCTTTTATGTGAATCCCCATGCGAGGGGTTTCCTGATACATATTCCAGGGGCATTCCCCACTGCACCTGAGAGTAGACAGACAAAATACACAACATAATTATATTAACTCTCGGGTCCAGGACATATAAAGTAATAACACCCCAAAACATACAGTTAACAAAAAGGTACCCCCTCAAGTCCTATATCCCCGGATAGCCTGGATCTGAGCGCCCAACATACCTGAAAAGCACTCAAATCCCACGAACGCAGACGAAACGCTACCGGGGTATAGTGCGGCCGGTTTCTTTTGGGAGTACAAAACAAGCTAAAACTAATGAATGAACTGTTCATGCGTACGATCATCCCATATATCTTGTTCGGGAGTATGCTCTCCCCCGAATGCCATTCAGTTCGTATGAATTCAGAACATAACCGGAGGTGGAAGTCCCAGCAGTGTTCGCGCTGTCAAGTTCCCAATTTTAGTTCCATACACTCGACGACCAAACACCGCTGTCTGTGTTTGTGCCTAAAGATGTTTGCACATACGAACGGCGGACACCCAGCCGACCGCTTAGAATGTTGGTGTTATTGTGGTTTATGGAGGTGTTAACCCGAGGTTACTGGGGTCAACAAGCGGCACACTCCACATATGGGTGGTCTGGCGTTCGGTGATTTGTTCGGTTTCCGAACAGACTACTGTTAACATGGGAAGTGGATGCAATTTACCGAACAACCATACAAATAGGGTAAATAGCTTGATAATCCAGGGACAGGGTGATCTGACCCCAACACAAAATATTAAGCAAAACAAACGAAATAACAGGGGGCGGGGGGGAGATACGGACAGAAGTCTCAACTACTTTTGATGAAAGGTAGAGATGTACGTACGGATGAATGGTCATGGTTTATGTTATCCCAGACAGTCCATGTTTTGCATGCAGTGTCTGCTCTGCCAAGGGCTGCACATAACATGCTTTACTGCACAGTTACAGCCAGTGCTGATTGGAAGTGCTCTTAAAGATAAACTACTTACCTCATAAATTCTGCTGTGGTAGGGTGTCCATGCAACGGCAGGCAGACCCACTAAATAGGGATCAGAGTAAATGTTAAAGGGACACTCCAGACCCCTAAATCAGTTTAGCTTGCTGAAATGCTTTACGTGTGAAGAGTGTCCCCTCTGAAAAAATGCAAAATTTAATATTTTCATTGGGGTATTTATATCTGTAACAGATCCCAGTACTCTAACTGAGTACATCCGTGAAGAAACAAGCGCAGTAGTTATTATAAGTGTGAATATAGCTCCCAATCCTCCAAACATGAGCCTAGACTTCATGAAGGGGTAAAATTATCTGTTTAATCCAGGCTCAATGGCTGGCTTTTATACAGTACAAGGACACAGAAAACACGTCCATGACACTCCTACAAACACACCCACAAAATGTCCCCAAAATGCCATGTCACCATGACTAAGCAAAAATGACAATTTACTGAAAACACACAAAAAAATACATAATTCGCATAAAAGAACCCCCATAGTTTATACATCCCTGGATAGCCTGGATCTGAGCGCCCAAGTTGTCCAAATAGCGCTCAGATCCCACGAATACAGCCGAATCACCAACGGGGGGAAGTTTTGACCGACCGCTCACGAGGCGCCTGCCCAAAACAGTTCCATAGTTTCAGGGTAGCAGTCGGTCATGTTCGGGTGTTCCAAAACGCACGAAAAGGGTAACCGTTTCCCTGGCTCATTGGTAGCGTTTGTTCGTGAGGTCCATACGAACAAACTACGAACAGCGCTCTCCTTGCTTGCTGCGAAATTAAGCAGGCTTTCGTGCCGTTAAGTGTCCGCCTAGGAATTCCAGACACTCGACAATCAAGTCCGGCTGCCTGCTTTAGTTTTCTCCACCACGTGGCGTTCGGTTGTACGACGGCCACACAGAGAGAGCACTTAATTCTCGCGGTTTGTACTTAATGAACCAGGGGATGGTCAGTGTTCGGTACTTTATAATCCTGAATGTGGGGAGGGTAAAAAAAAAAAGTTTAAACAAACAGATTCCCAAACTGAGGAGGAGAATAGCTCCTGGGAAGGCAAAATAGGGGTTTTGTCACACTCCCAAATAGTGATTAGTTTTTATTTGGGCAGTGGAATATCAGCACATGATGTCTGGATTCATAAACAAAGACTAGCTCTCGATACCTGAATAATCTTCAGACAGATTAGCAGTGCTTCTGACCAAAGAGGACCTAAGATGGCCGCTCACATAGAGCAAAGAGATTCAGGATATTCACTGGAGAGATATTTAACACTGTATACACATTACGATTATCTTACATGGAGCATTTAGTTTCCAATAGTAGAGGAAACTATGACATTTAACATTTAATACAAACAGGAAGTTGATGCACCCAGCTTATAATTATATTTTTTTCATATTTTAAATCTATTATTACTGAAAAAACACTGTTTAATTGTAGTTAATTCCCAGCCCTTTAAATTGATGCTGTGCTCCTACAGATCAGCCATCTACCATGCAAGCTTAATTGACTGTCCTCCGCTGTTGGTTGGTAGGAATTCTCGGAAATGTAGTGTTATCGCTGGAGCATAACACTAAGATACCCATAGAACCATGTCTTCAAACTGCTATTCAGAATGGAAGTAAGTGGGTGAATCCCTTTCTAAACTTGACAATAAAAGGAAAGCATAGCCTAATCCTAATCCCAAAAACATGCATATTCACCTACCCCATAACTGGTGACATAGTCCATCACGGCAAGAAAAACGTGAACACACTGGGCAGACGTGCTGGGAGAACTTACTGATGACTGTAGGAGATGGTAATGAATGATATCTGAAGCTGGGTTTGCAGGTAACCTGATAGAGGTATTGGGAGGAGTGGAAAGTGACACCGCAAGAGAGAGCCATCGGTGAATAAAGCCTGCGTGCTACATTCTGTTTATAAGCATGGCTTATTCTCTGGCCATTGAATGCCAACAGAAACATATTGGGTACAATACACAATGGCATATTCTATCAGAGGCAGTATAGAGGCCTGGGCAAACCATTGGCCAGAAGCTTACAATCTAAAACTATTCAGTCTCCAAACTGCAAGTACAACCCCTTACAAATAACCATAAAATATGAATTCTACAAGCAGACAAAACTCTGCAATAGCCAGTATATATAAACTGCAGGATCCAAGTAAAAGTTATAGTAAAGACAATCGTACAAACTTTGTGGAAGTAGGGTTTCAAACTACAGAGGTGTACGAGACCCAATTTTGAGACGTGAGTAGGAAAATTTCTACAAAATTAGAATTGGATTCTAGTTATTTAGACCTTTCACTCAGTCAATCTAGTGTGCAATGTCCAGTTTAGTAAATATAAAAATACAATGTTTAACTCCATTATGGCTTGCTGTGCTTTAATTGGGTCAATATATATGTTTCAGAATGCATTAAAAATGATCTGGCTCACATGCAAGGGTTAATAAAGGTATTACCCTTGGAAAGCAATAAACACCACTGCCCTGCCATCCACACTTTACACCCTGCTATAGATACCAAACAATAAATCAAGCATGAATAACATGTTTAAAACAAGAAAACAAATGTTTTGCCGTATAACTTTTATACATCCAGTGAAACTAAATAAACTATTATCTGTCCTTATTGTTAAATGTCTCAAATGTCTAGGGTCTAAATACATTTATGGTAGTTGATGCTAAGCCTATGGAACAATCGATTCCTGGGTCTCCCTGGTACAATCAGGGATTTAAAGTGACATCACCGTTTGGGGATTTTACCGAATACGCAAAGGTCCCGACAGTGACATTACCGCTTGGGGTGAACCGGTCCCTCATGGACGTGGCCATATTCTTCCAAGGGGCCGTCTTTAGCGACAAGAACCTACGTCTCTGCTGCACTCTAGCGCGTGCATTATAGTGGTATTATACCACTGAAGGGAAATCCTCCATGGACAGAACAAATTCCCTGCAGCCGTCACTGGTGAAACTTGTTGGGATTGACACTGTAGCTCTGCTAAGAGTCTAAGAAAATCAGGCGTAGGAAATATACAGAAGCAAAGAAGTCCCTAATTTATATATCTATATATCGACTGGGTTTGAATTTCAGTGAAATTACTACACAGTAAAAATTAGTATTTCATAAAGATTCTATCAACACTGCTGCTTTAACTCTGCACATTCCATCCCTCCTAATGGCATTAAAGCCCACTATTTATAAAAGGGCATGGAACGTCCTCTCTCCCTGCTGCTCTCACACAGAGCCTGACCCTCCTCCCTACTTCCCCTCAGGCTGAATTCATGCAGAAGAGATGCCCAGAGGAGTGTTTCCCTCATAACTGACAAGCAGAGCACAGCCTTCTTATCCCTGTGCCAATCGGCACAGATTTAATTGGCTGACAAGAAGGATAAAGGGCTGTATTTTAACCTCTAATTTTAGAAAATTCTAGACATAAATGTCATTGTATCCTATTGTAACGATTCAATGTTTTGTGGACCCAGGACATACTTGAAAACTAGAGACATCTCAATGTATCCTTCCAGGTAAAATATTTTATAAATAAATAAAATAAATCTGCTAGCACCATGTATAGAATCAATTTTATTGTCTTCCATTTCTGACTTAAATTACTTTTGTTTCTGTTTATGCAGCTTTAGCCACACCTCCCCTGGCTGTGACTCACACTGCCTGCATATAAAAAAATTGTTTCATTTTCAATCAGATGTTAACTTCCTTTGGAAGTTTTTTTATCTCCTGCTTTGTCAATTGAATTTTAAGCACACATATTGGGTTTCCTAACTGTTCCTAAGATATCGGAGCCAGGAATTCTGCTCTCGGACCATCCAGCGGGTAATGCAAATGAGGTGCATACCCAAGGCATCCAATGACGCGATCGTGAGAGTCAACACTGAGAACCAGTGATTTGTCACTTCCTGAAGTAATGCAAAGTTTAAATGAGGTGAGTGCAGCCAACAACAAAATTGGCAAAGACCATGGAGCTTGAATAAAGTTCAACCTTTTCAAAACATTCAGGTTATACATCTGAAAAAGTACCTTTCCTTATGTATAACAACAAAAAAATTTAAAATTACAAATAAAAAAGGCATCATTTAAATAATAAATCAATGGGGAAACTAAGTAATGAGGGGCTGTAGGTATCTGTATAGGGGAGGGCGGTAGGTGGGTGTCTGTATAGGGGAGGGCGGTAGGTGGGTGTCTGTATAGGGGGAGGGCGGTAGGTGGGTGTCTGTATAGGGGGAGGGCGGTAGGTGGGTGTCTGTATAGGGGG
>OW240916.1:319377834-319400423 GCA_933207985.1 Pelobates cultripes | reverse complement strand
GATCCCAAAGAACGTTTATTGTGTTAAGTGAGAAGTATTTCATATAAATAATATCACAGTTTTATAAAAATACATATTATTATTAATTAATTTGTCATTATAAAATAAAATCTATTTTTATAAAACTGTGATATTATTTATATGAAATACTTCTCACTTAACACGATAAACGTTCTTTGGGATCTGAGAATTGAATTAGTGGGCAATTCTCAACTGTTTACTATTATTATCCCATAAATATCCCCACAACAAGAAAGGTAATAGGGAGGAGTCGGGCAACTATAGGCCAGTAAGCCTTACTTCAGTAGTGGGGAAAGTGATGTAAACCATGTTAAAGGATAGGATTGTTGAATATCTAAAAACACGTGGATTTCAAGATCAGAGACAACATGGGTTTACTTCACGGAGATCATGCCAAACTAATCTTATTGATTTTTTTGATTGGGTAACTGAAATTATAGATCAGGGTGGTGCAGTAGACATTGCTTACCTAGATTTCAGTAAGGCTTTTGAAACTGTTGCACAAAGAAGGCTTATCAATAAACTGCAATCTTTAAGTTTGGATTCCAATATTGTTGAATGGGTAAGGCAGTGGCTGAGTGACAGGCAACAGAGGGTTGTAGTTAATGGAATATATTCGAAGCTTGGACTTGTCACCAGTGGGGTACCTCAGGGATCTGTACTTGGACCCATTCTCTTTAATATTTTTATTAGTGATATTGCAGAAGGTCTTGATGGTAAGGTATGTATTTTTGCTGATGATACTAAGATATGTAACAGGGTTGATGTTCCAGGAGGGATAAGCCAAATGACAAATGATTTAGGTAAACTAGAAAAATGGTCAGAATTGTGGCAACTGACATTTAATGTGGATAAGTGCAAGATAATGCATCTTGGACGTAAAAACCCAAGGGCAGAGTACAGAATATTTGATAGAGTCCTAACCTCAACATATGAGGAAAGGGATTTAGGGGTGATTATTTCTGATGACTTAAAGGTAGGTAGACAATGTAATAGAGCAGCAGGAAATGCTAGCAGAATACTTGTTTGTATAGGGAGAGGTATTAGCAGTAGAAAGAAGGAAGTGCTCATGCCATTGTACAGAACACTGGTGAGACCTCACTTGGAGTATTGTACGCAGTACTGGAGACCATATTTTCAGAAGGATATTGATACCTTAGAGAGGGTTCAGAGAAGGGCTACTAAACTGGTTCATGGATTGCGAGATAAAACTTACCAGGAAAGGTTAAAGGATCTTAACATGTATAGCTTGGAGGAAAGACGAGACAGGGGGGATATGATAGAAACATTTAAATACATAAAGGGAATCAACACAGTAAAGGAGGAGACTATATTTAAAAGAAGAAAAACTACCACAACAAGAGGACATAGTCTTAAATTAGAGGGACAAAGGTTTAAAAATAATATCAGGAAGTATTACTTTACTGAGAGGGTAGTGGATGCATGGAATAGCCTTCCAGCTGAAGTGGTAGAGGTTAACACAGTAAAGGAGTTTAAGCATGCGTGTGATAGGCATAAGGCTATCCTAACTATAAGATAAGGCTAGGGACTAATGAAAGTATTTAGAAAATTGGGCAGACTAGATGGGCCGAATGGGTCTTATCTGTCATCACATTCTATGTTTATATTTAAAATTCTTTAATAATCTGAACTTTTGATATCTAAGTCCCAGGATTCAGTGGGAAAAGACAGAGTGTTAGAGTAAGTTTTCAAAATTCCAGAATTTAGTTGGAAAAGATAGTGAGATGTGTCCAGCTTTTGGGTAATGGTCCTTAATTCCTTGTCTCTGGCTATCTTCAAATTTTAAGGAAAAGCTATCTTAACTTTCTTTATGTCACTAATTTAAAGTGACCAATGGAATCAGGTGTGTGTACCTTTGTCTATTGATTGTCATATAGACTTTGATCAATAGATGACGTTGTAACACCACAAGAAATTCTCATTACGAATTCCAACTAACTTTGTATAAGGTGTTAATTGAATTTTGTGATGCGTTTGACGTCACAAATCTTACCTGTTATGGATACGCTTCAACAAATATATGTTAGTGTTCAAAGAATTCTCTTAGACTGACCGTCTCCCTTTTGGGCTAAAAGTGTGATTTTTGACGCATCTGGACTCTGTTTCACCTTTGTCTTACAATGGATCCTTGTAGCATCCATTAAATTTAAAAAGTAAAATTAATTACTTAAGTATTAGCTCTTTCTGATAATCCTGTGTCTGGTCTTCTTAGTTACTGTCTGATTGTGTGAATCTATGTGTATTAGTAAAATGTGACATGTGATATATACATGTCTTTTACTCACATTTACCTAATATTAGTTTAATAATAACCAATTTTCTTCATTGGGATTCTATCAATCAATATTCAATATTATTAACATAGGTACTATTTATATATGATTAAACATAATTATAGTTACTATATATGGATATATGTGTCGGCCTGGGCTCTTTCAACCCTTTGTTCTCATTGAAACCTTATCTCTGGTCAGTGTTTATGTTAGCAGCATTCCTTTGGTTAGTGAGAAACAAAAGAAAATGTGTCTGAGGTTTTCCTTTTTTGTTACAAAATGGAGTCACATCTGCTAAGTGGTGACTTACAGTATACATTTTTAATTTCTATTTTAACACAAAATGTCTGATATAAAATACCTGACAATTCAAAGTAGTGCAAATCGAAAATTAGTTAAAGGCAAAAAAAACAAACAAACAAACTCAACCATAAAACATACATCAAAACCAAGCGAATCTCCATATCCTACGTGGTTTGTCCTGTATAACTTTTTCAGGGAGATATGTGGTAAAGAAGATCTCTGAGGATCACAGCTATATCATTACCCTCTGTGGATGGGAGCCTGAATTCCTTTTTATGTTTTGAGTGTTCTACCAGCCCTCACTCTGCCATTCTATTGTGCTGTATTGCACTATGTACATTTTCATTTTCCAGGTATGAGTCCCATGTTCACTTTATGAATAGTATATCCAGGTCATATTGATATTTATACATATTTCACTTTGGGTGTCATGTTTATCGTATCAACTTCTTTTTTAGTTTTTTTGGTACTATTCATCTGTGCTACTTGTGACCTGTATAAACTTTGGTGAATCCTAGACCAACACAAACTAAAATTACCTGTTTCATTCTCACACAATATTTAATCCCGGGTACATACATATCATTTAAAAGCTTCACCTCAAGTTACTTACTGTCTCAGTAGTAATGCCACTGTCTGGAGTTTCCACTCTTTCACTAGTCCCTCTGCAATCTCCAGGCAGGCTATGGTGTGGATTACCCTGCTTCTACCCCTCTTCCATCCATGTCTCTGTTCTCCTTCCACCCATATCTCCCTCCACTCCCATCCATGTCTCCCTCCCCTTCTATCCATATCTCCCTCCCCCCTTCCATCCATGTCAATTCCTACCATATCTCTCTTGCCATTCCACCCATGTCACTTCCCCTGTGTCTCTCTTCACCTTCCATCCATGTCACTTGAAATGAAAACATTTTTTATTGAGTGGTAATTATACATGACATTCGTAAATAGTGAAAAAGAGTCAAAAAGCATGAGCACATAGAAATCAATGCTGTTTAACCCCTTAAGGACCAAACTTCTGGAATAAAAGGGAATCATGACATGTCACACATGTCATGTGTCCTTAACGGGTTAAACAAACTGAGTTGACACTATGTTTTTTTTTGTTTGAAGTGTTACATTAGAGTCAACATGTAACGTCATCCCACATGGAAGAATTTCATTAGGCTGGGCAATATTGTAGCCATTTTTTCATTGCAGCACAATAATAGGCGCCTTTTTCAATTTTTTGGGCCCGTCAGAAGATTGTTTTTGTAATGTTTTTTGTTTTTTTGTCAATTACATTTTTTATTGAGTGATAATAATACATGACATTCGTAAATGAAAACCATAACAAGAAACAAAAGCGTGAGCACATCTAAACTAACGCTGTTTAAACAAGTTGACACTATTTTTATTTTTTTATTTTTTAGTACTGCAATTGAGTTAACACATAACATGTTATCCCACATGGAAGAATTTCAGACAGGTGTAAAAACGGTTACTGAGAGATTAGTAAGAGGGAACACGTTATTGGGTTTATGTTGGACACTAAACCATACTAAGAGACATATAATGATGGTAGAATAAAACATATAAAAGGCTTTCTGTCTATGGTTTGAAACAGGCTAATGAAAATAGCAATAGTGCCACTGGTTGCTAACGGCAAAGATAGAAAAACAAACATACAATACAGCCGCCCTCTCGAAAGTCAGAGACTATTAATATGAAGGTTAGTAAGCTCCTCTTCCAATACTGTAACTCGTCCTATGCCCATCACACAGTATGTTCTGCCTCTGTATCATAAATAGCTCGAGTTCCAGTGCGGATTGTGACCAAGACTTGATCTTGGGGTCTTCCATCAGACAGCAGGTTTCCAGTGTGGACCCTCCAAGATTGTAGCAGCTAGGGGAATTTCCATGTGTGGACCGTGTCCTAAGAAGGTAGTAGCGAGCAGCAGAACTGAGAGTTCAATGTGTAATCGTCCACCTGAGCATCTACTTCCGCTTCCTTATTCTTAACTCCATAGCAGGGCCTCACAGGACAGGCCGTGGTTTGCCACGTGAGTATGTGACGAACAAAAGCCAGGATCCTTAGATGCTGTTTTCACATTCAGCCAGCTAGAATGGCGGTCCGGACCCATAAAATTTTACAATGCTGGTGTTCAGCCAATGGGACTGAGACAATCTTCTGAGATCTATTTCTCAATTTCACGAACATTCACTTAGCTTCGTTGTTTGAAACTCATTAGTGTTAATCTATCCACATACTTGCGCAGTCGTCCTCCGCTGCAGTCTGATTGCTGGGTGGAGTGGCTGGAAGCTGCGGCTTCGCTCTCCATGCTGCTGCTCATACTGTGCAGTCCATGCTCTTGATTGATGATCTCCTCTGATTTCCCATCGGTGGAAACCTTCTCTTTCTTTGCTTTCTTTGGGAAGCAGCAACACAGACCCCGAAACATCCGTCTCAGACGGCATACTTTCTTCTTTGTCTTCTCTACTCTCTCCCCTTCATCTGAGTCACTCTCGTTCTCCTTGGTGCTCTCGTTTGATATTTACATCTCACTCTGACTTGGTCTTTCTTGGATGTCAGTATCTCTAGCCTTCGTGTAAAAAGTAAAATATCAGAATTAATTTAAGGAGATCATCGTACAATGCTCTGCATCAGCACTGACAGAAAGATGTGCCGCTTACATTGTATCTATAAAGAGAGAATCTAAGTAGAACGTACACACACCATATAAAAAGTCAAAACAATGTTCTACGCAATGTGCGGTTACAGTGTGCATAGTGTGTCACAGTGACACAAATGGTGAGGAGGTAAATCACACACTCAGTACCGCAATGATCAAACAGTAAGTAAATTAATGTCATATTTACTCTACTAAGTACTTTATCTCCATTACTGCAAGTCATGGTCCATAGTATTAAACCGTATTAAGATCTTTCTGTATGGGGGAGAGGTTTGTCATCTTTCTTTCTCTGCTATAAGAAAGTCTGAGAATCGTTCCCTAGTAAAATCTCTGCCTCTAGTCTGTAACTAGTGACCCTAAACATTAAAGACCCCCCTAGCACATTGTGTACATCCTTACCTGGTCTTGGATCTCCATCTCGGCTGTTGGGAGGATCTCGAGCGTTCCCAGAAGCTCATCCTCAGTTTGGATGTATATTTCGCTAATTATGCCCATCTGGTTTGCCGATATAAGAGCCTGTGCATGCTACACATCAAAAGAAAAATACAGACAAAATTGATTCATTTAATTAATTCATTTAACATTAATATAGAAACAAATATTCTGTA
The DNA here is from genome assembly GCA_933207985.1 of Pelobates cultripes. Classification (NCBI taxonomy): domain Eukaryota; kingdom Metazoa; phylum Chordata; class Amphibia; order Anura; family Pelobatidae; genus Pelobates; species Pelobates cultripes. The sequence continues at coordinate 319,394,526 of OW240916.1, read as the reverse complement.
CTCTGCCCTTGGGTTTGTGCATCCAAGATGCATTATCTTACACTTCTCCGCATTAAATGTCAGTTGCCAATGCCACAACTCTGACCATTTTTCTAGTTTACCTAAATCATTTGCCATTTGGCTTATCCCTCCTGCAACATCAACCCTGTTACATATCTTAGTATCATCAGCAGGGCCGCCATCAGGGGGTGACAACCACAATTACTCTCTGCACCTATATATAGCGATGATCGCTATATATAGGTGCAGCCGCGGGCCCCCCTGGGAGGGGGGAGATTCCATCCCTGGTGGTCCGGTGGCATTGTGGGGCCCCCGGCTCCCTATACTTGCAGAGTGGGCCCAGCGGACTGCATCTGTACTTTACAGCATTTCCCTCACTCTAACTCCGGTTAGAGCCACGACGCGCGACGTGCACACCACATGTCGCGGGAGTGAGAGCGAGGGTAATGCTGTAACGTACAGATGCAGTCCGCTGGGCCCCCTCCGCAAGTATAGGGAGCCGGGGGCCCCACGATGCCACCGGACCACCAGGGATGGAATCTCCCCCCTCCCTGAACCAGGTAAGAAACAGGGAGGGGGGAATAACCATTATTACATTACATGCATACACTAGTAAACACACACACATTGCATTCATTACACTAACACAAACACTGCATTCACTACACTAACACACACTCTGCATTCATTACACGAACACACACACACTGCATGCACTGCATTCACTACACTAACACACACACTGCATTCACTACACTAACAAACACCTCATTCATTGCGAGGGGGGGAAGCCGGCCGGGCGGGCGGGGAGGGAGGCGTAGTGGGGCTAGACTTTGTGCTTTGTCAGGGGCCCCAAAATTTCTGGTGGCGGCCCTGATCATCAGCAAAAATACCTTACCATCAAGACCTTCTGCAATATCACTAATAGAAATATTAAAGAGAATGGCTCCAAGTAGACATGTGCAATTCGTTTCGGGCCGAATATGTATTCGGACGAATTTTGGGCAATTCGGACATTCGGGTACTTCCGAATGTCCAAATAGCCGAAGTGCCAAATTACCGCGGTCCCGAAGTTCCGAAATTACCGAATTTTCGAAGTGTCGAAGTTCCAAAGCACAGTATTACCTAAGTATTAATATACTTACCCCGTGAAAGAAGAAGAATGTTACATTGTATACAATTTTAAATAAAAAGTATACAAACGTAGCCAGGATTCAGTCAATGTAATGACAGGAAGGAATAAGTAGATAACTCCCACGGTATCAGGGAGTTATCTACTAAAAGGCTGAAAAACCTAAATTGGTCTTTCAGCCAAATTTACTAATACTAAGTAAAGATTACTTTAGTATTAGTAAATTATTCCCCTACTCGCTATACCGCGAGTAGGGGCATGTCTATTGAACAGTGAGTAGCCTGTGGCCTGTGTGCTCACTGTAAAAAAAAAAAACACGTCCCCCCTCCCCCTCCTAACCTGAAGGGGGGCCTATTGCCCCCCCCCGGCACCCACCCCTGAACGGCGGTTGGGGGCCCTAAAGTAAAATAAGGGGGGGACCTATTGTTCTCCCCCCCCCAGGCACCCACCCCTGAGCGGCGGGTGGGGGCCCTAAATCAGAATAAGGGGGGGACCTAATGTCCTCTCTCCTGGCCCCCACCCCTTAGCGACGGGTGGGGGCCCTAAATTAGAATAAGGGGGGGGACCTAATGTCCTCCACCCTGGCCCCCACCCCTGAGCGGTGGTTGGGGGCCCTAAATACCAATTAGGGGGGACCTGATGTCCTCCCCCCTGTGCCCCACCCCTGAGCGGTGGGTAGGGGCCCTAAATACTAATTAGGGGGGGACCTAATGTCCTCTCCACTGGCCTCCACCCCTGAGCGGTGGGTGGGAGCCCTAAATTAGAATTAGGGGGGGCCTAATGTCCTCCCCCCTTGGCCCCACCCCTGAGCGGTGGGTAGGGGCCCTAAATACTAATTAGGGGGACACACCTAATGTCATCCCCCCTGGCCCCCACCCTTGAGCAGCGGGTGGGGGCCCTAAATAAAAAAAACCACCCCTCCCCCAGGTGACTAGGGGTCCCCAAACCCCTACTCACCCCCTCCCCCCAAAAATGAACCCCTACCTACCCCCCTCACCCTAAAAATAATGAGGGGCTTATAAAGCCTTCCCCCGCCCTGCAATTAGGCTCAGAGCACTCTGATTGGTGGGTTTAAGCCATCCAATCAGAGTGCTCTGACAGGTAAATGAAGAGACTCTGTTTTTTTATCCCATTCTGAAGAAGCCACTTATGGTGAAACGCGTTTATGGTTATTAATTCTGTATTTTACTGTGTATTTTAGATCAATAAAAGTTTTTTGGCTACTTTACTGTACCAATCCTCTTTTTATTGCACTCTTTATGCACTTTAAACAACTTTTGTTTTTACCTATTCCTGGCATTTTAACCTTTCCTGGTTACTTTTACTTCCATTGGCAATTTTAAAGTTCCAGTACTCCAAGAAATCCTAGGTGGGGATCATACCACCAGTGCCTATCCATAGAGCAGTACCTCTGCTCTATCTTTGTGAGTATTATTTTATTTTCTCTACTACTCTCTTAACCTATCACAATTGAGAGCACTATTGCTGCTTTTTATTCTTCTATATTGGAGCCTTGGATCACCAGACGGTGCTGACGGACGTATCGCCGCTACATATCCTATAAGCGGGGATTATACCGCTGTACGCTATCCACACCAGAGCTGGCCATAGCTCCCTCAAATGTGAGTTTTTTACCTCTTCTTATCTGCACATTGAACCACATCAAAATTGAGAGCACTATTGTTGCTTTCTGTCTGTCTATTGAGCTCTGGACTACCAGACGGTGCTGACGGAGACCCCTCCCTACATATCCCATAAGCGGGGATTATACCGCTGTACACAATCCACACCAGAGCTGGCCATAGCTCTCCTGAATGTGAGTTCTTTACTTTTTGTTACCTATCACACCCTGAACTTTCATACTATACCATTAGTCGCCTCTACCTCTCTTGTATTTACATATACGGAACGGTCTACACCAGACGCATCCACAGAGGAACTCTATCAAGTATCCTAGACCATCTATTGGCACCCTAGCAATACTTTACTGGACTATCTACCCTTATTTGGCGCAGCCCTTCCATATCTTTTTACAGCACTCTGATTGGTTGGTTTGAAATCAACCAATCGGAGTGCTCTGTGTCATTTTACAAAGTGTTGGGAAAGTTGTTTGGAATTAGTTTAAAAGCCCCCACTCGCGCGTCGCGGGTGGGGGCTCGGAAGGAGGGACCCTTTTTAAATTTTTTATTTTTTTTTAACAGTGAGCAGCCACTGGCTACTCACTGTTTAATAGACATGCCCCTACTTGCAGTATAGCGAGTAGGGGCACAATTTACTAATACTAAGTAATTTTTACTTAGTATTAGTAAATTTGGCTGAAAGACCAATTTAGGTCTTTCAGCCTTTTGGTAGATAACTCCCTAATACCGTGGGAATTATGGAGTTATCTACCAAGCGGCTGCAAGAGAAGTTCCAAAATCCCGAAGTCCCGAAGTTCCGAAATTACCGAATTGCCGAAGTCCCGAATTTCGAAATGCCGAACCGAACCGAAAAATTTTCCCATGCACATGCCTAGCTCCAAGTACAGATCCCTGAGGTACCCCACTGGTGACAAGCCCAAGCTTCGAATATACTCCATTGACTACAACCCTCTGTTGCCTGTCACTCAGCCACTGCCTTACCCATTCAACAATATTGGAATCCAAACTTAAAAGATTGCAGTTTATTGATAAGCCTTCTATGTGCAACAGTGTCAAAAGCCTTACTGAAATCTAGGTAAGCAATGTCTACTGCACCACCCTGATCTATAATTTTAGTTACCCAATCAAAATAATCAATAAGATTAGTTTGGCATGATCTCCCTGAAGTAAACCCATGTTGTCTCTGATCTTGAAATCCATGTGTTTTAGATGTTCATCAATCCTATCCTTTAACATGGTTTCCATCACTTTCCCCACTACTGAAGTAAGGCTTACTGGCCTATAGTTGCCCGACTCCTCCCTATTACCTTTCTTGTAAATGGACACAACATTCGCTAACTTCCAATCTTTTGGGACTACTCCTGTTAACAATGATTGGTTAAATAACATTGTCCTGTATCTCCTATCATATAAAGGATATGTGATATACTGTGTATTTTATTTTATACAGAGAGATGTAGAAAATGAAAGTAGCTGATAAACAAAGAGTTAGAAGGAGCCCCAATAAGGGTGCTATGTGATATGCACTCAGTGTCTAAATATACAGTGTATTAAGGTGGCACTCATAGGAAGTAGCTGTTTGTTCACTAGAAGCCAACACTCACTAGTTTCACAAGTCTCTCCTCATATTCTTTTTTCCCCTTCTCTTGACCTTCTTCTTCTTCCTGAGGTGTTTCATGGTCCTCATCCTGAGCCTCGGTGCCCGTTTCCGCTGGTAACTGACACACTTCCTGCTGTAATATATAGAGTAAAATTAAGAATCAGGAGCAGGGGTGTCATTAGTGGGGGGCTGGGGAGGGGCTATAGGAAAGGGTCTCCAAATTACTTTTGGGCTCAAGCCCTGAGAGATTTTGACATTTCCTAGCAAACCCCTGATTGAGAAAAAAATAACTCCCTGAAATTGCATATCTATCGGTAGCTCAAACTGGCATTTTGTTAATACATTTTGACAGTTATTCACATAAGGGAGAATTCAAAGTAATTTAATAAATAGTCCGGGGATTGTTCCTTAGTAAAATCTCTGCCTCTAGTCCATAACTAATGACCCTAAACCTTAAAGACCTACCTAGCACATTGTGTACATCCTTACCTGGTCTTGGATCTCCATCTCGGCTGGTGGGGGGATCTTGAGCATTCCTAGGGGTTCATCCTCAGTTTGGATGTATATTTTGCTGATTATGCCCATCTGGTTTGCCGATATAAGAGCCTGTGCATGCTACACGTCAAAAGAAAAAAACAGACATCAGAATTTATTCATTTAATAAGCCCAGGGTGGCACTGATCACTCGACACATTGGTCATGGACAGTCAGGGGCCCGACTGAACAGATGCTGATCAAAGATCTCCCCAGACATGAAGGCAAATCTCCACAGACATATTCCACCCGTAGGAATAAAGGTAGCCAAAAATCATTGCACCAGGAGGGACCCTTGCTTTCCTAATTCCCGGGGGCCCTGTGAGTTGTTATTCTGCCTCTGAATGAGCCCATTCGACATTGTCCTGTATCTTCTTTCATAGAAAGAATATGTGATATACTGTGTATTTTATTTTATACAGAGAGATGTAGAAAATGAAAGTAGCTGATAAACACAGAGTTAGAAGGAGCCCCGATAATGATTGATACAGGGTGCTATGTGATATGCACTCAGTGTCTGAATATACAGTGTATTATGGTGGCACACATAGGAAGTAGCTGTGTGTTCACTGGAAGTCAGCACTCACTAGTTTCACAAGTCTCTCCTGATATTCTTTTATCTTCTTCTCTGGACCTTCTTCTTCTTCCTGAGGTGTTTCATGGCCCTCATCCTGATCCTCGGTGCCCCTTTCTGGTGGTAACTGACACACTTCCTGCTGTAATATATTATATAGAGTAAAAATAGGAATTAGGAGAAAGGTAAACCCCAGAATTTGCTCTGTCATTATTACAAACTGCCATTTTCTTCATTCATTCTAGGAATTTGTTCTTAGAAGTACTCCTAAGATAAACTACTTTTATGGACTCTTGGAAATGAAGGAATATAATTTTAATAGTTTTTCTTTTTAATTTAAGTGTAAGGTGGGGAACTGTCAAAGTGCGCTGCAGGATGCTGGACACCCCCAGTAGGTTTTCACAGGTTTGGTGGGGATCATAAGGTGAGACCACTCATTACATTAATGTCCAACTCAAGGAATGGGGACATAGAGTAAGAGGACGTTGTTATCAACCTCCAGCTCTTGATCCTCTTAATGGGTGAGGGGTATGGGGGGACCATTGGCTAAATTCTAATCACTAAACATGGAAAAACAGAATATTCCATAGATCGTATTAATATGGAAGTAAACAGATGTTTGATCCACGCAGAAATCTGATTGCTATTATGGAGTAAAGAAGGATAGTTTCCCTTTTTGGTGGCAAAATTGACCATCGCTGCAATTTGTTTTTGTTTTTGTGCCCTCTTTTAGATTAACAGCCTGAAAAGATGTGTTTAACCCCTTAAGGGCCAAACTTCTGGAATAAAAGGGAATCATGACATCTCACATGTCATGTGTCCTTAAGGGGTTAAAGGTTGAACTTGATGTAGGTGAGTCTTTTTTCTTCCAGGATTACTATGTCACGATGTAATAGATTCTCACCTGCTGTTCGCAGAGCTCCATGGTCTGACGGCATGGATTTACACTGGGAAAAGAGAGAGAGGAACAGGGGGATGAGATGATATGAAAAAGAAAATGTCATATAGAAAAAAAGGAAGTGAAAAGTACGTTGAAGAAATGAACGAATGAAAGTGATGGAAGGATGGGAACACATTAGTGGGGAAAAAAATAATATGAAGAAGAATACCCAAAAATGAACAATTCCTGGATAAAGCTTCTGAGAAGCTACGAGGACCTTCACTAAACATCCTCCAGCTGTTTAAAGGGAATGAAACTCTCTCAATCCTTTTTAATCCTATAAATGCAGAAAGTGGCCGCTTTGGGCTGATGCACCATCCAACATGGTGAATTAGCAGCTAGAATGTTGGAGGTTACCTGTACAATATCTAGAAATTCTACATATTCTATGAAATATATCTCCTATGTTCTCTGTCCCATTCCCAAGCAAGGGAAATGATGTACTATGAGCTCCGCGAGAAGTGCTCTAGATGAGCCATTGTGATGAAGGCATGGCTGAGAGCTCCCATGGGAGTTATCCTCTTCTTTGGATCCATAGTGAGCATCTGCTTTATCAGGTCCAGACACTGCCACATGTCTGCCATCTCCACCAGTATGTCACTGCTCGCTTTCTCCGATGGTAAATTTATCTGAAAAGAAAAAAATATATCTTAAATATTCCCACTTGTTACGCTGTGCCATACTGTCTGGGGGACACGGCTTCCATTTGCCCACTAGACCACAAACCAGAAGAGAGACAGCAGGAGGTAAAGTCCCTGGGCACCTGGGATTCTGGGAGGACAGGACTGCACTTGCAATGCTTTTTACTACATCTATATATTTAACTATATTCATGAATGGTGGCGGTACTTAAGAGAAGTGATTTGGGGAAATTTTATATCTTTGCAGAGAAATTATTAACTTTCATTGTTTAACTTTACTGACAAAACAGACATTTTTAACCCCTTAGTGACCAGACCATTTTTTATTTTCTTACCATTAAGGACCAGGGCTGTTTTTACATTTCTGCGGTATTTATATTTAGCTGTCATTCACCTCTTTCCTAGTAAATGCACCCACACTTATTATATATCATTTTGTTTAGGAGAAACAGGGCTTTCATTTCATATAAAATAATTCTATATGAAATATAATTTAATATGAAAAAAAAAAAAATCAGAGAAATTAAGAAATGTTAATTATTTTGTTCTGCATAGCATTTTAACTGTAAATATCATAATACTGTTAGCTGTTACTGCAATAAAGTACACATATTTGTATTCAGCGATGTCTCACAAGTAAAACAGTACCCCCCATGTACAGGTTTTATGGAAAGTTAAAGGGTCAATTATAGCATGTTACATTTTTCAGTTTATACACATTGAAATTTGCCAGACTGGTTATGTTGCCTTTGAGACCATATGGAAGCCCAGGAATGAGAATTACCCCATGATCGCATACCACTTGCAAAAGTAGACAACCCAAGGTATTGCAAGTGGGGTATGTCCAGCCTTTTTTAGGAGCCACTTAGTCACAGTCGATGGCCAAAGTTAGTGTTCATATTTGTTTGTGTGTGAAAAATGCAAAAAACTAATTTTAACACTAATTTTGGCCAGTATTTGTGAATGTAAATTCACTTTTGTAGATGGTATGCAATCATGGGGGTAATTCTCATTCCTGGGCTACCATACGGTCTCAAAGGCAACAAAACCAATCTGGCAAATTTCAATGTGAAAAAACTGAAATGCAAGCCTTCTATTTGACGCTGTACCTTTTGAAAACACTATAAAACCTGTATATGGGGGTGCTGTTATACTCAGGAGACTTTGCTTAACAGAAATACTAGTGTTTCAAAACAGTAAAACTTATTACACACAATGATATTGTCAGTGAAAGTGTTGTTTGTGTGTGAAAAATGCAAAAATGGTACCTTCACTGACAATATCATCGTCGTAAAAATGTTACTGTTTTGAAACACTAATATTTGTGTCCAGCAAAGTCTCCCGAGTAAAATAGTACCCCCCCATGTACAGGTTTTAGGGTGTCATGGAAAGTTACAGGGTTAAATATAGGGCTTGTAAACCAAATACTGTAGACTTTCTGCCTGGGTTGTCAGGCAGGCCCCTCAAATTGTAATTAATAAAATGACTTAATTATGTAAAAATATTATACAAATATATTTGTAGAATTTAAATATATATATATATATATATATATATATATGTGTGTGTGTGTGTGTGTGTGTGTGTGTGTGTGTGTGTGTATATATATATATATATATATATATATATATATATATATATATTTAAATTCTACAAATATATTTATATATTTGCACCCGGTTACATAACTGAAGCCTGAGTGCATGGTATATTTGGTTATATATATATATATATATATATATATATATACACACACACAGTATCTCACTCAAAGTGAGTACACCCCTCACAATTTTGTAAATATTTTCTTATATCTTTTCATGTGACAACACTGAAGAAATGACACTCTGCTACAATGTGAAGTAGTAAGTGTACAGCCTGTATAACAGTGTAAATTTGCTGTCCCCTCAAAACAGCAATTAATGTCTAAACCATTGGCAACAAAAGTGAGTACACCGCTAAGTGGAGATACTGTATATTTACTTTCTGGCCCCCCAAAATTCGCCACCATAAAAAACGGTCACACACTCTAATATTTTGTTGGACGCATTCGCTGTGGCATTGTTTCGATAAGCTTCTGCAATGTCAGAAGATTTATTTTTGGCCAGTGTTGCATTAATTTTTCATCAAGATCTTGAATTGATGATGGGAGAGTTGCAAAGTCTTCTCTATCACATCCCAAAGATTCTCAATGGGGTTAAGGTCTGGACTGAAAATGATGTCTCATGCTCCCTGAACCACTCTTTCATAATTTGAGCCAGATGAATCCTGGCATTGTTGTCTTGGAATATGTCTGTGCCATCAGGGAAGAAAAATCCATTGATGGAATAACCTGGTCATTCAGTATATTCAGATAGTCAGCTGATCTCATTACAATAACTTGTTTTTTGACTTTTTTTTGCCAGGCAGTGTGTATATATATATATATATATATATATTTGTATTTATAACACCATTCTAAATGTATTGTGATTTAGCTATATATGTATATTAATATAAAAATATAGTTAGAACAAATTTAAACCGGTATATCATTATTTTGATATAATGCCAAGCAAGTCCCCACACAGTGATCGCTGGCAGGGATCGCCAGGGATCAGGTAAGTGCATATTTGCTGCGGACATACAAGGTACCTCCGCAGTCCTTAATGACCGTTTTTGTGTCGGACGTACCTAGTACGTCCGCGGTTATTAAGGGGTTAAAGAACTTTTCCGCCTTTCCAAAATATCATAGCACCTGGCAGAGAGGAAGTTGTAATCTTTTATTTTGGGGTGAATGTGTGATCCCCAGGAATGCCGTACCTGCATCATGTCATCAAGACAGCTGAAGATATATTTCCTGTTTTCGACAGAATACATTCCAGTCTCACGACTGTATTCTCTGGCAGTCTAGAAAAGAGGAAAAACAAACCATTAATTTCAGGAATGAGACAAACGTCCGATGTAACGTTCTTTAGAATCCCAATGGGTTTCCAGGTTCTGGAAGGATGGGACCAACACCTTTAGTTTTTCTTTTTTTTTTTATTCTTTCTTTTTTGTTGTGCATAAAGTAGGATACATTTAAACTTGTAGTGCCATGACGGCAACGACAAGCGTGGTAACACAGAATGTTAAATCTGTAGATGGCATGCGATATTTCAGCACATTTTAAAGTATAATGTAAACAGGCTAAACAAGCATGTCTAGTTCAGATTGCTAATAAGAAATAAGTGCCTATTGTAGATCGACATGGGAAAATTAGACATACAATTAACCCCTTAATAATCAAGCTTTTTATGCTTTGAAGAACATCATGTTATCAGAATAGGTATGCATATATGATTATTATAGAGTATTGTAAAGAGAGAGTATGTCAGTTGCTTAGATGGCAGGATTGACAGGAGCCATCCCCACTGTGTGCAGCCCAGGCCCCGAGAGAGTCCCTGTATAGTCCAGGCTTATCCAACCCCCGATCTGTAGAGCCTTTGGCATGATAGGAGTGAGTCCAGCGTGGTGTTTGGTAAGAGGGGTGAGTGCGCTCCCCGTATTTGATCTCTTGCATCTGCCCGATCTTCCTCGGAAAGGCTGCAGGGGCGCAAGGGTGTCTCAAAGGTCTACAGGGTTCGCGGCTTTGCGTGGTGAGGGACCGGTTAGCGGGATCCGACTGCTCTTTGCCACAGGGGCCTGTGGTCTCCCGTGCTTGTAGGTTAGGTAGTGGCTTCGTTGCGATGAGGAGACCCTCTGCCTTTCCACAGTTAATGCCGCATCGGGAGTTCTGATCTGCTGTGTCTTAGTGGTCTCTGGCTGTGCCGCCATTTCATGTTTGCCCGCCATGTCTGCCATTTTGGTAGCTGGGGCTCCCCCAGACCCGTGCGCTGCGGGTCGTGGGGATGGTCTCCTGGGACCGGGATGACCCCCGCCGGTCCAAGGATGGGGGGGGAAACGAGGCCTTTACCGTGTGGTGTCGGAGTTCCGGAGGGAAACCGCAGGGCAGGATAGCGAGGCGGCGGCCGTCCACCTCACTCACCACCTGGGTAGGCCTCGTGTGCAGCCTTGCCGATGTGCCCTCTCGTAACGCTTTGTTTTTCAGAGTGGCCTCAGCACTGGTGCCTCTTTGCCCGCGGGGCCATTGCTTCTAAACTGCAGATGGGTAAATTTTCCGCTTTTGTAGGCATTAATGTTGTTTATCTGCAGAAGCCCGTCTTGTATGCGACCTCTCAGCATGGCGGTCCGGCCCTGCCCCCCCGCATTTAGATTTTTCAATTAGCATTATGCTGTGAAAACTTGCTCTTAAAACTGTCTGAGAAAGGAGTATAGTAGTTCAGTCTTTAAAGGGACACTATAGTCACCTGAACATCTTTAGCTTATTGAAGCAGTTTTGGTGTATAGAACATGCCCCTGCAGCCTCACTGCTCAATCCTCTGCCATTTAGGAGTTAAATCCCTTTGTTTATGAACCCTAGTCACACCTCCCTGCATGTGACTTGCACAGCCTTCCATAAACACTTCCTGTAAAGAGCCCTATTTAGGCTTTCTTTATTGCAAGTTCTGTTTAATTAAGATTTCTTATCCCCTGCTATGTTAATAGCTGGCTAGACCCTGCAAGAGCCTCCTGTATGTGATTAAAGTTCAATTTAGAGATTGAGATACAATTATTTAAGGTAAATTACATCTGTTTGAAAGTGAAACCAGTTTTTTTTTCGCCACTGCCAGACTCGGGGGCCCCCCCAGGAGAAGAGGCTGTCAAACTGGCGTACATACCCGGTCGCAGGGCAGCCGGGCCCTTTGGTGGGCCGGGCCCGGTCGCATCTGCAACCCCTGCGACCACGGTATGTACGCCAGTGCAGCCAGCGCTGTCATGATATCACAGGATTTGTTTACTCCTTTAGTCCTGATACGATTGAATATAATTTTTCAATTTAAATAATGTTGATATTTAAGGTCCCACCTTCAATCTCCATGATGAGTGTGAGGAATCCGTGTCTCTATTAAAGTAATACTCGGTCTTTTTTCCTCTGCTCAGCATGTGTTCAGCTGGCAATCCCTGAGTGTGGATGATGAATCGGATCTGCGGGGAGAAAGCGAGAGATTATAGCTATTAATACAAGTACCGGCACCTTCCAATAAAACCGCAACACAGGCCGAATTGTGGGGATATTTATGGGATGATAATATTAAGCAGTCGAGAATTGCCCACTATTTCAATGCTCTTAGATCTTAGAGATCGTTTATCATGTAAGTGAAAAGTATTCCATACAATTAATCACAATCTGTTATAAAAAGAGATTTATTTTTATTGTAACAAATAACATAACAATAATATTAGGCAGCATGCATGATAATAATCAGTGAGTATTTAGTATAACACAAGTATGCAATACAATGAAATGGCTAACAGCACCAGCTGTCACTTAAGATTTATCAGGTATTCTTACACAGCGAAAGTAAAGCTTTTCACAGCGAAGAGCCATAAAACCCTGGCTAACAGTTAAGTCAACTGAATAACCCTTTCAGTGCTGGCTAGATCCTCCTAGGTATATAGTATCCTATTCTCTTGTGATTTTCAATTAAAATAACATTTGAACCAACTCAATAATCATTTCCTGGAACCATCCAATAAGAATAATCTACCAGATTCTATAAGCCGAATTTTTAATTTGTCTAAAAATATATCTTATCTTATATTAGAGCAAATCAATACACCTGGATAAAAACAGTGGTATGCTAACATGTGATACTATCACATTAATATATAATTATTCTTAATTCCACCTGCAGAATGGAATGTTTATAACTATATATTCTTTAGTTAGCTAAGATTTCTAAATATTGAAATCTGACCGTGATTTATCCAGTCATATATCATGCTATTAGTACATTTTAATTAATTTAAATTAATTAAATAAAACCAGCATAATTACCAGTTATGTAGATATTCTCATCAGATGAATAGATAGTCCCAGAAACTTGATTGGTTGTATGGAAGTGCGTGAGTGATAGAGAAAGTGGTGTTGGTTAGAAAGTCAGATTAAAATTCTAAGTGTTAAGAGTTTAAGAGTTGAGTGTCTCAGAGTTTAGAGTGTTAGTCCCAGATATTGTCCTGGATTTCTTTGCATGTCCGAGTTGGAGTCCCCAAACTTCAACTCCCTCTCTCTCTGTATCTCCATGTATTCCCCTTTGTCCTTACTTTTAAAGGGCCAGACTCTCTGTACGTCATTAGTTGATAAACCAATAGGAAGCCGTAGGTGTGTCCAATCTATGGATCGCAATTTAGGTATTTGATCCATAGAGGGCAGTCTCGTCTAACGAAACCTTCCTATCCAGGAAAGAGTTAACTTTTCCTGATGACGATTTTGACGTCATTTGGCTTATCTAAAATGACTACCATATCTTAGATTTGCTGTCAGTTCAAAGCGTTTGTCTCAGTCTTTGTGGCAACTACTTTGATCGTAACTTGTAAAATTGACAGTTCTAAACTCAGTTTCAACCCTTACTTACAATGGAACCTTGTAAAATTTAGAAAGTAAAATTAATTACTTAGTCTTCTCTGTCACCAGTGTCTGTGTTTAGATAATGCATTCCTCAGCTCAAACAAGTGGCTAGTTACAGAAAGTAAGGAGAAATCAAGGAAATTATGTGTTTTTGCTCTCCTGAAGTTCGCAAAATGGAGTCCGCTTTGTTCTGAGTGACTTTGGCAATATACACTTTTAATTTCTTTTTAGCACAAAATGTCTGTTGATATAAATATTCTGACAGAATCAACATAAATTTGTGTTAAGTCTGTCTTTGATGCTCTACTGCTCTTTCATATCTCATGATCATCATATGCTAGCATGAACATTTTTACTTTTTTTTTTAAAGTGAAGAAAAGTAAGAGGCAATGGGAAGGGATGAGAGGGAGGGGGGTGTCCATCTCCAGCCCGGGTGGCAAAAGCCTCTATTTCTGCTTTCATCCTTCTCTCAGCTGTCAGGATAGTCCTCCCATGGTTCCCAGACATTAATAAAGAGTGTGTATGTGTCCCGTACTTGTGCTGTTAGTTTGTCCATGAGATGTGCCTATTTCATGTTGTGAATGACCCTGACCAACTGTGGCATGTCCACATGTAGCCAAGTCTGTGCCATAGCTCTCCTAGCTGCCAGATTGATTTTAATTACTAGTTTTTGTTCGTTGTCAGCCCGTCCACTGGCCTTGCTATAAGGAAGGTCCATGGGTCTGTCACAATAGGATGGTGCAGAATCTCTGTCAGGAGTTGCGCTACCCAATTCCAGAACCCCACTGCTTTTGGACATGTCCACTACATGTGAAAGTATGTTAATTTAATACCATTTTTGATAGTGAATGCTCCTCACTGATGTGAGCCAAACTGACCATTTTATCTTACATTACACTTTGTCTCCTGTCAGTACAAGCAAATCAAACAGCTATGCAATACCTTTCTATATGAATTAATTCTGGATTGCTGACTATGATCTTATTATCAGACATAGGTATCTATCGGATTGGAACTCACCAGATCATATTCGCTTGCTCCGGGATATAACATCCATCCTGTAATCAGCTCTGCCGTGATGCAGCCCAAAGACCACATGTCTATAGCCTCCCAGAATGGTAATCCCAGGATAATTTCGGGAGCTCTGTAAGTTATTAACAGGGCAGAAAGAGAAGGAAGGGTTAATCAAATAATTTAGGTTTTATAGTTGTTCATCATCTAAAAGATTGGCATAAATATATCAATGTTTTTCTTAGGAAAGCAAAGAAGGCTGTGGCTTTAATCTCACTAATATGGACATCTCACTATGCACTACCTGGCTGCCTAGGAGTTATCAGTGAAAGTGTATTACCACCAGTCCCAAAACACTAAGCACAAGCACATATGAGCTATGATAGCACCCAACAAAATCCACCTTCTGCCCTACCTTTTCCCCCAGCGTCTATAATCATTTGCAGGTATTTTAAAGGAGATCTGTTTTTATAGAATAAGAATCATGACAAAAATCTGCCACGCCCGGCTGGCACGCTCCTTCAGTGGGCAGGTCTGCCCATTATAGGTGTCACCTGTGGCACAAGTTGTATCACTGTTGACACCTTATAGTACTCACCCCTATCAAGATCTCATAACTTCCAATGTTGGAAAGTGTGATGTTGCTTTGGAGTTTAGCTGAAATTGCAGGATATTCCATGGATTTACATGGATTTTACAAGCTAATGACATCACTCTGTGCACATGTGAGAATATCTGTGAAGATCCTATGGAGCCAGGTTGTGTAATATTTTCTACAAAGAATTCATCAGTGACATGTCTTCTATTAGCTTGATATGCAAAGCTTTGAAGAAGAAGAAAGGACTGTGGTGAATATTTCACCCACTTCCCGAATTCACAGGAGACCTCTGGCATCATCCGTGTGACTTGGGAATATTATAAATAAAACATGTGGAGCTAGCTGGATTATGGAGCTAGTTGACTGATCGCTGCTCCAAAAGTCATACTTTTTAAGGAACTAAATAATCACCAAGCGTTATTCTTTATAGTCATTGCATCCGTGTAAAGGATATACATGTACTGTCTAGTTCATATTAAGTGTTAATTATACATAATAAATTACCTATAAGGTCTTGTTTGCAGATAACTGGAACATTCTGCCTCGGACACGTGGAATGCAGATCCAAAGTCGATCACCTTGACCTTGAATGGGTGCCTGGACGTGTCCACCATCATGATGTTCTCAGGCTTTAAGTCTGTGTGGATAACTCCCAGACTCTTCAGTTTCGCTAATGCTGTGCCCACCTGCTGTACGATAGGGCGAATATTCTTAACAGCAAATGGGCGAAATTCGCGTTCCTCCATAAAGTCCAGCAAACTCATTTCCAGCATCTCAAACACAAGGCAGATGCGATCCTCGTGCATGAAAAACTCTAATGCTTTCACAATATTGAATTCTTCTGTATTTTCTTTATTGAGCTGGGACAGCATGTCTATCTCAGCTAGACCTTGTGCGTGGGAATGGCGGCGTTTTTTGAGCATTTTGATGGCTACTTTCTCGCCAGTTTCTTTTTTCTCACATTTGACCACCTCCCCGAAGGTACCACTGCCCAGGAACTTCAAAACTTCATAAGTATTAGTCTTGGAGTGCAGGGTTATTTGGCGCTCTGACTGCTGATTGCATTTACTGAGAGGAAAAAGAGGAACAGGTTAATTTTAATCCAATGCTAAGTTTCAGTAGTGATGCACTGAACGGTTCGCTGGCGAATAGTTCCTGGCGAACATAGCATGTTCGCGTTCGCCACGGCAGGCGAACATATGCGCGGTTCGATCTGCCCCCTATTCGTCATCATTGAGTAAACTTTGACCCTGTACCTCACAGTCAGCAGACACATTCCAGCCAATTAGCAGCACACCCTCCCTAGCAGACCCTCCTACCTACTGGAAGGCATCCATTTTACATTCATTCTCAAGCTGCATGCTTAGTGAGAGGAGGGAAAGTGTAGCTGCTGTTGATTAGATAGGGAAATGCATAGCTAGGTTGGGGTATACAGTGTCCACTACAGTCCTGAAGGACTCATCTGATCTCTGCTGTAAGGACAGCACCCCAAAAAGCCCTTTTTAGGGCTAGAACATCAGTCTTTTTTTTTTCTGTGTAATGTAATTGCAGTT
>OW240916.1:319306226-319377734 GCA_933207985.1 Pelobates cultripes | reverse complement strand
AAAAAGTAAATAATAACCGCCACAGGGGGGAGGGGCTGTCCGCGGGGGCCGGGGAGGGGCCGGACACAGACAGAGAGAGCATCGACCTCAAAAAGTAAATAATAACCGCCACAGGGGGGAGGGGCTGTCCGCGGGGGCCGGGGGAGGGCCGGACACAGACAGAGAGAGCATCGACCTCAAAAAGTAAATAATAACCGCCACAGGGGGGAGGGGCTGTCCGCGGGGGCCGGGGAGGGGCCTGACACAGACAGAGAGAGCATCTACCTCAAAATGTAAATAATAACCGCCACAGGGCTATTGCTTGTTACTTTATAACTTATATTATTACTCTAGTATGACTGGAACTAATAACATTAGTATTACTGTATTATTAAAACTATTTTATTATTATTGCTTACTTATTACTATATTATTATTATTACTGGAAATAATAACATTACTGTATTATTACTAAAACTAGTAACATTGTTACTTTATTATTGGAACTAGTGTCATTATTACTTTATTTGTACTTGACTAATACTGTATTATTAATTTATTACTATAGTATTACACGAACTTGTAACGTTATTTCTTTATTAAATAAATAGAAATAGGTATAAAGACCTACACGTAACAGTGTAGAAAATGGAGTCTAAGAACATAAAATCATAAAATAAAATAGTTTTAAACATATTATGTCCATATATTATAAACATAAATTTTTAAACATTCTCATATAAAAGTGGCTTAAAAATGGAAATTAAACCTAATGAATAAAATTATAAAATATATGGAAGGAAGTACTCCAGATCAGAAAAGATGATTAAAATTAAGATAAAAGAGAGATAGAACCAGAAAGGATGGGAGAGAGGTAATAGAAGGATACATATAGTGATTATCCTTTCGAAGAGTGGATATTATGGATTTTATTTTTGAAAGGAACTTATAAAAGGGCATTAAGTTCAAAGTCTATATTTAAACCTTTTGGGTTCCAATGTGTCCAGGATGAAAATCCACTTAGTTTCTGTCTTGTCTAGTTCTTTTTTTTTTCTCATTTATCATTTTTATTGAATGACATTTGCAACACATAACATGGTACATAATTACAGTCTGCTTTTACAACAACATTTGCGGATAACATTCTACATTTCGCCCTGTATCCGGCCATACTTCTCACTCCATTAAACCAATAACCAATTGAATATACAATAATCCGTATGCCAGGTGATGTTCGGTGTGATGCATACAGCTTCAAAGCATGCGGTACATTTTTTAAATATAACTAGGGAGGGGATGGGGTACAGAAGGAAAAAAGGGGGGGGGGGGAAATCCCTGATCACAGCTTCACGCCACAGCCTGCAGTACATTATGAACACCTTCCTTGTGCAATTTGTGAGGTTGGTGAGACTATATATTCGCCTGGGCACCTCAACGCCCTGACCCCTTTGGCCCCCTAATGTTTGCGCCTGTGTGCTTCCTTACTGGCCCGCTATGGGGGTTAACCGTTTGGTTCGAGCAGTCGGCTTGTCTTAATTGTCATTCAGTGACTATGTAGCCGTCCAACATACCCATTCTTTATCATACTTTCCTAGGCATCCTTTTAGCTTGCTAGCCATTTTCTCGTATATACTAATCACATTCATTTTGTTGATAATCACCTCTACCTGAGGAACTTGTTTGCTTTTCCAGTTACCAGCTAAGGCTACTTTTGCTACCGTCAGTATATTCAGAATCACTTTTTTGTGAGGGTGTGTGTCTAGGTCTGGTATAACATGTAATAAGTACTTGTCCGGTCGCAATGGGATGGAGGTGCCAGTCGTACTTGAGATCAGGGTTTGGATTTGTTTCCAGAATCCGTCTAGCAGCGGGCATGTCCAGAACACATGTAACATGGTTCCAGTGTCCGACTCGCATCTCCAGCACAAGTTCGAAGCTCCTGAGTACATACTTGCTAGTCTCTGTGGTACCAGATACCACCTCATAGTTATCTTGCAGTAGGCCTCCCATAGCGAGAGACTACTCGATGCCTGTTTTGTATTTGCCCTTGCAGACTGCCAGTCTGCTTGGGAGATTTGAAATCCCAGGTCCTGCTCCCATTTTGCCATGTATTCTAGTTTATCTGGAGTGTTATCTGTGACCAACGCATTGTAACATAGGGAAAGTGGTTTTACTGCTTTTGTCAGTGATAAGTGGCTTGGTTGGAGTATCGGAGAGTTAGTTCGGGCGACTGTTTGTTTACCATGGGTTAGTATTATGTTTTTGATCCTTAAATAAAGGTACAGATCTCTCGAGTCTAACCCCAGTTCCTCTTTCAATTCAGGGAATGGTTTCACCGCGTCTCCTGACATTAAATCCCTCACTAATCTCGCTCCCTTGTTGAGCCATTTGCCCACCTGTATGCCTGGGGAGTAGGCTGCTAGTGTCGTGATGGGTGCTTCCCTAAATAATCGTACCGGGTCTAGCACCTTCGGACACCATGTCTTCCATGCTTTAAGCATAGTGATCGAGCATCTCAGGGTTATGTCGGCGGATGTTCGGGGCAAGGAACATGTCCACAAGTAATGGACTGTATCATGTGCCTCTAGGCATTCATTTTCTAATGACAGCCAAAGCGGCTTACGAGGAAGGGTATGGTTCCTAATGAGTCGCAGTCCCTGTGCCAAGAAAGAGGCCCTATAATACGCAGTTACGTCCGGCATCCCCAGTCCACCTTGGACATAAGGAAGTCCCAGACACCCTTTATTCACTCTCGGGGGTTTCCTCTTCCATATGTGAGCATTGATCGTGCTTTGGAATTGTTTGATCAGCGCAGTCGGGAGGAATATGGGCAGGGTTCTGAATAGGTATAGGATGTGTGGCAGTGTCATCATTTTAATTAGGTTGATGCGTCCGAGCCATGAGGTATCCATGTTAGCCCACTGTTCGAGGGAGGATTTGATTTTCTTTAGCACGGGGTAGTGATTTTCTTTGGTCACCGTTTGAAGGGATTTGGTGAGGTTTACACCTAAGTATTTTAAGGAATTGGTGCGCCAGTCAAAGGGATGTTGTGGCTTTATCCTGTCTAACGTAGGTTTTGGTAGGTTTATGGGTAGAGCTTGCGTTTTGGTTAAGTTGTTTTTATAGTACGATATCTCCCCATAGTCTACCAGCGTTCTCATTAGAGTGGGAAGGGAGGTCTCCGGTTTTGTGACAAACAGTAGTATGTCATCGGCAAACAGAGCCAATTTCTTATCGCCCCCCTGGGTGTGTAGCCCCTTTATATTGGGATCATTTTTTACTATCCTTATTAGTGGTTCCAGACATAGGATAAATATTAGGGGGGAGAGGGGACATCCTTGCCTGGTGCCATTACTTATGGCGAACCTGTCTGATACAAAGCCCGTACTAAAAACTTTTGCTGAGGGGTTTTGATATAGTGCCATTATGCTTAATCTAAAGGTTAGTGGGAATCCCATTTTGGTGAGGGTGAGCAACATATACCTCCAGTGTAGGCGATCAAACGCCTTCTCAGCGTCCAGCGCTAGCAAGAGTCCCGCTTGATGCGAGGTGTTCGCCCAGTCAATCAGATTCAGGAAATGTCTAGTGTTGTCCCCTACTTGACGTCCCTGGACAAAGCCCGCTTGCTCCTCCGAGACAAGGTCAGCTAGGATTGGTTTAATTCTAGAAGCGAGGAGTTTGGCATACAGTTTGGTGTCTGCGTTCAGAAGGGAGATCGGGCGTAGGTTTGCACAGTGTGTGGGGGGTTTATTGGGTTTGGGTAGCGTCACTATATGTGCCTCCAGCATTTCCGTGGGCATAGTCCCTGCATTTTTTATGTGATTAAATAGGTTGGTGAGAGGCGTGAGTAGTTGTTTGGTCAGTTTTATGTAGTAGTAGTTGGATATCCCGTCTGGTCCTGGGGCCTTATGTTTGGGAAGGGATTTGATTGCTGTTTCTACTTCCTCCTCCGTGAAGGGGTTCTCTAATTGGGTTCGTTGTGCTTGTGTTAGGCTGGCTAGGGGCGCTCTATCCAGAAAACGTGCTATCTCGTCTTCCGTCGGTTGGTGTGTGTAGGGATCTTTTTCTAATTGGTATAATGTGGCATAGTATTTCGCTAGTTCGTTCACTATGTCTTGGGGGTTGTATAATTTATCTCCAGTTGTGGAGGTTATATACGGGATTTTAGATTGCAGTTTGGTTTGTTTCGCTTTGTTGGCCAGCATTTTCCCAGCTTTGTTACCCATGACATAGTGTGATTGCTTCAAAAACCTCAAGTGTCGTTCTGTTACAGCGAGGTTTAGGCTATGTAGTGTTGTACGAAGCGACATCAGTCGCTTATGTGTTGCCGTAGTGGGGTTTGTTTTATGGGTGGATTCTACTGTGGCCAGGTCTTTCTCTACCTTGTCCAGTGTTGTGTTGTGCAGCCTCTTTGTCCTAGCCCCTATCTGGATTAATTCTCCCCTCATGACCGCCTTATGGGCCAGCCATTTTGTGGTGTCGGATGACGAGCAGTCAACGTGGTCAGCGAAAAATTCCGCAGCCCGGACCTGTAGTCGTTGAAGATGTGCTGGTACGTCTAATAGACCTTCATTCAGGCGCCATTTGCCTCTACCTCTAGCCGGGTACGGAATTCGCATAGTGACAATGTACGGGGCATGGTCAGACCACGTGATCGGCCCAATATGAGCCTTAATGGCGAAGGGCAATGTTTTGGTGTCGAGTAGACAAAGGTCAATTCTCGTGTAGGTCCTATGGACCGACGAGTAGTACGTGTAGTCCCTCCCACTCGGGTGCAAGCCTCTCCACGTGTCATAGAAGTCATGCCCGTGCAATAATTTCCTAAAGTGTTGGCTTAGTGAGATTGAATGTTGTTGTGGTAATTTGTTCCCCTCACGTTTTATATCGACATCGGGATCTGGAACGCAATTAAAGTCCCCGCATATAATTGTATGGCCCACTCTGAGCTTGTCAATTGTCCTAAACACTGTGCTGAGAAAGGTTTTTTGCTTATCATTCGGCGCATATATGGAAGCTATAGTCACCGATAAACCATTTAAGGAGCCCACTAATATCAGTATTCTCCCGTCTCGACTGGCAAATTGGTTGGATGGTGTGAATGCCCAATCCCTATGGAAATAGATAGCAACTCCTTTAGCTTTAGTGTCTGACATGGCGTGGTATCCTTGGGGATACTGTTTGACAGTGAGTTTGGGGTGTTTCCTAATGCAGAAGTGTGTCTCTTGGAGACCTATAATCGCTGCCTTGGACTTGGTCATTTCCTGTACTGCTAGCCTCCTTTTGTGTGGGCTGTTGAGACCCTTAACGTTTAAGGTGAGGATCGTCAAAGAGTCAACCATGATCTAGGTGTAGTGTTATACAATGCTGGGGCCGTGGGATGACATTCGCTACTTGCGACATGCGGTGTGCTGCTGGTCCGGGACCGAAAGGGAAAACGTAGGGGCAGTGGACACAAATACAGGGAGGGAGAAAAAAATAACTAAAGTATGTACAAAGCGCCATATGGAGAACTAGCGCTCTACGTGGGTGAGGTGTGAGCGGGCAGATTTTATCCGTCTCACGTCTCATCCTGGGGACGCACCTGGGTGGTGCAGCCGAGTGCGTGACAGCTTTTCTCTAGGTATACTTATTCCTACCCCACAAATACGTCTGAGATGTCCACCAGGGCCCACCATTTTGTCATAACCAATATCCTCTCCTCCATCTCGCTACCATGTATATGCCATTCTGTCACAAAACCTGTGCAGTATATACTATCTAAGTCGTAATTGCTGTACCCTATACCTCCCATTTGCTGTAGTACTCGTAGAGTTGCGTCCCTACCGTCCCTTTGTACCTGCCCTGACTCCCCACCCGCTGGGTTTGACAAGGTTGGTCACCCCGCTACGTAGTGCTTTACTCCTTGGGCAATAGGGACTCACATATATGTATTACATTAAGAGGTTCAGAATGTCATACTCACAATCCAGTTACATTAGCACATCATATAGCGGAGGCTAGCATAGAGTTAGTGTCTCTCAGTGTCCAATTTTATAGTGGGTAGTGGTATGTCCTTGTTGGGTCCCGACTGGAGCCCTATTCTTTCCTTTGTGGCGAGCCCGCCATCTTCCATTCAGCCTGCGGTCCTCTCGGGGATGCTGTAGTCGAAGCGTCTCTCTGTGATAGCGGGAATAGGCCCCATTCTTTTAGTAAGTGCATTCCCACCTCCGGTTCGTTGACGGTATGCGTTTTGGCATTCCTCCATATAAGTAGTTTTGTTGGATAGCCCCATCTGTATTGTATGCCGTTGTTTCTCAGGGACTTCGTCACGTTGATGAATTCTCTGCGTCTGCCCATTGTCATAGCTGACAGGTCTGCGTATAATTGTACATCTGTATACGGGGTGGGCATCACGGTGATTTTCCTCGCCGCCTGCAGAAGATGGTCTTTCGTTTTATAATAGTGGAAGCGAGCGACCACGTCGCGCGGTGTATCTTTATGCAGATTCTGCGGTTTCGGTAGTCTATGAGCTCGGTCCATGAGCCATTCTGGGTCCGATATCTCCGGCGCCAGCGACTTGCACAGGGAGATAAGGTATTGCGGCAGTTGCTCTCTCGTGACGCTTTCTGGTATGCCACGGAAGCGGATATTATTTCTGCGTGAGCGATCTTCCATGTCCGCTAATTTCCTCTTTAGGAACTGCTGTTCACACACTAATTGTTGTACTGTGTCTGCCAGGGCGTCTTGCGCTGCGCATATGTCGTCAGTGCGTGTTTCTAAATTGTTTGTTCTTTCCCCCAGATCTGTTATTTCTTTTTTAATATCATTTGTGGCTTTCTTCAGATCAGACTGCAGAATGAGTCTAAAATCCTTTAGCATTGCATACAGCTTTTTTTCTGTGACTGGGGCATCAGTGTATCCTTGCTCCTCAAACTCTGTGGTAGAATTTGAGGCCTGTGAGGGTTCCAGCTCCTCACCGCCGCCATCTTGCGCCGGCCGCAACCGGTCTTTTTTCCCGTGGCGGATCGGGTCCGTCAGCTTTGTTTGTTTTGCCGGGGCCATGGGAGGTGAAGGGGTGATACCTCTCGTGTTTTTCGCCGTCAGCCAGGGGGTAAGAGCTGCTTCTATTCACGCTTTTGCTGTCTCGGACCGGGAGCTCTCACTCCATGCGTCCGTTTCTCTCGGCAGTCGGACACGCCCCCGTCTAGTTCTTTTTCAAAGTCTCCTCCTTTCCAATGTAACTCGATCTTTTCGATAGCCATAAATTGAAGGCCAGTGGGGTCACTGGAATGCTTATCCCTGAAGTGGCGTGAGAGGCTGTGATTCTGGAAACCTATTCTGATATTCCTTATATCCAGAACACTAGTCACAGACTTTTTACTGTCATATCATACATTTGGACTCATTTTACAAAGTATTGGACTACTGAGTGATAAATGAGGCTGTATATATGTATATTTCAGCCATAGAACATTCAGGTCAGAATTTGGATTTATTTCATTTATACTTTATGTTTGCAGATTAGTGATTGTTTAGTCAACATCCCCCTCTTATGGAAGATCACCTAACACTTGGCTGACATCAATTGTTCATTTTTAAAATTGTATTTCTTTCATGTGTTTGATATTGTTAATTCTTCCAACTATTTTATGATTTTATGTTCTTAGACTCCATTTTCTATTGGATTAGGGATCTCCTGGTACGTGTAGGTCTTTATACCTATTTCTATTTATTTATTCATTTCCAAGAGCTTTTATGGGGGCTTATTTTTACCAGTAGAGACTCATATACTCCTATCCCTATTTTTTCCACTTTC
This sequence comes from Pelobates cultripes, assembly GCA_933207985.1. NCBI lineage: Eukaryota > Metazoa > Chordata > Amphibia > Anura > Pelobatidae > Pelobates > Pelobates cultripes. The sequence continues at coordinate 319,369,960 of OW240916.1, read as the reverse complement.
TCCACTCTCCAGGGCTAGACTATTCTACCCAGTATAGTTATTTCTTTATTGTTATATTATTACTGGAACTATTAACATTGTTACTTGTTTATTACTGGGAAATCCACGGACATTGTTAATTGTGCATCTCTCCATTGCAGTGTTTCCTATGGGCTGAAGTCTGTAAGCTCAATTTGCACATAGTGAATGTATTCATTAATGGGTCGCTCTGCACTCACTGATCACATCACCAGGTTGATGGAACAGGATCCCCAAGTGGGAACTGTCTAGCCAAGTCTGGGATTGTTGGGGGACATGCTGCAAGGCAGATATTTACATTTGTCAATCAGTTATTTTACTAATGTGTGAACTGGAAGGCACTGAAAGTGAATTGCAGATTTTAGGCCAATCTAACCAAATTGGAAAACTTCTCTAAGTTGGCCATGTGTTCAGTTTTGCTCTTTAGATCTAACATTTGAAACTCATGACAAATAACCCTTTATTGACTGACCATGCGAGTCCACAGCCAACCATGTCCATAAACCGGAATCACACCATTAGAAACTCTGCAGCACTCAGTTGCTGGAGTGCGCCCCATGTCTGAGACAAGTGATTGGCTAACGTTTGTGTTAGATAACATGTCACACAATTCTGTGATTTGTGCATGTTGAATATATTATCTTTAACAAACATTCTGCTGGAGTCCATGGGGAAATGATCCTCAGCAGCTGGTATTTTAGCTCCCTTGTAAAATCTGTGCTTTGCTTGAATCCTCCTGCAGCAGTTCTGTCCTAATGATGGGACACTTTGTACCTGGTTTAAAATCAGGTCTTGCATTACTGAGGGATGTCCACCTACTGGCTGTACGTTTCATTGTAGAGACACAGGGTTAATGCTGTTTGTGACGAACTGAACCTCGTCACGGGTGCTTGGAGGGGCTTGCTGGCCAGCCTTTTACCTCAGGACTGTTGCCCAAGTCTTAGACTTTGGTTCATGACTGTGAAAAAGCTTTGTTCGTGCCTTTTCCCTTGTCGAAATCAGTATATAGGACTTACCGAACGGATTAAGAGGATTCTGTTCGTATACCGAACCAACTCACAAACTCTTGGACCACCTGTGGGAGACATGTGCTGCCTATTAACCTTATTGACATTGTTAACTGCAACATTCTAAATGCTCGGCTGGGTGGTCGCCGTTTGTATAGAGGAACACGAGGAGGTGGCCATCTTGTTCTGCAAACACGTATAGCGGTGTTTGGTTGTTGTATTTGGTACTCCCGAAAGAGACCTGCTGCATAGTCTGATTTCATGGAACTCTTTTGGGCAGGAGCCTCATGTACGGTCGGTCAATTATGACCTCCATGGAAATCCCGAACCCCTGAACCGATCTGGGTAATTTTTAGATATGTTAGTCCCCCAGATCGGGGCTATCAGGGGATGTGACTGTTGTGGGGTTTCCATGTGTTTTGGGGGTACTTTCAGGAGGTTGTAAAATGTGTTTTCTGGGCCTGAAGTTAATTGAGTTTAATACAAGTTCCTGACTCATCTATCTTCCAGGCACAGAGGAGGAATTATCTTGTTTTATGTGGGAGTATCCTGGACTTGAGAGCCAATGTAATCGTGCATGTTTTTGCTGTAGTCTACCCTCAGGTCCAGTGGAGAATGCCCATGGAATATGTAACCGGAAACCCCTTGCATGGGGACCTGCATATAAGGCCAGTTGTGGCTGCCATTAAACAGAACACTTTACCCCTTTATGAAGTCTAGGCTCATGTTTGGGGGATTGGAGAGCTATATTCACTCTGGGGATTGCTATAATCACTATACTCCCTTGGATTACAACACTTGCTCTTGGAAGTGCAGCCTGCTTTGCTCTCTGGACTCGGAGAGGTCTCCCCACTGGAAGCTGGATCCAGGTTTTAGGTCCAGGATGGGGGGAGGACAGCCAGACCCCAACCAAGCTGCGGTGGTTTGTGTGTGTAGCTGAATGAACATTGTAATACCCTTTTTCACTCCCTTGGTTCGGCTGTCCGTACCCCCATTTGTTTACCGAACAACCATCTGTGTGGTCCATGGGTTTGCATCTTTTAACAACCGACCACCCCTGGCTGTTAACTGCAAACTGATTGTTAAAGAAAGTGTTTCCTCTGTGGCCATTTTGTCTCTTGAATGTGTTCAGTGGTACATGGTCGTCGATGGCCTGGAACTAATTTTGGCTACTCTACCCGGCAAACACTCGGTAAACTGATACTGCTGCCCATCCAACTTCCCGAACCAGTAGGAGAACGGCGTTCGGGAGACCTAAAGTACCGAACAGGGGTAACATTCCTATGCTAGCAGCCAGGGGGAGTCTGTGTTGGCATTCGTGTGAGAACCCCCGAAAGAAGACCGGTGGAAGTCTAAATTTCTCTGGAACTGTTTTGGGGCTTCACTTTGTGGCCGACCGGTCAAAACTTCACTCGCATGGCGTTCCCGAACCACCGAATGGATCGGAGTGATATTGTGACAAAGTGGGCGCTCAGATCCCAGCTATTTTGTAGGGTTCTGAAATGTTAAAATGTGTTTCATGTTTGCAAATAATTGAATATGTTCTGTACCTGAGAGATAATGAAATTAAAGAGTTGTTCTTACTCAATTATCTCTCAGGCACAGAGGAGTCTGTGAACGGTTTACTTGTCCCTTAGCCCCTCTCAGGTCCATCGGGGAAATGCCCCTGGAATATGATTTAAGAAACCCCTTGCATGGGGAGTTGCATAAAAGCCAGCTGTGGCTGAATAAAAATCAGTTGACTCCCAGAACTGTGTGTTGTCTAGTTACTGGGGGCGGGGTTTGCTTTGGATATTTGATTGCTTCCTCAGCTACAAAGATTATACAGTGGATATATTTATGCTGGGTATTGGAGCTCCGCTACAGTGGGGTTTACAGTGGTTATAGTGTCTGGTGCGGTGCTTATGGTTTGTTACTGATAGGAGTGTGATTGCTGATGGTAGCTACATTCCTATCACTCTCAGCCAGTTCAGTACATTACAGTACATATTATATATGCTTATGGTACCCAAGGATTACTAGGAAGCAGCGGAGGTACCCGGTCGGGATGCCAGGCGGTCCATCACACTGTATTTGGGTTTATTTATTTTTGCCTCCACTGTGAATCATAGAAAGACAAATTTGGATATTTCTTTGTGTGATGCTTCGTCAGATACAGTGCAGTACTGCAGGTGTGCCTGGCCTGCCTTTTGGTACTGGGTCATTTTTAGTCTAATAATCTGCCATAGATCTACCACAGCCAGTCTATAGAAAAGAAAACGTCTGGCTCGAGTTAATCCTCTGGAATTCTAGGCAGTTCTAATACTCCCAGTGGAAGTGCTGTGCTGAAACTCTTGCCCTGCAGAGTTGAGTTTTTGGAGTATGTAGTTCAGTAACGTTAAAGGAAGTCATGAATGAAATGATTGGGAAGGTAAAGGTAAACACCTTACTGAGTAGCTTAGTTCATGTTTTCTCCTGCACATTCTCAAAGGAACACATGTTGTACAGGGTGTATTATAGAAAGCATGAGCAAAGGTTGGCTTTGCAGTTGCAGCTGAATGATTTGGGTGAAGTAAAACAAAAGATGCAACAGGCTTCTTGTACCCTTACCCGTGGGTGCTGGATGGGCTCCTTTAACACTGGGCCTCACGTCTTCAACAAGACAATATGACCACACTTTCTAAAGTGACTGCCGTAGAGGGCACCCATTTACATAAAGGCAGAGTTTCTTTAATTATCTATCACATTTGAACATATATCTGGTGTTTTGTTTTGACACCATCAGTGCTGCAAAAACTATGAAAGCTTAAAGGACCACTATAGGCATCCAGACCACTTAAGCTTAATGAAGTGGTCTGGTGCCAGGTCCAGCTAGGTTTAACCCTTTTTGCTGTAAACATAGCAATTTCAGAGAAACTGCTATGTTTACCTATGGGTTAATCCAGCCTCTAGTGGCTGTCTCATTGATTTTCACAGTGAGAAGACGCCAGCGTCCATAGGAAAGCATTGAGAATGCTTTCCTATGAGACTGGCTGAATGCGCACATGCGCATTCAGCCAGGGACGTCAGAAGAGGGAGAGTCCCAGCGCCGAGGGAGTCTGGCTCTGGGAAAAAGGTAAGGGATTAACCCCCTTCCTTCTGTAAGGGAAACTCTATATTGTGAATGGGATGATCCAGTAGATGGGATTTTATTCTATAAACAAAGAGCCTTGGTTAAAGGAACACTTGGTTAAAGGCTTTTGTTCTTAGAGTATTCTTGTCTGCTGGGTTTCCTGCCTCACTTACTTTGAATTTTAGTGTAAAGTGGAAGTGAGTGATTCTCTGAGAACCATTATTGATGGACATGGCGATTGCTGCATATGCGCGGGTGTCCCAATGATTCTCAGTGAGAAGTACCAGAATCACTAGCGCTTAGGGTAGGGGCTCTAGTTTCCATAGCAGGCTTCCCCAAACTCCGACCCTCCAGATGTTGCTGAACTACAACTCCCATGATTCTATGAATTAAAAAGATAGGCTGAGAATCATGGGAGTTGTAGTTCAGCAACATCTGGAGGGTCGGAGTTTGGGGAAGCCTGATCTACAGCCTGTCTCTGCAGGCTATTCAATTAAAACACTGCGTTTTCCGAGAAATGTCAGTGTTTACATTGCTGTCTAGTAACACCTCCTAGTGGCAGTCACTCAGGCAGCCAGGCGTGCTGCATGGAGATGCTGAACGCTCCCAATAGAGGTGTTGTTTTTTTTTGGAGTGTTTCTTTATTTGAAACAGAATAGCAATTTAGGTCTGAATAGTAAGTAGGAAAATGTAATTTGTGAACTTCTCCTCAATGTTACTTTTGGCTATATTTAGCAGTTTGTCCCCAATGTGCTGTTACATTTGGTTTTAATTAGAATATATAACACTGACTGCCTGCATGAAATCTAGAAATATCACTGAATTGGTAAAATGACTTTGTGTGGAATGACATGAAGGCTGCTGTTGGAACTTTAATCTTTTTGAGCCTGTTTCCTTCTTTTTTTTTTTATGTCAGTCTGCTGAGGATCCCATGATACTCTGGGCGGTGCGATGGAATGTCCCATAATGCCTCTGCTAAATTATTTTATCTTGACAAGGAAAAGACAGACTGGTTATCGTTTATTGAATAAGGAAAAGATAAACAACAGACTTTTTTTTTGTTTTAGGGAAATCATGTGAAATAGGAAACCTGGCTCCTGGGTGCAATAATCTGTGTTAGTTCAGTCCTATTATCATTTCACGTGCATGAATGGGTCAGCGTTCTTCTGAATACAGAGATAGAAACATAGAAACATAGAATGTGACGGCAGATAAGAACCATTCGGCCCATCTAGTCTGCCCAATTTTCTAAATACTTTCATTAGTCCCTGGCCTTATCTTATAGTTAGGATAGCCTTATGCCTATCCCACGCATGCTTAAACTCCTTTACTGTGTTAACCTCTACCACTTCAGCTGGAAGGCTATTCCATGCATCCACTACCCTCTCAGTAAAGTAATACTTCCTGATATTATTTTTAAACCTTTGTCCCTCTAATTTAAGACTATGTCCTCTTGTTGTGGTAGTTTTTCTTCTTTTAAATATAGTCTCCTCCTTTACTGTGTTGATTCCCTTTATATATTTAAATGTTTCTATCATATCCCCCCTGTCTCGTCTTTCCTCCAAGCTATACATGTTAAGATCCTTTAACCTTTCCTTGTAAGATTTATCCCGCAATCCATGAACCAGTTTAGTAGCCCTTCTCTGAACCCTCTCTAAGGTATCAATATCCTTCTGAAGATACGGTCTCCAGATGATGAACTTACAGTTGGGGAAGTCCTTGGTGCACTCTGGGTAATTAAGAATAAACAATGTGCACCGTCCAAACCCACCAGGGGTGATTTTAGCAGTTACACAATGAGGATTTCCCATTAAACTGGAGAATTCTCACAAGCATACTAGTAAAATAAATGTACATCGCTCTGCTTTTTATTGTGCTTCATTTAGTGAACGATCCCAAGGTATTGTAACAGAGGCAGTATGGACATATAGTAAGAATGTCCTGTATGGAACACTCACAATGTTAGTTACCCTGAGAATTCTACTCCCTTATTAAATCCGAAAGGAAACATTGAGGGGAAAATAGTCAGGTTCTGAAGCTGAAGAATATTTACAGATCAGCTGTTTGTGACTATATTTTTCCATTCAGATTTAATACACAAAAAGTTGGAGTTTGGTAATTTACCCTTGTATGTCACTTTGGATAGCTGGTCCATCCTTTCCACCTGCATCTATCTGTCTACATTTTGAAGCTATGCAGCAGCTATTACTTAAATGCAGTCATATTGCTAAATTGTGACATTACAGGAAAACGATTCAGATTTCACTAACGGACGCTCTGTCCACTCAAAACTCAGGACCCTCTTAACTAGGCTGGACCTGACTCATGGCCTTCCCTTTGTCATGTGAGGCAGAGTGAGGGTTATCGGTCTGTATAGTCTGCAGACAGTCTGTTATGTTCCTGCTAAGGGATCTGCCATTAGTTTTAGTGTCCTATCGTACTCTGCTAATTCTAGGGATTTTTACATGAATGCTGTGAATGGGTAGTATGCTGTAGATCTGATCGGTGATGTTGGGGACCTCTAGTGGTTCAACACTAAAATTGTTTAGTGTAATACATAGATACGTGATTAATGTGTGGGTATATTTCCAAATACTTTAAATATTTGCTATAGCCTATGTTGTATTTTATTCTTTGCCTTTCTGTCATATTGGTTAATAATAATAATTGTGTGAGCAAGTGTGATTTATATGCTCCAAATAATAGTTTAAAAGATCTGTTGAATGTCCGTATTCCCCAGTGATAACCACTCCCTTACATTTAAACTGACATAGTGCATATGCTTCAGCGAAGTGTTCTGAAATAGTTAATGTTGTTGCTTGTGTAGAAATATTGTTTGCAGGACTTGCTGCTGCTCTGCTGCCAGTGTGAGCTTCCTTCCTTTTTGTTGTTGTAGCACAGAGAATGTGGACACAGAGTTCTTGCCTGCTCAATTCATTCTCCTGGTCAGTACTTTAATTCTAGCTTTGTAGTATAAATAGATCATGTATTTGTTTATTTTTTGCCCCTTCTAACGTTGTTGCACTAGTTGTTTTTGTGCTTTTTCATCCCATGGGTTTACTCCTTGTTGGTTATTACTTTATATAGTTTGTCTGTATCATTATGCTGCTTTTTTTTTCAAAACATGCTGTAACCTCAGGGTATAACTCAATCACAGCCTCCTCTCCTTTCCTCAGTTCTATTTCCTATTGTTGTCATGGTTAACATTCATTTCAATCTTTATTTGCTAGTGTTGCTGTTACCTGATTATCCAGTGCAGTTATTTTCTAAATAAACATAGAGTTCTATGTATGGCTTATTCCCCTTTTCCATCTCCTATGATCTACTTGCATGTCATACAATGCACTGAGCAGTTGTGTAATTTCCTCCTGAGCCTAACTTTTACTGCGCTTAAACTTAAAACTTAAAACAAACAAGCCACGCTTTCCCTATCATGTCATTAGTGCACTTTTAAGCAGACGTTCCCGGCACCTAAATGCATTACGGCATAATGCAAAAAAATCTGCTACACTGTTTTGCATGATCTGGTATATGTGTGTGTGTTGTTTTTAGAAAACTGATTTTGGCTTGCTTCCATCCTGTTAATAGAATGCACATTAGAAAGTGACAGGGGAACCAGTTTGATATCTTCGTCATTAAGTATTTGGGATCAACCAATATACTTTTTCCAGTGTCGACACGGATTATCAGTCTCTTTTTGGGTCCATTGCAAATAACTGATGCTGATATTTTGTACATTTTAAAGTTTTTGAAAAATAACACAATTTCTACACAAATCTGGCATTAACTGAACATGCTGACCACAATCACACCCTTATCACTCCCAGACAGCCAGTATGTGCTGGGATCACTGAGATCCCAACATGTACAGTGCTGTTACTGATAGGAGTGTGATTGCTGATGGTAGCTACATTCCTATCACTCTCAGCCAGTTCAGTACATTACAGTACATATTATATAGCTCCCTATTAAACCTATATATCATATTATATAGCTTCTTACTAAATCTATACATCGTATTGTATAGCTCCTTACTAAACCTATACATCGTATTATATAGCTCCTTACTAAACCTATACATCGTATTATATAGCTCCTTACTAAACCTATACATCGTATTGTATAGCTCCTTACTAAACCTATACATCGTATTATATAGCTCCTTACTAAGCCTATACATCGTATTGTATAGCTCCTTACTAAGCCTATACATCGTATTGTATAGCTCCTTACTAAACCTATACATCGTATTATATAGCTCCTTACTAAGCCTATACATCGTATTGTATAGCTCCTTACTAAGCCTATACATCGTATTGTATAGCTCCTTACTAAGCCTATACATCGTATTATATAGCTCCTTACTAAGCCTATACATCGTATTATATAGCTCCTTACTAAGCCTATACATCGTATTATATAGCCCCTTACTAAACCTATACATCGTATTATATAGCTCCTTACTAAACCTATACATCGTATTATATAGCTCCTTACTAAACCTATACATCGTATTGTATAGCTCCTTACTAAACCTATACATGGTATTATTATATAGCTGCAGAATAAGAAGGGAATGTGTTCTCTGTACCATGGGCAGGTTATAACATGAGACCGTAGTAGAAACATAGAATGTGACAGCAGATAAGAACCATTCGGCCCATCTAGTCTGCCCAGTTTTCTAAATACTTTCATTAGTCCCTGGCCTTATCTTATAGTTAGGATAGCCTTATGCCTATTCCACGAATGCTTAAACTCCTTTACTGTGTTAACCTCTACCACTTCAGCTGGAAGGCTATTCCATGCATCCACTACCCTCTAAGTAAAGTAATACTTCCTGATATTATTTTTAAACCTTTGCCCCTCTAATTTAAGACTATGTCCTCTTGTTGTGGTAGTTTTTCTTCTTTTAAATATAGTCTCCTCCTTTACTGTGTTAATTCCCTTTATGTATTTAAATGTTTCTATCATATGTTTCTATCATATTCCCCCTTTCCTCCAAGCTATACACGTTAAGATCCTTTAACCTTTCCTGGTAAGTTTTATCCTGCAATCCAGTTTAGTAGCCCTTCTCTGAACCCTCTCTAAGGTATCAATATCCTTCTGAAGATACGGTCTCCAGTACTGTGTACAATACTCCAAGTGAGGTCTCACCAGTGTTCTGTAGACTAAGGAGAAGACTTACATTATATATATATCCCCAAGGCTTTTATTACTTACAGAAGTTACAGGGTTCTTTACTAAAAGTGAGAATTAAAATTTAAGGTCAAAGTAGCTGAAGTAGAAGCATAACTGACTTGGAGAAATTTTCCAATACTGCTACTTAAGCCTTAAAGGAACACTATAGTCACCAAACATTAGCTTAATGAAGTATTTTTAGTTTATAGATCATGCCACTGCAGTCTCACTGCTGAATTCTATGCCATTTAGGAGTTGAATCACTGTGTTTATGCATCCCTTATCACACCCCCTGCATGTGACATGCCAGCCTTCCTAAACGCTTCCTGTAAAGAGTCATCTAATGTTTACATTTCCTTTATACAGGAGTTAAATCACTTTTGTTTGTTTATGCAACTCTAGCCATACACCCCCTGGCTGTGACTGAAATAGCGTTTTTGTGTATAGATCATGCCTCTGAAGTTTTACTGCTCAATTCTCTGCCATTTAGTAATGAAATCACCTTTGTTTCATTTTCAGTCAGATGTAACTTACTTACCCCCATAATAGCACAAGGGAGATTAAAATCTCCCCAATGCCCCTACTTGCTATACCGCGAGTAGGGGCATGTCCACTAAACAGTGAGCAGCCTGTGGCTACTCACTGTAAAAAATAAACTATTGGCCCCCACCCATCGTTTAGATAATGAGATAATGTGGGGGGAGGGGGACCTACTCACTTCCCCCCCCCGGCCCCCACCCAAATAAAAAGTCCCTACCTACCCCCCCTCACCGTAAAAAATAGTGAGGGGGGAATAAAATAACTAACCTGTAAAATAAAATTAAACTTACCATTCGATGTCTTCTTTTTTTCTCAAATCTTCATTTTTCAGCCCCAAAAAAGGCCAAATAAAAAAACCATCATAACCGTCGAACTTAAAATAAAATAAAAATCCCAAGCGCAAAAAAGAAAAGACGATAAAGAAAAAACCAGAGCGCAAAAAAAAATCCATCTTCACTCATGGAGGGCTCCGCGCAGACTGAGCTCCGCAGGGCGGGAGAAGACTTATAAAGCCTTGCCCCGCCCTGCAATTAGGCTATGAACACTCTGGTGGGTTTAAGCCATCCAATCACAGTGCTCTGTGTCATTTTACACAGCGTGGGAAAGTTCTTTTGAATTTTCCCACGCTGTGTAAAATGACACAGAGCACTGTGATTGGATGGATGGATTTCAAGCCATCCAATCACAGTGCTCTGTGTCATTTTACACAGCTTGGGAAGGTTCTTTTGAATTTTCCCACGCTGTGTAAAATGACAAAGCACACTCTGATTGGCTTAAACCCACCAATCAGAGAGCCTAATTGCAGGGCGGGGGAAGGCTTTATAAGCAGGGCGGAGCTCAGTCTGCACGGAGCCCTCCATGGGTGAAGATGGATTATTTTTTTGCGCTCGGGTTTTTTCTTTTTCGTCTTTTTTTTTTTTTGCGCTCGGGATTTTTATTTTATTTTAAGTTCGGTTATGATGGTTTTTTATTTGGCCTTTTTTGGGGCTGAAAAATGAAGATTTGAGAAAAAAGAAGACGTTGAATGTTAAATTTCATTTTATTTTAGAGGTGAGTTATTTTATTCCTCCCTCACTATTTTTTTAGGGTGAGGGGGGTAGGTAGGGACTTTTTATTTGGGAGGAGGGGGAAATTGACTTAGGGCCCCCACCCGCCGCCCAGGGGTGGGGGTCGAGGGGGAGGACAGTAGGTCCCCCCCCCACTCATTATCTTTATGGCCCCCACCCGCTGCCCAGGGGTGGGGGCTGGAGGGGGGGTGGACAGTAGGTTCCCCCCCTCATTATCATTTGGCCCCCACCTGTCACCCAGGGGTGGGGGGCAGAGGGGGGAGGACAGTAGGTCCCCCACCTCATTATCTTTATGGCCCCCACCCGCCGCCCAGGGGTGGGGGCCGGGGGGAGGGAAGAAGGGCCCCCCCCTCATTATCATTATGACCCTTATTTTACTTTATGGCCCCCATCCAATAGTTTTTGTTTTTTTTTTACAGTGAGCAGTGTTTAATAGACATGCCCCTACTTGCGCTATAGCGAGTAGGGGCATATTATTTACTAATACTAAGTAATCTTCGGATTCCGATCTGAATAAACTGCCGAATTGAGTTCTAAAAGAAACGAACATACTGTTCTCATTCAGTTAGAACGCAATTCGGCAGTTTCAGCTAAAATGACAGGAAGCATCGCGGGAACACAGAGGAAAGGTAAGGATCATGTGAAAATTGCTCTGACCAGTGGAAATGAAGCACACTTTGCTCCTCCACTGGTCAGAGCTGGTCAAGCGGAGGAATCCTCCATAAGGCAAAGAGTACCGACTTTGTCTTATGATTTTAAAGAAAACTAAAGAAGACAGGAAGAAAAGAAGAACAGATCCCGAGAGAGGGGGAGAAGAGGAAGAGATTGAGGAAAGGTAAGTTCGGCATGACAGTGCCGCTTTAACAGAACAGGAGATACATTTTTTTTCTAAATTAAACAGAATTTGCAATAAAAGAAATACAAACATTAGAGGACTGTAGTGTCCCTTTAAAAACATTGTACAATCCTCCCAACATATATTTTGAATGAAAATTTAATTTATTTGATATATTTTGGAAATAAACACTTTGAAATTTGCACATTCTTCATCCACTAGTGTCTTTTTTCATATGTTAAAACTGTACGTTAGAAATGTGACTTTATCTATGAGTAGTAACGCATAGCGTGTGATAAGAGCTGGGCCCCACCACTTCCTTACCTCTCAGTATATACACAGTCCTGAAATAGACTCAATGTAAAATACACGTAGTAAAGTTGCATTGATATATGCTGATAAATGAAACCGTTGTCAGCTGTTGTGACACATTGTGATTATCTGATTGTGATACATTTACATTCACTGCAGATTACATTCTTTCTGAATGGATTAATTGACCAAGCCCTTCTTAAATATGTACCCAGCATCTATTGTATAAGACTTTGTGTTATTAACATAACTCTTTACATACAGCCTTTTGGCATTTGCTGTGTTTGTAAATTCTGTAGCGAGGTACTCGCAATGATTTACAGGAACGTCTCTAAAGCATTATGTAGAACAAATAGAAAATAAGAGTTTTCAGGTAAATTTATTATTTTTATTGTGCTATCTTTTTAAACGTTCTGATACAACAAAAGCTTGTACCTTGTAATGTGAAATGTAAAACAAAACCTACAAACAGATGAGTTTATACATACCTTATTGTGAGTTGTATTGCTGTGTAGCTCCTGTTTACATTCTGGCACCCACATTTTTTTTAAAGTGTTCTGTTAGGATAGTCAGCTCGTTTTATTTTACAGTCAAAGCGGCAGTAATGTAATGGTTTTCTCACAACTTGTCTTTTTGTAACACACAATGCTAAAATGGACTTATATGCATTATATTGTTTTTTTCTCTCACGATTAAAACAATATACTATTGTCAAAGTTGAAACATATCTAAAGGCGATGCTCGTACTAACATGTGATGTTCTTAAAATAGAGAATTATTCTGTGTCGAAGTGGAAAGCGCCCGGGTTTCATATGTCTTAAATGCATAACAAAACCCTTGTTAAAGGGTTATCAGAGCATTTTACCAAATCGTGAAGGAATTATTATATTAACAATAGTATACATTTTGGTTAATTTAATGGTATACTATTTTTATCCAATGATATCATTTGCTTTTTTTATGTGTATCTGATTTGTAGCGAAGTTAATGGCAATTTTTAAAAGAAATTAAATTCTTTTTAATGTTATCATAGTCATGTAATGGATATAATCAGAAAAAAACACATCTGACATGGATTTGAAATAAAGAAGACAAATTGTCAAAGAGTACAATGCAGTTTTGGATATGAAACACAGATAAGGTAGAACATCACACGTAGATGTAAGGTCTGAGATGGGATGATTTCTATACCCGGAGTTAAGGCAATCTTGATATCATATCGGAGCCAAGAGTAAAGTATAGGGTGTGCATAGCATCCATAGTCAGACATAACATAACTATACAGTTTAATAAAGTCACAGGACCGAATAGGTCCCCAGCTGCCCACTGGGTAGGGGCGGGGGGGCAATACAGTGAGATGGCCATCCAGCTATCCCCTATTGATAATTGGGGTAACCGTGCCCGCATCCCCACAGTATATCTCTCAAACGTCCATTAGGACCTAGGTTTATAGGTGCATATAGGAGCTTCGAAGAAGAGCTCTAAGTGGACTCTTACTTACCAGGTTTGTAGTTTAAGCATGTCAGCCATGGTTCCCATATGGCTGTGTAGATAATGTACAGTGAGGGAAAAAAGTATTTCATCCCCTGATGATTTTGAACGTTTGCCCACTGACAAAGAAATGATCAGTCTATAATTTTAATGGTAGGTGTATTTTAACAGTGAGAGACAGAATAACAAAAAAACAACTTTCAAAAACACTATAAAACCTGTACATGGGGGGTACTGTTGTACTAGCGAGACTTCGCTGAACACAAATATTAGTGTTTCAAAACAGTAAAACGTATTACAAACTAATTTCCAAAACGTCACTTTCACTGACAATATCATCGCTGTGATATGTTTTACTATTTTGAAACACTAATATTTGTGTTCAGCAAAGTCTACCGAATAAAACAGTACCCCAAATACACAGGTTTTAGGGTGTCTTGGATAGTTATAGGGTTAAATATAATGCTAGCAAATTAAATTACCTGGACTTTCGGCCTAGGTTGTTAGGCCTGTCCCCCAAATTGCAATCAATAAAATTACTTAATTATGTAAAAATATTACATAAATATGCACATGGAATTTAAATATATATACATATATACGTACGTTTATGAAATTATTTATGTAATTATGTATATGGATATATGTTTATTTCGTTTTTTATTTATATATTTATATATATATATATATATATATATATATATATATATATATATATATATATTTCCTGTCTAATCATGGCAGCATATACATGAGTTGGCTTTCACCCCCTACAGCCGATAGGACAGGAAAACCACCAAGGTTTTAAAAGGAGGCTCCATCCCTAAGGTCCTCAGTCTTTTTCCTGTCCTACAGCCCTTAGGACGTGAGCAATTTGCTCCCTTTACTTATGGACATGTATGTTGTTTTATCTTCATTACTTTATTTTCTGTTTTACTGTAGTACATTATGCAGTTGTGCTTTTATGCTGTGATGCATTTAAGCTTTGATATCTTTAACCCCTTAAGGACCAAACTTGTGGAATAAAAAGGGAACCATAACATGTCACACATGTCAGGTGTCCTTAAGAGGTTAAACTAGTGCATTATACATCTGTACCTTATTTTTAAGATTGTGGTACATAACGCGGTTGTGCTTTTACTAGGAAGCATTTAAGCTGTTGCATTTAAAACTGTTTTCATTTAAAGTTGCATGTAATACCGCAAGTCATTGACGACTGCAGTGCTTTTGAAGACTGCAGTTTGTTTGAAAACTGTGATACATTTTGGAAACTGTGATACATTTTGGAAACTGTGATACATTTTGGAAACTGTGATACATTTTGGAAACTGTGATACATTTTGGAAACTGTGTTACCTTTTATACCTTGCGGCCTTTAGACTGTGGTGCCTTTAAAATTGATTTTTTGCTCCTGGTTTCCTTTTAAACTTCCTTGCAGGCACTTTTGTTATCTATTTTGCTTCCCCTCGGTCCCAGTGATTTATTCCTGGTTCCCTGGGTGTTTAGGGGCCATGTAGGCTTCAGACAGAGTCCTCTCCTGGTCTCTAACAGCAAACACACTCGGAATAGGCCCACATGTGTGCAGTTTGTGCCTTATTGGGCCTAATACAGAGGACTTGCATTGTGGGAATACAAGTTGTGGCAGCCATCTTGGATAAGGGCAATTGCCAGAAAGTGCCTAAAATAAAGGGAAAATTACAGTAAACATACACTTATTGGGTAAGTATTTGCAGGGTCTCCAGACATGGATAAGTGCTGTCTTTAGCCTGTTTTAAAGTGGTTTCGCTGGTTTCTTATAGAATTTAACAGTGCACATTTTTTCTTAATACTTTACCACAGGTAATATTTAGTTGTTATTATTTGTCAGGTGTCTGATTCTTCACCAGGATCTGGATATGAGGAGAATACAGTGGAAGGAATCGGTTATGCACTGACTGCCTCCAGAAGGTTGTCGCTTCAGCATGACCTATCACTGTGCAGCCACATGACATGTGGACAGGGCTTACAAAGTAAGTTCCAGAGGCCTTAGGGGTAAGATAAGAGGCCAGGCTTTACCCTGTGGAGGAAGTTATTTCCAACCCCAGAACTACACCACCTAAGTTGCACACTTATGGATCATAGGTGGACGCAGACCTGTCCAAAATTTTACGCCTACCATTGCAGGAGGCCAGCCAGCTGTGATTTCTGCTGCTGTTTCTACAAACATGAGTTATGTGATTAAAGATCTAAAGGCTACTATGAAGAGAGATATTAAAGGCCAAGATTGAAGAGGCAGTCTAAAGTCTTCTGGTTACAACTGACTTCTTCACAGAAACTTCCCTAGATGTAACTAGGATAGTCTGTGGATCAAATGGCTTTATCTATAGCAGCTAAGAAAGCATTATGGTTCTGTTTCTGGGATGATGACTCATCCTCAAAGTCTGCCCTCTACACCATTCTATTTGAAGGGGTGGTGCTGTTTGGGGAAATCTTTGGATAATTCCATTGAAAAGGCGAATGAGGGCTGCAAAATATTGGTACCTTAGGATGGAAGTTCCAAGGATCCCAGCTCCTCATAGTCTGACCGGAGAACCTCCAGTGACCAGTATTTCTGAGATACATGAAGCTACTGGCCCTACGGGGAATACTCCAGCGGTAACTCATGGCAGTTGGTAAACCTGCCTTTAAAGGTTCTAATGTAGCTATAACGCAGTTGTTTTGCTCTTCAGTAATGAACATATCTCTTCCATTACTAGGAGCCTCATTTTTCTGATTACACATACCTGGGCTTGTCATACTCTGGAGGCTTGAGTGTTATCCATGGCCCAGATTGATATAGACTGGAGTTTTTTCTTAACAGGCACGGGCCTCCATACCAACAGGAGCATTAAGACCAATGAATCAAAAGGTAAAGCACTGAAGGAAGAAGCCTTCTTGACAAAGAGGTGATTTTTTTTTAGGTCCCAGAACAAGAGCAGTTCCAGGGACAAGTTTCAACCTCTCTTCTGGTGCTAAGAGGAAAAGCACATGAAAGCCTACACTGGATCTAAGAGGGGCCAACAAGAGGCTGAATGTTAGTCTTCAGGATGGAGTCAATCAGATCCATATCTCAAGCAATCTGGAAGGATAATTGCCTTACCTCTATATATCTCAAGGATGCTTACTTTCAGTCCAATCTGCAGAGATCTTTGGCATTAGCTCAGAAGAGAACTTCCATGTTAGTGCCCTACCATTTGGCCTCAATGCGGCCCCAAGAATCTTTCTATGTGCTTATAGTGTTATTGAGAGTCCAGAACTCCACCTGGTTCCATTATCTGGAGGATCTACTTGTGATAGCCTTAGACCCTCAGAAGGCAGGCACACATAGGTATATAGTTCTTTCATAACTCCTAAAGTTTGGCTGCTTGATGAATATCAAGAAAAGCAGTTTCAGACCAGCTCAGTGATTGACATTCCTGAGTTGAAAATTCTAGGCTCTGCTTTTCCCTATCTCGGGAACAGTTCCACAGATTTTAAAGGTTTTCTCTCACAGTTTCTTCATTTCTGCTTGGTAACAGCAAGAAAATAGATGCAACTACTAGGAATCCGGGCTTCCACCAGGAGACTTGTCAGAGGGGCCCAATGGCATCTCTGGATTCCTTACAGATCCTTCCTATCTTGGTCTAACAAGAGAGAGATTATTGGAGCCAGCCACTTACTATGTCCTCATCAGTGGAGTTGCACCTTACCCTGGCTGCTGAAAGAGGGATTGGATCTCTGAGTTTCCAGTGAACAGAACCTCATTGGTCAATTATTAGCTCAAATTCCAGTTTTTATAAGATTGGTTGCACAGTGTTTGGACCATGTTGCACAATATTTCCTTTCATTTGTATGGAATTAAGAGTCATTTTCAAGGCTCTTCTTCACTTCAGAGGCTTGCTGAAGAACGAGTGGGTCCAAATTTGCTCAAATATCAATGCAACTGTATCCTAGATCTACCAAGATGGGTCTCACAGATACTTATTGATGGAAATCAGCCCATAATGATCAAGGCACAGAAGAACAACCAGTGGCTCAGAATACCATGGCTGTTTGCTGGAGCCGAATAACTGTGGACAAGGCGGATTGGCAACCATGTCCTGACGTATCCTCGTGGTTGACGCAGATTGTCTGATACCCTACATAGATCTGATGGCCATTTCTTGGAACTACCAGGTCCAGAAGTACTACATACTAGGACCAGAATGCTCAGGTTCAGGATACACTGGCTCAAATTTAGTCTGTGACGTACCACTGGTCTCACGTGCCCTGACTGAACCATTATTCGAACCTCTAGAAGGAGCTTCCATGGTGGTAGCACAGAAAGTGCTGGTGGCTGGTACCCCAGCAAGGAAAATGGGTGAACTCCAGGCTTGATCCTGTGAACCCCCTTTCACTACTTTTCAACAGATATGGTCGTCTTGCATTTGGCACCTGAAGATCCTGCCTTTGGTGAATGCTTATCTATGTCATTCTCTACCTGTACTGAAGGGTACCGATTGAGCGTTGATGCCCCTGGTGTTTTGCTTCATGTAAGCAACAATTGAACTCAAGCCTCCACTGAGGGTGTTGAAACCAATATGTGATGTACCACTGGTCTCACAGACTCTGACTGTACTTCTAGCAAGAGCTTCCATGATGTTAGCCCAGACGTTGCTGTTGCTAGTGACTGGTACCTCAGCAGGGTGAATGTGTGCACTTGCTGCACTTTGCTTCATATAGGCATTGATTGAAATCATGCCTCCACTGAGTGTGGTGAAGCCAATATATGATGAACCACTGGTCTCACGGGCCCTGACTGAACCATTATTCGAACCTCTAGAAGGAGCTTCCATGGTGGTAGCACAGACAGTGCTGGTGGCTGGCACCCCAGCAAGGGAAATGGGTGAACTCCAGGCTTGATCCTGTGTACCCCCATTCACTGAATTTCAACAGGAGATGGTTGTCATGCACGTAGCACCAGTGATCGTGCCCAAAGTGAGAGCTTTTCAATGCCGTTCTCTACCTGTAGCGAAGGATTTGGGGCATTCTCCACTAGTGCTGTTACAGCATCTCATGGGCTTCCATGGCAATGGTCTCTGCTGAAACTTTGTAAAGTTGGCATTTTGACCTCTTTGAACTAGTTTGTCCTGCATTACATATTGGACATTGAAGCAATTAACGAGGCACAATTTGGACGTCACGTCCGTTCTCTACCTGTGCTGGAGGGTATCAGGGCACTCTGCTCTCATGCTGTTGCAGCATCATGGGTTGCCATGGCAATGGTTTCTGCTGACACTTTTTGTAAGCTAGCATTTGAACCTCCTTTAGACACGTTTGTCTGGCATTTCATACTGTTTGTTAAAACAGTCTATGATGCACAATTTGGTACTCAAGTACTTAACTCAGTTCATTCTTCTATCTATGTTGAATTATTCTGATAATTTGATTGGCTATTCTGTCCCTCCCTTTGTAAGCTTGGTTATTCCCCATGTGTATATGCTGCCATGATTAGCCAGGAAAGTGGAAAATTTATTCATACTTACCATAATTTTCTTTTCCTGGCTATTATTCATGGCAGCATATACTTCCCTCCCATTAATGTCTCTATTTATGTACTGTAGAGCTTGTAAACTGACTGAGGACCTTAGGGATGGAGCCTCCTTTTAAAACCTTGGTGGTTTTCCTGTCCTATCGGCTGTAGGGGAGGAGCTAACCATGTGTATATGCTGCCATGAATAATAGCCAGGAAAAGAAAATTACGGTAAGTATGAATAAATTTTATATTATATATATATATATATATATATATATATATATATATATATATATATATATATATATATATATATACATAGATATAATTTCATTCTAAGTGTATTTTGATATAAAAAAAATCTCAATACAGTTAGAATAAAATTACATATATATTTTATATTTATTGTTGATTATTTTTTATATATATGTGTGTGTAACTTTACTCGAAGTGTATTTTTATATTAATATATGTATATATTACATCTCCAACACCTATCTGATGTGTTTGGGAAGAGTGTATCGAGTTTTGATGGAGTATAGAGCCAATTGGAAATTAGTTTGCAGTATCTTTCCTGTACATTGCTATTGATTGATGAAGTGTGCAGTTGTATAAGTATCCTTTTCCAATCCGTGGGTCCCAATGTAATATTTAAGGCCAGTTTTATTTTGTAATGGACAAACCTTTTAGAACCAAGTATTCAGAAGAAGTGGTAACAATTTTTTGGAATTTATTTTGCATGAGGCACCCTTCTTTTTGACAATCTTTATTTATAGAAATTTAAAGGTATCCCATGGTTCAAAAACACCAAGAAAACCAAATGTATAAGGCCTTTTATTGGTTTGTTATATTACCCCTTGCATTTTTATTATAATCTTTTATTGTAATCTGATCCATGTAATACATTTTTTAGTTGTTATATCAACATTTTATGTTGAGTATGTTTTTTTAAGTATAGGCAGTGTGTTTTTGCAGTTCCTAATAACTTGGTGAAGGACCACTTATCTCAGCGTTATGTGGACCACAATTAAGATAGAGCGTGGTTATGGGTCTTTAAAATGCATGTGTTTTCTGAGCGGTTTGTTTTATTTTTTCAATTTATTTTGGTGATCACTGCACCATATTGTTTCCTGTAAGTTAACTTTTTTTAATGTGCGTTATATTCTTACGCAAGGTATATATACTGGTGTCCCTCTTTTTTACATTTTTGCATATACTATACGTAGTTTTCAGTTGTTTCCACAAGATGTCACTAGACTAGAGCATCTGCTGTTAGAATCAAACAAAACTGGCTTTTCTTGTTTAGTAATACAGTACAGTATATGTAAATATGCGTATTTGTATCCATATAAACATTCCAAAATGGCACAACATGAATGCTAACTGTATTAAATGTAGAGTGCATTCCAAACGAAGCCAGCTTTAAAACTATATTTTAAAACTACTTTTATTTAAAGTAACGAGGATAGAATTCCAAACTGACCATATATTGCACAACCCTGGTATCCCATTTGTGGCAGGTCCTAACCTAATGATTGTTCTGAAGATTTATGTTGCTAATTGTTTTAAACTAATTTATGTACAGAACATATTAGTGATCGTTATTAACTTTACTTTTGGTTTTAAGTTAATCATTAGCAGCATTGTTCTATGTTATTGGCACTTTGAATGAATCAGTTTTGTTTAAGTTTTTTTTCTTCCTGTAAATTTGCTACTTTTTGTTATTTACGAATAATTAATTTGGGACAAACACAACGCAAACCCAAATGGAGGCCGAGACTAAATCTCTAAGATATTCACTCACCCTTATATAGAGGGAGCGCCAGAAATTGTGTAGTGTTGCTTTTGGGCATGTTAATAATCACATTGGAGTGACTGTGCCGCTTTAACTGAATAGAACGGATGGTGATAACATGATTAGAATATATATTAAAAAAGAGGAAGAAAAAAAAAGAGCACAGTAGATTTAGCAAAGAACATCATTACCAAATGTTACACAATTTGGGATTATATCTGGAAGCTTATATGAAGAGTTGTAGATATATGGCAGACACAGAGCAGACATTCTTTTTCCAAGTAGACATTACCACCTGGGTCCACAGTGAATGTCCTATTGTTCCAGCGGCTGGTGTGTATGTGGCAAGAACAAAAAATCACATCTATTTATTTTTCTCATGTTTAGACTGTTAATCATATGTGATATGAATAATATTTAAAGGGACACTATAGTCACCAAGACAACTTTAGGTGAATTAAGCAGTTGTGGTGTATAGATCATGGCACTGCAGCCTTACTGCTCAATTCTCTGCCATGTAAGAGTTAAATCACTTTGTTTTTGCAGCTCTAGTCACACCTCCCTGCATGTGACTTACACAGCCTTCCTAAACACTTCCTGTAAAGATAGATCTAATGTTTACACTTCCTTTATTTTCAAATTCTTTTTAATTTAGAATTTATCTTCTGCTCTCTAGACCCTGCAGAAACCTCCTGTAAGTAACTAAAGTTCAATTTACAGAGCAGGAGATAAAAACTTCTAAAGTAAGTTACCTATCAGTACCTGTCAGTCACAACCGGGGGAGGTGTGACCAGGGTTTCATAAACAGAAACAAAAGTAATTTAACTACTAAATTGCAAAATGTTGAGCTATGAAACGTCAGAGGCATGATCTGCTTCATGAAGCAAACGTTGTTTTGGTGACTATAGTGTCTTAATGACAGCCTGTGTTTAAGTCCCCGTTACTGTTTGCAAAATCTTTAGTGGGAAAGACCTTTTTCCTTACTATTCCCTCATTCTAGCACATAACTTAAATGTTACTCTAAACGCCTGGCAGGTACTTTAGGGTTATTCTGTAAATTGGGACATATTAGAAATTCAATGGGAAATTTGAATCTTAGCCCAAAATGAAAAATAGTTCATAGTTAACTTAGAGACTTGTAATTGGTAAATGCAGAAAGCAGTCTCCATTCTCAAAGTATGCGTTTTGTTTGTCTCTTTAGCTTCATGCAGTTGTTTGTGTATAGATCATGCCTCTCAGTCTCAGAGGACAATTCTCTGCCACTCACAATGTAAGCTGGTGTGAGCAAGACCTTCAACACCCTCTTCATGTGCGTTGAACTCGTCTTGTTGTATATACGTGTCTGCATGTCCACCTATTGTACAGTGCCTTAGGATTTGTAAGCGCTTTAGAATTAATAATAATAATAATAAGATTTATGAGTCAAATCACTTTTGTTTCTACTTAGGCATACCTAGCCACACAGCCTGTATGCAAATAATGGTTTGATTTTCAATCAAATCATACAGTACAATGTAGAACTTTAGAAGTTCTTATCTTTCTCATACTCTGTTAATTTAACTTTAATCACAGACAGGGGGCTTCTGCAGGTTAACAGAGCAGGAGATAAGACATTCTAAATTAAACAGACTGTGCAATAAAGGAAGTTTAAACATTAGATGACTATATACAGGAAGTGTTTAGGAAGGCTGTGCAAGTCACAGCCAGGGAGGTGTAACTCGGCTGAATAAACAAAGTGATTTAACTTCTAAATGGTAGAGAATTGAGCAGTGACACTGCAGGGGCATTATATATACACCAAAACCACTTAATTAAGCTAAAGATGTTTTTTGTAACTAGGAAATGTTGTGTGTGGCGGACCTTACCCCATTTGGTTGCCTGTATCTATTTTGAAGTTTCCCGAACATATCCTCGTGTAGCAGCCTAGGTCCGCTGTGTAACACGTATTCATTCTATTTAACTGTTCGTGGCCCAAATTTAAGATGTGTGGTCACCCCCTTTCATACCCTTTGAACACCGACCACCCCTGGCTCGTTAACTTGAAAGGAGCAATTGGTTCAAGTACTTTCCCTGGGTGGCCGCCATTTGTGTAACCGAACACACGTGCTCTAGGGAATGACTGCCATTTGTGTAACCGACCACACGTGCTCTAGTTAATGCTCTAGTGAATGGCTGCAATTTGTGTAACCGAACACACGTGCTCTAGTGAATGGCCGCCATTTTGTCTCCTGAACACAGGCAGCGGTAAATGGTTGTCGAATGCCTGGAACTCTTTGTGTCGCTGCCCGTTCCTTTCCCAGATCAGTTAGGAAAACGCCGTTCAGGAGAAAGGAATTACCGAACTCAGGGAGCATTCGCTCCCTAAAAGCCAGGGGGAGCATTCGTCAGTGTTTGCACAGGAAACCCCGAAAATAGTCCGGCGCTGACCCTTTTTCGTGTGGAACTATTTGGGGCTATCACCTCATGGCTGGCCGGTCAAAACTTTACCTGAATGGAGATTCTGTTCTACCGAATGGATTTGAGCGATATTTGGACAACTTGGGCGATCATATCCAGGCTATTCGGGGGTATAAGACTTGTGGGTTTCCTGTATATTTTAGATATGTTTTTGGGATGTTTTGTATGGTTTCCTGTAACTGAGAGATAATTGAGCTTATCCTTCTTTTGACTCCATTATCTCCCAGACACAGACGCCTGCAATGGAGACATATGCTGGGGGTCTGTGCATAAAAATCCGGTTATGGTTCAATAAACTTCAGGTGACTCCCAGAATTGTGTGTCATCCAGTTACTGGGGGAATGGGCTATAATCACTAAGCAGCGCTTTATTCCAGCTCGAGAGGACTTCAGTGGAGATATTCGGTCTCGGGATTGCAGCTCTGCTACATTGTTGCTTACCAATTTTGCCTAGATAGACACACATTTGCATTTAGAATAGATGCTTAAAGGATTTGTTAAAATTTGGGAGAACATGAATAATGGATAAAAGGTCACTTAAAACCTCTTTGATGCACTTTATTGTTGGTTAAACAGGTGAAAGTCTCTTTAAATCAGCACATTCTTCTACAATCCGTACCAGCCCTGAAGGCACTAGAGAAAGTGCTTTGTAAAATGCGTTGCATTGAAACCTGGCGAAGTAAATTTGTCTAACCTGTATAGAGCGCATTTAGCCATTCTATTAACCATGTCAGGGTGTCATGTTTGTTTCTCCTGTCAACTAAATATAACTGTCCTTTTATGCTCTTATCTCGGCACGTGGGTAGGGGACATGTGTCCCAACAGGTTCATATTTCAGGTGTGTCTTAATGTTAGCTTGCAAAAGCTATTTAAACTTTTTTCCCCATATAGTTTAAATAAGCTCTATTAAATGCCTGAGCTGCCCACCAAGTGAACACGCCCTCCTTAGGGAAGGCTTTTATTGCCGCTTTACAAAACTCACTTGCAGAACTGCATTTCACGAGTTGTTGGGCTAGTTTGTGGCAGGCCACATTCTTGTCTTGAGGACATGTGACTGCTCATATCTTCTTTAGCCTGCTACTTGTAGCAAGTTAGCATGATGTGTGGAGTCACATATTTCTGCTGCTAAGCCTTGGGCTGGTGAAAATCAGGAAATTTCTATTTCTCAGTTCCCCTTTCTTAGAAGGTGCACCAGCCCTCAGCGTGACAGAAGATTAACTCATTTTGATTAGATTTCTAACAGCATTTTAAGACCATAGTCTGCGTAATGTGAATAAGCTTCAGCCAAATGTTCTTATTGTAACCTTGATGGATTTTATTTGGAAAGGGAAATGACTCCACGCACTGATTTGAAAGTCACTTTCTGATAAGGGGAGTTGGCATCCTGTTTATGCCGCGGTCTCTTTTCTCCAAGTTTAAGGGATTGTAAGTGTCACCTGTTTGTATTTGGGGAGTATGGAGCCACAGCTGTACACCGTGAAGAAAGTTAATGCTGCGTCTGCTGTAATATCCGTCCTCCATGTGGCCGACAACCTGCAGCTTAGCCTGACTGCAGAACCCACTGATGAAGAAATGGCACTCAATGCGGCTACCCCAGTAAACCGTACCGAGGATTCCTGCAAACTTGTTCTGGATGGGTATGTATATATAGTAGTGCTGTAATATTCTGTGTGTTTAGTATATTTGGATTTTGGGGAGGTACAGAAAGTGTTACTCTAGAAATCTAATAGAGCATTACCACCTGCGCACATTATAAATCTATTAGAGTAATTAAAGCATTGCAAACCGGGTTTGTCTCTCCCCCCTGTTGCTGACTCATATTGTACAATGGCTGGTGGCATGACTTTGGCATCTTTGTTTCCACAGTTACTAAGAGTATTTACCAAACCATTTTTTTTTTCATTTTTGCAGAATCATACTGCTTCCCTTATTTACATTCTACGTAATAAATCCACATATTTCATCACAATAATGATTAATTTATAGGGGTGGTTGTTATCACCGGGTTGGAATCCAAAATTAGATTCAGGCTCTCTTTTCACTGAGTCGTGTTTGGTTTTCGTGAGGCTGTAGGCAATTGCTTGCATAAACCTGTTTACTGTAGCGCCGAAATGCTTTTTATCTTTATATTTATTATGTTTAACTAGAAGAGGGGGTCATTCGGTTTATATTTGCAATGTAATTTTTATCATTTGAGTCAATCTATTAAAAAGGTTTAGAACCACTTACTTATGGCAATGCCACTGGGTGCAACAAGACTGTTCTTGGTCAGTATTTTTCCTCTTTGCTAGAAGTCTACGGCTCGCAGATGAATCAGTTATTCCGGATACCCTTTATTATGTGCTTAATATAAAGCAACGGTATCATTCAAATTGTTTTTTTTTTTTATCATTTAGACATACTGTTCTGTTTTGTTTTTTGCCTGAAAGGTGTGTATTTTAATACATATTTCAAGGGTTTTTTTGTTTAGTAAATAATCCCCATTATTGTTTATCTATTGCTGCTGTGATAATGGATTGCTGCTGTGATAATGGACTGTGTAGTGTTTTGAAATATAACACAAGGAATTGTATTAGAGATTCTTAGTGATGCTTGGCTTTCCAGATGTTGGGTACAGTTCTACCAACGGCATGAAGCCAGCCTTTATCTTGTGTGATTTATAAGCATTTGTAGTGCCAAGGATATGACTTCATGGCACAGGATTATAATCTAATACAGGTGTTCAGACTGATCATTCTGGATTAATAGAGAGCGATATCTCTTGGATGTGCCTTTTACATTTTACATCAAATGGTAACTGTGTCAGATCCTCTTTGTTGCTATCTCCCAATGATACTGTGGCATCCAGTGCCTGTGTTCTACTGGAATTGGCCCAAGCTGCCTCTTAATATGCGTAGGTAATACATCTCAGACAAGGTTGGATGGAGGATGTCTGGAAATAATTTATGAAGACGGCTAATTAACCTTCTGTTTGCCTTTCATCACTAAGTAGAGTTCACCTTCATGTGTTTGTTTGGCCTTTACATTTTATTTCCTGAGTGTCCATTATGAACGTACATAAATTCATTGTAGCTTTTTAAGATACTTCACTTTTCCTAGAAGTTCTGTTCTCCATTTAAAAAAATTTTTTTTTTACTGGTTTTCATTCCGCATCAACGATAGCCTTTATATGTTAAAAATCTAAAATAGTTTTGTGGGTTTTTTCTTTTTTTCTATATTCCATTAATCTCACATGCCTCCTTAACATTTTGATATTGCTGTTGAGAAAATTCCGGCAAGGTGTGGAATATGTCCATTTCCCCCATGTTCCCCTTTTAATTGCAATAATCTTAAAATAAAAATAAATGGTTTTTTTTTTTTTCCTCTTCATTCTGAGAACACAATTCATGTTCACCCATTATGCATACCTGTCATTAATGGCTGTAAAGCATTTTAAATGTTTTAAAGTTGATTCAACAACACCACGGTCTATATTAGCTTTGTCTGTTTTACCAAATCTGTGAAAGATCCCTTGAGCTAGACGCCTGATGTCCAACATAACGCTATTCCCACGCTGTGCCTTTGTTAAATATATTTTTTAAGAAGATGTAGAATAATATATTGGGAATCAAAAAGGCAGAAACATTTTAACGGGAAGACTTACCAAATTATTATGCTGGTTCAATGTATAACTTTTGAATAAATTGAATTTTTGACACATTTCAGAGCCATGAATATTGACCCTTAGTAATATATATTCTATGAATAAATACTGAATTAACGTCCGGTCTTGTTTGATTTTGAGCACAGTGTTGTATAGAAATGGAAAGTGGAAAACAAAATACTTCTTCCCACTTCTGACTTTTCCAACATTTTTACATAAAAGTCCTTAGATTTACTACTTCCATTCTGCTCAGTTGTCTAAGCTAGGATTCTAATGAAAAGTAAGTTTTGCCCCTATATACAAAAGTAGAACAGAGAAAGTGTAATGCTGGTCCTTGGAGTTCTCTGCTCTCTGACAGACTCTCCAAAGAAATGGTAATAGTGTACCGTGAGAGAGGTGAGACGTATTCACTAAAGTGAGAATTCAAAGTCAATTTCAAATTTAAGGCCACAGTAGACGGATTGTAAAATACTGTCCCAGCCAGCTATGCTTCAAATGCGCTACTTTGACCTTTAAATTTGAGAAGTTTTCGCAAAATTTGGTGTACAAAGTGTTGTCCAAGTTTTTAACTTGTGTCCTTGTAGCATTAAATAAACAAACAATCCTGTATGGTGGACACAATGTAATTAATACAGCACACCATGTTAACTTGGGACTTTAATGGACTCTATAGTGCAGCCACTCTGGTATCTAAGTTGTTATAATATTGCTTCATTGTATCAGAACTAGTTTAAAATAGGACTCTTTCTCTGTGCCCAAAATAGTGACTTACCTCTGTCCTATAGGTACTCTGTGAGCGATGGCAAAGCTGTGAGTATGTGCACATAGGTAAACTCAGTGCCATGTATTAAAAAATTAAATCATTTAAAGCTGTCTGAAGAATAAGTAGAAACTTGTGTCAGGAGTATATTTGCACATGCGTTCTCTGCTGCATGGGTCAGTTTATGGGAAACGTACATCTGTCTCTGGATGCAATAGGAGGGTTGGGATTGGCTGACCAATTTCGCCAAAAGAAGAATATTTGGCTTCAGATGTTCTGAAGCTGCACAGCTGGGATATTATGTCAAACATGTATGCTATGACCTATCATTGACCAGAGCAGTGGGGGATGGCTGGTAAAACACCTGGTTTTTCAAGTCTGCCTAGCATAGGCCATGTGCACATATTTCTAAGTAAGAGAATCCTTTACTAGTTTTCACAAGGAGTGACGGACTTTGCAGAAAGAGAGGAAAAGGGCAACCGATGCATATGGCCTTGATTTAATATTTTTAATAAGATTTTCAAATGATTTAATATTCTTGGATAAAATGTTATGAAATCTAAAAATATTTCACATATAATAAAAAAATATATTAATAATAAAATATTTTTTAGAATTGGTCATTTTTAAAGTTTCTCCGAAAATATTAAACCAATGAACAATATCAAATTGAGGCTTATGTTAATAAATATATTCCTAGAATTAAGTGTTTTTTGCCTTCATTAATTATTTGTATTCAATTTAGTTGAATTGTTATTTTGCTTTTATAGATCTATATTGATTTTCATTATTTGTTTAGGAATGAAGACTTAAAGCAAATGCTGGAAAGCAACAAAGACAATGCAAAATTGGAAGCAATGAAAAGGATTATCGGGGTAAGGCTAATCATATAGATTTTGTTCTCCCATCTGTCCACTGCGCACCTTGTGAGTCAAAATTAAACATGATTGTTTATAGCTTGCTGGATCTTACAGGAGCCTCCCGTGTGTGTGATTCAATTTACAGAGCAGGCGATAACTTCTAAAGCAAGTTAACATCTGATTGATAATGAAACCATTTTGCTTTCATGCGGGCTGTATCAGTCACAGCCAGGGAAGGTGTGACTAGAGCTGCATAAACAGAAATAAAATAGATTTAACTAAGTGGCAGAGAATTGAGCAGTTAGACTGCAGGGGCATGATCAATACACTACAATGGCTTCATTAAGCTAAAGCTGTTTTGGAGACTATAGTGTCCCTTTAAATGAAATACACTCTGTAACAACCTATACAAAACTTGCCCCATCTCCATTTTTATTGAATTGTTGAGGGAATAACAGACTAAAAAGACACTTTAATTTGATTATCCTACTCTCTCTGCACATTTGCAACTTCTATGAAAGTGTGCACACTGTATGATTAACTAGGATCCAAAGGATCACACCATCCAAGTCACTATTTGCAATATTTTTTATTTCTTATACACCATATTTATGTGAGTCTCTTGATTGCACACAGAACTCTCGTATATCAGTAGGTTTTGCTGCAGGTGTTTATTACAGAGAAATGGGCAGTTAGTCTCCTGAATGCGTCTGTCGCTCATTTATTGAGGACGAAACAGATCAAATTAATGAAGCCCTCATCATGTCTCTTTAAGTATGAGACCCTGAAAAAGGAGCTGCAGCATGTCTAATGTGGAGTTTGGATAGTTTAAGAAATGGCTATTGAAGGAGCCTGCGGAACTATAACATGTAACTTTTTTAATTTTTTATAAATTCTTTATTTATACGTTTTGCATATGTTTTATGAGTATCGCTGGGGTACAGAAAAGAGAGGGAAGGGCAGTAAGTACATTCTCATTTGCATTTTGTAAAATTTCTCATTATTTGCTGCATTTCAGGTTTTGCGTGTAACAATTTTTGTTTGTGCGTGGGGCTCTCGTTGTTGCCTAGGATCCAGTCTATGTGTTGGATTTGTGTCCCCTATGAGTTGGGGTCTTCTATGACTTGGAGGCCCTCATGTGCTGGTAGTGCCTAGCCATGTGGAGGGTCATGGGGCACATGGGTGGGGGGCAGTGGGGGGAGTATTGGATTGGTGGGGTGCGCCTCGTGGGCCTATCGGCTTGGGTATCTCGTGTGGTTATTTATGGTCAAGGGCGTTGTTTTGACATTGGCCCTTAGTTCTGTGTTGGGGGGGGTTGCATCGGTCGTGGAGTGTCCTTCATTGGTTGGGGCCTGAGTGTGTCAGTCGCTGGGCGCGGTTCCCCAGTGGGTGTGGGTGGGTGTGTCCGGGGGGGGTGATGATATGGGGGTCGTATCTCTGATGTAGGGGGTGGGAGTGTTCACTCAGCAGGGGCATGGGTGCAGGCGCCCGGTGTGGTCTGACCCTCGTCTACAAGGGTGTGGTGGTAGGTTTCTGGGCCCGGTTGATGTGATTTTCACGTGTGCCGGTCCGTGAGTTGGGTTTGGGGAGTTCCCTCATCCAGGCATGCCGCGCTCCAATGTGGCCGGGTGCTATCTATGTTGTCGAGACGAGTAGGGGACCGCCAGTGTTGTTGTTGGATTTGGGAACCCCTCCCGACCACGCCCGCCCGGCCCTATTGGATAGGGGGATGAGAGGGAGAGGGGACGAGAGGAAGAAAGAGAGAGGGGGAAAGAAGAAGGGGGAAAAAAAAAGAAAAAGGGTAGCTGTGCGGCGTCTGTGGGGGGTGGCCTGTAGTTAGAATAGTTGTAGTATCCTTTGTTTGTGGAGTGGGTCCTGGTTGACATGGTTTTGTTGGCGGGCCGGTTAGCCTGTGGAAGCAGTCTCCCATTTCGCATAGTTAGTGTCCCAGAGGTCCCAGGTTCGGTGGAATGTTTTGTACGTGTTGTGTATCTGTGCTGTTAGTTCGTCCAGATCGCGGGTTTCTTTGACCTTGCTGATTATTGTGGATAGTTTGGGGATACGCTGGTCTGCCCACAGTTCCGCTATTGCCCGTCGTGTTGCGAGGGTTAGGCGAGCGGTGAGTTTGTTTTCGCTCCTGGTTAGGGAGTCCAGTGGTTTGCAGAGTAGCATGGTCCATGATTGTGCTGTGAATGGTTTGTCGAGGATGTGCTCTATGAGATCGAATACTTTAGTCCAGAGCGGTTTAAGTTTAGGTCAGTTACACCAGCAGTGAAGGTGTGAGCCAGAGTCTCCGCACAGTTTCCAGCATCGATCATCGGATTTTTGGCCCATTTTGTGGAGTCTATATGGTGTTAGGTACCAGCGGAACAGTGTTTTATATGCCTGTTCCTTGTGCATGACACACACTGTCAGGGAGTTCATTGCTTCCCAGATTTCGGCCCAGTCTCCCGGGTCGTTGGGCGGTCCCAGGTCTCGTTCTCATGCGGTGAGGTTGGTTTGGGTAGCGTGGGTTGTCAGGGCGTTGTAGATGTTGGAGATTTGTCCCGATTGTTGGGGTGCGTCAAAGCATTGCTTCTGAAAAGTCGTCAGGGATGACATTCCTGCTTGTTTGATCATTGGCTGTTGCGCCAGGTCTCTGAGTTGTATGTATTTGAAGTAGTCTGATGTAGTCAAGGTTTTTGCATTTGGGAGGTCTGCGTATGTGAAGACATCTCCCTGGTGGTATAGGTGGAGTAGCCTGGAGACGTCTCTCTGGTCGAATGCTAGGAAGTGCTTTGCGGTCATCCCTGGCGGGAAGAGTCACATGTGACTTAATGACCAGTTTTCTCAAATGTCTCAATTAACACTATTCTAGTCTGCTCATCCTCACAATTCCTGGGTTCTGCAATTGCATCATTATATTCTTCCAGTTCTGCTGTGTGTGAGCATTCTTGTACAGGAGATTTGCTGTGTTTGTGTATGTGTGTGTCTAACCATTACATTATTTTTTGGGTCGATATTTATATGTTGGACTCATCACCATGGTGCTGGTTTAGGTATATGATTTCTCCTTTTCCACATCGTATTTATATGTATATGCTGTACACCTGTTGATATTGTGTGTCCAGTGCTTGGTGAAAATGTGCACCTCCCTTGACTTTATTTCCAATCTCGAAATCAATCTGTTTTGAAATATATCTGAGGGGTACGGGGTGGGGCATTCGTAGGGTTTCTCATTGGCTATATCTTGCACTGAGCCTGGCACAGGATGTACGGATCAGTATTTTATTATGATTATTTTTTATTATGTGTGCTAATCTGTACATTTTAGGAGACATGATAATGTGCCAGTATACTTTCTAAATAATTTTATATTTTGCATGACCAAACCTCTTGCTGAAATCAAAATTGTGGATTCCTTGCTGTGAAGCCCCTTTGTTAGATGTGAGTCAACAAGCATCACATTAAAAACAAGTCCCCATGTTTCATTCTTCTCAGCTGGAGCAAAGTCTCATAAATCTGGCACGGAAGGGGTTTAGAAATTGATTGGGATGCTCGCTTAAATTGGTTGTGAAAGATGTATCTAAAGCAGGAGCGTTACCAGCAGGACATTACCCCCTGCCATCTCGGAACATGATAACGAGCAGATTTCACATTACTTTATTAGCAAATAAAAAGGGAGACACATCGAAATCAGTGTGTTTTTTTGTTTTTGTTTTTTTTGTATATCGAGTTTTTTTTTTTTTTTAATAGAACAGAATTGAAAGATCGTCAAAATAACCTGAGACTTGCAGGTCTCCAATGCAGTAAAACGAAATCAAAGTTTTGATGCTTAGTTAAGATATTTAGGAGTTGAACCTCTTTGAATTTTTTTTTTTTGCTTAACATACCCTTACATTGTGCAAATTAAATGTTCCTCTTTCTTTTGCTTTTGAGTTGTTTCAAAGGTGAAAAAAAATATCAAATTATATTTGTCTATTTGTGACTGAAGCAATGTAACAATGTTGGGATAACTTAGTCTATCATATATACAGGTAAAATGCTATTTAATGCTATTTAAGACTCTGGTTAAGAAGTACAGGTACTCTGAGCGGTGCCCTGTGCTAGCACATGCTCACATCCGACAAATCACACGGCTCAGTGATAATCTGGGAGTCCGCTGTGCATATTTTTGCTAGCCTATATAGATTACAATGTATTGTGTACATATCCATGCATTGTATTATATAGGACTGTTTAAGGAAGGCACTCCTATAGCTATGGGAATTATGCTGTCCTGTTCTTTGGCATCGCTGTAGTTATAAGCCCATGCTGATGTACTCCGTAATGTCTTCAGTAAATATGTAGTCTCTTTATTTGGATGGGATTTAGGCCATGCCTGCCTGCAGCAGCTACAAATGTTCTGTAAAATCTGGAAGTTTTGGGAGTACGCTAGTTTTTCTTCCATGTAATTTTAGCTTAATTCTTTGCTTCACTTTAAATAAATATCTTATGTGATATCAGAGGCTGCGTTACTGAAGGAAGCTTTAAACAAGTGTATGCATGTGTCCGTGTTTGCAATATAGTGTCGTGTTCGTTTGGTCCTTTTAATCTCTAAAGTAGATGGGTATTGTTAAACATATTGCACTCCATACAGCAATTAACAGTCAGAAAAGTTATTCATTTGCCTATGTAATACGCTTTTTCATATACCTCTTATATCCTATTTTACACTGCTGGAACCTACATTTTGAATGCTATATCACACACCACTAAGAGTCTGCGCAGTGCCTCCCCTGCGTAAGAGTCTGCACGGTGCCTCCCCTGCGTAAGAGTCTGCACGGTGCCTCCCCTGCGTAAGAGTCTGCGCGGTGCCTCCCCTGCGTAAGAGTCTGCGCGGTGCCTCCCCTGCGTAAGAGTCTGCGCGGTGCCTCCCCTGCGTTAGAGTCTGCGCGGTGCCTCCCCTGCGTAAGAGTCTGCGCGGTGCCTCCCCGCGTAAGAGTCTGCGCGGTGCCTCCCCGCGTAAGAGTCTGCGCGGTGCCTCCCCGTGTAAAAATGGTGACAACGTTTTTAGATAAATATGAAAGGAAAATCCTGAGTAAAATTTACTATGGATCAACCATGGTTCCTGCGTTTTACATGTTTGATGGGCATCTTATCTAAGCCATTCAGTTTCAGTTGCACTTAATGTCAGAAACGTTTCCTGTTAGTTACAATAGGAAGAGCAGCACATCACGAACTGTCTAATCAATGTAAGTGGAACTGTAGAGGCAGGTTCATCTTAACAGATAACAGAGTTTACAGCAATGATTGGATCTCTTATCAATGTTTAGGTGATAGTCCTGTAATGTATTCACTGCTGCAATGTTTGTTTTTTATGTTTTCGAGAATGTGTGTGTTTAGTGGATGCAGTGAGAGTATTTGATTAGTGGATGCAGTGTGTGTGTGTGTGTAGTGGATGCAGAGTATGTTTGTGTAGTGTGTGTGTGTAGTGGATGCAGAGTATGTTTGTATAGTGTGTGTGTGTGTGTGTGTGTATAGTGGATGCAGAGTATGTTTGTATAGTGTGTGTGTGTGTGTATAGTGGATGCAGAGTATGTTTGTGTAGTGTGTTTGTGTAGTGTGTGTGTGTGTGTATGTATAGTTTGTGTAGTGTGTGTGTGTGTGTATGTATAGTGAATGTAGTGTGTTTGTGTAGAGTTAGGCAAAGTCGAAGAGGGCCTCGGTATTAATTTATGGCAAAAAACGGAGGAGAAAGCTGGTAGGATGGGGTTAAGAAAGAAATGATATAAGGGAGTTGTAATAGATGACAATGGGGGAAGAAAAAGGGAAAAAACAAGGTGCGAAGGAAACAATCAGAAGGGATTAAGGTAGTCAAAAACCACTCACCCACTGCCTGGCAGGAACACAAGGCTTGAAATCGATTGTCAGTGGAAACGTTGACAATGTTGTGCAGAGTGTTTGGATTTGATGACGTTTTGAACATGTATTAGATCGTTCCTGAAGTGCCCCTTTACTTCCAGTCATATAATGTCGTTGCATGGAGCCATTTCTTTATTGCTGTTCTTGCTGTGTACTGCTTAGGTAAGAGCCTTATGTGGTTTCTCAATGTTATTTATTTATTTATTATTGAAATTTATAAAGCGCACACAGATTCCGCAGCGCTGTACAATTAGTTGAGAAACGTACAATATACACAAACAAATACAAGAGGTAAGAGAGCCCTGCCCGTAAGCTGATATCTAGCCATTGGAGCTCTTTTATACAAAGTGCTTAGCTAGATGGCCCTTGAGCTTACAATCTAAAGGATACCAGGGGGATTTGAGACAAAAGGTAGCAGGGGAAGTTTGGAGGTGATGGCTGAAAGAGTTAACATAGAAGCAGCTATTGGTAAGATGTTAGGGGAATGAACAGGTAATTGGGTGAGAATCTCGAACAGCTGGAGGAGCATGCTATATATTTAAGGGGAGCCAGGGTGGGTGGGAAGTGGGGAGAAAAAAAATGCAGTCTTCACTGAGTTGATTGTGAAGTGAGGCCTGAGGAATAGAGATAGAACAGTCAATGAAGGTATTTACGACTGGGGAGGGGAAAAGGAGAGTGTGAGAGGGGGAGGGGGGGGGGCAGAGTAGACATGTGTTCTAGACTATTGAAAAGTTTAGCAATCAAATTCTATCACCCAAAATATTAATAACTGTCTACATGAAATATTGGTCACAAACATTAAATGACAGTGGTACACACTGCATGCACATAACATTACAGTGGCAAACTACAGGTATCAATTGTAACAACTCTATAGTAACACATGAGAAATTTTGTAGCAATCCAGTAATACGGGAGGTGGAGTATCTTCCAAGCTTCAGTCAGTACCTGAGAGTGATGGGTGTTTCTGCAGGATGGTAAATGCAGTCTTCACTGAGTTGATTGTGAAGTGAGGCCTGAGAGTGATGGGTGTTTCTGCAGGATGGTAAATGCAGTCTTCACTGAGTTGATTGTGAAGTGAGGCCTGAGAGTGATGGGTGTTGGTGCAACATGGAGCACCTTCATATATTATACCTATATAGAGGTTCTTACCTTGTGTAGATAGTAAGCTCTTTGTGCCACAGCTAGATGTTTATGTTCTCTAGTTCAGCTACATTTCACGTCTTAACATACTCTATCTTAGCTCTGGCTCCTTGTATCTGATGGGGAATAAAACTGCTAGGTTTGGGCTGTAAAATGCCAGCCTTGGCAGCTTCTACCTACTTGTTCTGTAAAGAGATTCTGTGCGGTATCATGTAATGTTGACATCATGCCGCTGGCTCTGGGTATATGGGCAGTGCTGTTTATGTGCCTGTCCTTTATTAGATCCTCACTTTATCACTGGCCATTTAATTCTGTTCATTAATATTATTATTTTTATCTTTATATTGATATGCCACTGATCATCTTCTGTTTCAAAGTATAATCATAAACACTCATTATGCGGAGGTTTGATTGAATTCTCCATCACAAGGATTCTGCTCCCAGTTCACAACAAATATAACTTTCGTTATCGTGTCCTGTTTCCATTTCACAAGCCTTACTGAATTGGTGCCCTACACTTCCCATCACTTTTTAATTAGCATAAAAAAATAACAATAAAGGGACACTATAGTCACCAGAACTACATCTTGAATTTGTTCTGATGAGTAGAATCATTACCTGCAGGCTTTTTGCTGTAAACAGTGTCTTTTGAGAGAAACCTCAGTGTTTATATTACAGCCTAGGGATACCTCCACTGGCCACTCCTCAGATGGCTGTTAGAGATCCTTCCTGGGTCATGGCTGCCTAAAATGCATCCAAACATTCAGTGTCTCCACCCTCTGCATGCAGACACTGAACTTTCCTCATAGAGCTGCATTGATTCAATGTATCTCTATGAGGAGATGCTGATTGGCCAGGGCTGTGTTTGACTTGTGCTGGCTCTGCCCCTGATCTACCTCCTTCACAGTCTCAGCCAATGGAGAAGCATTGTGTTTGGCTCAGACCACCACTTCTGATGAGGTCAGAGGCAGACAGGGGCAGAGCTAGCAGCTGGAGACTTGAATACAAGTAAGATTTTACTATATTTAAGGAGGAAAGAGGGGGCCAAGGGTGCTAGATGGTGGTTTTAACACCATAGGGTCAGGAATACAGTTTTTTATTTTTTTGTCTTCAAGTTTATTTATTTATTTATTTGATTGTTTTTAGATGATTTCAAGTGGGAAAAATGCTTCCGAACTGTTTCCTGCTGTCGTGAAGAACGTGGCCAGCAAAAATCTGGAGGTAAGGAAACGGGGTGTGTTTTAGGGATGACAGAGATTGTAAATCTGGGAAAAAAACAATGGGGGAAAAATGGCAAACCGGCAGAAATACAGCTGTCTGCTCCCTGAAAACCACCAAAATGTGAGGTTTGGTAAAAAAAACTTCACCCATTGTAAACGCTGTGAATATAGAAAGGCTAAAAGGAAATGTAACATGGAATACCCATATCAAAGGCCCACTCCAGGCAACCATTTGTAATGTATAAAGAAATGCAATAAAAATCAAAGAATTCTAAATTCTGTTTGCTATAATTTAAGAAATGACTGTTATTTCTCAGCCAGTCCTCTTGCTGAACCTGCCAGTGATTGCTACTATGGTCTAAGATACTGTGAGCAGTTATATTAGTAAAGTTGCACTGTAACTTCCCATATACTTATAAATAACTATATATACATCGGATTATGGTAAGACAGCAGCTGCCCCTTCATTGCCAATCCCTTCTCAGCTAGGTGACCCTGCTATTTGGGACCAGGAAATGTTCCTTTTCTAAATGTTAGATTACTAAACCTTTAATAAACAATTCAAATAAAATGATGTAACACATGGAAAAATAGGCTAAATGGTAACTGTCATTTGCATTGTTTTTTTATGATTACAGATCTATCTATGTATATCTGAAGTGTCAGAAGATTGAGTAGGAACCCACATCTTTTTATCCTGTAACTAGGCACCTCCATCTGAGCGCTCTGTCAGTTATTGATATTGCACCTGCCAGTTAGTATAGAGAAAGCATACAGGGAAACAGGAGAAATTAAACAATGTCTCTAACACCTTCTCATTTGCAGGTTGGCCCCGGCTTTGCTTTGTCTGAAGTTTATTACCTACAATGCTAAATATTTTATATATATTTTTAAAAAAAGGTGTATTCACTAAACTGTGAATTGTTTCAGGGCCAAAACAATCAAAACTGAATTCAGCTATTTTGCCCTAGAATTTGAAATTCCTTTTGGAATCCCAACATTTGAGTTTATTGAATGGTGTATATTCCAGAGAGGTGACCTTTCCCCTTTAGCAGGCTATTAACTCCTAAAAAGGCACATTATGGCAGCACTACATTCTGAGCTTCTGTTCATGTGCCCAGAGCCAGATTAGCAAGGGATATGTATCTTCCTGTGTCTTAATTTAATTAAAATAATGACATTGTATTGTTTGTATTCCAGTACCTTCTCACTGAATCCCTGATGGCAATTATTTAATTATCTCATACCCCTCTAGTACATTTGGAATCTCATCCCCCTTCCCTGTCTCTTTGTGATGGTGTTTTAAAGTTGATCTGAAACTCTTCATAGAAAAGTTAAAACTTTGCAGCTTAACCCCAGTCCCTCCAGCACGTTATTTGCCACAGCTCTGGTTGGGATGTTTGCCATATGTTACCATACGACAAAGGATGCTGCCTGTGACCCTGCTCTGTGCTGGAAGTACAGCCCAAAATCAAAGGTTTAGTCAATATGTCATGAAGTTTGATGTTCCAGCATTGATAAACTAATTAAACAGACCTTCCTGTGTTCCTTCAGACTAATGTGGCCCGCTATGATTAGTTTCACAGCCAGGCATGTAGTAAGACTGAATGAGAATAAGTGCAGAGAGAGGGATGCAGTCACGCATCTCCGAGCACTCCCATATCTGGCCACAGAGTAGTTTCAAGGAAAGAAGCCATTCTCGGCAACCTGCCGTCATTCAGTGCACAGGCCTCGTGTGGTCACTATTGATTGGCTCTAAACTAAAGCAGAACAAGGACAAGTGTTGTATTTTGCAACCTTCTGCGATTTAATATTGTTATGTCTTTTGCCCCAGCAGCCACAGAAGCGCTTCTCTAGAGAATGAGTGTATATAATTTTATTTCGTTAAGCAACAAGTTTGACAACGTGTCGTGTTGACACGATGTGCACACAGAGCATTAAGAAACAATCCCCTCTTTTGTATAGATGTAGCTGTCTGTTTTCCCCTTCATGCCATTCAACAAATAAACAATTTTCTTTCCTGCCGTTGTTTAAGATATAGGTTGCGTTCCAGTTTCTGCACATCTTTTTTTTTTTTTGTATCTGTTCAGGCTAATTTAATCTTCTTTTCGTTCTCTCGTATGTGTTTGCAGATAAAGAAATTGGTATACGTGTACCTCGTACGCTATGCGGAGGAACAACAGGACCTGGCTCTCTTATCTATTGCTACTTTTCAACGTGGTTTAAAAGTAAGTTTGGCCTTTTCTCTTCTTTGTGTGTTTAAAATGAAGATCGAATGTCGTATATACACACGACTAAATGTCCTGATTGCCTCTGAGAGTTTATTTCTATCTGCGTATCATCACACAATCCTGAAGAAGTGTCCTACTGATTAACATTGTTAGAATCACTGCTTGAAAGTTTTTACATAGTCCTTCAAAAGGATTTCTAGAAACAAAACCTGACCTTACTATTTCAGGAGAGTGGCCAGATTTGATTGTATACTGTATGGATACATTGAATTCTTGGATGCCCTATCCATACATTATATTTTTAAGCACTCATAAATAGGGCTGTGAAATTGTACCCACTGAGAGCAGGTCAATGATTGTCCATTGTTGATCTGCATCCAGTAAGACCTACTCTAAATCCACACCTGAGTTTGTTCCCACGATATGTTCATTGGTCAGAACCCCCTGCACTAGTCCCGTGACTATATCACCCTTAAGCCGTACCCAATGGATACTTTGTTTAGTTTTTGAAACTTTCTTTAACTCAAGTCAAAGCCTGCTCTTCTGACAATACCAGTATAATTATGGAAGAGTTGAGATCCTGATTTCAGCCAGTCTAAAAGAAAGGACACAAATGTTACTAAATAGAGATAGATGGCACTTCTCCACCAATTCTACTTAAATAGCCCTGTATTTCGGTTTAAATTCCTCAGTTGCCCCTGTAAAGATGCTTTACCTGTTAATTTGCCAAGGCTCTCCTTCATTGGAAATCCTCAGGCAGACACAGAAAAAGGGAATGACAAAATGCAGGCTGAGGCTTTCCTAAGCATACAAATAAAGTGGGAACGCACTAATGTTTCTATGCACTTGCATGGGGTATAAATACATATTTTACTGCTGAAATACTGAATACTAGCCATTGCCAAGTGTTAATTCAGCTCTGCGATGTTCCATGGACACATATTGTCCTCCATGTAGGTTGAAGGCAGCAGATTATAGAAGCCAATATTTGTGGGGTTAAGCTCTGGTATCTTAAATGCATGCAGAGAGTATAGGAATCTATAATCGGGAATAACCTGACTAAAACTAGCATGCATGTCCCCAGGCTGGCTGACATATTTTAGTGGAAGAGATCACATGTGAGTTCCTCTCATTTGCACATACATGTAGATTTGTAGGAATATTTCAATAGAATATAGATCAGTTTAATCCCAATCAGTTTAATCAGTCCACTAACTTTTGCTGACATTTAAACAAGGTCCTACAAGATTTTATCTGTACAGTGTGCTTGTAAATGAACAGCTGACAAGTAATTGCCATTTAAAAAATAATAATGTTGCATTAGCAGCTATGTCATTGATTTAGGTGCAAAGTCCACAGATTTCAAACCCACAGGCCCTCTGCGAAGGCATCCTGCATCTCTTGGCCGATACCCACATGCAATGCGGTTGGCAGATGCTGTGTTGGGTATAGGGCTGTTGTGTGTGCTGCAGTCCAGTCTAAACAGTTCTGTTACAAGTGGTGGTTTGCAGTTGGGAATTACTGCTAAGCTTAACTAGTAATTTTAATGCCAGGCTTGTAAAACGTTTGAGTTCTGTACATAGCACCCTTATCGAAAGCACCTTAGATATGTAGTAAAGTCAAACGACGTATGTAATGTGCACATTAAAGCGTGTAAATCCTTAGCATGTAGTGAAATCACACTGGGTAAGTAGAATTCCGAGCAGGGGTCAGGGAAATGTTGGTGCTGAGCAGGGGGGATGATTGGAATTGATAACTACATTAGGTGAGCTGAATTAGAGGGTCTGGTAACAGGAAAAATCGGGAAGTCCTTTGTGAATCGTTTTGTGGAGTTCTAAGAATTTTGCGAGAGGTGGGGAGTTTGGATTTGAGAAACAAGTTAATTTTGGAATGATGAGTAGGGAGGAAGAGCAGAAAGGGATGTGTATTTTATTTGCAAAGTGTGTACGCTGCACTTTACAGGAGAGGTTGCAGTAAGGACAGACGTTTTCCCACACGTAATGGGATAAGTGTGTATTGTATTTGATACTAATGCTGCATTTACTGGGCTGCTGTAATACAACAATATTTTGCAGTGTTGTATTTTCCCTTTCTTACTTTTTTTATTTTGCTTTTGTCCCAGTGTATATCTTTTGTTTAAAAATATAAATCACCAGAAATGTTGCCTTTCTTGTGCCTTTGAAATTGTTGTCACCTGTGCTGCTAATTTGCTGTTTTTATTCCATCTATTTAATGATCCTTTTTCAGGATCCTAACCAGCTGATTCGTGCAAGCGCACTGAGAGTTTTATCGAGCATTAGGGTGCCAATTATCGTTCCCATAATGATGCTGGCTATTAAGGAAGCATCGGCCGACCTGTCTCCATATGTGAGAAAAACCGCAGCGCATGCTATCCAGAAACTGTACAGGTAAAGGTGTCTCTGCTCTGACTGGACTGCACTAACCTAAAACCAACTATACCACATGTCTTGAGCCATCTCCAAGTGAGGATAAAAGTACTCTGTCTCATATATCAAAGGCTAAAGGTGTCCCTATTGTGAGAACACGATGTGACTGTCCTAGTATGTAAAACAAAAAGCATGCACTCCGTTCTCCTGCTTCCCAAGGACAATTATGGCAGGGATGGGCTGTTTCATTACCTACAGATAGTGCAAACTTATCTCCATCAACAAACAAATGGGAGGATCCTAGGGCCAAACTACAGCTTGTGTTTTGATGTTAAAGGTGTGTTCCCACGCCTGACTAGCAATGAAAAGTGCAGCAAAAGGATTAACCATTTCATTGCCGCCATTCAAAAGGCTTAGATTAATATGTACCATTCTCACACTGTGTCTTGGTCTGTTTCTCTGACTGTCTGCTCCTTTTATACAGGCCTGGGTCAATTTATCTCTGCTTATTCTCCCATAGCTTGTATCTACTCCGATTATAATGTGTATAATCTAATAAGTTTAATAGAAAATACATTGTGGTGTGTAGGACTACTCTCATCATGCTTAGCCAGCTTTCTCAATACAGTTTGTTTTTACCCCATATGTGTTACATGTATAGCAGTTGTGTGCACAAGGGGGGTGTAGAGGAGTGTGTGCATCTATAAACCTAGCGAGAGAGAAACCTTGTTTTATAGTAAATTAGACTATTCTACAGGCCCTTGGTATGGGGAACTTTCCAGTATGGAAACAATTTTATTTATTTATTATTAACCAGGAAATGAGTAACACAGATTAAATCAAGTGATTTGATTACTAAACAATAGAATGGCAAACATCAGGCATCCAGAACACATCTTAAGGCATCCACAGAGATGGAAAAGAAACCCCATTTTTTTTTTTTTTATTACATTAAGAAGATGTAAACATTAAACATGTTGCAGAAATATGATAAAAAGATAAAGAGGCTCCTCTAGGTCCCCATTCTAGTTCCATTTATTTCAGTTTGATGATTTTTTTTTTTTTTTTTGTGGGTTAAAATCGGAAATGGCCAACATCTTATTGCACAATGTGCAATAAATCAAGTGATATGGCAAAAAAAACAACAAAATAAACACACAAAAAAAATCAGTGAAGATGTGTGTGTGTGTGTGTGTGTGTGTGTGTATATATATATATATATATATATATATATATATATATATATATATATATATATATATATATATATATATATATATATATATATATATATATATATATATATGCAAAAAATAGTAAATAAAATGTATATCTCCCAATACGTAATGTAAGAGCGAAAGAGTACAATAATATGACCTATGATTTTTCCCATTAATTTGGTTTTGTTATTTTATTTAACTGCTGGTTTTGAAATGTTCCCATGTTATGTGCAATGTTTACAGTTTGATTTTGATATGGTATTCACACATATATGTTTAATAGCTATAACCTCCTAACTAGGCCATTTTGCAACTGATAATTTGTTAAAAATGTATTTAGTGTTTTAATTCTGTTCATAGTTTGGATCCTGATCAGAAAGATCTGCTTATTGAAGTAATTGAAAAACTTCTTAAAGACAAAAGTACGGTAAGTTAATTTTTTTTATATTTGTTTATTTAAGAGCAACACCTGGTTAGTATATGTCCAAAGGTCCCATCCTATCTGAGAGCTCAGTACTTTTTATGCCAATTTATATTGTAAAGCACAGATCAGTATGGCAAGTTCTAAACAGTACTTAATAGTTTTAGCAATACTCCTTTGCATTTTGGGTCATAGAAGTTACTGCTATTCTTTAACTTGTATGACTGAAAGGGAATGTCTAGGTTACAAAATGTATATATTTTCTAATCCGTTTAAACAATATCTTGTTGGGTTATTAAATAGTTAAATGGATACCATAGGCACGAAAACAACCTTACCTTAATGAAGCCGTTTTGATGTGTAGATCGTGCCCCTGCAGTCTCACTGCTCAATTCTCTGCCAATTATGTCTTAAATCACTGTGTTAAAGGACCACTCTAGGCACCCAGACCACTTCAGCTTAATGAAGTGGTCTGGGTGCCAGGTCCTTCTAGGGTTAACCCATTTTTTCATAAACATAGCAGTTTCAGAGAAACTGCTATGTTTGTGAATGGGTTAAGCCTTCCCCTATTTCCTCTAGTGGCTGTCTCATTGACAGCCACTAGAGGCGCTTGCGTGCTTCTCACTGTGATTTTCATAGTGAGAGCACGCCAGCGTCCATAGGAAAGCATTATGAATGCTTTCCTATGTGACCGGCTGAATGCGCGCGCAGCTTTTGCCGCGCGTGCACATTCAGCCGACGGGGAGGAGAAGAGGAGGATCGGAGGAGGAGAGCTCCCCGCCCAGCGCTGGAAAAAGGTAAGTTTTACCCCCCTCTCCCCCTTCCAGAGCCGGGCGGAAGGGGGTCCCTGAGGGTGGGGGCACCCTCAGGGCACTATAGTGCCAGGAAAACGAGTATGATTTCCTGGCACTATAGTGGTCCTTTAATGCAGCCTTAGTCACACCTCCCTAAACACTTCCTGTATAGAGATCTAATGTTTAAACTTCCTTTATTGTACAGCCTGTTTAATGTAGAATGTTTTTACTTTAATAGTCTTCAGCAGCCTCCTGTGTGTGATTAAAGTTCACACACAACTGAAAGTAAAACCATTTTGTTTTCGTGCGGGCTGTGTGAGTCAGTCAGGGGAGGTGGGGTTAGGGCTGCATATACAGAAACAAAAGTAACTTAATTCCTAAATGGCAGAGAATTGAGCAGTTTGACTATGGGATGCTACGTGCTGTCCTAAAGGTGTTAAAGCCCACTATTTTTAGGACATCAGGACATGTTGAGGGAATCAGGATGGCTAATCTAAAGATGGAATGAAATAAAAAGAATTTATAGAGGCAAGTGACAGGCTTTTCTGTGAGAAGTCAGGAGGAGCACAAGGGATAGAGTAGCAACATTTTGGCAATAATTCTGTCTTCCTAAAATTAATAATGCATATACTAATGTACAAAATGGTTACAAGATGTATACTAATTGTAGAATAATTAGTTTATAAAATATGCACAAAACGCCATGAATTATCAGTTGTGATAAAGTGTACCATAATTACCTGCAGAACATATTGCATAGCATTGGTGTGCTTGCTGAGCAATATGAGATCAGCCTAATATTTGTGAAATCCAGTGTTATATAGAAGCACTGGGACATTGTGCGCATGTGTTGTAATCTCCCTGCTAAGCCAATCTG
This sequence comes from Pelobates cultripes, assembly GCA_933207985.1. Classification (NCBI taxonomy): domain Eukaryota; kingdom Metazoa; phylum Chordata; class Amphibia; order Anura; family Pelobatidae; genus Pelobates; species Pelobates cultripes. The sequence goes on along the minus strand of OW240916.1, from coordinate 319,325,219 downwards.
GAGCTTCTCATACCTACATAGATACATTGCTTTTCGAAGGCCTTAAGTCTGACAGCCACTATAAACCTGAGAAACATTACCATTTCTCAGGAAATGGCAATAATATTTTTCCACTTTCAGAAAAAAGGGATTGCATGTTTGAGATCTCCCCAGAGTGGCTTGGTGATATTAAGGTTAGGCCACTCCCAAGCCTTCACCCTTTTCTGCTGTAACCACTGGAGGGTCAACTTGGCCTTGTGCTTAGGGTCATTGTCATGCTGTAAAGTCCAAGAGGGTCCCATGAGCAGCCTTCATGCAGAAGAATGCAAATTGTCTGCCAGTATTTTCAGATAACAAATTGCATTCATCTTGCCATCAATTTTCACAAGATTCCTCGTGTCTTTACTATACTCACTATAGGCCTTGTTGACCCCTCTCTAAACATAGCGCTTATGGTTGTGACCATGCAGCTCTATTTTGGTCTCGTCACTCCAAATTACAGTGTGCCAGAAACTGTGAGGCATGTCAAGGTGTTGTCGGGCATATTGTAACTGGGCTTTTTGTGGCATTGCCGCAGTAAAGGCTTCTGTCTGGCAATTCGACAATGCAGCTCATTTTTGTTGAAGTATTGTCCTACTGTGCTCCTTGAAACAACCACACCGTCTTTTTCCAGAGCAGCCTATATTTCTCCTGAGGTTACCTGTGGGTTTTTCTTTCTATCCTGGACAATACTTCTGGCAGTTGTGGCTGAAATTTTTCTTGGTCTGCCTGACCTTGGCTTGATATCAAGAGATCCCCGAATTTTCCACTTCTTAATGAGTGATTGAACAGCACTGAATAGCATTTTCAAGTAATTGGATATATTTTTATATCCTTTTCAATCTTTATAAGCTTCCATTACCTTGTTATGCAGGTCTTTTGACAGTTCTTTTCCGCTCCCCATGGCTCAGTATCTAGCCTGCTCAGTGCATCCACGTGAAAGCTAACAAACTCATTGACTACTTATACATAGACACTGATTGTAATTTAAAATTCACCTTTAATTGCCTTTTTTTACCTGTGTGTGTCACCTTGTGTGTCTGTAACAAGGCCAAACATTAAGGGTATGTAAACGTTTCATCTGGGCCATTAGGGTGATTTCTGTTATTATGATTTAAATATGAGCCAAACAAATAAGTGATAATAAATATGATCACTATACTTCAATAAAGGACATTTTCTTGCTTGATCAGTAATATTTTCAAAATCAATGCCAAAATGTCACAATTTCTGCCAGAGTATGCACACTTTTGAGCACGTGTGTATGCGTGTGTGTGTGTGTGTATATATATATATATATATATATACATACACACACACACACACGCATACACACGTGACACACACAACGTGTCACCAAGTGCCTTTTTTCTATCTTTGGTTGGATGTCCTCCCACTTTCTGAAAGTCAATCTCTCTAAAACAGAGTTTCTTATTTTTTCTCCTCCTAACACTGATCCTCCTCCTCCACTCTCCCTGCAAGTTGACAGTACCTGCCTCACCCTACCATTTCAAGCACGCTGTCTGTGTGTCATTTTTGATCCTGGCCCCACCTTTGCACCTCATGTCCAGTCTGTTGCTAAAACCTGTCGATTCCAGCTTAAAAACATTGCCCGCATACGCTCCTTTCTTACGCAAGATGTTGCCAAGGAGCTTGTTCATGCTCTAGTAATCTTTTACTGTAATTATCTCCTGATTGGTCTCCCCAGAAGCCATACTGCCCCCCTACAATCTGTGATGAATGCTGCTGCCAGGCTGATTTCTCTCCTGTTGCTCCTCTCACACCTTTCCCCTCTGTCGATCCTTATACTGGCTTCCTGTACCCTACAGGTGTCAATTTAAAGTACTAACCTTTACCTATAAGGCTCTAACCAACTCTAGCCCCTCTTACATTTCTTCACTGGTTCATAGGTATGCCCCCTCTCGGTCTCTCCGCTGTACTGGTGACCTTCTCCTGTCTGCTTCTCGCACCCCTACCGCAAATTCACGCCTGCATGACTTCTCACGGGCGGCTGCTTTCCCCTGTCAGACTCTCCCCTAGTCTTCAATCCTTTAAGAAGTCCCTCAGAACACATATTTTCAGGATTGCTTATGGCCTCCAAGAGTAACTTCTATCTCTCAAACCTTCCCCTTGCTCTCTCCTATAGGGCCACACTCCACTCTCACCCCCAGTTCTGCTACTTTCCCATGTCTATTTGCTGTCTCTCTCAATACCCTTCCTATTGTGTGTTTATACCCCACCTCTTCTAGACTGTAAGCTCGTTTGAGCAGGGCCATCATCTACCTATTGTTCCTGTTACATTTTGTTATTGTCTCATTTGGTAAATTCCCCTCTTATTGTAAAGCGCTGTGGAATAAGCTGGCGCTATATAAATACCAATAATAATATTAATATTTTAGATTTACTGTATATTCTTTGTTAAACTAATTTGCATGTGCCCACCTAGAATCCTTTGCGGTAGTAACATCACTGCAGACTTGCGATTTCTGTGGGAAAGTCTTATGGCTTGACTGGTTTGCAGATTTATTTTTAACATTGTATTAACTATCCACAGACTTCAGGTGGAAGGGGTTTTCAGTTTTTTTCCCCACCATAACCTTTTGTTTTTTGCTTCCCAAGCACTATATAGATGTGTGTGTGTGTGTGTGTGTGTGTGTGTATATGTATATATCTATCTATCTCTATATCTCAAATACTGGATATACTGATGTTGATGACTGAGTCATGATTGTTCCACTCCCAAAACGTTCCTCAGGATTCCATTTCACACAGAACTCACAAAGTGTTTACTGGACATCTGATTGAGAAGGCTACATGTGCATCACCTGGCCTTTTTACTGTTTTTCTTTAGAAAAGCAAAGCATTCCAGTACACGTAAAGAAAGACCGATGAAATGCAGGCACATGTAGCACATCGAATGTTCAGAAACCGTTACAGGGACAGTCCCTTCTCTTCTTTTATCAGGTAGCTAAATAATCGTAGTTTGTGTTTATTTCCACAATGGATCACAAGTTGCATGCAAATATTTGTGAAGGAATAGCTGTGGGCATGTCAGCTTTCTATTACTGCACATTTCCCAGAATTGACATTGCATTTATAGACTCCGTCATCTATAATGTTAAATGGTCTAGCCCAGAGGTTCCCAAACCTTTTAGGTTCAAGGCACCCTTAATATTTCAGTATTTTTCCAAGGCACCTCAAGTCAAAATTTCTAGGTTGTGTTGGTGTTTGAAGGGGCGCTTGTTTTTCGTTATTGTGTTTTAATACAGGGGTGTGTTTGTATGTAATGTTTGCGTTTGATTGCAGGGGTGTGTCTGAATGTTCACTTTTACATGCAGATGTACATTTGTGTGAAGTATTTGTGTTTGTATATATATTTTTTTGTTTGAATGCAGGGGTGTGTTGTACTGGTGTTTGAATGCTTCGATGTATGCACGTACACTACCACATACATACATACATGCATACATACATACATACATACATGCACATAAATACACAGACACATACACACAAATTCATATAGACACCGACATATACACACATGCACCCTGACACACACAAACATTGATACATGCCCACACCATAACACAGATACACACACTGACATATAAACGCAGACACAGAAGTGTGTGTGTGTGTGTATGTATATATATGTATATATATATATATAATCTCTCCATACACGCACTCACTCATACACATATTGACAAATGGAGAAACGTGTTCTAGCATGTAGTCGTAGTACTTCCTTACATGCTTCATGTCACGTCTTCTCTGTCCCTACGCGCGGCAACTACCCGGATATCGTGTATTTACTGGGCTCCAGGGATTCCTCATTCACTTTAACAGCTCCCAGCTATACTACCCACAGCAAGCAGAACCATCCCTCTCCTTTCTTAACCATGTTAAATATTTTTTAGTAAGTTATCATGTTCTCTGCAGAGCCCGACACCCGGGAAAAACTGCTCTTTCAGAAGTTATTGATTTAAGGTTGGTAAGAGCTTTCACTGTTATGGAAAAATAACTATTTGTGCAGATGCTTTATAGTGATAGATCTATTATGCTGCGATTAGAAGATAAATGACCGATCTCTGCCATCTTCCATGTCCCTTAAAATTGAAATAAGAAGGGGAATATCATTTGGGCTGTATGATGAGGGCAGGTAGGAGGGTCATTAATTTTAAGAGAAAGGGAATCTTTGCAGCACAGGGCAAGTTCCAGCATCCCATCAATCACAAAGCAATGCACTACATGCGATGGCCCAGCAGCCTCCGAGCCCCCTCCAACCCCCCCAGCATTAATTAGAATTCATGACAAAATTGATGTAAGGAAGCATTTTTGTACCCCTCATATTTTTATAGAGAATTTATTGTTATTAGAGATCCATTTGCTTAGTGTGATTTTTTTCATTACCAGCTTGTCAACTACCATAGATAATCTGGACAAAATATGAACTCCTTAGATTGAGTGTCACTTTTGTTGATGGTTCTTGTAGTTTACCTTGGAGTGTAGCTAATAGCTCAAGTTCACAGCAACAGCACAGAAAAACACGGCAACAAGACAAATGAACCGTGTTTATTTCTTTAATATATAAAATACATAAATGGAAAGGCTGGATTTAAATTTGATGAGCTCATTGGCCGTTTTGTTGGAGTGATTTATTTTTATATTACATATATATATTATTTTCTTCTTTTTCCACTTCTACAAAATGCTGCTGTTAACGCGGCCGGATGGAAATTAACTGTTTTTTAGAAAGAGATATTTTTTGCTTTTAAATTCCTGGTGAGTCATTTTGTTTTAATTCAAGGCAGTTTTCTGCTGTATTGAACATTTAATAAACCGGGATGTTCATCTATTCCTTATTACTTTGAATATTTGTTTTAAACATAGCAGGGACAAGTTGCCCAAAGAACGCCGGATCACCATTACCATTAACATTATTATATATTATATTTATTTACACGATTTAAAGGTTCAGGGCTTTAATGTTTTTTTGTTTTTTTTTTTCTTAGTGTAATGTGCTAATGGGCTGGCTGCTGCATTTAACAGTTGGCTGCCAAATTAATTTATAATAAGCTAGAGTAAGTGAAGTGTCTTATCATTGGGAATACGAGTCCTGAGATAAGAAAGTTCTAATATGAAATAGATTTTTGTTTGCGTGCATTGTATTACTAGGAAAGAATTGAGTACTTTATTATATTTAAAATAAATGAAAAAATTGAACGTCAAAATGTTGATTTGTGTAGAGCCCCGAACAGGTTTTCAAATTAGAGAGACGGAAATAGAATTTACATACTAATCTAAATCCTGACACATATTTGCCGCTGTAGATTTCTCATCTTTTTCCATTTTTTGCTTTTAACTTTCTATGTTTATAGAGTTTTACAGTCTAATTTGAGTGCTTGACTCATGAAAGGTTACACTGCATTGAAAATACAAAGAAAGTCTAAATTGACAAGTCCCCTTGCTTGACAATTCTGTGTGTATACAGATGATTCCCAGACTAGTGTGGCAGGAGACCCCTCCTGCTCGTGGTTCTCCTGCTCTCCTTCATAGCATGTACCGTAAAAGTGAAGAAACAAATGTTACAGTGCCTCCAAAACGGGTCCACTGGAGGTGGTAATGGGGGACGGATAGTGCAACACTTACAAATCTGGGACATTGTGGCCATGCCCAAACTGGAGAGCAGACCTATAACTTTAGTAAAGGTAATAAAATATATAGTATATCTTTATGATTATTTATATATTTATTTCTTAAAACGATATTAGCACTCCAAATAAACCTGTCCTTACACAGGAGAAAGAGCTGGGTATGTTTCACCATTTATCAATGGCTGGCCATATGGTTTCTGAGAGTAATGGGATTTACAATCCAAAATGTATTGCAGAGTGCCGAGCAAGACGGACCCAGGCTGCTGAATATACTCAGACTTTGAAGGCTTTCAAGCTTTAAATTAGGGATTTGCTTTCGGTAGTTGCAGTGCAGTCAGGCTCATATTCTGACTTCTAACCTGCGTAGAGGAGTAAGTGGAACTGTATACAGGACTCATGAGATCTGAAGAAGTTTCTATTGTTTAGGCTTAAATCTGAATCTGGTTTACAGCTTTACATCCAGTGTGATTCCTTATTCTATGTGCCTCGTTGTTCCATACTTTAGGCAGGGTCAACTACTCCTGAATGTCAAACATGTTTTGTTAGAACTCACTGTTTGCCTTGCTTGACCTATTGTACAGTGTTGCGTAATATGTTGGCGCTATATAAGTAATTGTAATTAATTGTGAATTTTGCACCCACTGGCACTCAAGTCATGTTCGCTGCACCCAGTAGCCATTCCTTCGTAATAACTTGATTTAATCATCCACCTTAGTGTTCTGTATTACATCTCAACCACTGTGAACAGACATTTCATGTAACTGTTTAACCACAAGCCACATACTTGTGTGCAGCTCTGTAAGAACGTGTCATAATACTTTTCTTCTGTAGGCTATGATAATTGGGCCTCCAGCAAAGCTGCAGTTTTACAATGGAAACATACTGATTTTACACGACATCCGCAAATCAAACTATATGTTGAAATGATGTTTACCTTAATGGATTACTGAGCTGAGATTTATGGCACTGACATGTTTAATTCATGGTTGTATTATTACCCTTCGTGAAAGTGTCTCTCTTACCCTCTGAGCATCTCCTGTCTTTTAAGGATCTACAAATAAACCAGAATGAATTTCTTTTTGTGTGCGGTTATTTGTCTCTAAATGTGTAGCTTGCCTTTTCATCCACTCAAACTGATTGCGATGTAGAAGGGGCAGCCTGTTTCAGAGACTTTGGCTCTGTAATCAATGCATAAACGTGTTATTAATTTATAGTCTTGACAACTTTTGCTATCTGATTTATGTGTCGATAGGGATTATTCTTAATGTTTTTGTTTTCTGAAGTAACTTTTACCATTTTTATGCTTTGGTTTTTTTGTTTTGTTTTTTTCTTTGCTGTCATGCATATGACAGAAAAGCGAATTATCTTAAGACGTCCAATGTATTTTATTTAGTTCTTACAAATAATCAATTCCTTGGTTTGTAGAATGAGTTGTCTTCATGCTGGGACCAGCATGCTCCACTATGTGGACAGGGTTGGAGTCAATAAATGCAACTTCACGCTTATACTGATTGGTAATTCATAAAATCCCCAACGGACCAGCAGCTTGCTTAGCATAATAGCAAGTCTATATTCCGAGCAGTTTTCTTTGATTGTAATGTTGGGTGCATATTAATAAACCAAATGTTGGCCAAATACGAGATGGGGAAAAAAAGCTCTAAAAATATTAATATCTGTGCAAATAACATTTTCCAGAAAGGATTTCAATAAATTGTGTTTTCATTCAATTACGATTTAAAGTCATTTGGGAAATTGGAGGTACTTACACGTAATCCTATGTGCAATCATCAAATGTTACATTCGTTTTCCTGGGGAATCTTGTATCGTATTGTGCATCAAAGGGCACAGATACATATTGACTTTCCCTATGTTTGGCTTTGGCAGTGTCTCGTGTGGATAGCCTGTGATTGCACAGATGTCCACTGGAATTAAAGAAGAGAGTTTTCTGAGACCGTGTACTAAGGCAATATGTGTTTTAAGACCGTCCTTATAAGCAACTACTGCTTGCTGGTTATATTATAACACTATGCTGGTTATTCGCTAAAGTATGAATTGCTCGGAAATGTCAAACTGAATCTCAAATTTTAGCCCAAAAAGCTGAATTGGATAGTTTGTTTTTTTTTTGTTTTTTTTCCAAAGCCGACAAACTTGTCCTGTCCCTGGTTTATTTAGCTCAGTGGAACTAAACTCAAGAGGCAGCAATTGCACAGAGCATACTTTGCAAAGACTTCTCATTGAGCTGCATTGGGAAGTTTGTGATTGGACAGCCACATAAAGTCTGGGTGTGGTTACAATGGGAAGGCTTGCAAAGGATGCAGGCGAGATCTGCATCTTTTGTAGGCTGTTTGTAGATCTACAAAATGCATGCATGTCTTAGCTGCCAAATTCTGGAGTATCCATAAAGAAGATATTACCATTAAGAGATTCTGAAGATCATGTAACTAGCCAGAAGACTCCAGAACACTGAAATGGCATTATTTTAGAATTTAGGGATCCAGCCTTGCATGGGCAGTACACGCTTTTAAAACGACTACCTGTTATTTGTACGTTGGATATGTAACAAATTTGTATTTTAAATGATCTCCATAATGAATTGGGGAAGGGCAGTTCCAGCCTCATGGTCAATTTACAATCCTAATGCTGCTCTGTGTGCTTTCTCTTTTCTGTCTAGCTTGTAGCGGGAAGTGTTGTGATGGCCTTTGAAGTAGTGTGCCCAGACAGAATTGATTTAATCCACAAGAACTTCCGGAAGCTCTGCAACTTGCTGATGGATGTGGAGGAGTGGGGCCAAGTCGTGATAATCCACATGCTCACTCGATATGCCCGTACACAGTTTGCTAACCCATGGCTGGAGGTGAGTGAAATTATAGTGACCGTTCTGCACAAATTATTGCTGTACATCTGACAAGCTCGGCAATATTTTATGTAGGGGAACTGATGATTCATCAACAACATTTTGCTTCACAATTCTAAAAAAATAAAAACAAAAATCCTGCTAACTCCCATGAGGTCTATAAGTAGTTCTCTTTTTCCTCTATGTCAAATGATGTGGAATATTTGCTTTAAATTATTATCCCTGCTCAATGAGAAGCAAACTTTCAGATTACATTTAAATTCTGTCTTCTTCAAATATATTCCAAGAAAAAGCTTCATGCATCTTTCATGCTGTATAGCACGTTATTCCGATATGTTGGTTTAATAAAAGTGATGCTACAGGTTGGATTTGCATACTGTATTTTTGTTTTCAGTTTGACACATACTCACTGGCACACAATCCTACTGAGCTTACACACTTACTGACACACACATTCACTGACTGTCACCCATTCTCACGGATTTGACACACATTCTCACTAATGAGATTTGAAACACACACTCATTGACAGATACACACAAACTGATTTGACACACACACATATTTACTGACAAAAATACACTCACTGATGGACACTGTCATGCCAAAAGCATGAGTTGGTGTTTGATGTGTGTTTATATATGTTAAGAGTTGTTTTTTTGTAAACCTTGGGATGACATTTATTGTCGTCTTTGATCTTGCACCAGGCCTAGACCATAAAACATCTAGATAGCCATCATCAGAGCTGGACACAAGGAATTTCATAGAGTGGGCAATAGACTGCCAGACCAACCCCCTCTGATCCCCCCCCAGGGGTCTGCCCACTGAGAAACAACTAGTTTAGATATATGAGGGTGTTGGACTATCCAGGGAAGTCAGTTATTAATTTTTCTTTTGTCAGTAACTTCTAGGAGATCTATACCATCTAAGACTCCCACAAGAATTCTATATGGGGTAAATATATGTAAGGAATTTCTTGTGTTTTTCTCCTATTTTATTTTATGTACTGTTTTGCAATTTGTTATCTGTATATCATTTATTTCTGTATTTTGTACTCCGCACTGTGAATCCTTTTTGTCAGATTAAATGTTTACTTAATCAGCTTGTGTCTCTGTTCTCTATGAGCTTCACTCTCCAGAGGAAAGCTCAGGTAAACACGTTACCAAAAAGGGTTAACTATATATGTTTTATCAGTAAAAGTAGAACTGTGATACTATAATTCTCCTGTGTGTGGGGTAACCTAAGACGCCCGGGTTTAAAAGTCTTGGTGGTGGCAGTAGAAAGTGTATTAAGGGGGTTAGTGTAGAAGGGATTGCATGGGTTAATTGAGTGGTTGCTGGTACTAGCAACAGGTAACCAGGGGTCTGGTGTCATTAACCCTGTCACTTCCACACTCTCCCCACTGTCTCGGCTGGGCCTATAGCCCACGCTCGTGACAGACACATACACATTCTCTCACACACTCTCCTATAACCTTTGGGAGAGTTGCAATGGATCCTTTCCCTGGGGTACAGTGTGCGGATTTTGTAATATTTGTGCTCTTCCAGCACTGCTCTCTTGTGCGCTGTTTAGCGATGCCATGGCCTGAGTGGCGTCACAACCTGGGCCACCTTTTGGTGTACCCCCTGCCTCTGGTGCGCGTACCTTCTGGTGTACGTGTACCACAGGTTGAGAAACTTGTCCCTATGCTATGTTCTGCTTTAGTTTGTAGCAAATTGAAAATTATCTGAAAATCTTTTTAGAATCTGATAGTATTTTATTTACAGCCAATACATTACTCTCTTTAATGAAGTCCCCTAACGTGACATCTTTAGTAGCAAAAGAGATTTTTAATTTGGCTTATTTGTATCATTATGGGCCTGGGTTATGTCGGTTTATATGTAAATGTAGGATTTAAAGAACAATTAAGTGTTGACAAAGTAGATTGCCGGCTTGTCAATTTCAGCTAGTTTTCTGTAATTTTTTCCAAAGTGACATAGTTTGTGATAAATTGTGGATGCCAAGTCACAGCAGATTATCCAGCACACTAGCAATTCATAGCGCTGTCACAGAGAAGACCAATCGACTTTAAATTTACATATTAATGAGAAGATTTGTTAAGAGGATGCTTGACGACAAAAAATAACAGCACGTTTATAGGGCACAACATTTCGCAAATAGAGCTGATGCAGGGAAATGTAAATTAAACCTTTTTATGTTAATGAAGTCAACAGATTAGTCCAAAGAACATTATCGGTTTTCCTTGTGTAGGGAAATATACCTAGCTGATGGCACTTCCTTTTGTGTCAGGCTCACAAATAGCCTTCCAGACTAACAGCTTCACCTCCCAGGTGATTTCGGCTTTCTCCCTGAATTGATATTGATGGTGTGTTGATTTCTAAATAACTTGGATGTAAGCGCAAAAAGAACAATTTCTTTGTCGTGAATAATGGCTTCAACATTGCTGTTAATCATTTCTAGCTTTCGGGTTTGAAATCGGCATACCATTTAAAAACTAAATACATAATATTATAATTCATTTAAAAAAAAATTCTATTTATATATAATTTCTATTATGACATTTTTTTTAAAACCTTTTTTGAATTTACTTTAGAAATACAGGGAAGATGCCAATCGATCAAGTTCTGACAAACTATGCAAACAAAATGTGTTTTGGTACAGGTCAAATAGATGTTCTAATTTTGCATAGCACCCTTTTAAACCATGAAGAAAATACAATCGGAGACCAGTGATATAGTATATCTAGTAATCTTTTTAAGCTGTTATAGATGCAGTTAATCAGTTTAGTGTTATATAATATTTTCAATGACTCTTTAATACCTTCAACTCTCTCCTTCGCCCACCTCAAGCCACCCCTCAAACTGACCTTCCAGCATATAGCCTTGCATGATACTTTACCGACAACAGTTAAGGAAGAATTCTGGCCCCTTTGCTCGTCCCTCTCGCAACCACACACGGACCGTACCTTCCCTACCCTACAGGCCTTCTCCCCAGCTACAGAACATGAGGTGGCTTTGCTTCTCCTCTTCTCTCCTCACACCACCTGTCCGCGTGATCCAGTACTTTCCCACCTTATCAGATCTCTCTCCCCGTGTCTTGTACCGTCCTTAACACACATCCTAAGCTGCTCTCTTTCATCTGGTGTTGTTCCTGCTCCCCATAAGCACGCTACTGTCATACCCATCCTAAAAAAAGCCATCCCTATATCCGTCTTCCCCTTCCAACTATCGTCCCACATCTCTGCTTTCTCTTTTCTCAAAACTTCTAGAAAGACTTGTCTTTACTCGTATGTCTCACTTCCTAAATTCCAACTCCCTCCTCGATCCTCTTTAATCTGGCTTTCGCCCCCTCCACTCTACTGACTCTGCTCTTATTAAAGTTACAAATGACCTAATCACAGCTAAATCCAAAGGCCACTACGCCATACTAATTCTTCTTGACCTCTCTGCTGCCGTTGACACTGTTGATCATGTCCTCCTTCTCCAAACTCTTCAATCAGTCTCTGTGACACTTTCCTCTTGTGGTTCTCCTCCTATCTCTCTCAACGTTCGTTCAGTGTCTCCTTTTGCAAAGACACCTCTTCCTCTCGTCCTGTCTTGGGTCCCACTGGCCTGAGAGTCTGAGGGTTCTGCACAGTATCTGGCTATTCCTAGTCCACTCTTCTGGACATCGATATCAGATGTCCCACAAGGAATCTTATGAAGCTACTTGTAAATCAGTTTAATAACGGTAATTCACAGTGAATTACCGTACATAACCTTGAAATAATTGCAACTCCTTGTGATTTTTAAAAATCTTTTTGTTCTAAAAATGCATGGCTTTACGTTCTCTTCATTTAGTGACCCAAACCTTTTCTTTCCATCCACTAGTAATGCCTTTTGAAAGGGTCTCCTGTTCTGTTATCCCATAATATCGGGCCTCATTTATGACCTTTACTGGTTTGGTGAAATGCACAAGGTTTACTAACTCGATACTCAAAAGCCCACAGATTGCAGTTAAAATTTATATTTTGCGTGCAAACCTTAACTATGTACCCAAGGCTTTAGAAATATGAGGGTTTCAGGCTGGGAAATAGTTTCCAGGCAGTGAAGAGGTTAATAACATTTCAAAAGGTGGGATGTCACCTGAAGTAGATACCGAAACGATGACATGTCTTTGTTGCCTGGCAATAAGGAATGGGTGATTAATATTCTTTACTTTTTTAAATGAATAAAAGACCAGGTATTATATCGACTCTTTTTTTTTTTCTTTATTATTTCAACTAGAATTCTATTCTTTTTTTTTTAAATGGGAAAAAATTTATATATTCACGGTGTATTTTTCTGTTTCTGTTATGTGATAGTAATTGGATTATGGATTTGTTAAATCTTGATTGACAATAGAATTCTGTTTGTTTTTAGAATGGTTAAAGAAACATTCTAGACTGGAATCAATAATTTCCTGCTCAGACCAGGAAGTGATCAGCCAATTAGAATGCCTCAACAATGTTCTATGGCACTTTTTGAAGTGCCTGTAAACATATACACAAAACGTAAAAATGTGGGGGAGGGGGGGCGGAAATGTACAAGGAGTTAATTTTTGCCAAACGTTATGTATTGCATGAAGGTTTTGCAGGTGCATATTGTGTCCCTTTAACTTGGATAAAGGGGAATATGAGAGAAATTAAGCATACTGGAAACTAATTCTGAAATTAAAGCTACAAATTGAATGAGTGTGCTCTCTGCCTTACCAATAACTTTATTAAAACTTAGAGACCACACAGACAATGTTGGCAGTTATAATGTGCCAGATCAATTGGTGTGTTTGTTCTTCTCACGTTTAGCACTTATACAGGGAGTGCAGAATTATTAGGCAAATGAGTATTTTGACCACATCATCCTCTTTATGCATGTTGTCTTACTCCAAGCTGTATAGGCTCGAAAGCCTACTACCAATTAAGCATATTAGGTGATGTGCATCTCTGTAATGAGAAGGGGTGTGGTCTAATGACATCAACACCCTATATCAGGTGTGCATAATTATTAGGCAACTTCCTTTCCTTTGGCAAAATGGGTCAAAAGAAGGACTTGACAGGCTCAGAAAAGTCAAAAATAGTGAGATATCTTGCAGAGGGATGCAGCACTCTTAAAATTGCAAAGCTTCTGAAGCGTGATCATCGAACAATCAAGCGTTTCATTCAAAATAGTCAACAGGGTCGCAAGAAGCGTGTGGAAAAACCAAGGCGCAAAATAACTGCCCATGAACTGAGAAAAGTCAAGCGTGCAGCTGCCACGATGCCACTTGCCACCAGTTTGGCCATATTTCAGAGCTGCAACATCACTGGAGTGCCCAAAGCACAAGGTGTGCAATACTCAGAGACATGGCCAAGGTAAGAAAGGCTGAAAGACGACCACCACTGAACAAGACACACAAGCTGAAACGTCAAGACTGGGCCAAGAAATATCTCAAGACTGATTTTTCTAAGGTTTTATGGACTGATGAAATGAGAGTGAGTCTTGATGGGCCAGATGGATGGGCCCGTGGCTGGATTGGTAAAGGGCAGAGAGCTCCAGTCCGACTCAGACGCCAGCAAGGTGGAGGTGGAGTACTGGTTTGGGCTGGTATCATCAAAGATGAGCTTGTGGGGCCTTTTTGGGTTGAGGATGGAGTCAAGCTCAACTCCCAGTCCTACTGCCAGTTCCTGGAAGACACCTTCTTCAAGCAGTGGTACAGGAAGAAGTCTGCATCCTTCAAGAAAAACATGATTTTCATGCAGGACAATGCTCCATCACACGCGTCCAAGTACTCCACAGCGTGGCTGGCAAGAAAGGGTATAAAAGAAGAAAATCTAATGACATGGCCTCCTTGTTCACCTGATCTGAACCCCATTGAGAACCTGTGGTCCATCATCAAATGTGAGATTTACAAGGAGGGAAAACAGTACACCTCTCTGAACAGTGTCTGGGAGGCTGTGGTTGCTGCTGCACGCAATGTTGATGGTGAACAGATCAAAACACTGACAGAATCCATGGATGGCAGGCTTTTGAGTGTCCTTGCAAAGAAAGGTGGCTATATTGGTCACTGATTTGTTTTTGTTTTGTTTTTGAATGTCAGAAATGTATATTTGTGAATGTTGAGATGTTATATTGGTTTCACTGGTAATAATAAATAATTGAAATGGGTATATATTTGTTTTTTGTTAAGTTGCCTAATAATTATGCACAGTAATAGTCACCTGCACACACAGATATCCCCCTAACATAGCTATAACTAAAAACAAACTAAAAACTACTTCCAAAAATATTCAGCTTTGATATTAATGAGTTTTTTGGGTTCATTGAGAACATGGTTGTTGTTCAATAATAAAATTAATCCTCAAAAATACAACTTGCCTAATAATTCTGCACTCCCTGTATTTATATATACGTATGTGTGTGTATATATATTTCAAATTTGCTAGATTTATTTTACCTGTTTTAGTGTCGGCAACCCTCCTTAGACTAAACTCAGTGTTTATCGTGAGTTGTAAGGCTTATTGTGCGTACTGTCATAAACTATCATAATCCCAACAATCTGTAAGAGATCAAAACGGCACATGTGGAAGAAAATACAATACTGCGGTTTATTGTGGGACCAGCGAGACCCTGGGATTGTCTATAGATCAATGCCTGAATCTCACAGCAGTCACTTGTGACCGCTACTGGGATTGAACAGAAGTTGAAGGCGGGGTTCCGCCTCTTGTCAACGTTTTCAACCTCAGACTTGTCCATAAGACAAAGTCCCTGTTATGTCTTCTGGTATCTTTGGATTGCATTGGAGTTCTGGTTGTCTTGATCAGCATTTCATAAAGAATGCTTTTCTAAAATACTGAAAAGTGGCCGAGCCGTTTTAATAGGAGCTTACACGCGGCATTATGTCATATTAGAGGTTGTCCCTCTAAGATATGCAATTGGACAATAACAATGGGTACATGACAAAGCAATCCACAGTTTTTGGGTACCCGGCTGATGCAGCTGAATTGTTTGCCTGCAGCAACACGCGTGAACTGGGAAGGATTGCGACATTAACTACATTTGTTTATTTTATATCTTGCAGGATGAGTTTGGAGATGATGGAATGAGAAGTCATTTTTATGAATCTGACGAAGAAAAAGATACAGACCAGCAAAAAAGGCCATACGTCATGGACCCTGATCACAGGCTTCTTCTGAAAACTACCAAGCCACTACTTCAGAGCCGAAATGCTGCGGTAAAATTTATTATCTGCACCGAATTATTATTATAGTCATATAATACATAGTTATAGTCCGGAGTGCTGAGCCATTGGAGGTGTATGTGTATATATATATATATATATATATATATATATTCTTAAT
The DNA here is from genome assembly GCA_933207985.1 of Pelobates cultripes. Taxonomy (NCBI): domain Eukaryota; kingdom Metazoa; phylum Chordata; class Amphibia; order Anura; family Pelobatidae; genus Pelobates; species Pelobates cultripes. Next base: position 319,309,333 of record OW240916.1, on the reverse strand, counting down.
CTAAAATGAGAATATATCCTTTCATTAATCTATTCAATATCCAGTCAGAGCAAAACAGATTTTGTTTAACAAATCTTGGTAGAACCCTACTAAATTGTAAAACAGAGAACTCCCACCCCCGATGTTGTTGGTTTGTAGTTGTTATGGTGCCTTGTCTGCCCCTCTAAGAGTAGTAAACACGTTCTAAAAGACGCAATCTGCTGTAGTGGTTTAAGTGCATGTGTTGTAAAATATAGAAAATGCCCTCGAGTCAAAATTACTAAACTTGTTTGAGGAATTCCTTTCCCTCAAATGTATGGCTTAGCATCATGGGAAAAGTCGTCCTCAAACACCTGCAGTGCAATGGTAAGGTTCGCCGTTAATGTCCCTAGAGTCTTTTACATAGTACTTTATTTAAACTCCCCCTATGTTCTTATTGTCTATTGTAGTAATTGTTGAAAATCAGTCTGAAATGTACTGCTAACAATCACCCATGTAGATATGCATAGGCTGACCTTTTATTACAAATATATCAGACTGAAATAGGGATATTAATGGAGGAGGGATATGCTAGACGTTTTATAAAAAGATCTGTTTAAATCAATGGACACATTGTTTTCTCATTTCCCCAGGTTGTTATGGCTGTAGCACAGTTGTATTGGCACTTGGCACCCAAGTCTGAAACCATCATCATTGCAAAGTCACTCGTTCGCTTGCTACGTAGCTACAGGTTTGTAAAGATTAATCTGCACCTTTCAATGTACAGGTGTCGCCTTTCCAAATTCCTCCACATTAACTTACGTGTCTGCCGAATTAGGCCTCAGTTATCCTTGCAACATTGACCCACTAATTGTTTGGTTTCGTGATACATGATAAGGGATGTGTAGATACAGTTGCTGGTGTGTATTTGATTTATTAATTATACGGATATAATACTACAGATAAAATTCAAACTCTGAACTTTCCTTTTTTTCCTTTCAGTTTTGCATTAAAATGGGAAATATTTACATTTCTCCCTGGATCAAAACACTGATATTTCTTATTCCCATGTAACTAGTATTAATCTCTGTACCTTGATCAAATTCTAAAGACTCCCTTTAAAAGGCATCTTTTGAATGTATATGAACAACCTCTCTAGTCAGTGACTCCAGATCCCTGTCTTCACCTAGTAATTGTGTTACACAAGGCTCAGTGAATCATTGCTTTTATACAGATCACCCGAGGACTGACTATTGATCTGTATATATATATATATATATATATGTATCAATTTTATGAAGGTTTTTTTTTTTTTTTTTTTAAATCATCCTGTATTTCAAGTGACAAATATAGTTTACAAAGAAGGCTGAAACATTTTCCAGTAAAAATAGCCAACGATTTTCCAGTGTAATACAAGAACCAAGACAGACCAGGATAGGTAGTTACTGTAGGTACCCTCGTTGGTGTTCTACCAAGGCTTGTTGTGTTTGATAATGTAGTTTCAATTTCAACTGAAAATCTATTTGAGAATTATGGGGCACATTATTTAGGCCTTCATTTAATATTGTTAGATAAGGTTTTCAAACTATTTACGGTAATCATTTTTGGTAAAAGTTTAAAATTATTATTGTTTAACTACCACAAATATATATATAAATACAAAAGCTCCAGCATGCTTTAGAAGGCTATTAACATCAGGGGATAAGAAATTCCAAACCAAACAGAATTTTTCAATAAAGGAATATTAAATATTATATCTCTCTTTGCATGAAATGTGTAAGGAGACTGTGTGATTAGGGCTGTGTAAACAGTGATTTAACGCCTTAATGGCAGATAATTGAGCAGTTAGACTGCTGGTTGTTTTGGTGCCTATAGTGTCCCTTTAAATTGAGGCCTTGATGTGATACTATGTAGTTGTACTCAGCGAGAATTTATTGCTTGATCGTTCTGTATGCTAGAGACCACGATTAGAGCAATGAATTGGTTGCCTCATATATGGTGTATGTCGGTTTACTGAAGATGGAGAAATGAAATATTTGCAATGCGGATGTCAAATTGCATTTTCTCCCCTTCATGCTAAGCACAAATAACTAAATCAGTTTGAAATTACTGTTACCATTGTGGTTGCTATTATTATTAGTTTGTGTTTAATGAAATAGTTTTATATTTCTAATGTCACCAGCTGAGAAGGCCAGTCATAATATGGAATACATGTCTACTCCACTATGGCCTTCCAATACAATCAGTTATATAAAATCCAGCAATATTTATAATTTCTTCTCCTACATATTAAATGTATTCATTCCAGCTATTTTACCCTTTGTGCTAAACAATTTAAAACCATTTTAGCTACAATGTCCTATGACATATAATGTGAATTGTTCGTGAGAGATCATCAAGGCTTAATATTTTACCTGATTTTATTTTGTAGGGAGGTTCAGTATATTGTCCTTCAGAACATTGCAACCATGTCTATACAGAGGAAGGTATGTGCACCCTAAGATAAATGACCCATTCTGAAAGGCATTGTGATGCCCATGTGTTAATGCCATTCTTTCTCATTGACCTGATTCTAGGGGTTGTTTGAGCCGTATATGAAGAGTTTCTACGTTAGATCCACTGATCCGACTATGATCAAAACATTAAAGGTGAGAGTTTGAGTTGGTCTCTGAATTTTTAAGTTAAACGTACATTTATATCATAATTCATAATATTCAAAATATTTCACAATCATTTATAGCTTTTGCAACAATATTAAATCCAAGGCATAATTCCCATTTGCATGCAGGTAGCAAAATCTTACAAATATCTCATGTTTTATACAACAGGTCATCAGATGGCCTAGGGCAAAAAAATAAATACATAAAGATATGGCTTTGATTACATTATTGATAATATGGTACATCTCATAATAATTCTATAATGTACATAGTCATATGTCACTGTGTAATGGATGTTTACCCAAACAATACCTTTCCACTTATTAACATTCTTGGTTTGGCAGTCTGATTACACAGGTAATTACACAATTCAGCCTGTGGACTCCCTAATCGTCCGTACTGTACTAATCAGTATCTGTTTGCTCAGGAAAGTGTAAAATAACACAACTTTACTCTACCTGACTGCCTGTCCCTAGACTGCATCCAGGA